>CM038220.1:98553436-99229749 GCA_021442155.1 Cymbidium sinense | reverse complement strand
TCACATTTGTTGAAAATTGGTTGACCATTTGGGCTGGCCACAGAACTTGGATCATTTCAGCTTCGATTGTAATATCTTATGGAGCTTTAATAGGGTTTATCATTAGTATAATGTCTTATTTAGAACATACTAAATGATGACATTGACCGATTTGTCAGAATCGACTTATCGAATAGATAAGAGTTCTTACACCATCTACTCTCTACTTCAATGGCTTTGTTGAAGATCTCTTTCTTTTATGTCATTGTAGATTTGAGTTTCCTCCAACCCTAGCTTCATGCTTGGTTGGGTTTGATGGAGGAATTGGTTTATTTATTTTGATGAAGGGCCCCACTTGGGAATCTATTTATCCATGTTTGATTGGATTTGAAATTCATTTTATCCTAGCTTTAAGCTTGACAGACTTGATGAAGGACTGACCTGATTTGCCCATATTGACTTGTCGGAAGTGTATGTACATCAGAATCATGTGCTTGTTATTTTGATGATTCATTGAAGGGTACATCTGATGACCCAACCTTCCTTTATATAAGGTCATGTTGAGTTATTAGTCTAGCAACATGTGCTTTAACAGACTGAATAACCACGAAATTCCTTTAGTTCGGCCATCGGCTTTGTATGAACTATGGAATTGTTTCCTCAGTCCTATGCTTTCTGCTTCGACAGACTTGATGAATATATTGGCTTGGATATATGCTTTGAGCTTGATCAAATCATTGGAGAATAGATTGAGATATCACCCTGTAGGCAATATATAGATTGATTTGAGGTAGCCTTGAATTAAGAGTTTCCTCAGATTATCTTGATCTATCGATAAAGTAGAAAGATCTCTTAGATCTTGGTTGCTTGTAATCACTAAGCTGGATCCGATTTGAGATTTGAACAGTTATCATCATTGGATTGACGAGCATGGGCTCTTCCACTGTGGCCTTTTCTTACGGCTTGTTGAGTGAGGAGAGCGAGAACTCATTTGGGCTTGTTGAGTTCGACCTTTAGAACCTACTCGCCTTTGACTTAAGTGAGTGGGTTGGTGGTTTTATCTGACCAACCGAATGGGGCTCACTGCCTTTTCTTATGGCTTGTTGAGTGTACAGAGCGTCAGTAACTCGGCCATTTGTGAGCTTGTTGAGTTTGACCTTTAGAACCCATCTGTGTCCTAGACTTCAGGATGTAGAGGTTGATGTTTTTCCAACTCAATTGATTGAAGCTTCCAAAATTTGGAGTTCTTCTGACTTGATCTCAAATTTGGCAAATTGGAGATAAATTTTTGACATTTAGGTTGTCTTTTCATGCATAGAAATAGATTCTTTTATTCTATAAGAACTTACAACTTAACAATGATATGAATATATTAGTGGATAAAGCTCGATGTCAACCTCAATTAGAATATATATTGAGGATCATCTTATAGCATGTCAACTCAAATAAACTTAACATAAACTAAAAAATGCCCCTATCTTGGGGGAATTCTAAAGCACATTTAGAAGAATTTCAAGATGAAATATATACAAATACATCAATATTTGAATTGATATGCTCTAAGAGGGTTTTAACATACAACATTGATTTCATTTATATATAATCTAAAATGCCCCCTATGTAACAGGAGGAATTTTCAAAAGTTCCATCTAGAGTGAGTATATTTATTTAGGGATCTCGATGAAGCACGATATCGACTAAATAGATATACTAAAAAAATGCCCTATCTTGTAGGGGATTTTTATTATACCTCATAATGAATTTATCAAGTATAATACTTTTTAAGTATCAACCATTAATTGGTCTTTCTTTTTAGGTCAATGAGTTGGTATGCCCCTCCTTGGTACATTTTCTCAATGATAAAAAGGTCCTCCTAATTAGGCTCAAATTTGCCACCAAATTTTTGATTAGGGATAATTGTTCTTCTTAACACCAGGACCAATTCTCACTTTGCTAGCTTCATCTGCATTTAGGCATCATAGCCACATTTGTTCAAAGGATCTAATGATATAAGTGTTGTTGAAAAGCATAGTGCAATATTCTCCAATTTGTTATTAGTGATTTATTATTTGATAATTTTCCTTCTTTAAAGTAATGCGAAGGTTGCCTCCAATCATGTGGCTCTTCTATAATAAAGGCTTCATTACTTTTAAGGCAATGTCATTCTTAGCTCTTCTTGGTATAACTTCTAGTTGATTTTGAGAGAGCTTGAGTCATCTGCTGGTCGTTTGATAACCCCTCTACCAGGATTGATACTTTGCCTCTAGAACTCATGAGTAAATATGTTGATCATATAATCACCATTCATACTTGTCATTTGTTTTAGCTAATTTTGCTAAGTAACAATTTACTATTCTCGATCGAGAGACTCGAGTTAGTGTGATATTTGGTATTTGCTTCATAAGCTCAAGAACGCTGAAAAGATAACTCAAGCTTGTTGATTTTATAGATGCCAAGTACTTGATTTATAATAAGTCGAGAATCACCAAAAATATGCAAGTTTTGAATGCCTATGAAAATAGCTTTTCAAGACCTACTAATGCTTCATACTCGACTTCATTATTAGTTCTTGGCTCAACCCATATGATCTCTCATTATCCTTCTTCGTGTTATGAAGACGATGCGACCTTTGCTCTTGAAATTTAGATTTGACTTGTTTGATCGATGAGGCTCCATCAAAGTACATTTCAAATTTGTGATTTTTCTTTCATGAATGAGCATAATTTGCTCATCAAAATCATCATTAAGAGAAGAGTCCAGGGATGGATGTGCTTAAAAAATCTAAGGTCCCTTCACTCCCTTTCTATGGAACATATGTGATATCAAATTGTAAAGCAATCGCATCTTGCAAGTTAATCACAATGCGGTCTTGTTATCAAATGGATCGATCCTTGAGATGAGGGTAATCTTGTGAGATAACATATAATGATGGAGCTTTTGGACAAAGAAAATCAATGCCAAGCTTTTTTCTATCGAGAGTATCTCATTTATGCTTATTAATCTTCAATGATATAATAAAGAGCATTCTCTTTCTTTCTTCATTGTGTTGTGCCAATAATGCTCAAGGACTCTTCTAATGTAGTGTATAGAATGAGGGCTTAAAGAGCCGGATTGGTTGATTTAACATGTAGCTTTTAATACTATTGAAGACTTCTTGACACTCCTTGTCCCACTTGAATGTAGCATCCTTCTTCATCAACCTTGTAAATGGTTGACAGCGTCCTGATAGATTTTATATAAATCGACAAATGAATGCAAGCTGTCCTTGTAAAGAGTGTAGCTGACATAAAATCTTTGGTTAATATTGCCTTAATTTTAGCGGGATCAACTTCAATTCCTTTGTGACGTATAATATACCCAAGGAATTTTTTGGAGGATACCCTGAATGCACATTTTAGAGGATTCATCTTGAGATCATATTTTCTGATTCTTTCTAATATAATTCTCAAGTCTTCAATGTGATTTTCATGATTTATGCTTTTCACCACCAAATGGTCTAACATTCCACCTTCTAGTGGATCAACTCATCAAAAATACGTGTCATGGCTCTTTGGTTTGTAGTTCTAGCATTTTTCAAATGAAAGGGCATGACTGTATAGCAATAGATGTCAATAGGTACGAATGATGTATGTCTTCATCTTCGTGTCATCTTGATTTGATTGTATCCGATGATCCATCCATGAATGAGAATATGTCATAGTTGGAAGTATTGTCCACTAGTTCTGATATTGCAAAAGTCATCTTTGGGCATTTTATTTAGGTCTAAGTCAATGCAGAGTGGATTTGACCATTCTTCTTCTAACTGGACAATAATACATCCAATCAAATACTTCTCGGATGAAGCTTGATCATCTTTTAGTTTATGCAATTATTCTTCAATCTCAATCTCATTCGCCTAGGAGCTTGCTTAACATGCGCACATCTAGTTTAATAGCAAGTTTATGAGCTACATTAGGGGATAAGCGACATTTGAATATATCGAAGTAATCCCAAATTCACAAAAGTATTTTTTAGCTCTTCTCATCAAGTGTAGGGCACCGATAAAAAGTTGGATGGGGATCATCCTCAACTCTAGGTTGATTTTCTTTAAGTTCATCCATAGTAGCTATTTGTCCACCATCTTGAAGTTCTTGTGTGCTTTGGCTTCTACTTCTTCATCATTTTAAGAAGAATTTCATGGAGATCATCTTCTTCATCACTTTAGTTTCGATCTTAACTTCTATTATATAAAGTTTATTTTGATGAGATTTGTGGATGAACCCAACCTTTAGTGATAAACTTATCACTTCTTCAGATGCTTGAGGACTTCTTTGGCTCCACATCTTGTTAAAGATAAATTTCAATATGAATTCCAAGCTTATGCATCATTCTTACAATGTGATAATATATTGGTATTCTTGATACTCTCATCAAATTTTCATGTTGAGGTGCATCAAAATTATGAGGCTAAGACTCTTGATTTATAAAATAGAGTTCTTATTCTCGCACTCGATGGCACATAGAATGTTATCAATTCTTCAATATTATGAACCTCCAATGGAGTGATTTCTTTGAAGTATTATTGAGGGACGGGTATAATTTTGAGGAGTCATCGACTCGCCAAGTGAGCTATCCTTCTTGACTCCTCTGAACTCTATTTCATAAGTAGATTCAAAATCATAGTCTAAATAAAATCACTTATTTCATACCCTTTCTTGAAAGCTTATAAGTTCTCTTAGGTTTGACAGAATATCTTCTTCTTCTTGTGTCACTTCCCAAATGAGGAACTTTTCTTTAGGTGTAATCAAGTGCTTTAGGGAGAGTTGACATTGCCTTCTTTCTTCCTCTTGCTTATGCTTCACTTTGTGAAATTGCTTTTAGTTCTGAAGTGGATGCTACCTTCAAGAGGCTTTGCTTAGGCTCTTTGAGGATGAAATATTTGCATCTTCATAAATTTTGCTTCATTGATGGAGAATGGTTGTAGGTTACCAATTTTGAATTCTTCTCCATCTTTCAGATACTTCATACATTGATGCATAGTTGATGGGACCATGCCATACTCATGTAGCCACCGACCCAAGAGAGCTCTAAATGATGTATCAGCATCGATTACATGAAACTTGGCTTCTGTATATAAATCCCAAAACTTGAGCGGGAGAATAAAAGAGAGTTTTCTACCCTTTCTTATTGAAACCATGAACCATCAACTTGTCTCTCCCAAGATGTTGGATATCAAGTGATAATCCTTTTAATACCTTTAGACTCATAAATTGATAAAAGAGCATGGATCGATCAATATTTGGCAGATCGTGATGCCATCACTCTCTGTTGTAACATATAGAGGATGTTGTGATCATTCCCAACATAAGATCTTCTTAAAAAATGTGATTATGGGAGATCTTGAGTTTGCAATGCTTCATCATGCATGATAAAAAAGTTTCATAACTCTCGGATCTTTGAGAGCTATCAAAGTTTCTGGAGGTCTTTTGACATCAAGAGAGCCTCATACACACAGGTGGATCTTTCTCATGTGATAGAATATTATAATCTATCTTTTCATGATTTAGGCTTTATTCTAGATTATTGGAATGATATTTGTTGACTTCAATTTATTTTTGCTTTATTTATATTTCCTTCTTTGATGAAGGTGGTACTTCAACTTCTCAACTTGAATCACCTTATCTTGCTCAAATTCTCTCAAGAGGTAGTTTCTTCAAATTCCTTCTTATTCTAGGATTTCAAAAGACTCATTTTCAACTTCATATTTCATGATGATATCGAGTCGACTCTTCATCAAGAAAACATAGATCTTCATCGAACTATTATCTCTTGTTGAGTCATTAAATAAAATTCATGTTAACTTCTGCTCTTCTTGCTTTCTTAAGAATTTTGATGGGTTGTCTCACTAACCCTTGTGTCATTTTGGAGTAACTGATGCTGAAGAACATTTGACATCTCATAGATGATTTGACATATCTCTACTGGACAAGATTCACCATTATTTTCTTCATCCGATTTGAAGTTTAGGCATAAAGTCAAAGCCTAAATATTTTGTCCGGTGATACTCTAAATTGTTAATGATCTTTTGAGTTGTAATTCTCTTGATCTTCTTTTCTTAGCGACTTCTTTGATTTATGAGGTGATTTAGTAGAGCTCTCATGTTGATGAAGTAGCCTTATCAAAATACTGCTGAGAAGCCCAAATACTTGGTTTAGGCATCTCTTTTAAGTCCAATATAGGTTCAAGTGGTGATTTCCACTTAACACTAGCTGCTTCAATATTTTCAATCTTTTGGAGACTACTGTTTCCCTTCACCAACTAATTTCTCCTTCTTTTCTTTATCTTTGATGGATGATGAAGAGGACGTAATCATCCTTGTAGACTCTCTTTTAACACTATCGATAGTGTAAATTCACCTCGATACTTCCTTTCTAGCCAATCTTTGAAGACATAACAATCTTCGATAGGATGACCGATCATGATAGGGATAGTAATTTGGATTAGACTTGACTTCTTGGCCTTTTAATTTTGGTAATTGTAAACCCTTTGACCATGCCAAAAATAATTTAGCCATCCCCTTCTAAAGGAATATTCTTTGTTCATCTTTTCCTTAAGAGATGGTCGCATTCCTCATCATCTCTTGCTTGTTTTGGATGCTCCCCACCACTTGGAAAAGTTTGAGGTTTATCATTGCCTTATACCAATAATTTTGGTGGATTAGAATAAATAAGCTTCTTTCCTTTATCATCATTGTACATTAGCTACTTTCTTTTATTCACATTGTATATCAACCACTTTTCACCATTTGATCTATAGGAAATGGCATGAATTTCATTTCTTCTTTAGTCTAAACGTTTGTTTCTCTTTGCTTTATCTGCATAGACTTCAGACTTAGGCGATTCAACTTTTCAAATTTAGCCACCCTATCAAGCAAGTCCTGGAATGTTGCAATCGTCGTCATACATAAAAAATGGTATCATTTTATCATCCATATTGCCCATTAGCAATTAGATTGCATGTTCTTCTTCCAATTTGTTGCTCATTTCATACTTAGGTTACCATGACTTATGAATTTTATCACTCATCTTTCTCCTTTAGAAGGCAAGGTCACGATTATTATTTTCTTGCATTGGCAACCTCTTCACAAAATATCTTCTCTAATTTAGCAAATTTTTAACTAAATCATTGAATTTTGCATACCATTCAAAAGCGGGCTCTAATGATGACAAAAAGAAATAGCATCATCGTTCCCTCTGTTATCACAAGTAGCCTTAAATTGGCTAGATGTTGTTTGGATTACCAAGCCCATTGAAAGTATTAAATTTTGACAGAGTAACCTTTGGGTATGACACTTGATCATATTCAGTGGGTAAGGTGACTTACTCACCGACTTTTAGCTTGCTAAGGCTATGCCTTTATCTTTTCATTGATTATTGTTTCTAGGTGAGCGTATTCCAAGTGTGCTAGCCAAATTTTGAATTATCAAGAGGTTGTGGTTAACTTCATTCCTCTTGGTGTCATATGTAGGAGCTTGAGGTACGGTGGTGGTATAGAGTTGCATTAGCTAGTTGATTAGCACAAAAAGGTGTTGCACTTGATGTGATATTCTTTGCAACATCTCATCATGATATTCATTTGTACCATCATATCATTCATCTTGGTACCAAGTGTGCAATTTCTTTATCTTTGACTTCATTTGATGCATTTCTCTCTCTCTAGTGTCATGGCGTCAAAAGCTCTTCTTCTTCTTCTTCTTCTTCTATTTGTTGTTGCTCCTTGCTCATCTGGGAAGAACTTGATTTTCCTTCTCCTTGTGCATTTATAGAGACATTGTTTATGTGAGTATAAAAGTGTACTAGTCGATCTGATTCAACCATATTTTAACCAAGATATACCTTCTTCTTCTTCACTTCTTCTTCTTCTTCTTCTTCTTCTTTCTTCTTCTTCTTCTTCTTCTTCTTCTTCAAAGATTGAAGATCCATCTTCTATTTCTTTTATGAAGACTCTTCTTCATAAATGTCAAATTCGGTTGATTCTGATTCATGTTGGATGGTGAGGGAGTTCATCTATATCTCTGACCATATAGACAACTTCCACTTCCATAGTGTCATCTTCATTATTTTCTTCTTGCACATGAATTTTTGATTGATGTTTCCAGTGGATCTCTAGTTCAATGCATGGAATAAATACTTCTTCGATTAAAGGACTGATAAAGTCCCTTCTCTGAGGGTGAATCTGATCTATGATGGGATCCCCTAGAGGATTCTCCATGGTGTCGACCATCATGTCTTTCATCAATGATATCCCTTCTTTTGGGTATCCACTTCTGATGAGTTATTTTGAGGCAGATTTCTCAGTATATGTATCAGATGTCACACCTCTTAGATTCTTTGGGATTTCATCATGGGGCCTTGGCCCCCATATCTTATCCTTCGGGGACCTTTCGAGGATTCTTGGACATGGTCCAAGTGTGCTGATGCTCACCAAGCAGACTTGAATGGCTCTTATGGTGTAGAGATCAACTTTGGTGGAGCAACCATCATGATAGCCTTGAAATTTTTTTTTCATTGCCTTTCTCCTACTTTGAGAACTTTATGTATTGCATAGTGTTTTGAGTTTCCTCACTGGTGGAACTTGACGTTGTTGGTCCAAAAAGGACTATTTATGACTAGAGCTATTCCACTTTACCCACTTAGGTCAAAAGTTGTTATGGGTAGGAACACTCCTTCTAAAATGGTTGTACAATTTTTTCCTTGAACAATGAATGTTGATCAGCTTAAGCATTTCTTCTCTACCTCTTTTTTTTGCTCTGATGAGAAGCTTCATGATCATTTTCAGGTACAATTATTTTCTTACACTTTTGAGGAATTAGACTTGACATGTGTCATGTTCATGCTCACCATTTAGAAATTGCTTTCTCATCTTGAGAACCACTAAGAGCTATGAGCTTACTGAATTGGTCTACATTATTATTCATAAGACCTCTTCTTTACAGCCTTGGACTCTATGTACCAGGTGGGTAAGTTGTTGTTAGATATATGAGCCTA
The DNA here is from genome assembly GCA_021442155.1 of Cymbidium sinense. Lineage (NCBI taxonomy): Eukaryota > Viridiplantae > Streptophyta > Magnoliopsida > Asparagales > Orchidaceae > Cymbidium > Cymbidium sinense. The sequence continues at coordinate 99,220,744 of CM038220.1, read as the reverse complement.
AAAAAAGCTAACATGAAAGAGCTATTCTTTTCACCCATTTTGATTTTTAAACTTGTGTGAGTGAGAAAGTTCTCACATCAAGTTTGGTGCATGTAGAATTTAGAAAGAACTATTGAGTGAATTAGCATTATTATTTTCCCTACTTTCAAGATGGTATCATTATGTTTAAAATAATAGAATGATTCATTCAGAGAACTAAATCTCAAGTAATTTAAACACTTTAATTTCATTATATATTTTTTTACATTATAGCTTATATATGACTAGCCAAAGATGGAAAGAGAATCATGTCCCGAGTCGTTAGAAATCAGGCTCCAAAATTTTCACCATCTCGATATATTGAATTGAAGAGAGCATGATTTAAACTCTTGGTGTAATTTTTAGAAGGAAGATGGAATAGTAGATAAGACACTACCCAGAGATTTCATCCTCATTTGGTGAGGACTTTAGATATTGTTCGGTTTCCTAAAGCAAGCCCCATAGTTAATTACCCAATAAGTGAGAGAGAACTTTATTAAGGTCATTAGATAAGCATGTGCATAAAGTAGTACCATATGGAGTTTTAAAAATTTAGATTATGAAATTCATCATTTAGCTTAAACTGGATGGTTGGGGAATGATGACGCGTCCATCTAGATCCCATGGTTCCATCATCCCTTTCTCCCTACTTTAGTCAAAGGAGGTAGTCAACCCAACCCAATTGAAGGATCCTATCAATAATAACACATGGGTTGCACCAAGAAATTTGTAGACACGGGGTATTTATCTAAAGAGACAATCTTAAGTCTACCTTAGGCGTGAGGGTTGTTTACTATCAAGTATACCTATGATTCACAACTCAAAGGGTAGAGCCATTGGGGAGCATATATTGATCAATATAATGAGTGGCCTCAAAACCACCGAAAGAGGACTCGTAATCGCTTCATCTGTGGAGCCTACTGGCCAAGCCACGCAGTCAGAGGATACATGCCACATCCTTACTGGCAAGAGATTGATTGAGAGGAAACACAGAAGAACACTTGATTTGACATTGACTCCTTTGTGAGCTAGAGTTTTCTTAATTTGTCACCATGGACAAACAATTGCAAAAGGTAGATAGATTGAGTTTTTCTTTAAGCTTTTAATGATAGAGTTTCATTTAATTATATATTTAATTTCGATTTGATTTGAAAAATTGATTAATTTGAATATGTTAAGAGCTTTAGATCTTGTCAACTCTATTTAGTTGCTAACAAAGGATTAGATCTACTATCACGACATCGCTCGATATTTCGATTGAAATTTTTTTTATATAAATTTTAGGTTTTGTTAATCTGGACCCAATCCTAAGACTAAACTAGGTAGCAACCCGCACAGCATCCTCAGACACTTGAATTTAAATATTCAGCATAGTGTTGGGGCCCATGCGTAGATTTTAAGAATTTTAATTAATTTCATTAATTTTAAATGATGCATCAAGGAATCATAAATATTTACTTTGAATTTTAAATGGTGTCTTCTTGCTTTCATTTGAGTAAATGATTCATGGCATAGAAGGCATTTTGATTTAGATTGTAGTTCAAAATATTACTTGTACTTAGTTTTAATTTTAATTCTCAACTTGATTATATTCAAATCACTTTTAATAAGTTATTCTAATTTCAGTATTTATTGCTTTAGCCCTACTCATGTTTATTAGTTAGCATTGTAATCCTCTCCAAATTCATATAAGAGTTATTAAACCCAATTTAGATTCATCCTTAACTCTATATCAAATTCCATATTTATTTGACAATTAGAATTCAAATTTATTACAAGTCTCTAATGAGTTTAATATTTACCTCCCCAAATTTCACTTGCATTTAACTTGAGTATCCTCATTTATTTGAACATATTAAACAACGAATCAAGCACTCATTTAGTAATAAATTAAGTGACTAAATTCACCTTCACTTAGTACATTTTCGTAAGGTAATAATTTTTATGAGCCACCCCTCTATTACTAGTTTAAGGTACAAATTTAACATTCTTTCATTTTATTTTATTTTAAGACTTATGTTTCAGCATTAATTTAATATCCAATTAATTTTAACTTGAATTCTTAAAATTTGATGAAATTTCTTAGTTGTCATCGTGTGTGCAGAGTATTTTGGCTTTCTATCATAACGAGTAGTGGTGTCTGGACAGCAACCTTTTTTCTCGCCACATCGATGAGCATTAGGGTCTTTAAACTGTATAAAGAGAAATACAGCAATATATATATATATATATATATATATATATATATATATATATATATATATATTTTAAAGTCTAGAATTTTATAAAAAATTTCAGAGATTTCAACTAAGAGGAGACATCTAACGATATTTTACCCTAGATGCAAGAAATATGTGTCTTATGACATCACAAATAATTTTTCATCATCATAATGAGCAACAATGCCTTCAAACTGCAAAAAATACAAGCATATATATATATATATATATATATATATATATATATATATATATATATATATCCACATCACACATTGATCCCACATGTTCTGACTCATTTTTTTGTGCATTATAATGTTCTACAAAGAGAATCAAGAGAGAACTCTAATGAATTTGTTCCTCTCGTGTAAGGGAAAGGTCAAAAAGTGAAGTAGAAATGGGTAATGCCACAAGTCAGAGAGAATGACGGTGTTCCTCTTTGTGGAAAACAAATTGAAATGGTGGTGAAGATGCAGAATCAAGAAGAACCTCTAATGACGAGTTCTTCTCATGTGGCAAAGAAAAAAAAAATGGAAATTGAGATTGGGGAAATGAGGATTTTATTTTGGAAAATGGGGATTTTGATTTGAGGGAAGTGGAAAGGAATTATCGACTAAGAAGAATGTGGGAAGGAAGAAAAATAGGAAGTGGTTTTCAGCTAAAAGAAATTGAAGGGAATGGCAGGAATTTTGGTTTTGGCTTTTGAGAGGAAAAGAATGAAGATGATGGAGAGAAGAAGAAGGAGGAAGAGGAAGAAAGAGGGAACTACCTTTCTCTTTTTCTATTTGGAGGAGGAGAGGAATCAGAGAGGGAAGAAAGGTACCTCTTTCGTTAATTTTGGAGGGAGGCTCGCCTGGTTGAGGTTGAACGAACCAAGGAAACTTGGAACAGAAGGAAATGGGAGGGAGACCACATCGTTGGTAAGTCCGGGGAAGCTTTGGGTTCTCATGCACGAGGGAAGGAGCACCATTCATTTGTGGGAGACCGTGCAATTTGTGGAATGTCGACGAATGAGTTTTAGAGAATGAATGGATTTATTAGAGGAATTTTGGGTAATTTAGGGATTTAGGTTGGTCTATTTAATTTCTTTAAGAACTTAATAGTAAATGAATTTTCGTATAAAATCACATAGTCAATATATATATAAATTTTAGTGATATTTCAATGCAACGACGGTTTACAATGATCATTTTGAGTACATCAAGAGTCAATTTTAGCTCAAAATACACATCATCGCTTTCGACAACTCAATTTTTACACAAACTTATCCAATTTGAGTGTGAATAGTCCTACTTGATAGATTTTGATATTTCAAAGCTAATGGCATAATCAATTTCATGAACACAGGTCATTTGGTTTACGATAGTGCCTCCTGATCTCGATAAACGCGATGATTATAGATTGCTTGACTCAAGGTTGTAATATTTACCCTTTTACACATTCAAGCTCAAATCTATTGCACATTCACCAAAGGCCATTATTTTGAATAATAACACTCATAAATATTTTTTTTAAGGGAGACGGAGAGGGAGATGTCGAAAACAAAGAGAAGAACTTTTGATGCTGGTCCCTTCTGCATAAAGGGAATTAGACTCAATTAAAGAGGGGATATGGAATATGCAAGAGATTAAAGGATCGATGATGATGGAGTTGTTCTCTGAAAAGAGTGGTTGTTTGAGAGAACTTGCATGGAAAGTTGCCTCTGATACTCTAGTCAGAAGGGAAGGCAAGTAAGGGCTTGCTTATCATCACTTAAGTTTATAATGACTGTAGTTAAGATCAATAGGAGTAGAAGAAAATATATTTTTAATCGGATCTTGTGATAGCTCATGGACAATGACTCCAAATGGAAGTGAAGAAAGAATTCAGAGTTTCCTCCTTTCTGATGAAAAAAAAGATCAAATCCTTTTCCTCGCCTATAGAATAATGGGGAGATTCAAGAAGACATGAACTCATAAATAAGGAAGTTTTTTCTTCCAAACAATGACAAACATTGACAAGATTAGGATGAGAAAGTCTTCCCATAAAATTAACTTCATACGCCACTCTTCAAAACCTTTCATGCCTTGGGTTGAGTTTCTTTACAGCAACAACCATCCCACACTTTTAGGACTCAGAGTTTTCATCAACCCACCGCTTGAAAACATTTCCAAATCTTCCTTCTCAAAACATACTCAGCTCTAAAATTCTTCGTCGCATTCTTCAGTTATGCTAATGTGAACATTTGTAGGTTTAGTGTCCCAAAATCCTTCCATCGGTGAATGCTTCATGATCGCATATGGACTGCTCAAATGTCTGGTGCTATGTGTTGAAATATTTATTTGTGTTGCTTTTGCTTGAAGATGATGGTGTTAAAATGATGCTTACTTTTGACTACTTCATTAGAGTAACTACAAGTATTCTCCATTGTTAACAACTAAAGAGTTTTCCACCTTCCCTATCTTCTTTTCTTCTTCTCTTCCTCATAATGAAGAAGACATACAAAAGGAATTTATTAAAGAAAAAGATTTGGTGAAGAAGAGAGAGAGAGAGAGAGAGAGAGAGAGAGAGAGAGAGAGAGAGAGAGAGAGAGAGAGAAAGAGAGAGATAGAAGAGTTTCAATGTCATTTGGCTTAAGAATGGAGAAGGGGAAAGAGGTTGAGACATTCATTGACTGTGAGATGGCCAGATTGGGAGGATTTCCTCCTTGGAGAGGAAATGGAAGAGAAAATTGAGCCTTGCAGTTGAGGAAGGAGGGCTTAAATGAAAGGAAAGAGGAGGCAGTGGTTTTGTTGTTCCTTGTTTCAGGATCATGCTTGAGCATTTGAATGGAAGAGAGAGAGAAGGAGGATAACGTGACGAGGTCAATGAATGAGGGGCTCGGGTCGAGTCTCCTTTTCGTGAACAGAGACATTATGGGTGGTTTGAGGGATTAAGGTTATAACATTTTTCATTATTTAATCAACAGAAATTTACATGACATAATTATATGATTAATATATATATTAATTCAAGGTTATTCTAAGATTTGATGCAACATAAGCTTTATGATCGAGGCCATTTGGTTGGCAAGATGAATCAAATTTTAGTTTAAAATTATGCATACTTTCAATCACTGATATTTGTGCGTGAAGAGTAGAAAATTCTCACTTGATAGATTTTGATATTTCAAAACTAACGACTCAATCAATTTTGCAAACGAAGATCGTTTGGTTTATTTACCTTGAATATGTACATGTTGACAACTTTGATCGTTAATCGGTTGATCATTAGATTGTAACTTTTTTATATTGACAAATTTCAATGTTCTAAACACGGCAAAAGTCCGTCATCGAAGGAGGTCATTTAATTAGCCGGACATCGAAAGTGCATTTTAAAATGATTTACGCTATTGCATCCAAAGATCAATTTGTTTGAGCTCAACTAAACTAATGTAATGATTGGTCAAATATATATATATATATATAATTAAAAAAATTTTGTATGTAATTTTTACATCCGGATTCTAATAACATAATACCATGTGGCTCTTAGTCAATACATAGATGTTGTATATTGGATGTGAAGTGTTGTGTATTATCAGATATAGATATTATATATTACCTATTACGCCAATACATAATATACATAATTATAGAATTAATTTGTAATAGTTATATATTAATTAAGTATCATATTGTGATGAATAAATTCCTAATAAGAGCCTTTCAAATGTGGAGAAAGAAAGAAGAGACCTTATAGAAATTCATCTTAGTAAGATGTCACCAGATTTGTAAATATTATTGATGATACATCAAGGTATAGTGTATTATCTCAAAGACAAAAGTCACTACCTTTAATGGAACCAATCACCTCAAGGACTCAAGACGATGGGTGCGATATGTACTAGATTCTTCCCTACTTTATATAGAAAAAAGTAAAGCGAGTTTATTTTAAACCGGGTTGTTAAATTCTAACAAGGGAAAGCCCATAGTTAATTACATCCTAAAGGACGGATCCCTTAGGAAAATTCGACAAGGCAAATGATCATTATCTGAAGATTTTAATAAGAACTATCAATCAAGTTTATATTTTGAAGATCAAATGGGATTGATCAAAGAGGGAGTTATTATCGTAATGGGAATAAGTGGAGATGCCCATACTAGGAAACTGCATCATCAAACTATCCTAAAATTACGCTTTATATTTTGGAACTTGATTTAGTAAATTTGAGTTGTATTATCATTAGAATTTTAGGACTTAAGATTCCTTAACATAAGATTAAGAAAATGTCTGAGGTGAGGAATTATGCTTATGGCCCACAAGAGGAAAAACATAACCTAAACAGGGAGCTCATGAGGGCAAGCACAACCTAAATCTAAGGAAAATGGGTAATTAGTTTGCCTCCACAAGAGAGAGGACAAACCACCCGACAGCTTGGACTTACAATCGCCTGAGGGTGGCCGCCAACTAACTCCTCCTACGATTTTAAATACATGTAGGTAAGTCTTTATGCTTATGCAAGATAACTAGACTATTTTTATTTAGAAAGAGACTAAGTCCTTAAACTCACTCCCTAAAGAGACTAGATCATGTAAAGGAATATACTTCAAATGACTTAAATCTAATGCATTTCAAATTTCATTTTATTTTCATTTTTGGACAATCATTTTTGACTCAGAATAATAGGATTTTATGACTAATGCATGAGAAATTAGATTGGCCAAAATCAACGAGAAAGTAGGGAGTTTCCACCACGCCTCAAAAGGTCAAGTTCTTCTCGCAAAGGTGGAAGCCCTCCAATCAAGAGTGAAATAAGATGTATTTGTGCATGATAAAAAAAATGCTTATCAGAGGGGTTGATAATTCTTTTATCTTGATTTTTATCCTAAGCTTTAGGTGAGGTTATGAGTTATTTAGTTTTATTTTAAGTTCTTAAGTTGGGTAAAAGATTTATTTTTCCTAAAGAGCCTAATCCACATCCAAGCCATACATAAAGCAAGGAACAAACTAGAAAAAACATGACACTTAATGCAAAAGCTAAACAAATAACAATCAATTTTTCAATGGATTTGGATTCCAATTGATAGAGTTTGGCTCATGTTGACCCATTTAGGTCAAAATGGGTCAACTTGGGTCAAGTTGACCAATAGGTCAAATTGGGTCAAACCAAGGGTTGGGTCAAGTTCATATGACCATTTGAAATATTTTGGTGGCTTTGGTTTAGTTTAATTTAGTATAGATTTGGTTTTGGCTCATATGACTCATTTAGGTCAAATGGGTCAAGTTGACCTATTTGACCCATTTGACCTATTTGGATTAGGTCAAGGGTAGGTTTAGGTTTAATTAGTCATATGGAGTGGATTGATATCTTTGTTTCCAATCAATTTGGGTTAGGTTCAATTTTTGCTCAACATGATCCCTTTAGGTCATGTTGGGTCTAAGGTCAATTGGGCTAGGTTGGGTCTAGTTGGCCAATTAAGGCTTTGGTAAAGTTCCACAAGTGATTTGAAATGGACTTGACCCATTGGTTTCAATCAATTTGACTTAGATCAAGTTTTGACACATTTTGACCCTTTAGGTCAAAATGAGTCAACTTGGGTCAAGTGTGCAATTGGGCTAGGTTAGGCTCAAATGTTGGCTTGATCAAGTTCAAACATAGGTCATGAGTGAACTTGGATCAATGGTTTCAATCAATTTGGCCTATGATGGATTTTGGCTATGTAAAGTTTCATTTTATGTTAAGTGTTGACTTGGTCAACCCTTAGGTTTGATTTGGTTTGACCCAATTTGATTGATTGATCATCCAATGATGATTGTTGATCATGATGATAGGCATATATGAGTTTGGCTCAATCCAATTTAGTTAGGCTCAAAAGTTGGCTCATAAGGGTACTTTAGGTCACTTTTGGTCAAGTTAGCCTAAGTGGGTCAAATGGCTTGGTCAAAGCTTGATTTGAAGTTGATTGATCTTGTATATGGACTTATGATTGAAATATAAATCCATTTACAAGTGGTTTGAAGTCAAATGGATTTTGATCCATTTGAAAGTTTCATATTCAAAGGAACAATATGAAAGGGTTTTGAGTTTGACTTTTGATTTGGGTTTTGATTGTTTAATTGTGGTTTGGATTTATATATGAGCTCATGATTGTAGGATTGATTGAAACATGAGAGAAAATCAAGAGTTTAGCTTGATTTGAATTGATTTTGGCTTAAGTTCAAGATTTTGACTTGAAAGACTTTGATTTGAGTTTGATTTTTTTAGAGTTGGTTTTGATTGTTTGAATTTATATTTCATTTATATGTGTGAATATAAAAGAGAATATAAATTGATCATGAGAAAATTTCAAGAATTTGAAAGAGTTTAGTCATGATTTGAGTTAAATCCATTAAAAGAAATTTAAAGGATTTAATAGAATTTTTAATTAGAAATTTAATTTTTTGGATTGAATTTGATTGATGTATATTTATATTTCATTTATATATGAGAATATAAATGAGAATACAAATATATTTTGAGAAAATCGCATGAGTTTGAAATGGTTTAATCAAAGTTTATGCTAAATCCAATAATGAAAAATTAAGGGAATTTCAAGCATTTGAAATTTGGAATTTAATTTTTTGAGTTTGATTAGATTGATTTATATTTATATGTCATTTATATATGAGAATATAAAATGAGGATATAAATAAGTTTTGAGAAAATCACATGGATTTGAATAGGTTTGATCAAGATTTGGAGTTAATTTTGGCTAAGTCCTTTAATGAAAAATTAAAGGGACTTGAGAAAATTTTCATGAATTGATTTGATGGGTTTGAATTTATATTTCATTTATAAATATGAATATAAATGAGAATATAAATGGATCATGAGAAAATCTCACAGATTTAAAGAGGTTTTGAATCATGATTTTGGCTAAGTCCTTAAGGAAGGGTTAAAGACTTAGAAAATTTGAACTTAGAAATTTTTGATGGATTTTGATCATGATTTTTAATTATAGGTTTCAATCATGGAATTGTTTTGAATTTGGAGAAAATCAAATAGAATTGATTTTGAGTTTGACTTGAAAGAAGGAAACCGAGGAATGGTTTTAAGCTAAAGGGTAGGAGATTTTCCTAACACCTCTAAGGCATTGCCTATGACTAATTCTTCTAAGTTTACTGGAGTAGAAATGCTCACTTAATCACTGTGCAAGATAATAACCCTTAAAATCTAAGAGAAGTTTATGTCTAAAGATATTGAGAGTTCATTTTGAATTATATCTTAAATTTGCATATAATAATCTCTCTCTCTCTCTCTCTCTCTATATATATATATATATATATATATATATATATATATATATATATATATATATATATATATATATATTATTATTTGGCATGCTTTTCACAATAGTTAGGAAGAGTTCCGCTGAAACACGAATCGATTTGATAGTTTTTGTCTTGAATAAATTTGATCCCACAGTCAAAAAGACTTACATCACTTTTTGGTTTTTGTAATTTTTGTTGGTAAGTGAGATCGGATCAATTATATATATTTTTGTACAAATAAGCTAATCTTGCATATAGTGCTGGAACCCACCTCCAGCCGCTGGTTTTATCTACACAACCCCTGGTGTATGGAAACAGTCGCCTACCCTCAAAACCAGCGGCAATTCATCCGATTCACTCAGTTTCCTCTACTTCCCAAATCTCAGGCTTTTATAAATAAATTCATCTCCTCCTCCTCCTCCCATCAAACAAGAAACAAAACTAAGCGAGCTGCGACACGACAGTCTTTCTTCTTTCCCTTCATTTCCTTCAAACCAACCAAGAGAGAATCGGCCATGGCTTCAGCGAGAAGAGCTTCTTGGCTTGCGGCGAGCATCAGCGCGGAAGCGCTAAAGGATCAAGGCGGCCTTTGCAGATGGAACTATACTCTAAGGTCTCTGCACCAAAAAGCGAGAAAAGAGTTGGGTTCTTTTTCACAGGCAAGAAAAGCGCCTTCTTCTTCTTCTTCCTCTTCTTTGATGGTTGGAAGCAGAGGCGTGGTAAGCAAAGCAGAGCAAGCTAAGCGAGCAGAGGAATCCTTCAGAAAAGTCATGTACTTGAGCTGCTGGGGTCCAAATTAGGGATGTTTTAGACGGTCAATATCGAGTGATTGTAGAAAATTCAACGATCTTCAGTCAACTAGATGGATGTACTTATTATTTTGAATAAAATTGTAAATTTTATTATCCAAGACGAAGTTCGTTTGCGCTATAGATACATTTTGGATCAATTTTTACATGGATAGTTCTAGGTAGCAACTTACAAATCTATCCTTTTCCATTCCAAATGAAACAGTTTTGATATGCTCGCAAATCCAAGCTAAGTCAACACGCCATAGCTGACAATCAATATGTGAAGGGGTTTTTGGTGACGGATTTAATCGAAATATTAGCTTTTAGATCTGGCAAATCTGCAAAATGTGAAAACGGATTTAATAAATCTCGGATTCACTAAATTCCATTAACTCCGGGTTTAGTAAATCCGGTGGGAAGATGGATTTATTGGAAGTACTTATAGGACTGAGAAATTTACTCGAAGATCATTAATCGCGAATGGCCATATTTTAGAATCGAGCTAAACGAGCGACCACTGAATTGTTGGCTCGGTTTTAAGTTCGAGCTGATTTCGATCCGTAATTAAATCGGCTCACTCGATTTTTCGAATGGCTCGAATACAGTGCGCTGCGGCCTGCGGAAATCGGAATCACGAATGACGATTCTCCTTCTCTGCCTCTTCGAGTCCACCGTGAGATCAAAGGTGAATGCTTGATATCTAACATAACGACGGTTTCAGTTTCACCCTTTCAAATTCCAGCCTTCGACGCTTCGTAACTCTAACTCCATGAGGACCGTGACTTCTTTGAGTTCTTTCTCTCATTCTCGGTTTCTTATCTTTGCGGTTGCGGCTAGGGCTTGAGAAAGGGCTGAGAATGATTCATTATTCTTCGTCTCTTCGTTCCTCACTGATCTCCTCAAATTTTCTCGCTTCGTGATTCCGTGAATCGTGCTTTATTTCTTAGCCCTCTTGAGCGTACCGCAGACTTGCATTGTTGCAGCTTGTCTCCATTTTTTCTCGTGATAGAGTCATTATTATTTGTTAACTGAACTTGGCTCAACCGCTTCGGTTTGTTTTGCCCAAGACTCATTTCTACTGACAACATTAGCAATATTGGTTAATTTCTTGGTTAGTTTATGGCATGATGTTAATTTGTTTTTATATATTATAGTTTCATAATTCATATGATCATCTCTTGATTACTCTTGAGTCTTGATGGTACTCTCAAAGCCGATCAACACAATCAATGTGTTATCCTCTATTCTAAGTGAAGTATGTTTATTCTTTGACTCAACTTTCTGGAAAAAGAACAATATCATAATTCATGTCCATTCTCACATTTATGGATGAACATCAATAATAAGACAAAAATCTCTTATGAAGAGATGATTCTAGTGTATCACCGCTCCACTGATAAATACACCTCTTGACATGTTATTTAATATGGTATGCTAAAAAATTGGTATAATATAAAGTTTTGAAGCTGCAATTTGTTTGCACTTGTATATGGCTGATATACTTAAGCTACAATTCAGGTTTAAAACTTTATAGAATTTATCCCTCAACATATATTTCTTTCTCATTTCTTCAAAGAAAACTTTATTGCATTCATAAAATTTCCAATCCTATTGATCTGTATAACTTGTAAGATGATGATGGCTTTTTATTTTTGTAAAGAAGAATGGCTTATTTATTAGCATAAACCTGTATGAGATTGGAATGGTGTTAATGTAGAGCTTTTTTGTTTCTTTACCTAAAAAAATGTGATTATTATGGGTTTTTACAATGCAAGTGCTCTTCAAGAAATTAAAAGTTAGCTTGAAACATGGGTGTAGTTGGTGTGGATTGTCCTTTTTGCCATGATATATGGATAAATTTTAAAACTAGTTGTTTTAACACCCTCAAAATGTTTTATGGTGGTATCATTCAAAATTTGGATAAATACCTTTTGTAGTTAGATATTTAAATAGAATGGTGAGGAAAATCATTGTGTTGGTGAGGCTAAAATCAAATTTGAAATTTTTATTTAATTTATCACCTTTTTATTGCATGTTATTATCAAATAAGTGACTTCTTAATTTTGTAAAAATAATTTTTTTTAAGTTTAATGGAAATCATTTACTCATTGAACCTTATTTTCAACATGGTATTTATGGATGAAGATGAAAGTATTCTAAGTTACAATTATAAGATATCGAACTAACCGATTTATTTAAATAGCATCTTAAATTACATGTGGTTGATGTTATATTAAGCTTTTTTGTAAACTCTTAAAATCATTTATTCACATACAAATTACAATTATTTGTTGAATTACATGCGAGTTTATAATTGAATCATATTATATTTGTATAGATATAATGGAAAGTCACTCTCAAAGCAAATCAAATAGTTCCTCAACTCAACCTCATGCTGAAACTGCAAAAAATGATATTGATAGTGTCGATAAAATTACTTGTATAGATGATAGAAAGGGTAAAAGAACACGAAGAAGAACATTTTATTGAAATATCTCAAAAAAAAAATCATACAAAGTATAAATGCAATTATTGTGTTAAGTCTTATGTTAAACAAATTGGTACTACATCTCAATTGAAAGGATATTACAAATGAATCACTACATCAAAAATAGTGTTAGAAAAGAGACAAAAGTTTTTTGATCCTATAACCGAGGACCTTGAAGAAAGTTCGATTTAGTTTGTGTGTTTAAACCGCTTATGATCATAATAATTAAAAATATTGTTAAGATGATCATTGTTCATGAATATCCTTTATGATATTGAACATTTATGGTTTAATATTTTGATGAAATCTATGAATCCAAACTAGCGTAAAATTTCTAGATTTGGTGTCAAAGAAGAGCATAAAAGTGTATGAAGTGGAAAAGAAAAACTTAAAAAAGTTCAAATTAATCGAGATAGCTTTCCTTAGTGATGATTTGACATCAAGCTAAACAATTGGTTATATGTGTCTCATGCATTATATTAGGATTTCAAATTGTGATAATCAATTTTAGTGATTTAGATCCTCCTCACATGATGTGATATCAAACCATTTCTAAAATTTTGTTGCAATGGGGTATTCAAAATAAAATTAGCACTATAACTTTGGATAATGCATCATCAAATGATGTGGCAGCTAGAAACCTGAAAGCATTATTTACTAGAAGGTATGAATTTATGGTAATGGGGAATTTCTTTCATGTTCGTTGTGCTGCTCATATTTTAAATCTAATGGTGCAAGATGACTTGAAAGAAATTGGTAATATAATTGAAAAGGTAAGAGAATCAATCTTATTTGTAAAGCGATTTCTACATAAATTTGGTGAGAGAATGATTGACTTATCAATAACAAAGTCACTATGCATTGATGTTCCTACACGTTGGAACTCAATATACAAAATTGTTGAGTCGCATTTTACTACAAGACTATTTTTCCGTAATATGCTTTGAGATCTTAATTACATATGGTTACCTTCGAGAAGATTGGAATCGCTTTGATAAGGTTAGAGTTGTTTCACATTTTTCATCGAATAACTAAAATTTTTTCTGGATCTAACTATTCTATTGCAAATAGGCTTCTTCCAAATCTAATATTAATTAAGAAGACCTTAGATAGAGAATATTTATCTGATAGTCTTTTCATTTCTAATATGGCAAGCACTATAAAGGCAAAATTTGATAAGTACTTGGCAGATTGTTCATTGTTATTCTCAATTGCATGCATTATAGATCCAAGAATGAAATTATTTGCCATTAATTATTATTATCCATAGATTTATGGTAATGATATTTTTGATGAAAAAAAGGACGCAGTGAAACAGAAATTATTTGAGCTCTACTCTTTCTATGTTGTTGATAAACAACATACAACTAAAGAAAATATAGGAGCACCTACTATACAAGCTAAATCAACATCTACAATAAAAGGAAGTCACATTTTGTTTGATGATTTAGTTAGGTTGTATGATTTTATAGACTCTACTGGCCTTTTAGTTCCACGTAAATTGACTTAGAGATATACTTAGATGAAGCTTGTGTTGTCCATTCGAATTTGATATTTTAGATTGGTGAAAATATCCGCCATGAAGTACAAGACTATCAAAGATGGTAAAAGATATTTTACAATTCCAATAACTACAGCTTGTTTTGAGTCAACCTTTAGTGTGTGGTCGCTTTAGTGATTATAGAAGTTCTATTTCACCTAAAACATTGGATGCCTTAATATGCAAGTGGAAATTGATTCGAACGCATAAAAAATTCGAAAGAGCCTATGGTAATGTTTTCATCATTCTATTTTATATAGTGAAATTACATTCTATTTAATTTTTTCAATAAAACAACGCTTTGCATTTCAGACATCTTAAAGAAAACTTAGCTATATCGTTCGAAGCTTGAGTGTGGATTCACAAATTTGAATTTCATGAGGTAACATTATTTATGGGCTTTCACAATATGCTTTTGTAAGTTGTAAGATGTAATTACTATTTTTATGTATTAGACTTTAATAATTAATGTTTGTTTAATTTTGGATGCCCAATGATAAAATTATACTGAGATGACTTTTGAGGAAATTACTGATTTTTAGGCTTACAATATGGTGAATTTTGATTTTTTTTTTAATATATTGGTCAATGAAAAAATTTGAGACCACTTAGGGTGACAAAATACTTTTATAGTTTTATGCTTTGAAATTGTGGCTTACGATAAATTGCAATGTTTAAAGTTTGGCCTTTTAAAAATTATGGCTTACTTTCTCAATTTTTGAACTTGTTATAATGTCATTTCTACATTTCAGTTGTAGCTTTTTCAATCATGAAAATGGAAGGTTGGAAGACTTGTTTCAACTACGTTGTAGTACTATTTACACATTTTAATAGTTGAAGAACTTTCTTGAGCTTTTGAAATCATTTTGCATTTTCATATAATTGAAGTTGATGCTTTTCAATGTCTTATGTCACCCTAAAAAATACCAATCATCTCAGTATTTTGAGGGCAAAAAAATAAAAAATACAATCAGTTCTTGGGGTTTAGTTATGCTCTCTCATGTATAAACTATTGTAGTTTAGACTTTCTGATCTTCTTTTGTTAAAGTTGAACCATGGACCTAATGCTAACTTGTATCAAAGAAGATAAAGAAAAACTTCTTCATCTTCAATATTTAGAGGATATTTATTGTAGGTAAAATGTTGCTACCAAATTTCTTTGATAAATTGGCATTCAATATTAATCTTATGGAAGAGGAGATATATTCTGTTTTAGTTGGTATGAATAATTTAGTTGTTGACCTAATGGTTTTACAACTACTTTTTTCCAAAATGTTAGAAATATATTCAAAGTTGATGTTGTGGAAACAATTTCTAATTATTTTACTAAGTTACTATCTAAGTCTAAGCAATTTCTTTCTAGTGGGTTATTTTTCTAATAATGTGGATGGGTTTTTCTTGCTAGTTTGGGTGGCTTGGTTGGCTTGTTGGCATGTCTCCTTGTGTTGATAGCCATGGTGGCTCTGCTTCTTGCTGTTGGGTTATTTTTTTAACATTCTGCTAGGTTTTTCTTACTGGTTTGGGTGGGTTGGGTTTGTTGGTCTATCTCCTTGTCATTAGCCATGGTGGCTCGGCTTCCTATTAGTGGGTTATTTTTTCTTCACCTGGTTGGTTGTTCTTGGTTTTGGGTGGTTGGCCTGGTGCCTAGTGCAGTTTATCTGTGGTGGCTGGATGGTTCTCACATTGTAGGTTTTGGAATAAGTGGCTCTTCCTTACTTCTATCTGGGTTGTTCTTACTAGTTTAGGTGGTTTCGTTGGCTTGTTGGTCCATCCCCTTGTGCTATTATCCATGGTTTGGTTGGCTTGAAATTGCATCATGTTGAGCATTCTATTACATTCTTTTTTTTAAGAATTTTCATCATTCTTGTGTTTAGCCATGGTGGCTCGCTCACTGTGGGTTATTTTTTTTAACATTATAGCTAGTTTTCTTCTGGGTTTGGGTGGGTTGGTTGGCTTGTTGGCCTATCTCCATGTGCTGTTAGCCATGGTGGCTCTACTTCCTATTAGTTGGTTGTTTTTCTTTTCACCTCGTGCTTGGTTGTTCTTCCTGGTTTTGGGTGGTTGGCCTGGTGCCTTGTGCCTTGTGCAGTTTATCTGTGGTGACTGGATGGTTCTCACATTACAAGTTTTGGAATAATTGACTCTTCCTTACTTCTATCTGGGTTGTTCTTACTAGTTTAGGTGGTTTGGTTGGCTTGTTGGTCCTGTGCTATTATCCATGGTTTGGTATTTGAAATTACATCATGTTGAGCATTCTATTACATTCCGTTTTATAAGAATTTTCATCATTCTTGTGTTGTTAGCCATGGTGGCTCTGCTTCCTGCTGCTGGGTTGTTTTTTTAACATTCTAGTTAGGTCTTTCTTACTAGTTTGGGTGGATTGGTTGGCTTGTTGGCCTATCTCCTTGTCTTAGCCATGGTGGTGGCTCCTATTAGTGGGTTGTTTTTCTTTTCACCGTGATTGGTTGTTCGGTTTTGGGTGGTTGCCTGCCTTGTGCTTATTTATGGTGGTCGGATGGTTCTCACATTGTGTTTTGGAATAATTGGCTCTTCCTTACTTCTATCCGGTTGTTCTTACCGGTTTAGGTGGTTTGGTTGGAATAGTTTCCCTGAGAATGAGGTATTTATTTTATTTTATAATTTAAGTTTTCCTTTTATTTTATGTTCTCCAATTCTTGTCTCCTGAATCCTGATTTTCTATTATCTTGTAGGTTGTATATGTATTTGATTTGCTTATTCGAGAATCGAGAGTTTCTGGACTATGATGAGAAGAGCATAACATTGCAATTTCAATTTCTTCCAACAAAAAATTCTGATCCATCATTGGTGGCTCTCATTGGATGGCCAGGCAACCTCGCCAATCTATTTTTGGGCTTTCCTAATTTTAATGGTGCTATGATCTCGCAGCAGTCTACAAATTGGAACATAGAAATTTTATATAGATTGTAAATGCTTGAAGATGATTATAACTCTCCGATAATCAATTTAAATATGCTTGATATTGTCTTTTTTATTTATATTTTGTAAATTTGATTTTTTTTTGTATTGGCTAAACACAATTTAATATGTACAATGAAAATTAAATTATAAAAATTTCAGTTTATCTGCTTAGTAAAATGTACAACATTATTACTTTTAATAGATTTTAAAAATTTAATTATTATATTGATTTAAATTTCAATTTTATACAGTAAATTCAAGCAAATTTTTATGTGATTTTTTTTCTTTACTGTTGTGTATTAAGTTTGAAACTTAAATCAAATAGCTTCGTTTACTGAGCCAAAAAAAGTCCAAAATCGAGCTAAACCATCAAAAGCAGTGGCTGAATTGCTTTCGAGCGGTTAATTCGGTTCGATCCGTCGGCTCGAAAAGCAATGTCTGAGCTTCGATCGAATTATCATAAATAGATTTGAGCGATTTTGAGCCGTTGATCGGAAATCGTTCTTGGCCCTAAGTGCT
Source organism: Cymbidium sinense (assembly GCA_021442155.1). Taxonomy (NCBI): domain Eukaryota; kingdom Viridiplantae; phylum Streptophyta; class Magnoliopsida; order Asparagales; family Orchidaceae; genus Cymbidium; species Cymbidium sinense. The sequence continues at coordinate 99,202,954 of CM038220.1, read as the reverse complement.
TACACAGATTGAAGCGTGCGAAAGAAAGATGAGGGGTTACCATCACGCGACGTCCTTCTTCTCTTCCTTGATGATTTCTGATAGTAATGGGGCAGAAGGGAGAGAAGAATGAGGGTTTCGAACGCCAATATCCCAACATCTAGCTTTTAGGGTTTAGGCCGACTCTGAATTTTGAATGCCAAAACCCACATCAAGCTGGAGCTCGACAAGTTAAGGTATTGGTCAGAAACCTGAGATTTTTTTGTGAAGTGTTTATTAGAGTTTTTTCTGTATCTCGGGGATTTTAGCACTGTTAATCTGCATTCCTGTGATTTTTGTTTAGAAGGGAGATTCCGAGTATTTATTATTCATTGGCTCACGAATTGCTTAAACTTAATTAAATTATTTAATAACTATTAATTGATTAATTAATATATGTTATCTTAAGTTATTTTTAATTGAGTATTATAATTAATGATTTTTGTTTTGTCATTAAAGTTAATTTGAACTTATAAAAAATATATAATTTGAAGTTGATAGTTAATTAATTTAATAGTTAATATTTATTTTAATTTAATTTAATTTGATTCTAACTAAATTTAAAATTGCTAATGATTAATTGATATCTTATTATAAGATAATGAAAATTTAATATATATTATTACACTTATTATATATTTGATAATTAATTAATTTTATCAATTTTAAATTATTTCATGAGTTAATAAAATTAAATTTTTAAATAATTTGTCAAACAACTTCTGATGATTTAACAACAGGATTTATTAAATACCAGGTAAACATAATTTTGATTCATAGGATTTACTAAAACCTATTTGTATTAAATCCAATCCAATACCAAACATCGCTGAAGGATCTCAAAGGTCAGTTTGCCTTATTTAAAATATTCAAAATATATAAAAATTATTAAATATTTTTAAAAATAAAAATATAAATACCTTAAAATCAAATTAAATAAATCTATTTTTATAAATATTAAATATAAAATAAAATTAATTGATCTCAAACAACCTATGTTTTTAAGCCTATATCTTTGTACTGTGTACTGAGCGGCACTAGAAATTGGAGTTTTTAAACCTAAGTTTTTAAAAATAATCTTTGCCATTAATTTTAATTATACAATAATATATATATATATATATATATATATATATATATATATATATATATATATATATATATATATATATATAATAATTAGATATTAAATGAGCCACACATCAACCCCATAATTTTTTTCGTCAATGCCATCACTCATTGAGGTGACTACTATTCTTAAAGCCAATTTCGGGCATTGGCTTCTAGTAACTTAAACAGGCGATTAGTCTGCTGTCTTTTTTTTTTTAAAGTAATAAGTATTTATCTGTATTTTAAGAATGGCTTAATGAACGCCTTCTGTTTGCTTGTACGATGTGTTATGAATCTAGTAGCATATTTACTTTGAATTTTTAAATGGTGCCTTCTGCCTGCTTGCATTTGAGTATTGCGGGTTTGGTGGCATAGAAGGTGTTTTGATTTAGATTGTAGTTTAAAACATTACTTGCACTTAGTTTACTTGTTGAATTTTTCAATTCTCCCGCTTGATTATGTTCAATTTAAATCATTTTTAATAAGTTATAGTTATTCCAATGTTTATTGCTTTAGCCCTACTTGTGTTTATTTGAACATATTAAACAACGAATCAAGCACTCATTTAGGAATAAATTAAGTGACTAAATTCACCTTCACTTAGTGCATTTTCGTAAGGTAATAATGTTTATTGAGCACACCACCCTCTATTATTACTTTAAGGTACATGTTAACTCCACATTCCCCTTTCATTTTATTTTGTTTTAAGACTTTATGCTTCACCATTAATTTAATATCTAATTGATTTTAAACTGAAGTCTTAAAATTTGATGAAATTCTCTCCGTCATCCTCGCCAGCGTGCTACATCAGTATTTTGGCTTTTATCGACGCCACATTAAGTGAGTGGTGTCTTGCGATACAACAGCCTTTTTCTCACACTCGCTACGCCTTATGGGGCATTAGCGGGGTCTTGAAACCTACATAAAGAGAAATACAATGCAATATATATATATATATATATATATATATATATATATATATATATATATATATATATATATATATATATATATATATATATATATATATATATATTAATTTCCTTTTCTCTTTTTTCTAAGTCTATACTTTTATTAAAATTTTAATTTGGAGAGACACATCTAAGATGTTGGCTTTTCAAGATGCATCAATGAGCTTAGCGGTAGTGTCTTCGCCTTGGCTTTTTTCCTGTCGTCACAATTATGGTCACGCCTTCAAACCTGCAAAGAAATACAAGAATATATATATAGAATATGAAAGTTTGTGGAGTATGTACTCCCATACATTGTCATTGTGTAATATCTTGACACGTAGGCCAAATGATTCAGTCTCCGATGGACTAAAGCAGCAATGGAATGATCACATGATATATGATAAATCAGTGTCATGTTACAGCTACAAGAATATAACCGATCAACTGTAAAGTTAACTCTGAAGGATTGACATCCCATGTCGAACACTTGCACTTTGTTAGCATTGATATTTACTAGTTGTGGATAGTGTCTAGCCTCACGCTCAAACCTGTTGAGCACAACCTATGGTCTTGGAGAGAATATAAATTCATCATTTATTTCCTCCAAGTTTGTGATACCATACCTCTTAAATAGCTGTGATTAGGGCTTGAATTGGCAATCCCTGTGGACGTTTCATAATTCCATTGAAACATTCAGAAGAATTTATCGTTATAGTACCATATCGCTTACCACCATCATGAACCAACGACCACTTACACACATCACATTCTACTAACCATTAGTATGCCTCAGCTTTAATATTCTTTATGTCTGTCATTTGTCGATTGAATATGTTTATGTCAAATGTATTACCAATCATATACATTTTCTTATATATAAATTCAACATAAGCAATACCCATTCTTCTCACTACTTTTTTGAAGTTTTCCCTCAGATGCCTTAAGCAATGCTAATGGGTAGCCCAAAGGAATACATCTCGACAACCACGTACCAACCCCGCATGCTTATCAAAAATAATACACAAACCACTCCTTGCTGAAATAATAGGTAATAATTGCTGCATGTACATAATGAACTAGAGCTAGGACTCATTATTTTCAGATTCAACTACAGCGAAGAAAAGTGAAAATAATTTATTGTTGCCATCAATACCAATAGCTATGAGTAAGGTACCGTGATACTTTCCAAGTATGAATGTCCTATCCATGTTCAAAACTGACGATAGAATTCTCAACCTAATATCGATGGTCCAAATGCTCAAAATAATTTTTGAAATATGCATATATTTGATGATAGAATCCTATAAATAGTGTTTGGCAAAATAGAGCATAATGAATCTATGAATAAGCCAAGAGAGCGATACAAGTCTTCCCAACTCCCAAATATTGCTCTGATACTCTTACGTTGTGTATCTTATGCCTTCATATAAGACACTTTAATATTAAACTTTGATTCCATCCTTCCAATAATCTCTCTCAGCTTCAAGTCTATCTGAGATCATATAACTGGCATTATGAAATAACTAATGAACTTAGATGTACATTGACGATGTCCAGAACCATCGATAGTGCTGATGCATGCATGTGGTGCACTTAACATTGAGATCCTCCAAGCACATCCCAATTGTTTGCTCCTGCTACACTGCATGCATCACTGACATGATCTATTAGGATCACTATGTTGTGCACATACAAGTATAAAATTCTTTTGATTTGAAGTAATAGTGAGAAACTAAATATTATTTATTATTGACCAACCAATGACTGCAAACTAAAGCTTCTTCTTATTTGAGAAACACATACTTTCACATAATTCAACTGGAAGTTCATATCATCTAAAAATTTTTTGCTATGAGATGGACCATCAAACACAATATATGCATCCCAAGCTTTTGTGGTTTCATATGTACGGATATAGCCATTGTTATAGATTATATCATCATCATTTGCAGAACTCCATAGTGTATTTTTAGATTACTTGCATAATTTTAAGGTATCAAATTTGAGTTTAATCATGCTTTATAATGCATGCAAGAGTTCAATTGAATCCATCATTAATTCCTTCTGTTCGCTTATATGATGTGTTGCGAATCCGGTGGCGTAGAAGGTGTTTCACATTTTTTATTCAAAATATTGCAACTTTGCTTATATTTAATTTGATAGCAAAAATAAAATGGTCATTTAGCTTATGCACATTGAAAGGATTTTATATTTTTGCTGATCATGATATTCGACTTTCATTCTCACCCATCGTCAAGATATTATACATTTTTCAATTTAGCTCATTAAACATAAGCTTTATTTTTAAAGCTAGATTTCAAACTTATTACAAACCTTATATGATCTAATCATTTGTTCAACTGAGTTTCCTCTCAGATTACTTGAAGTAAAATATTGCAAGGATCATGTTCAAATTCATTAGTAAGTTATCAAATTCTTTGTAAATTTTTGTTCAAATTTCTTCAACTCCTATTAACTCATGCGATTGGTGTCAAGTCTCAAACGTCAAACATTCATTTATTGGGAATACTAACTTATGCCAATCGACATACTATTTATGTTCCCCACAAGTTTTCATTTCTAGTCCCTAAAGAATCTTTAAATGTGATATAGATTTTATTTTGAAGCTTTCTTCATATTATTTTTATCCATTCAATATGCTGCATAACTATTTATGTGTTTTGGAAGGCATTTAATTCCATTGCAAATTCTATCCAAATCATATCAACCCATTTAATATGATTATGATACTTTGAAAGTTTATAATACCATCTTTATATTTCTCTTGCTTACAAGCAAGTTTCAATTTCAACACTGATCATCTACTCAATTCCTCAATGCAAATTATAATAAATTTTGATTATTCAATTAGAAGTCATTTTATATTTATGAGTAGGTCATCAAATTATGCTTAATGAAGTGCTTAGGGATTTCCTTTCATATGTTTGATTTTGAGGTACTTTAAAGAGGAGGAGGGCTCAAAATTTGGATAAGCTTCCAATTTGCTCAATTTCTTTTATAAGCCTATTCTTCTTTTTCTTTTTAACGCTCATATTAACATTATTTTTCATCGTATTTTTTATTTGATTCTATTAATTTGAATTTAGATTTATATTTCTTTATTTAGTGCTTTTAAGCCAGTTTTTTTATTCCTCAATTTTTATTTCTAAGTCCAAAGATTTGATGAAATTTGACATTTGACATAGAGTCTAAAATAGTTTTGGAGGCCTTCCCATCATGCCTTGATGATAATGACAGTCGATGTTTTGAAACACCTCGGCCAATTTTTATCTCATTACACCCTGATGAGCTTGACGAGGGCTTTAAACCTACAAAGAGACACATACCATACAATCAATACACATAATATTTTCCCTTTTACACATTCAAGCTCAAATCTATTACATATTCACCAAAGACCATTATTATGAACGATAACACTCATAAATATTTTTTTTTTATTTAAGGGAGATGGAGAGGGAGATGCTGGAAACTAAGAGAAGAACCCGCCTGATGACGGTGTTCCTCTTCGGCTATGACAAAAGGAATTAGATTCCAATTAAAGAGGGGATACAGAATAGCTGTAGGAGATAGTGCTGAGGGGATCCCGTCTGATGATAGAGTTGCCTCTTAGCTGCGAAAAAGAGTGGTTGTTGAGAGGAACTTGTTGATGGAAGTTGCCCCTTTACTCTAGGTGTGAGAAGGGGTGAGAGCTTGCTTATCATCACTTAAGTTTGCAATGAGTTGAAATGAGTAGAGTAGAAGAAAAGATATTTTAAATGGGATCTTGTGATAGCTCATGGAAAATGACTCCAAATGGAAGTTAAGATAGAATTCAGAGTTTCCTCCTTTTCTGTTGATGCAAAAAGGAAGATCAAATCCTTTTCCTCGCCTACAAAATACGGGAGATTCAAGAAGACATGAACTCATAAATAAACATAAGTTCTTTTTCCTCCAAGCAATGACCAAATAGCTTTACAAGATTAGGATGAGAAAGTCTTCCCATAAAATTAACTTCAGACTGCCACTCTTCAAAATCTTGCATGCCTTGAGGTTGAGTTTCTTTATAGAACCATCACACTTTTAATGAGTCTTCTCATCAACCCACCCCTTGGAAACATTTCCAAATCTTCCTTCTCCAGAACATACTCCTCTAAAATTCTTCATACATTCTTGATTATGCTAATGTGAACATTTGTAGGTTTAGTGTCTCCAAAATCCTTCCATCGGTGAATGCTTCATCGTGTTAGTTGATCCGATATGGGAGCTCAAATATCGGTGTTATGTGTTGAAACATTCCCTATAGTGGTTGTGATGTTGCTTCCTTTAGTTGAAGATGATGCTACTGAAATGATGCTTACTGGGTTAACTACTTCATTAAAGTAAATTCAAGTATTCTCCATTGTTAACAACTCAAAAAAAATTCTTTTTCTCTTAATATTCTGCTTTTTTTTAAAGAGTTTTCCACCTTAATCTTCTTTTCATCTTCAAATCTCTAAGATGACTTTTCTAAAAGAGTCATGGTCAAGAGGTAGAAAAGAGATAAGTGGGAGAGAGAGAGAGAAACTTGAATCACGGTTTGGCTTCTTCAATGGAGAAGGGAAAATGAACATCGCTCACTATACGTCGGATGGGAAGATTTTGTCCATCTTATGAAAATGGAAATGAAACTAATTGAGGAAACTTTCAAAAAGGAGGCAGTTTTGTTGTTATGGAAGGATTGGCTCGCATTGAGCATTCAAATGGAAGGCGGAGGAATCAAATACATTGATTCTTATTTTTTTGACCTTAATTTAGCTCAATTCTTAATTCTGCTCAGTGAGTCACCGCTGAAGGGAGTTGAGTTTACTTACGTCGTCGGATGAATCAACTTGGATATTTTGCCTGATCAACGATTAAGTGTTTCTTGTCTTTGAAGCCGTTGGATCGGAAGTTTAATCTCAGATTGTTTTCTTACATTTGTCTTTTAATCCGATTCGATCTTAGTGGATCTGATGGGCAATTTAGTCGATTGATCATTTGAGATGGCGTTAAATGAGCGTATGGGTTACAAATTTAGATCAAAATTGGGTTTATTGAAATTTTTCATTGCAATGTTATCAGCTATTGAAATGAAAGATCTAGAAAATCGATCGTTAGTTTTCTGGAGAATGTTTGATGAAAATAAAGAAATCGAAAAATTGATTTTTTTAGAATTTTCTCTCTCATCTCTATTATATCTTCGTTGGTCTTGGATCTTGAGATTCTATGATTTGTTAGAGTTTGTTAAGTTTGTGCTTTTGTTTCTTGATTAGATTTTGATTTTATTTATTTATATAATAGGATGTTATATTATTCTGTTATACTTTTAGTATGTCTTTGTAATCGATTTCTGTTGGGATATTTAAGTTTATTGAGATTTTTTATCTTTATTTTATTGGCTTGTAATAATATGTCTGATTTCCTCATTGTAAAGCGATTTCTTTGTTGTATTTATTTATTTATTCTCTGTTTATTGTAAATATTTTGTTATTACTTAGATATTTGTTATATTGCTTGGGAATGTCAGTAAGTCTTTTTTAGTTGGTCTTCTTTTTCTCCCTTGTGCTTCTAATATTTCTATGGATATTGATATTCATATCATTACTTTGTGACCTTGCCCTCAAGGTCACCATTATTTTTTTGATTCTAAATTCATATCTTAAGATCTTCACTTTATATATCTTTCCCAAATATTACCTTTGTAATGTGTATATTGTTAATTTTGTCTTATTTGGGAATTCTTTGTGGCCATTATTTGATATTAAATCTCACATCTTTTGCTTAATGCATTTCTTATTGCACTATCGATGGGCTTTATAGAATACAATCTTAATTTCTATATGGATGGTTGAGAGAATGTATGTTGAGTCACCGGTTACTTTATAGAATTGGCTATATTTGAATTATACTTCTAGGCTAATTCATGGTCAATTATTCAAAACTATTTAGACTATTTATATGACAATTATATGTCTTTTTGTCTTAACCGGATTGAATGGTGATATTTTAAGCTTGTTTCTAATGCCTCTTCTTGTATCCAAATTTGGTTGAATATCATGTAGTTGATAATCTTGATCTTCATTGACCATCATGAAGGCACATAAGTTGGCACATATATGCCCTTTGTGATATTTTTCCTCATAATTAAAACATAATCCTTTCTTTCTTCTTTCTTCTAATTGTGTTGGAGTCGGAGATGTGAATGTTTTTTGTTTATTGGGCATCACATTGCTTTGATTGATTCGGAGGTGTTGGCGGTAAGGTGGTTGATAACTTTGTGTTTGTTTAGTTTGTTGGGCTTGAGTTGCTCGTATCTTGGCATTGTGAATTCATCGTCTGTCCTCCATCGGTTTAGCTTAAGGGAGAGGGAACTAGGCTACAATGCTCTTACTTCCCTTTTTATATCTTGCCTTAAAGATTCAAAACAACTTTGAGAATCTGGAATACGATATCGGTTTTTAATTCCTCAAATTCATTATAAAATTCGTACCAGATTTGTTGTAATTTTGCAAGTTCTCTTAAATCTCGACAAGAGGGGCCAAATCTAATAACTTGCTCTTTAAATTGTATCCATGAGTGTAATGGTGATTAAGATGCATCCATTGTACCACTTAGTCTTGGTCCATGTGAGCGCTATTAAGAATTCTCTCTCGAGAGGTATAATATTGAAAAATTGGTCATTTTAATCCAACCTCTGGGTTTTCTCCATTAAATCTTGGCATATCAACTTTCATAGGCCTATTGTTGTGTTGAGTTTGTTATCAGGAGGAAAGGAAATTTCTGTGATGAGGGGTACATACCATGATTGTTGTTGTTCCAGTACTTTCTAATTTTTCTTCAATTGATGAGAGTCTTCGATACTTCATTTAGTATCATAATTATTGAAGACATTTGTTCATCTATTTTATTGTTCACACACTCCTATGGTCTTGGCGTGTATCTTATCTTTATGCCATTTTGTGTTGATGATGTAGTCAACGAAACATGATGGTTGTAGTTCTTAATTTGGGTCACTCTGATTTTCATGCATTGGATTAGTCACTCCTTGCCTATGAACCCGTCGAGTTGAGTTCTAACCTCCGTGGATGAGATCATATTGATGCGCTTTTAACTCCATGGATCATACATTGAGTATTTCTTCGCTTGTGGCCGTTGATCACGGGAAGTTAATCTACCTTTGGATCTGTGTTTTCTTTCCTTGTCTTTAATGATCGCGATCATTTGAGTGGATTGATGAAATATTATGATCCGTATGTTGGTGATGCGTTGATGAGCCGTAGTGGGTTAAAATCTGATCAAATTGAGATCAAATTGAGGTTTGACGAAATTCTAACTCATTTGCATTGTTTCATTTCTATTGTAGCTCGAAACGGACGGGAAGAAGATCGATCGTCCGAGATTCTTCTAGAATGTCGTTCATGAAGATCCATAGGGAAATGTTCGGAAGGAGGAAGCTCAAGACAGGAAAGAAACGAAGGAGGAAGATTGATAAGTTTTTTTGAATGTCCTTCTCTTCTCATCTCATTTATATCTTCGTTGGTCTTGATCTTGAGATTCTAAGCATTTGTTAGGATTTGTTGGAAGTTTGTGCTTTTGTGTCTTCTTAGACTTCTTGATTTGCATTATCCTTGTTCTATGATGTTCTCTATTCTGAATACTTCTTGATTTTGGTATGTCTTTGTAATCACTCATTGGGATGGATTTAAGTTTATTGAGCCCAATTTTTTATCTTTATCTTTTTGTTGGAAAGGAGCATGTCTGGATTTCCTATGTAAACATGTATTTGTATTTATTTATTTATTCTCTGTTTTGTAAATCGTTTTGTTATTATCTTCTTCTAGATATTTGTTATAATGCTTGGGAATGTCAGTGAAGTCTTTTAGCCAGTTTGGCCTTCTTCTCTCCCTTGTGCTTCTAATATTTCTCTGGATATTTATATTCATATCAGTTGAGCAATTCAAATGGAAGAGCGGGAGGAGGATCGAACGAGACGAGGTCAAACGAACGAGGGGTAGGGTCGTGCGTGCTCCTTCGATCGTGAATAGAGAAATTATGGGTCCGTTTGAGGGTTTAAGGTTATTAGGCCTTTTAATAACATTTTTTTCATTATTTAATCAATTTTAATATGAACTTTAGATCGACATCATTATATGATCAATATATATATTTATTCAAAGTTATTCATTGGTTGTTGCCTTATCTTCGTTGAGGCCATTTAGTTTAAGTCGACGTCGAATCGAGCCAATTTCAGTTACGCCCCATTTCCAATTGCTCAATATTTGCACAGACTTGTCCAAATTGAGTATGAAAAGTCTCACTTAATAGATTTTGTTGTTTCAAAGCTAATGACTCAATTAATTTTTAGAACGGAGATCGTTTGGTTTAAGTCAGCGCCTCTTGACCTCGATGCTGTATTGACTCAATCGTTTAATCGATGATCATTAGATGTGCAATATTTATATTAAATTTTGATGTTACGATGGCTCCATTCATCGAAGGTCATTTGACTTCGGTGACATCAGTGCATTTCTCGATTGTATGCTTTGCAGTCGTCAATTTGGCTGAGCTTCGACTCAACTTATGTAGTAGACATTGAGGTATATATATAATTATGTGCGAAATTTGGATGTAATTTTTACATCCGGATTCTAATAACATAATACCATGTTGCTTTTAGTCAATACATAGCCGTTGTATATTGGATGTGAAGTGTTGTGTATTATTGTATATATATATATATATATATATATATATATATTACTTAATAATATTACATCAATACATAATAATATATAGAACTGTGTAATTAATTTGTTAAAGTTATATATTAATTAAGTATCATATTGTGATGAATAAATTCCTATTAGGGAGTCGCCTTTCAAATATGTGGAGAAAAGATAGAAAGACCTTATAGAAATTCATCTTAGTAAGACGTCACGCAGATCCGTAGATATACTTATTCAGGTGATCTGATATATCATCAAGGTATAGTGTACTATCTCGAAAGACAGAAGTCACTACCCTTTAATGGAATCAATCACTTCAATAAGGACTTCTAAAGATGATGGGTTTGCATATGTATCAGCAATTCTTCCCCTACTTTACATAGAAAAGTAAAGCAGGATTTATTTTAAATTGAGTTTGTTAAATTTTCTACAGGGGCAAGCCCCCATAGTTAATTACATCCTAAGGGACGGGATCCCTTAGGAAAACTCTCGATTAAGATAAATGATCGTTGTCTTTGAAGATTTCAATAGGAAGGACTATCAATCGATTGGTTTATGTTTTGAAGATCAAATGAGATTGATCAAAAGAGGGAGTTATTATCGAAGCTGAAATGAGAATAAGTATGAGATGCCCACGATGCTAGGAAACCTAATGAGCATCTCAAACTATCCTAAAATTGGGCCTTACATTTTAGAAATTGATTTAGTATATTTGAGTTATATTTTCATTAGAATTTTAGGACTTAAGATTCCTTAACACAAGATTAAGGAAATGCCTAAGAGGTGAGGAATTATTTTTATGGCTCACAAAGAGAAAAGCAACCTCAGAACCTAAATCTAGGGAGCTTGAGGGCCGAAAGCATAACCTAAATCTAAGGCAAAAATGAGTAATTAGTTTGCCTCCAGAGAGGACAAACCACTGGACTTACAACCACCAGTGCTAACTCCTATGATTTTAAATACATGTAGGCAAGTCTTTATGCTTATGCAAGATAGCTAGCTATTTTATTTAGAAAGAGACTAAGTCCTTAAACTCACTCCCTAAAGAGACTAGATCATGTAAAGGACATGCTTCAAATGACCTAAATCTAATGCATTTCAAATTTTATTTTATTTTTATTTTTGGACAATCATTTTTTACTCAGACTAATAGGATTTTTTATGATGAATGCATGAGAAATCAAATTATTGGCCAAAATCAACGAGAAGGTAGGAGGTGAGTTTCCACCACGGCCCTCAAAGGTCAAGTCGGGTTCTCTGGAAAATGTGGAAGCCCTCCAATCAAGAGTGAAATAAGATGCATTTGTGCATGATGAAATGCTCATCCAGCTAAGGGGTTGATAATTCTTTTATCTTGATTTTAATCCTAAGCTTTAGGTGAGGTTATGAGTTATTTAGTTTTACTTTGAGTTTTCAAGTTGGGTAAAAGATTTATTTTTCCCTAAAGAGCCTAATCCATATCCAGGCCATACATAAAGCAAGGAAGAAAAGCATGCCACTTAATGCAAAAGCTAAACAAATCATCAATCAATTTCTAAAGCTAATCGCAAAAAGAATAAATGGTCATTTGTGGTCGGGCACCACTGCACAAACCTAAAAATACAAATGTGGGTAGCCGAGCTGTACCCTTATACAACTCGGATTACAAATGAATTAAATTACAATTTAAGCAAAGGAATTCATTGTTATGGGGGTCTTCAAGCTTTATTCTTCTTTCTTCTTTCTTCTTTTTTCTTTCTTTCTTTTATTTTCTTCTTTGGATCTTCCTTTGGATGGTTGGATGGTAGATGCTCCAAGGCTTCACATCGTGCATAAGATAGGATCTTATGACTGATGCTCATCCTAATCCCTCATAACAAACCATTCCAAAATCCTAAATATATAAATTTTTATATGAAAAGGGAAAAGTATAAATCTAACTAATACCTACAAAATAAATGATAGTCAAATTACACTGCACAAATCCAAAGCATGTATATTGGACTTATCACCCCACACAAGGGTGATTAAGTCCACCTAGCCTATGGATTATGCAAAGGTATAAGCACCAAAGAAGTATTTATATTTTTATTTATAATGGCAGCTTAGCACAATCCCCTGCATAAGAGAATAGTTAGACTAAGCACGTCCTACCAATCATTCTAAGAGCATGCACCCTAATATCCAGTCTAAAATATTCATCACCAAAAAAATATAACATCAAACCATGCACCGATGACCTGACCTAAAGCTAGATGTGGTGACTTAGGCTAATGTGTGTGCTTTGAAGGTTTGTGTGGTATGCTTGGCTTAGGAGTTTAGGTTCAAGTTTTCTAAGTGTGAATGATATATTCAACTTAGAGGAGAGTTTCATTTAAGCTATTTAAGTATTTTGGGTTATTTTTATTTCATGTTTTCATTCGGTTTAAGTGAAACCTACAATTAATTACTAAGTTATGAAGAGAGGGAAAGAGAAGAGAACTTATCTTTCCTTTCCCTAATCCTTAAGTAATTTTTAAAGTAAGTTCATATTTTAATTTCATTTAGGTGAATATTTTGATTACATCTTTTAATCAATCCTAAGTTTAGACAAACTCTAAACAAACCTATTCAAAAGAAAGACATTTTAAGATTAAATAAAATGAATCAAAATTCACATAACACACATTACTTCATTTCTTTCCCAACATATATAACGTGCATATGGATGATTTCTAAGCATATCTATACATAAAAATGAGAGTAATTAACACACTTTATGATTCATGCTAAGTAATCCATTTAAAAAAATTTAGAATTTGAATATGCATGATTTTTCTTAAGTAGAAAAGGTTTCCTTATCCAAAATTTCACATACATACATGAAAGTAAGAAAGGCATAAGTGAGTATCAAGCATTGTTAACCAGGTGTAAGGTATAAGACCTACTTAGGGCTACTTAAAGCCTCACAACTCTTTCCAGACTAATATACCACTTTCCGTAAGTATTAACATGCATATAAAAGAAATGAAATGGAAAAGAATATGCAAAAGTTGTTTAATGGTTTCATTTTTGTTTATAAAATTTATTCATGCAAGTGTAAGCAATCCTTCTTAGATGATGACATAGAGATGAATAAGGTATAGAATTAAGTAAGTGTTGGGTTCTTTTCAAATGAACCCTATATCTTACCAACCCCTATTCATAGCTATGTTAACATAAGAAAGAAAGGAAAGGCTACACTAAACAAGTTTTATAAATTCATCACATGCAAACTTATAGTTAAAGTATAAGAATAGTACACTTTCAGATTTAATGTTTTATTTATAAGTTTTGAAAATACTTTGGATTTAGTAGTGATAATAGTCATTCATATTTTACTTTAGCCAACACATGCACATTTGACATAAAGTAAACAATTTCATTTTAAAATTTTGAAACATAAAATTATGAATGCATGAATCATATGACAAACAATTTAGCATGTTGGGAAAGAACCAAGGTAATGTAATCATGTAAATAAACTCACTTTACTTAAATCCTAAAGACATTCTCAAAGAATAAGAAAATTTAGAATAAATCAAAGTGAATTTTAAAATAATTTTGTTTAGTTTGAAGTTTGATTTAATTTTGAAAAGGTGAGATGAGTTTGTTGTTCCTAACACATTCTCACATGTGTTTTATATTTTTGTTTAATTTTTAGATAATTAAATTAATTTTAAACATTGATTAGGTTAAGGTATGACTTAAATGGCTTAATTAACCCTAACCTACACCACCTTAGAAAAATTAATTAAGTAATTATGAGGCAATGAGATGACATAAAACCCACAAGGTATTTAAATTTGCAATGCACCTAATAAGAAATGGCCTAATGTAATTTGACTCATAATTAAAAGTTAATTAAGCAAAAGGCTTTAGCTTAAGTACTTTTAAAACACCCATTCACACTTATGAAAGGGTTTTTAATTTCCTTAATTATACTTAGGCTAATAAACACCTAAGCATCTACCCAAGGTAGATTAATTAAGTTCTAGAAATTTTTAAAATTTTTGAAATTTTTTTAAGGGGTAATTAATGAATTAACCCTTGATTAAGAAGAGATTAAGGAAAGAAAAGGGGGGTTTAGGAAATAGCTTAGGGGAAATGCCCCAAAATTATTCCATAAAACCCCTACTCAATGGAACTAACCTTAATCAATCTTAATCAAAGGGTAAATCCACTAATCAAATCTTAATTACCCTTAATTACATGAAGGGAGTAATTAGGGAATGAAATAACAATAGTTCTAGAATGACTATTTACCCCTACGCCATAGAACAAATTTTGGTCTAGCCCATGGGTATTTTGGTCATACACTCATCACAATCACTTGAGGCTTTCCTAAAGCTAAGAACTAGTCAGTGGTGCACCCAACCCAATGGATTTGGGGCAACCCATTTAGCTCATGGAAAAAACCCGACCCATAGCCTTGAAATTCAATTTTCAAACTTCCCCCTAAACTCAATTGGATGTAGATGGGAGTTAGCATTCCACTCCTCTAGCCAAACCGACCATGTGCATTGATCTAATAACCCAAACATCCCACTCCATGGGGTCAATTGGATCAAAATGGCAAGCTCAGCACCGGCCATCCGATTGCCATAGGAGATATATACCCTTCCACTAAAATTTTCATTCACACACACACTGATTAGAACCTGGAACTCTTAGCAACCACCTCGAGCTTTCCCAAGGTCCCTGAGAGGATTTAAATGCCTTCTTCAATCTTTTGCATTGCAAAATGGGGAGGATCATGTTCCTCTACATCTTAACCTAATTCCTTACACATCATCCAAGGACCAATTCAAGCCTACCCAAGCTTCTAATTGTGTTCCCATAGCAAGGAAGAACTCAATTCAATCAAAGTGAAGGAGATCAAGAGGAGTTGGTCCATTCATCCACTCAGACTTAGGAACTTGAGCTTCATCTCCACTGACAACTACCATCGATCCCAGAAGCGGTGATCACCTCCGAGGTTAGTGATTTTTTGACCACTTAGATTGATAGATGTTGGTACTCTGTGAAAGGAATTTTCATTGCATGTGAAATCCACCGTTGGATTGGTCGCTCTAGTCCTTTAGATGGTGTGGGTTGAGTCTTGAATGAATCTATGCAAGATTAGGCTCATATCTCCCCTTGGATCGTGAACTGTTCATATTCATCCTCAGGGAAGAACTCAGCCCATCTCAACTGTCTATCCGTGCATTTTAGATGGACGGCTGAGATTATTAGGCACGTTTTAGGAATTAATTCTTCTTTTAAAATTGCGGGTGTATCCTCAGCCGTCCAATCTTTGATCGAACGGTTAAGGTTAAAAGTGTGCAGCCGTAATTTTTGGCTTAAGTAAAGGCTCATTCGATGCGTGTAAAGCGCATCTTACCATGCATCATGAGCAGAGGTTAGGGATTAATAAAATTGTTAATTAATTCATAAATTAGTTAGAGAACTTCAAAAATCATAACTCCTTCAAGAAAAATAAAAAAAAATATAAGGAAAAATGCTATGGATAGATAATTTCATCTAGAATGTTTTAAAAATATTTTCAATGAATTTTGAATTCACCTTTTATCTAAATTTTGGTTTCTTTTGGAATGTTAATTAGTAAATAAATAAAAATTATAAAATTATTGTTTGCTTGTAGGGTGCAAAATCCCTTAACATAGTCCATAGGACAGGCAGGCTTGACAAGCAACTAATGTTAAGCTCGCATGTTTATAAATATAACTGTTGTGTGCTATTTATATTTCCTAACATATGTTTTGTAGGACTTAGGATTTCTTTTTGAATTTTAAAATATAAATTTGAGCTTAGAATTAGGTTAGGATCTATGGGGTCTAGGATTAGCAGAGCTTCCCTACTAGAAGATGGTGTAGTGGTCCCCTATGGAGCCCGATGGATGTCCCTGAAGAAGGAGACGTTGCTAGAAAGAAGTCCCATAGATCTAGATTTGTGGTTCTAGGCCAGGATGTTTAAGGGCAGAGCTCGGCTGCCCATTTTTTTTTCTTTTGGGGTCTATAGTGGTACCCAACCACATTGACCTGTTGGCTTGATTTATTTTGGGAGCACAATAGAATCAACATACTCTTATAGGTTTCTTTCTATGTTGTGTTTTCTTGTTAATGAAAGCATAGATGATTAGGCTCATAGGAAAAACTAAAATTTCTATCCAACTTAAATCTAAACAAATAAAATAAAAATAAATACAACTTGAAACTTCATATAATTAAAGCCTTAGGCACAACATATAATTAATTAGAATCCATCAGGTTTGAAATCATGAAATCATATAATTTTCATTCTTTGGGCAACTTCACCCATTGCACATGGGGCATTTGTCATGAGGATGACCACCTTCTTAGGAGGCTTGCCTTTATTGATTTGGCTATAACCATTTCTAATTGCATGACATTAGGCATAAATGCATACCCATGGACTAAAATAAATCTGGTAAAATTTATAAAACCTAAAATATGCATTATTTAGATGCATTTTCATATACATGATTCTGATTAGGGGTGAGTCTAGGTTCAGATCCCTTTTTAAAATGCAATAGCTTACATCTTGCATTCATGATACTTAGCTTCATGAATTTAAAATGCACTTAGGTGGTGTTATATCTGTGGGTTATAAATTAAATCTAATATGTTTTAGAATCACATGTAGACTAGGTCCTGAAGCATCTTGTTTAGGAATAAGTCTTTAATACTAGGCATTTATGTAGTCTTGTGCTGCTAAAATCTAAGTACTAGATTTCTAAGAAAATTTCAACTCAAAATCTAAACTAAATTTCAAATTTAAAGCCCAATTATAGGATTGTTGAAATGTCTACTCGACATCCTAGTATCAATAGGCGTTTCCTACTTCACCCAATTGGCTCCCAAAATAACTCTCTCCAATGTGGATAGTTCCCAATTAAAATTCTAAAAATCAATCCTTTGAGAACCACCTTAGAAATTTTTAGAAATAACAACTTATTTCTTTAATCAAGAGAATTCTTAAGAAGAGACCATTCTTAAGATGTAAGTAACTGTATGGGCTTGCCTCTATAGGGAATCGTGAACCCAATTTAAAATAAACTCTGTTCTACTTTCCCATGGAGTTCAGGGGAAACATTTCTAGTACACAAAAGACCCATTAGCCTTAGGAGTATTTTATTGAAATGATCAAATCCACAATAAGAAAATATGTTTATCTTTTGAGATAATATGTTTATTACTTAATGACGTATTTGATCATCTAAATAAGAAATTCCTAAACTATGTGGTGTCCTAATGTTTCTCCAATGAGGCTTTAAGTAAAGGAGGTCCTTACCTCTAGTTAACAATGAGAAGAACTTGCTTAAAACTTTTATACACTTATATGTACATTTAGCTAATGAGAGAAAATCCATTTTCTATGAAATACATATATGCATCCTTCATTTAAAGTGTGCTAAAAAAAAATATGTTGCATGTGTAGTTCTATATAAGTCATATGCATACTACATGTGATGGGAAGGAGTAACTTGATGTCGATATGATAATTCAATTAAGTTAATTTTAAGAAACTTTTCATATTGAATGGAATTCTTTAAAGTGAACGATTTAGGATTAGATTAAAAATGTAATAAACTATTCACTAAAAAGAGAATTAAGTCAAATTAACATGCTTTAGGAATGGCTTAAGGTAGGGATAAAGAGGGAAATCATCTTTTCTTGTCTTTATAACACTTAGTTGTTAGGTGTATGATCATATGAAATAAATAAAATCACAATTTGCAAATCCATTAAACAACTAAAGTGAAACCACCTCTTATATAAAGTTAAATCTTTCCACCCTTAGAAAATTACAATTGTAAAGATAGTAAGGACATACCAGCTTAAGACACACATATTAGATTAAGTCACTACTTCTAGCCTTATATATTAGGGTGGTGTATGGTTTGATGTATGTTTTGTTTTGTGATGTAATATTTTAGTCTGGATGTTATGGTGTATGTTTCGTAGACTAGATGTTAGGATGATTTTAGCCTCATCATATTTTTCTGCAGGGGATTGTGCTTAAAGAGGCTGCTATAAAATAAATATAAATGTTTCGCTTATAGGTTTCTTAAGACCTCTAAGCATAATCTAAGTTAAGACAGGTGGGCTTGGTTACCCATGTGTGGGGTGCAAAGTCTAAATTATAAATATAACTTCTTGCATTGCATTCATGTTTAGCTAAACTCTATTTTGCAGGTATAGTTAGATTTACTTTTTCTATCTTAATGTAATTTTGCATAAGGAATTAGGATTAGTGCTATGGGGGTTTAGGATGAGCATTGGCTAGAAGCCTTTGTCATGGGGTGCCATGTGGTGCCTTGAAGCCTATCAAATCAAAAGGAGAAAAGACATGAAGAAACATGAAGAATGAAGACTTGAAGACCCCCTCCTCCAATAGCTTTTATTATTTATAATTATAATTATTTTTTTATTATTCTACCAGTCCAACAAAATAATGTTGATTGAGGGATGTTTGTGTGTAAATACATGGAGGCAGTGATCAACAAACCTCCAGTGGACTGGGCTGAGCACCAAGAATGGCCAAAGAAAATAAATTACTTCAAAGATGAGTTTGCTTATGCTATTTTTTGTTTAAATATGAAATAACTGAGCTCTAAAATGTTGAGTGCAATAAGGTTATCGATCATATGAATAAAGTGTTTGGAAATCTAAATGTAGATCATCTCTGTATTTATTTGTGTTTAGGGTGCTATAAGTTGTTTATACATGCCATTTATCTGTGTTGTACATATTATTGTAAGATGTTTGATGTTATTTTTTGATAATTCAGTGCAGTTTCTTCATTTTCTCAAATTTTTTTAACTGCAGGACTTGCCATATGTTTAATATATTTCATTATAAGCTATTTGGAGTTTAGTTCTTGGGAATTTGGTGGTTTATGGAGAGGGTTTATGGGGAATTTTAGCTATTCTACACTAATTTTCAATTATATGTTTAGTAGATGCTATTCTAAGCTATTTGAAGGCTTATGAGTGGGGTTGTGAAGCTATTTTTAATGTGTAGTCTCTGTACTCTCATAAGGGTACACCCCATTTTCATAAATTTTTTTAGTGAATAGTTTTTCAATTATATATTTCATAGATGCTATTCTAAACTATTTAGAGACTTCTGGGTGGGTTGTTGGAGCTATTTTTAATGTGTACTCTCTGTACTCTCATGAAGGCACACACCATTTTTTCAAAAAAATTCAGCTAATCAACACTATTTTTCATTATATGTTTAGTATATACTGTTCTAAGTCGTTTGGAGGCTCCTGGGTGGGTATTTAGATTAGTTTTTTAATATGTACTCTCTGTACTTGCATGAGGGTACACACCACTTTTTCAAATTCTTTCAACTATTCTACCCTATTTTTTAATTATATGTTTTGTAGATGATATTCCAAGCTATTTGAAGGCTTCTGGGTGAGTTTTTGGATCAATTTTAATGTGTACTCTCTATACTCTCATGAGGGTACACCCCTTTTTTTCAAAAAATTTTAGCTAATCTACACTTTTTTTCAATTATATGTTTAGTGGATGCTATTTTAAGCTATTTGGAGGCTTGTGGGTGGGTTTTTTGAGTGATTTTCAATATGTATTCTCTTTACTCTCATGAGGGTACACCCTAGTTTTTCAAATTTTTTCAGCTAACTATTTTTTTAATTATATGTTTAGTATATGCTATTCTAAGCTATTTGTAGGCTTCTTGGAGAGTTTTTGAAACTATTTTCAATGTGTACTCTATATACTCTTATGAGGGTACACCCCATTTTTTAAAAAAATTTTTAGCTAACCTATATTTAACTATATGTTTAGTATATGTTATTCTAAGTTGTTTGGAGGCTTTTGGATGAGTATTTGGATTAGTTTTTAATATGTACTCTCTGTACTCTCATGAGAGTACACTCCACTTTTCAAATTCTTTCAACTATTCTACCATGTTTTCAAATATATATTTAGTAGATGCGATTCTAAGTTGTTTGAAGGTTTTTGGATCAGTTTTTAATGTTGACTCTATGTACTCTCATGAGTGCACACCCCATTTTTAAAAATTTTTCAGCTATTCTACTCTGTTTTCAATTATATGTTTAGTAGATGTTATTCTAAGCCATTTTGAGGCTTCTAGGGTTTAGCTATTTCTATTTATTAATTATATGTTTAGTATATGCTATTTTAAGCTATTTGGAGGCTTTTTGGTGAGGTTTTGGAGTTGTTTTCAATATGTACTCTCTGTACTCTCACAAGAGTACACCCCATTTTTTTTAAATATTTTCAACTAATCTATACTATTTTTCAGTTATATGTTTAGTAGATGCTATTCCAAGTTGTTTGGAGGCTTTTGGGTGCATTTTTGGAGCAAGTTTCAATATGTACTCTCTGCACTCTCATGAGGGTACACCCCATTTTTTCAAATTAAACCACTATGGGGATAGTTATATATTTAGTACAAGCTATTCTAAGTTGTTTGGAGAAATTTGGCAACTCTTTGTAGCTCTTTCTAATGTGTACACAGTTAACATTTGTTTAAAAAAGGGTATACACTCATGAGTGTACAGAGAGTGCACATGAAAAACACCTCCGTAAATGCCCAAATTCTCCATGAATAAACTCCAAACATCTTACAATAGCATATACAAAACATATGGCAAGCCCCACAGTTGAAAAAAATGAAAAAAAATGGGGTGTACACTCATGAGAGTACAAAGTGTCACATGAAAAATAGATCCAAACAACCCGTACTCTCTGGGTAACATGTCCAAACTACTCAAAAAAACCACCAAATTCCCCAATTGAAAATTTATGGAAAAAAGAGTGTACAGTGTTTACACATAAAAAATAACTACAAAAAAGTAACCAAATTTCGCAAGAAATAACTCCACACTCTGTACACTGCAGAGGCATTTTCAATAAATTTTGGTGTAATAACCCAGTCTCTATCGACAAGAATTTTCAGTGATTTAAAATATAAAATATTAATAATATATTAAAAATATAAATAACATAAGTCAAAGTACAAAGTTTATCTTTAAAGTACAACATAGTAACTACTGATTGGCACACTTTCAATCAAATTGACATTAAAGTCAAAGAACACATGACAATTAAATAATATCACAAACTATAATGTTTCGTTGTAATGATATCCATCATTAGCTTGGTGTATCCTTCAGTCGACTAACTGATTGTTGAGCTTGAGTTAAATTCCTAAGATAGAAGAACTTCGTATCAGTTGGTGATATGTAATAGTAGGAATGAAGTGTTATACCTGCATATCTCTGAAAAGCACTCTGACATAATAGAAAAAGGTATTGCAATGGGTGACCCTTTATGTTCTCCACTTCTCGCAGGTTGTTCTTTCTTCTTTGTAACATTAAAGACATAATGATTTAAAGTTTAACAGTAATATTTGAAGACTATAAATTTAGAGGCAAGTAGAAAATTACTCTTGACTTTCTTGTTTCTCTCCCAATATCCTTTCAACCTTGCATTGGAAACACCCATTGGCCATTTCTTAATTGGATCCTTTACTAAGTTAGTTTCTTTATCTATTATAGTGGACTTCTTCTTCTTAGCTATTTTATGTGTTGGAGGTGAATTCTCACATAAAATAGAATCAACATTATCAGATAGTTTTTTTTAAGGAATCCAACATATACTCCCCAGCTTTCTTATTACCTTGTGCCCTGGTGCTTATTTGATATGCATATCGATCGATGTGGTTCCAAAAAATAATGTCAGTTTCATTTCTATCATTACCTTGCACATCTTTTAAGTTCTTGTAAGCACTATCAAAGTTACTACCTCTCTTTGCTCTGGTTGACCATCACATTAGAAGATACTTCTTCATAATGCACATAATATCTTTCTGATCATAACTTGGATGTAGTGGGCACAAAGAACCCCATCATTTTTTTTTTTACAAGTTATACTTAGGCATGTCTTGTTGAAATGGACAGTTCATAATTTAGAAGAACTTTTATTCTCTAAGTTTCTCACTAAATACTCTATGAGATTGCCATCTGAAACAAATTGAAAAAATGACGTGTACCCTCAGGAGAGTACAGAGAGCACGCATAGAAAATAGCTCCAAAACTCTCAAATTCTTGAGAAAACTTCTCCAAACATATTACAATAGAATGTACTAAACATATGACAAGCCTCACAGTTAAAAAAAATTGAAAAAATGGGGTGTACCCACATGAGTGTACAGAGAGTACACATGAAACATAGCTCCAAAAACTCTAAAATTCTTCAGGAAATATCTTCAAACTACTTATAATAGAATGTACTAAATATATGATAAGCCCCATAGTTGAAAATCATTGAAAAAATGGGTGTACTCATGAGATGAGTACACATGAATATAGCTCTAAAACCCCCCCAAATTCTTCAAAAAATATCTTCAAACAGCTTACAATATAATGTACTAAACATATGATAAGCCTCACAGTTGAAAAAATTTAAAAATAGTGTGTACCCTCATGAGAGTACATAGAGTGCACATAAAAAATAGCTCAAAAAATCTCCAAATTCTTCATGAAACATCTCCGAACAGCTTACAATATAATGTACTAAACATATGACAAGCCCCACAATTAAAAAAAAATTGAAAAAATATAATGTACACTCATGAGGTACAAAGTACATATGGAAAATAGCTCCAAAACTCACAAATTCTGGGACTAAACTCAACCACTACAATGTACAAAATATATATGACAAGCTCCATAGTTAAAAATGAAAAAGGGATGTACACTCATGAGTGTACAAATTGTACACATAAAAATAGATCCAAAAAATCCCCAAAGTCCTCTCTTGCAAAGAACTCCAAAAGTGTAGGAAATATATATTACAGAAAGAATTTCAAAGAAAATGAGTGAATGTTTCAAAAAAAATTGTATATATAAAACGGTGGAGAAAATTTATTGATGCATTTATATTTAAGACATCATC
This sequence comes from Cymbidium sinense, assembly GCA_021442155.1. NCBI lineage: Eukaryota > Viridiplantae > Streptophyta > Magnoliopsida > Asparagales > Orchidaceae > Cymbidium > Cymbidium sinense. Next base: position 99,179,150 of record CM038220.1, on the reverse strand, counting down.
CACTAAATTGGTCGTAATATAAAGACTACAACTTTCAAATTTCTTCTCCATCTTCATAGTTCTTCCCGAAAATTGAAATGAAATTTTTTTGTTTCTCTTCTCTTAGCTCAGTTCCTATGAAAAAAATCACATTGTGCTCTAAATCCATTTTTATATTATTTTTAAATTTCTCTCGCACATTCAAATGACATTTCTCCTGCTGTTTTAACAAGCTGGGTCGGGTCAGGTCCAAATAACCTTTAAAGGCATCGTTATCATGATATTTAGTAAAAAAATCATATTTTATTAGTGGACACGTGTTGAGATACGGTTGGCATCCGGACGTAAAGCTACATTATTGCAAATGACAAGCTTTTTCAATAAAATGAAAGTTGTTTTTCTTTATATTTACTTTCAAGCGCATTAATAGTATTAAAGGGTATATTATAATTTATTTTGATATGAATCATTGATTGATAAATTTGATGCAAAGAAGTATCAAACATAATGAAAAAAATTCTAATCATAATATTTAGATAAAAAGGATTTTTTTTTATTTATACATCTTCATAGTTATTTTTTTATTTATACAAGGTTGGTACTTGATCTCGATGGCAAAGTTGGGTGGGTCGGAGGCTAAGTCATTGGGCGACCTCTAACTATACATGTGTTGAAGAGAGAGAGAGAGAGAGAGAGAGAGAGATGTTAAAGTTGGTCTGATCTCTGGCAAAGTTGGGCATAGGGTCGGAGCTAAGTTATTGGGCGACCTCGATACTATACATAAGAAGGGAGAGAGAGAGAGAGAAGAAAATCCATTCCATAATTTATGATGTATATATATTGATGAAAAGGTCATAATTTTAAATTCCATTAGGTGGCTAATTTTTCACGGATAATAATGGCATAAGACTTACCTTGGGGACAAAAGGGTTGAGTCGATAAAAATGAATTTGTTTATATTCTTTGATGATGTTCTAAATAGATGAATTGAGAATATAAATTGACTCTCTAATCTTTAGAAACCTCTTTAAATATTTGCTAAAAAAATGGTGAAGATGTGATCTCCATGGACATTCTTATTCTAGATTTGTGACAAAATACTTTTAAATAAATTTGTGATTCTTTAAATTAGAAACCAATGTTGAAGTGTTGAGAGGTGAATGATCGAGAAAGCGAGAGGAAGTACCTTATAATAGACAAGAAAAACTTTCTAACCAAGCTACATTAACATGGACTCTATCTAGCTTAACGTTACTATAATCTTCATAGTTAGATCAAGAGTATAAAAATACCAACGAAATAGATCTACTTGCGCATCAAATAGTGTTGTTTGAAGTCCAAAACTTTTGATTGGGAATGGGATTGTCACTAACCTTTTCAAATAGAAATCTATAATAAATGATATCAATCATAACAATCTAAGGGCCAAAAATAGAGTTACTTATAGAGTCAATAAACTGCTAATACTTTATACATTTCATATAAAAGTTGGTCGCATATACTATAGTGAGATGAAAAAAGAAGGCTGGAACTCATACAAAGTTGACCATATATGAATTTTTAATTCATCAAAAATAAGAAATGTACTATGTTTTTAATTCATTCAACCTAGAAATAGTTGGTGGGAGATGTTGAAGGAAGGAAGGGTGATTAAGATAGTTTATTTTGTTAATACCTCTAATATTACAAGTCCCTAATGATGGGAATAACATTGATTGGTCATTAAATTAGGTTTGTCAAAATGTGCATTTGGCCATTTTGGGATTTATGTGACTTCCTTTAAGAGGTGGTTGCTTGATTTAGCTAATGAAATTCTACTTCATTTTAACAAAGTATGTCCATCTCAATTCCATGATAAATGGGACATCAAAAAGTTTTTTAATATTCTAAATAGAGATTACCTTCTACAATGGCTCTCACTGAAAAGTTTTCCTTTATTTTTATTGTCTTTTACTCTATATGTGTTAATGATTCTCTAGATGGCTTCTTCCATTTTAAGATAGATCTAAGGTAATGTTACTTTTTTATATTCATATCTTTTTTGTATTACTATGGAGGAGCTTTCTCAATTGTTTTAAAGAAGAATTTTGGAAGCTTGATATACAAAAATCAAATGATAGCTCTTGCATTTCTTACTTAATTTATTTGAGGATGTACAAATTTTGAAAAGCTTCAACTCATAACACAAATGGGTTTAAGATTATTTTAAATTCAATATCAATCTCATTAAATTACCTCTAACTTAATATATTCTCACTTAACTTAAACTAATGATTTTTGTGTTAAGTCTTCAATCTTTGACTTTCTAATTCTTATCGATAAAATCAAATCATCATTAGATGTTTGAAAAGCTAAATGTTTGTCTATGGCCAAGAGACTTAGTTATGGAAACACAATATGCTTAATCAATATCTTGCTTATTAGTGTCATGCTCTGATGATTCCTAAAAATTGCATCAAGATCATTAATAATCTTTATTCTAAAATTTTGTTGCATGAAAAACTAAAGAAAAATATTTGTATATTATTTCCTGGAACAAAACATATCGAACCAATGATTTTGATGGTTTAGGAATCTATAATGTTGTTTATTTATCAAAGACATTTGCTCTACACTACTTTGATGATACATACCAATAACTTCCTTTTTTATTTCTAATGGTAAATATATTACTTTATAGAAATGTCCTCCTTCGTTAATTTATTCATTAGTTAAATAGATGTATGTCTATGATGCACCAACAATATGCTATAAGAGTATGTAGTGTTGAACATATGTCACATGCTAGTTATATATTTAATTTAAAAACATAAAAAAATTTAGACATATGCATCCTAAATAACTATGTTGAAATTTAAAATCTAAACTAAGTGTATAATTTAATAAATAAATGAAGATAAAATTATTTTTTTTCTTTCTTTGCCTACTACTATCACGATGTATGAAAGGTATATATACATTTTATTTATCATTTTGCAACCTTAAATAATATATTATTTTTTCATTCTTACAATGTTAGAATTTGTTGTCACATTTCTTGCTTATTTAATTTTGGCATTATTATATATTATTTTTAATATTTAAGAATTATAAAGTATAATATCTTGTTAACTAGGTGTATGTGTTATATATTTTTAAAATAAGTGCCTTATGTTTGTGTTATTATGTTAACATGTTCCCTTATTTGTAATGATGCATCCTAGGTGTTTATATAATATATATTTTTTTTAAGACCACATATCATTAATACGATTTATTTCTACAAATAATAATATTAATTGAACAAAATTAAATTATTATTTTTCTTATCATTGGATCAAAAGTTATTTAGTGAAAGAACCTAGATCTTACTTTAGAAATTAGCCAAGCAAAAATTTAAGAGCCAATTAAACAAGCTAGGTCTTAAAAACTGTTATAGGGTTTAGTAGAAATCAAGCCAAATCCATTTTTAAAGTTAAGAAGAAAAAAATGAGAAGAATTGAGGAAATACAATTCACACACACACACAAAGAGAGAGAGAGAGAGAGAGAGAGAGAGAGAGAGAGAGAGAGAGAGATCAAATCAAATCAAATCAAATCAAAGTGTGAAAATTTTCATAAGATTATTCCTCTAATGCTCTTTTATAGATGAAGATCCAAGTGTGCTATGTAATTAACAAAATTAGTATAATTTTAAATGACAAAATGGAATGATCTTAGTGTAGGTAGTTATGAAGCACATGAGTTTGTTTGGTGATTTGAAGGTTATTCCTAGCAAAGAAGAAAATTTTAAAATAGCATAAACTCTTAAACATTGAGATATTCTTTACTTTAGTCCAATGAGTTTATAATTTTGACCCTTTAGTACAAGGGCCACTCAGTTAATCACTATTCCCATATGAGCATGTTTAATATTATTATTTCTATTAAAATATTAATTATTACACTAAAAGACACTATAAAAAGTTTAGCTTTATTCACATAAAGGAATTTCATAATCTTTATCACTTAAGTAACTAATGACCTCCTCACTATCATTAACCCATAATTATCCACTAAGGTTTAAGAGGAAGCCCTACCATCTTATTTCAAATGCATCTCTGATAATATTTATGACAGCCCAAAGTCTATAATCATTAAAATATTTTACTTTTTTTTTTCTAATGGCTACATGATTTTGTTCCTTTAGTGTAGCTTTTTTCTATAATCATCCTTCCTAATATGCTCCTATATGAGCAAACTTATGTTTAAAGATTTAATAAATTGAATTTCAAATATTATATCAAAATACATATTGATATTTAAAAGTTCAGTATCATTCTACTTATGGTGCTTCATAATAATAACTTGATGGTTAAAAATTCTAATTATTATGAACTTTAGGTACCCTTAGTAAGTATATCGAGAGAAATCTTCATACATGATCCTTTATATCAACTAGTACTTTGGGTGAATACATTCATGAAGTTGATCAAAAGTGCTTTCAAAGAGTAATCAATTTCTTAGATCATTAATTTGAGTTCACAATGGCATTAATTCTTACGAAGAGTTCTTAGGCTACTTTTAATGATGTGACTAATAATAATTTCTTAATTAGTGAGGCTACAAATTTCTTTTAACTAAGAGATTTTTGAGTGTGTACATGCTTCAAACTAATTATAAGTTCAATAACTTCTTAAATCTATTTTAAATTCTCAACATGATTTAATTAACTTATCTGAATTAAGTGAATATAGATGTATAAATACTTATTATATGTGACTTATATTGTATATGTATTATTTATAACATTAAAATCATTAAAAATACATACAACAAATTCTTTTTCTCCTCATTGGTTTCACATTAATTAAAATCATAATAAATCTAAAAAAGTAAAACATTAAAATAATAATGTTTGATCATAAAAATTATGTATGTTAAAAGCATAATAGCTCTATTAGAAATGTATAAATCTTTATTTATGATTGAAGGATAGTTTCAAATTGGAAATAATTATTTGAATTGTCATTATTATTATTTATTTAAGCTTGATATTGTTCACCTTCTAGTGGCTGAAAATTGTAAAAGGAACAACCCCTAACTATGAGGGATTTAGTTTTAATGTTATGTGGGACCTATGAGCTTCCCGGATGGTATGCCAGCTTGCTGATGATCCGTGGACATGGAAGACTATGATTGATTTAACTCGATAATCCATTCTGCATGGCTTTATTGAAAAAAATCAAAATCAAAAGCCAGTTGACATTCAGATAAATTGAAATAAATGATTTGTACACACTCAGCCTCAAAATATTTTTACCATAAAATTAGTTCCATCAATACGGTGACAAAGCCACTCATATTCGTAAAATAGGCGTTAATAAAATATTGATGCTTTAGAAAATACGTTGAGGAGCTTAGACGGTCCTCCAAGAGGCAGTGGCTCCAAAACCCATCATCCTCTCGTGGACCACATAATTTAATGATAATAATAATAAATCTCTATTTAAATAGTGAAAAGTGTTATGCATTCGAACATATGTATATTCGTCTCCTCAATCCATCTCTCCCTCCATTAAAGAAACCCAAAACTGAAGCTCTCTGTCCACGCAGGCTCATCTCATCGTCCTCTATAAATCCCCACTGCTCTCGTCATACATTTCAACTCAAGTAATTACATCAAATAGATGTTTAACTAGTCATTACAGGCACATCTCACCTCTTCTTATCCTTTCAATATTCCTCAGATATATAAATCAATCCACCTTCTTCGTTCTTCCTCAGCAATAATCCATCCTCCCCTTCTCTGTTCTCCTTGCCTTCGGCCTCTTATCTTCTCTAACATGGATACCAAATAAAGTGAAGAATCCCATGACAATTTCTATAAGGAGATCAAAGAATGGATCATGCTCGTCATCTCGGATGAAAAGGATGAAGAACAAAAAAGGAAAAATAAAGCTCCTCTGTTCATCATTAATGGAAGGAAACTACTTTTTTCCCAATGCCTAAAGTATTATTTGGTGTGAACTAGTATAGATCGTTTGATATTGGAGCGAAGCAACGGCTAAGGTACTTTGGGAGAGGGAATTGGAAGAAGTTTGTGTGGCAATGGTATAACAGAGCGCTTGGATTCAGAATGACGGCGACGAAGGCGAGGAGAGGAAGTTTTATTCCCTATAAACTTATTGCGATCGATATTGATCGCAATTGGAGAATTATGGACGATTCGCTTTAATAATTATATTACAAATTATTATTTATTGTTTAGGTTTTCTTCATCCTTGTGTATATAATTTGTTTATTATCAAGGAACTATTTATTCTTTGTATTTGGTGGTTAAATAAAAGATGATTGCATATCTTTTTAGTTTTCATGTACTTGGGTTGGAATAAAATAGATGCAAAGTATATTATTATATATTTTTAATTTTCAGTTATTTGAATCACCATTCCAGCATATATATATAGAGAGAATATAGTGATAAACTTATATGTCAAGCTTATACTCTCAATCACTAGGCTAAGATTGTTAGCTTATATGTCAAGTTACATGATTATTTATTTATTTATTTTAATATAGAGAGAATTTAGTGATAAACTTACATACACAGTAAGTATATCTCTCTCTTATATATATATATATATATATATATATATATATATATATATATATAATCTCACATCTTATTTGAGAGTCAAACCATCCAAGAAATAAGCTAAGGTGGGCTATATGATTGATACCTATCACTTCTATCTTCTTACTCTTTCACTAGATTGAATATGCATAAAAGTATTATGATACATATTTGCTAATTAATTTCTCTCTATATATAGGAATATAAATGAATAAAGGGTGAATTAATAGTTACATGTAAATGCATGGATTATTATTTCTCATATTAAGGATTACGAACACTAATATATAGCAACCGCAGCAAATCTGGTATTTTATCATTTTAATTATAAAATATTTCCTTAATTTAATGATGTTATGATCTGTATTATATTTATATTACATTAAAATTATACTTTTATTAACTGCATATGATATGCCTTATTATTTATATTTTTAATGAATAAAAATTATCTATTGAGTTTGCATTTTAAACTCATTTACTAATAAAAAGCTTTTAATATAGTGTATCTAACTGATTGATAAATTCATTAGTAATAAATAAGTGTAATTGAGTCAAGCTTTGCTTGATAAATGGCTCGTGATTTGAACTCGATGAGCCAAGAAGTCAAGTTCAACTCTAACTTGACTCATTAGCTCATATATATATATATATATATATATATATATATATATATATATATATATATATATATATATATATATATTCCTTTTTATAAACTTGATATTAATTTTAATTTCCTCCCCCGAATGAAAGGCAGCAAGAGATGTTATAAAAGAAGTGATTTTATATATTATATGGAGTATATTAAATCAAGTATAGACACTTAATAAAATATAAAATTTAATTTATATTTTATCAGTTGAATGATGTTTAGATATATCAAGACACCGCATCAAATATTTTTTTCAGCTTTTAATGCACCGCTACTTTATAGATCATCGATGTGATGAAGCGATAAAAAGCATTGGTGGATTCGAGAAGGATCACAGATTTTCATACAAAGCAAATACCGAAAGCTCTCATAGGCTCATAGCGAGAACCAATGAAACAACTTGAAGCCATCCCGTCGACATCGCCATGGATGACGGCGAAGCGCGACTAATCGTAGCAGTGGCAGGGAAGATCATCATCTAGTTGTAGCAGAGAGTTCTAAGTATGTAGATGACCAAGGTTGTGGCAGGCAGTATCGCTTAACTGGTCTGGTCATAAGGATAAGGGAAAGCTTGGCTTGTCGTGGCAGGGAGGATCGCCGCTCGCTAGGTGGCTAAATCATGACGTGAAGTAGCTGGGAAGAGGGTGAGTAGGGGTTTGTTTATTTATTTATATTTATATTCAAAGAATTTGATCTAAGGATTCAAATTTCTTTTGCGGTCTCCTGATCTGATCTGCCATGACTTTCTTGACATTGATCTACCTACGAGATTCAACCAGTTAACCTCCTTAGGCCTGAAGATTCCGTTGCATCGATCAATCTCTATTGTATCTTTCACCGAATTCCTTTGCAATATCTTTCCTCTATAGTACGTTGAAGTAAGAGCCATACAGGAGGGAGCAAAAGAGGAGAAAATATTATGCGTACGGTCTAGATGTAGCTTTATGTCTAGACATCAAACTTTTTTTTACTTTATAGCAGAACATAACGATGTTAACGTTAACTAGTAAAAGCGGGGAGAAAATATTACGACAATGTTCCAGATGAGCCTAAAAAATTTAGGTATTTTCATTTTGTGCAAAATTTTCCTCACTTCCTCTCCGACGATCGACCTTCCCCTAGAGATTTACTAAATCTTTGGCATTAAAAATTGAGGTATTAAAGGCGACTCCATGAGATATTTCTTCATCCATTCTTGAACTTTAAAGACTTTAGAGTTTTCACATTTGTTTTGACCATCGAATAAGAGCACATTTGAGTTTTTTAAAGGAAAGGAGACTGTTTTGCTAGTTTTTGGAGCTATTTTGCATGTGTACTCTCCATACTCTTATGAGGGTACACACCATTTTTTTAGTTTTTTCAACTGTGAGGTTTGTCATATATTTAATATATCCCATTGTAAGATGTTTGGAGATATTTCATGAAGAATTTGATAATTTTTGAGGCTATTTTGTATGTGTATTCTATACTCTATGAGGGTACAAATTTTTTCAAAATTTTCAACATCTTGTCATATGTTTAGTATATCTTGTAAGATGTTTGGAGATGTTTCAAAAAAAATTTGTTAGTTTTTGAAACTAATTTGCATGTGTATTCTCTATACTCTCATATATGTCATGAAGAATTTGTTGCTTGTCATATGTTTAGTACATCCTATTGTAAGATGTTTGGAGATGTTTCATAAAAAAATTATTGATTTTTGAGCTATTTTGTATGTGTACTCTCTATACTCATGAGAGTACAATTTTTCAATTTTTTAAACTATGGTCATGTTTAGTATATCATATTGTAAAATATTTGGAGATGTTTCATGGTAAATTTGGAGATTTTTGGGGCTATTTTGTATGTGTACTATTTGTACTCTTATGAGAGTACACCCCATTTTTTAGAATTTTCAACTATAGGGCTTGTCATATATTTAGTATATCTTATTGTAAGATGTTTGGAGATATTTCATGAAAAATTTGCTAATTTTTGGAGCTATTTTGCATGTGCACTCTTTGTACTATCATGAGGGTACACCCTATTATTTTCAAAATTTTCAACTGTGGGGCTTGTCATATGTTTAGTATATCCTATTGTAAGATGTTTGGAGATGTTTCATGAATAATTTGCTGGGTTTTAGAGCTCTTTTGTATGTGTACTCTTCATACTTTCATGAGGGTACACCCTATTTTTAAATTTTTTTTAACTATGGGGCTTGTCATATGCTCAGTACATCATACTATAAGCTGTTTGGAGATGTTTCATGAAGAATTTGGGTGCTTTTGGAGCTATTTTGCATGTGTACTCTCTATACTCTCATGAGAGTACACCCCATTTTTTCAAAATTTTCAATTCGATTTGTCATATGTTTAGTACATCCTATTATAAACTGTTTGGAGATATTTTATGAAGAATTTGGGTGTTTTTGGAGTTATTTTACAGGTGTACTCTCTATACTCTCATGAGTGTACACTTTATTTATTTTTAATTTTTTTAACTCTAAGGCTTGTCATATGTTTATCATAATCTAATGTATGATATTTGAAGTTATTTCATGAAGAATTTGCTAGCTTTTGGAGCTGTTTTATATGGGTACAATCAGTACTCTCATGAGAGTACACCCTTATTTTTCAAAATTTTCAACTCTGGGGCTTGTCATATGTTTTGTACATCCTATTGTAAGCTATTTGGAGATGTTTCATGAATAATTTGGATATTTTTGGAGCTATTTTGCATGTGTGCTCTCTCAGATTCTCATGAGACTACACCTTATTTTTCAGTTTTTCAACTGTAATTTGAGATGTTTACTATAACCTATTGTAAGATGTTTGGAGATGTTTCATGAAGAATTTGCTTTTTTGGAGCTATTTTTTATGTGTACTCTCTGTACTCTCATGACAGTACACCCCATTTTTCTAAAAATTTTAATTGTGAACTTTTCAAATGTTTAGTACATCATATCGTAAGCTGTTTAGAGATATTTCATGAAGAATTTGGGGACTTTTGAGCTATTTTGTATATGTACTCTATGTACTCTCATGAGGGTATACCTTATTTTTTCACTTTTGTTTCTCTATAAGGCATATGTTTAGCATAACCTATTGTAAGATATTTGGAGATGTTTCATGAAGAATTTGTTAGTTTTTGGAGCTACTTTACATGTGTACTCTCTGTACTCTCATGAGGGTACACGCTACTTTTCCAAAAAATTTTAACTGTGGGGCTTGTCATATGTTTAGTACATTCTATTATAAAGATGTTTGGAGATGTTTCATGATGAATTTGGATATTTTGGAGCTATTTATATGTGTACTCTATGTACTCTCATAAGGGTACACCTTATATTTTCAATTGTTTCAACTATGAGGCTTGTCATATGTTTACCATAACCTATTGTAAGATGTTTGGAGATGTTTCATGAAAAATTTGGTGATTTTTGGAGCTATTTTGTATATGTACTCTCTGTACTCTCATGAGGATATACCTCATTTTTTCAATTTTTTTAACTATGGGGCTTGTCATATGTTTACCAGAACTTATTGTAAGCTGTTTGGAGATGTTTCATGAAGAATTTAGGTATTTTTGGAGCTATTTTGCATGTATACTCTCTGTTCTTTAATGAGAGTACACCCATTTTTTTTAAAATTTTCAACTGTAGGGCTTGTCATATGTTTACTATATCCTATTGTAAGATATTTGGAGAGGTTTAATCAAGAATTTGGTAATTTTTGAGGCTATTTTGTATGTGCTATCTGTACTCTCATGAGGGTACACCCCATTTTTTCAAAATTTTCAACTATGAGGCTTGTCATATGTTTAATATATCCTATTGTATGATGTTTGGAGATGTTTCATGAAGAATTTACTAGTTTTTGAAGCTATTTTGCATATGTACTCTCTGTACTCTCATGAGGGTACACTCTATTTTTTAGTTTTTTTAACTGTGGGGCTTGTCATATGTTTAGTATATCTTATTTTAAGATGTTTGGAGATGTTTCATGAAGCATTTTGTGATTTTTTGGAGCTATTTTGCATGTGTACTCTCTGTACTCGCATGAGGGCATACCTTTTTTTTTAAATTTTTTTAACTATGGGGCTTGTTATATACTTAGTACATCCTATTGTAAGCTATTTGGAGATATTTCATGAAGAATTTGGATATTTTTGGAGCTATTTTGTATGTGTACTCTCTATACTCTCATGAGGGTACATCCCATTTTCAAAATTTTAAACTATGAGGCTTGTCATATGTTTACTATATCTTATTGTAAGATGTTTGGAGATATTTCATCAAGAATTTGGTGATTTTTTGAGGCTATTTTGTATGTGTACTCTATGTACTCTCATGAGGGTATACCTTATTTTTTCAATATTTTCAACTGTGAGGCTTGTCATATGTTTTGTATATCCTATTGTAAGATGTTTGGAGATGTTTCATGAAACATTTGCTAATTTTTGGAGCTATTTTGCATGTGTACTCTCCGGGCCTCTATTGTGCACTTAATGTTTTCATTAATTCACTTTTCATTTTGAAGTTTAAAATGTATGGGAAAAGGAGAACTTGCACATACAGGCAAACCAACTTTAGAGCAGTGTTTGATACTATTTCAGACTGCTTTATTAATGAAGTTCTTATCATTTTAAGAAGGCTACATATGCATGAATTCATTAGAATGCTTAGAATTCAATAAGATTCGACTGTCATCACTTCAATCATGTCCTACCGAAATATAGAAAAACAAGCATTCTATTTTGGTTGCCAATGCATTCCTTTCACCCCCGATGAAATTGCATTAATTGTAGGGATGCCAAACAGAGGGGAGAAGGTCATATGAGAGAAATCCCCACTTTTGAAGCCGAACACAATTGATTTTAAGAATAAAATTGAGAAGTTGGATCACTCGTTCACAACGGCACAATTTGTGTTGTTGTACATACAGTTTTAACTTTCAAATCTTTTTTTTTTATATATCATAATTATAGAGTGGTTTTGGAATTGATAGCTTATGATGACAACATAGAGAAATTTGTTGATTATAATTGACAAGAAGCCATCTAGAGCTTCCTGATTTTACAGTTTGATGGTATTACATCCAAAATTTTGACACAGAAGGCACTCGGGTACATAAGTGGCTTTATCACTCTTCTAATGGTACTTTTGACATCTTCAGATTTATATTATTTTATGCAATAAAGCTAAGTTATGTAAATCTTCATTGTAGATCTGGGCAGCATAGCACATAGGAATCATAAGGCCACACATTCCTTCTACAAAGCCATGTATGTTATGATGCCAAAAATAAAGTTTACAGATGATTCCTTCAGTGGTTTGCAAGGACACTAGGTAATGCAAAATAAATTGACTTCATTTACCTCAAAATGAATTTATTCATATTAAAAATCATCATATTTTCTTATTGGTGTAACACAGGTCTTCCTATCATTTGAGGACATATCAGAAGAGGAGATCTGGCTCCTTGAAACAGTGCCCCTGTCCAGCAGACAACCCACATCGAGCCCCATAGCAGCCTCATTCCAAGTCCAAGGTGTGGAACCCCTAGTGGATCTTCATACATCTCTCCTCGATATTCTCCCCCTTCCAATGTATCTAGCCTGCCATCTACTAGTACCCATCTAAAAGCTTTGCGGTAGAGAAGATACTTTCAGGTTTTAGGTCCCTGGGGAAAGAGTATCATTTTTTAAAACTTCAATAACTGAGAGAGTCGATGGTATTGATTTGTGGGTAGATGTAATTGAGGCGATGGTTGCTGGACAGAAGTGTCCTAGCATGTGGGAAGCTCTGTGGAGGCTACCATAGGGGAAGTTCCTGAGGAGGCTACCACAGGGAAAGCTTTTGAGGAGGCTACCATAGGGGAAGCTCTTGTGGAGGCTACCATAAGGGAAGCTCCTGTGAAGGCTACCACAAGGGAAGCTCCTGTGGAGGCTACCACAAGGGAAGCTCCTGAGGTGGCTACCATAGGGGAAGCTCTTGGGAGGAAGGGAAGCTTTGGAGGCATCGATAGAAGATGCCACCTTTACTAGACAGCATTGAACGTAGTTTGAAGGCTAGGACGTTGAGGAAGAGGAAAGCTGTATCCTCCCCATTCACACAAACGTATAGGAAGACATGCAACAAAACAACTCTTGTTGTTGCTGCTACACAGGATGTATAGACAATAGAGGATGTATTACTTTACTTTCCTTTTAGTTTAATCTAATAAAAGCTGATTTCAATAATTTTTTTATGTAGGTTAACAAAGAGGTTCCAATATCATTAGATGAACCAATGACATGTCATAGTGGTTGAGGAGCATCAGGTAGAGACATTCTTTATCTTAGAAGATTTGACTTTAATTCACAATGAATTTAGCTCTTAAACTTTATTAATTTCTTGTAGCCAGCTGATACATATGATATTATAGACTTCTCATCAAGAGATGTTCTACCCATGCCAATGCTATAGCTCATTGACATCTCCTACGCCCAATTCAAGGAAAAGCAAGTCATTGCTTAGTTTATCTCATTTTGTATACCTAAAATCACCTTTTCATTTAGTAATGCTCACATTCTCATGCTTCTCACATGCATGAGTGATAGTGTATTCTTGGCTAGTAATATCATTATTGTGAGAGGCCAAATTGATGAGTTGCTAATAGATCAGTATCTATTAGATGCACATATTAATGCCTTCTCCTTTTACTGGCTGAGAAATATACTATTTGTCATGGGCTATATATCTCCTATCTATATGTCCCATGCCTACACTAGGTGAGTTAGTGCATAGGGTTTTGGGTTATAGAATGCCTTCTAAAGTTTTGATAGTTATAAGCTACTAATTTTAAACTTTTTCTTGAATTCTTGCAAAGTTATGCTAGATATGGCCTACCAAAAGAAAGCAAAATGTTCATCCAGCATGTTAGTGCAGATAGTATTTCAATGGATGATTTACTTTTACTTCCAGTTATCAATAATCAGCATTGGACACTATTGGTGGAGCATATTAAGAAAGGGGCTTGGTATTTCTATTACTCATTATCAAACCTAACTCATAAGGTCATTCTTCCTGATATTGTAAGAATTCTTCTCATTTTCAGTTCATCTCAAGTGGATACTTTGTACCTAACTCTTGACATTTATTTTAACTCTTTAGATCAAATTACTCATCCAAAATGCTAAAGGCTTTTAAGAGTGATCCTATAGAATGACCAATCAAAGTGATCAATGGTCTACTAGTATAAGAAAATAGTGTTGATGGTGGGATATTTGTGTGTAAATACATGGAGGTAGTGATCAGCAAACCTCTAGTGGACTGGGCTGAGCACCAAGATTGGCCAAAGAAAATGAATTGCTTCAGGACTGAGTTTGCTTATGCTATTTTTTATTTAAGTATGAAATAATTGAGCTTTAAAATATTGAGTACAACAAGATTGTGTGCAAACTGTTTGGAGTTATATTTTGTAATTAAGCTTAAGGGAAAATTTTATAAGATGGGAAGAATAATGACTTATGGTGTAGAATTTTGGCCAATAAAGAGAAGCATAAGACTAAGTTAAGTGTTATAGAGATGAGGATGCTCGTGGATGAGTGGCTTTACTCTTAGAGATAAAATGTGAAATGAGGATGTTCGGGAAAAAGTTAGAGTAGCTCTAGTGGAAAATAAGATTAGAGAGAGTCTCCTTAGATGATTTGGCCACATAAAGCATCGACTGTCCATTGACCTGGTTAGGAGAGTAGATGCATTAGATTTACCTTATGTTAAGAAAGGTAGAGGTAGACCTAAAAAGAATTGGTTTAGATGTATAAAAAATGACCTTAGTATACTTGAATTAAATGAGAATTTGACACATAATAGGACACAATGGAGATGAAGAATTCATATAACCACTTAGTGGGATAAAGGCTTTTGTTGTTGTTGTTTGTTTTCATTTTCTCAATTATTTTTCAACCTGGGGCATGCCATATGTTTAGTGCATTACATTGTAAGTTTGAGTTTAGTCCTTGGGAATTATGTGGTTTATTGAGTGGGTTTATGGGGAATTTTAGCTAATCTACACTACTTCTCAATTATATAGTTAGTAGATGTTATACTAAGCTATTTGGAGACTTCTTGGTTAGTTTTTGGATCAATTTTCCATTTGTACTCTCTGTACTCTCATGAGAGTATACCCAATTTTCTCAATTTTTTCATCTATTCTACCCTTTCTTTCATTTATATGTTTAGTATATGTCATTATAAGTTGTTTGGAGGGTTCTTGGTGGATTTTTGGATCAGTTTTTTATGTATACTTTCTATACTCTCATGAGAGTACATCCCATTTTCTATTTTTTTAGCTATTCTACCCTTTCTTTCATTTATATGTTTAGTAGATTCATTTATAAGCTGTTTGGAGGCTTCTTGGTGAGAATTTGGATCAATTTTGAATGTGTACTTTCTGTAATCTCATGATAGTACACTCTATTTTCTCAATTTTTTCAACTATTCTACCCTTTCTTTCATTTATATATTTAGTAGATGTCATTATAAGCTATTTGGAGGGTTCTTGATGGGTATTTAAATCATTTTGAAGGTGTACTCTTTATACTCTCATGAGAGTACACTCCATTTTCTCAATTTTATTTAAGCTACTCTAACCTTTCTTTTATTTATATATTTAGTATATGTCATTATAAGTTGTTCAGAGGCTTCTTGGTGGGTATTCTGATCAATTTTGAATGTGTACTCTCTATACTCTCATGAGGGTATACTCTATTTTATTAATTTTTTTCAACTATGCTACCTCATTTGGAGATAAAATATTTAGTATATGCCATTATAAGCTATTTGGAGGCTTCTTGGTGGATTTTTTATATACTTTTGAATATGTACTCTCTATACTCTCATGAGAGTACACCCCTATTTTCTCAATTTTTATGCTACCTTTAGAGCTAAAATATTTAGTACATGCTATTCTAAGTTGTTTGGAGTCATCTGGATGGGTTCTTGGATCAATTTTTCAAGTGTACTCTCTATAGTCTCATGAGAGTACACCCCATTTTCTCAATTCTTTTCAGCTATTCTACCCTTTCTTTTATTTATATGTTTAGTAGTTGCCATTATAAGCTGTTTGGAGGCTTCTTGGTGTGTATTTGGATCATTTTGAATATGTACTCTATGTACTCTCATAAGAGTACAACCCATTTTCTCAATTTTTTTTAGCTATGCTACACTATTTGGAGATAAAATATTTAGTACATTCTATTCTAAGTTGTTTGGAGTCATTTGGATGGGTTCTAGGATTAATTTTTTATGTGTATTATCTATACTCTCATGAGAGTACACCCTATTTTCTCAAATGTTTTAGCTATTCTATCATTTCTTTCAATTATATGTTTAGTAGATGCCATTATAAGCTGTTTGGAGGCTTCTTGGTGGATATTTGGATCAGTTTTAAATATGTACTCTCTATACTCTCATGAGAGTACATTCCATTTTATCAATTTTTTTTAGCTATTCTACTCTTTCTTTCATTTATATGTTTAGTATATGCCATTACAGGCTATTTAGAGGGTATTTGGGTGTTTTCAGAGCTATTTTGAATGTGTACTCTCTATACTCTCATCAGAGTACACCCTATTTCTCAAATTTTTTCAGCTATTCGACCCTTTCTTTCATTCATATGTTTAGTCGATGCCATTATAAGCCTTTTGGAGACTTCTTGGTGTGTTTTTGGATCAGTTTTGAATGTGTACTCTTTATACTCTCATGAGAGAGTACACCCCATTTTATCAAATTTTTTCAGCTACTCTATCTTGTTTGGAGATAAAAATATTTAGTATATGCCATTATAAGCTATTTGGAAGCTTCTTGTTGTATTTTTAGAGCTATTTTGCATGTGTACTCTCTGTACTCTTAAGAGAGTACACCCTATTTCTCAAAAATTTTCAACTATTCTACCCTATTTGGAGATAAAATGTTTAGTAGATGTCATTGTAAGCTATTTGCAGGCATCTGCTCAATTTTTTGAGCTATTTTGTATGTGTATTATCCATACTCTCATGAGGATACACCCCATTTCTCTAAATTTTTTCAGGTATTCTACCCTATTTGGAGATCAAATGTTTAGTAGATGCCATTCTGAGATGTTTGGAGGCTTCTTGGTGGGTTTTTGGGTGAGTTTCAATGTGTACTCTCTATACTCTCGTGAGGGTACATCCTAGTTTTTCAAATTTTTTCAGCTATTATATCCTGTTTGGAGATCAAATGTTTACTAGATGCCACTCTAAGCTATTTGGAGGCTTCTTGGTGGATTATTGGGGCTACTTTGAATGTATACTATCTTGCTCTCATGAGAGTGCACCCCATTTTCTCAAATGTTTTAGCTATTCTACCTATTTGGAGATAAAATGTTCAATAGCTGCCATTATAAGGTGTTTGTAGGCATCTGGATTGATTTTTAGAGCTATTTTGCATGTGTACTCTCTGTACTCTCATGAGGGTACACCCCATTTTTTCAATTTTTTTAGCTATTCTACTTTTTTTCATTTATATTTAGATTATTCTAAGCTAAATGTGAACTGATAAAGTTATCATGAAATAACTACTTAAGGAGAGCTTTCTCTATATCTTAGATTTAAGTGATAAATTTAAATAGTTGGAATAAAGCTGATTAATGATTCATTGAAAAAATATTAATTTTCTTGTAATTTTTATTTAGTCGATGTTATCAGTTAGATGTAATTCGAAATTAGTTTGAAATTAAATTATAAAAAAAATTTGAAATATAATGATATTTTAAAATGATCTCCTGGGTAGTGGTTGGAGAAGGTAATTTTGATAAGATTAGAATCGAAGCATGTATGACTTCTCTCAACTCTTCATGATTAATAATTTTATGTACATTAAAATTCTTAGAAATGAAATATATTTTGTTTATTTCACTTTTATTTACAAAGAAACCTTAGATAAATAATTTAAATCAATGATAGTTCAACGCTTCATAAATGTTTAAACCGTAATTTTTGCAATGTTATGCACAAAGATAATAGATTTATTTTGTCTGAAATGAGTTTGATTGATTGGTTAATATGCTTAAAGCTCGATCCATGTTGAAAATTTAAGATGTCAATTGTTTCATTAGTTTGAGCGCTCCATTTTACTTTTTTTTACTTTGATTTTTAATAAAATGTCAAGGACTGATTTCAAGAAACAATCAAAGTTTTATTATCAATTTCACTGGAGACCACTTAGTTCATGAAAAATGCGACAATTTAAATGCAGTCAAAAGAAAATTGTAAAAAAGAAAATCAAAACCTTCCAAATAAAAGAGAACATTGAAGCTGAAACATACTAAAATAACATAACTAAGAGCAAAAGATACACTAATATATCATAGGTAAAACACACCAAAAAAAAAAGAACCTAGAAACTTTCAAGCACTTTAGCTTCTTTTTTCCTTTTCCTTCTTTAATGAGATTTTCCCATCTCTCTCAGCTATCAATTATTTCTCTCTTGATGATGAGGTAGACTTTGCTTCCATCTTCTAAAACCTTGCTCCCAACTCTGCTAACTACATTCTGCTCTTTCGAATACAACATGAAATTTGAGCTATGAATGGGTGCTTCAATCTGCAGATAAATCATTAAATTTTAGTCACATTTCTCAATTTATTAGAAAGATATATAGAATTACACCTATTTGGGATCAATTTTGCTATCTATTTTTCTATGTTCTCTTTAGAAACATATTTGTAAGAAGTGATCCCAAATCACATCATTTTTACAAACATTCAAAATAATTTTTAGATATTTTGAGTGTATTTAAGAAACAATCATCACCACCAAACATATTCTATTTTAACCCTAAAATAAATAAAATAAATTGAAAATAAAATAAAGCAGATAATAAATAAAAGTGATCCCAAACAACTTCTTAAAAATATGTTAACTAAAAATGTTTAAAAAAATAAAATTAAAATTAGAAATATAAAACAAAATAAAGTCCAAACAGATCCTAAATAAGCACATTTTTAAAAATAACATAAAAATTAAAAATAAAATAAAATTGATCCCAAAAGTGTTCAAACATAATTCTTTGTATAAAAGATATCTAAAAAAAGCTACAAACCTTCATAATCTTTGGCTCATCTTTCTTTCTTTATATGTTTTGTCTTAAAGTTAATGTCTTTTACCATAACCTTGTGTTATGGTGACATATATGAGTAATTTCTCCTATTTTACCTTGCCATGCAATGATTTTCATGTCCCTCATTTTAACGGTGCGATTAGAAGACTATTTGGTTTGCACTCTTTCCGCTCCCATCTCTTGAGCTGCATTAAAGTATATACATTCAAAGAACACATGACAACTAAATGACTTCACGTATTATAATATTTCCTTGTAATGATATCCATCATCACCTTGGTGTCTCCTTTAGCCAAATTACTGATTCTTGAGCTTGAGTTAAATTCCTAAGATAGAACATCTTATCAGTTACTGATATGTAATGGTAGGAATGAAGTGTTATACCTGCATACCTCTAAAATCACTCTGGCATAATAGAAAAAGGTGTTGCAATGGCTGACCCTTCATGGTCTCCACCTCTCGCATCTTGTTCTTTCATCTCAGTAACATTAAAAACATAATGGTTTAAAGTTTAACATCAATATTTAAAGACTATAAATTTAGAGATAGAAAATTGCTCTTGGCTTTCTTGTTTCTCTCCCAATATCCTTTCAGCCTTGCATTGGAAACACCATTTGGCTGCTGCTTAATTAGACCCTTTAAAAAGTCAGTTCATTTATCTATTATAGTAGACTTATTCTTCTTAACTATTTTCTCAGTTGGAGGTGAATTCTCACACAATATAAAATCAACATTATCAAATAGTTTTTTTAAGAAACCCAACATATACTCCTCAGCTTTCTTATTACCTTGTGCCCTGGTGCTTATTTGATATGCATATCGATTGATGATGATTCTGAAAAATAATGCCAGTTTTATTTCCATCATTACCTTGCACATCTTTTAAGTTCCTGTAAGCACTGTCAAAGTAGATATCCCTCTTTTCTCTGGTTGACCATCACATGCGAAGATACTTCTCTGGAATGCACATAATATCTTCTTAACTCAAAACTTGGATGCAGTGGGCACAAAGCACCCCTATCATTTCAATTTTTTTACATCTACAAGTTACATTTATGCATATCTTGTCAAAATGGACAGTCCATGTTTTGGAAGAACTTTTATTCTCTAAGTTTCTTACCAAATACTCCATGGGATTGTCATCTGACACATTTGCTATTAATCCACCAATTCCATGAAAAAATTCTTCTTCAAATGTTGTATAAAGCTTTCTTGTGTAAAATGTAGCAGTTTATTTTAGAATTAGACTGGTTTTAATAATAGGAATAATTGCTGACTGGCTACACTTGAAATCTTCATCATATTCATTTCGTCGCCATGTGTCCATAACCTTCTCCAATCTGAAGAAATAATCGGTGATAAAACTTGTTGGTTTAGAGATTCCATGACATACATTATTCATGGACTCACTACGTACATTGACAAAATGCCCATACAGAATGAGTCTTTGCAGAATGCAGTGGACCACTTGCATCTAATTTTATATAGCTTAGATAGCTAAGCATGATCATGCAAATTGCCTTCTTCTAGCAAGGAAAACCAAGCTTGCTCAAACTCTTCCTGTGAATCACACTTACTCATGCATGTATAAAAGAGACTTTGCACTATCTTATTATTATTAAAGTAGTGTACCTTCGAAAGAGCTTTCTTAGAAATATGCTATTGGCACAACCTATGGCGAGTATGCAGTAATGCAATTTTGATAGCTCACCATTTTCGATCTTGATGAATATTGTTATAGGATGGTATTCATTAATGGAGAAATGTTTTAAATAGCCATGTGAATGACTTATCTCTTCCGATGAAAGGTTACTCCAAATAAGATATTTTGTCAATGATGATTCACTCCAACAAAAAGTGCATAGACAAGATTATATTTATTGTGTCGATAACATGCATAAAAAAATTATGACATCACCAAAATAATCATATTCTATCCTTGACATGCCATTGCTCCAAAAAAAAAGACCAAGCTGTCCGACTCATCAACTTAGACATCCCATGTAAACATTCCATCCTCCACTTGCCTTTCCTTGAATAGTTGTATTAATGCATTACTATCACCATTCACAATCCTTGATCTTCTTTCATTTTGGATGTAATTGAAAGCATCTCTTTTTGTGAAGTCAATATTTTCCATGCCACCAACTTCCTCACTAAGATAGCTAAATGCATCAGTTGCTCTAATTCCAGCCTCTATCATTGACTTCAACACAACCACCTTCTCATCGCTGATGCATCTGTATGATCTGAGAAGATGTAGGTCACCTGGATTTGTTAATGAATGATTATGACTTTCTATATATTTTTTAACCTTCCAATTCCCATCTAAATCAATAGAAAATTTAATCATGGTTGGACAACCACTCATTGTATCTATTTTCTGAAATTTGACTGAGTAGTTTAGATTGACAACTTTCTTCAGACCTACTTTTGCACATAAAAAGTCCTTTAATTTCAAATTCTTCAAGTTCGGCCAATAACTAGTATGATCCTTCCTAACACTGAATCCAGTTTGATGTGCATAATCATAGTACAATTCATATGCCTCCTTTTCATTATGAATGGTGCCAAGGAGTTTTCTAATTGGGTAGAGATAATGGTTTTATCATCATCACATTAAACTCATTCACCTACGCAGACACAAATATGTTTCATGCAAAATAGCTTAAAAAACTAGAAAATTTTTCATGAAACATCTCCAAATAGCTTACAATAGGATGTACTAAACATATGACAAGCCCCACAGTTGAAAATTTTGAAATAATGGGGTGTACCCTCATGAGAGTACAGAGAGTACACATGAAAAATAGCTCCAAAAATACCCAAATTATTCTTGAAATATTTCCAAACAACTTACAATATGATGTACTGAGCATGTGACAAGCCTCGTAGTTAAAAAAATTGAAAAAATGGGGTTTACTCTCATGAGAGTATAAAGAGTACACATGCAAAATAGCTCCTAAAACACCCAAATTCTTCATGAAATATCTCTAAACATCTTACAATAAGATATACTAAAGATATGACAAGCTCCATAATTAAAAAAAATTAAAATGGAGTGTACTCTCATGAGAGTACAGGGAGTACACATACAAAATAGCTCTAAAAACTGCCAAACTTCTCATGAAACATCTCCAAACATTTTACAATATGATATACTAAATATATGACAAGTCTCACAGTTAAAAACTAAAAAAATAGGGTATACCCTCATGAGAGTACAAAGAGTACACACATAAAATAGCTCCAAAAATCAATAAATTCTTCATGAAATATCTCCAAATAGCTTACAATAGGATGTACTAAACATATGATAAGCCCCATAATTAAAATTTTTGAAAAAATAGGGTGTACCCTCATGAGAGTACAAAAAACACACATGTAAAATAGCTCTAAAAATCAATAAATTCTTCATGAAATATCTCCAAACATCTTATAATAGGCTATGGTAAACATATGATACACCCCATAGTTCAAAAAATTAAAAAAATCAGGTGTACCCTCATGAGGGTATAAAGAGTACACATGCAAAATAGCTCCAAAAATTAGCAAATGCTTCATGAAATATCTCTAAACATCTTACAATAGGATATACTAAACATATGATAAGCCTCACAGTTAAAAATTTTGAAAAAAATGGGGTATACCCTTATGAGAGTATAGAGAGTAAATATAAAATAGCTCTAAAAATCACCAAATTCTTAATGAAATGTCTCCAAATATCTTACAATATGATATAGTAAATATATGACAAGCCTCATAGCTGAAAATTTTGAAAAAAATGAGGTGTACCCTCATGAGAGTATAAAGTACACATATAAAATAGCCCAAAATCACTAAATTTTTCATGAAACATCTCCAAACATCTTACAATAGGATATACTAAACATATGACAAGCCCCACAGTTAAAAAAATTGAAAAAATAAGGTGTACCCTCATGAGAGTACAGAGAGTATACATGCAAAATAGCTCTAAAAACTAGTAAATTCTTCATGAAACATATCCAAACATCTTACAATAGAATATACTAAACATATGACAAGCCCTACAGTTGAAAAAATTGAAAAAATGGGGTGTACTCTCATGAAAGTATAGAGAGTATACATGCAAAATAGTCCCAAAAATTACCAAATTCTTGATGAAACATCTCCAAACATCTTACAATAGGATATAGTAAACATTTGACAAGCCCCACAGTTAAAAATTAAAAAAAAAAGGGTGTATCCTCATGAGAGTACAAAGAGTACACATGCAAAATAGCTCCAAAATAATCAAATTTTTTATGAAACATCTCCAAACAACTTACAATAAGATGCACTAAGCATATGATAAGCCCCACAGTTAAAAAAAATTAAAATAATGGGGTGTACCCTCATAAAAGTACAGAGAGTACATATGCAAACTGCTCCAAAAACTAGCAAATTCTTCATGAAACATCTCCAAATATTTTACAAAAGGTTATGGTAAACATATGACAAGCTCCATAGTTAAAATTTTGAAAAATAGGGTGTACTCTCATGAGAGTGCAGAGAGTAGACATACAAAATAACCCTAAAAATTACCAAATTCTTCATTAAACATCTCCAAATATCTTATAATAGGATATACTAAACATATGACAAGCCCCACAGTTAAAAAGTTTGAAGAAAATGGGGTGTACTCTCATGAGAATATAGAGAGTACACATACAAAATAGCTCTAAAACACCCAAATTCTTCATGAAATATCTCCAAATAGCTTATAATAGAATGTACTAAGCATATGACAAGCATTGAAAGAACTGAAAAAATAAGGTGTACCCTCATGAGAATACAGAGAGTACACATACAAAATAGCTCCAAAAATCACCAAATTCTTCAAGAAATATCTTCAAACATCTTACAATAGGATATACTAAACATATGACAAGCCTCACAGTTAAAAAAAAACTAAAAAAATATGGTGTACCCTCGTGAGAGTACAGAGACTACACATGCAAAATAGCTCTAAAAATCATAAGTCCTCTTGCAAAGAACTCCAAACAGTGTCAAAAATATATATTACATAAAAGAATTTCAAAGAATATCACTAACTATTTCAAAAAATTATATATATATATATATATATATATATATATATATAAAGATATATATATATATATATATATATATATATATATATATATAACGTTGAGAAAATTTACCAATACATTTTTATTTAAGACATCATCCGCTAAAGTGGTCTTAATATCAAGGCCACAACTTCCAAATTCATTCTCCATCTTCACAGTTCTTCCCGAAAGTTGAAATGAGATTTTTTTGTTTCTCTTCTCTAAGCTCAGTTCATCTGAAAAAAAAATATTATGCCCTAAATCTATTTATATATTGCTTTTAAATTTCTCCCGTGCATTCAAATGACGTTTCTCCCGCTATTTTAACGAGACAGGCTAGGCCGGGCTGGGTTAATGTTAATGGCATCATTACGTTACAGTGCTATAAAGTAAGAAAAATTAAATTTTATTACCGATTGCATTGGTTGCCTGACGTAAAGCTACATTGGACTCGCGTAATATTTTCAATGAAAGAGACTATGGACATCCTTGACCTATTCAGCATAGAGCATATAAAAATATTTAATAAGTCATGATAATATTAAAAAATATTTTTTAATGTTGAATGATATTGACATAAATTATTATAAGTAAATTATTTATAATAATTTTAAAGATTTTTATTAGTTGAATTAGTTGATAATCATATAGTCATTCATAAGAGTTTATAAAAACTTGATTAAAATTATTAAATAAAAATAATCATTTTATTTTTTTTATTACAACAACAAGAGCAACAACAAGCCTTTATCCCACTAAGTGGGATCAACTACATGAATCCTCTCTCCATTGTGTCCTATTATGTGTAAAATTCTCATTTAATTCAAGTATATTAAGGTCATTTTTATACATCTTAACCAAGTCTTTTTAGGCCTACCTCTACCTTTCTTAACATAAGGCAAATCTAATGCATATACTCTCCTAACCGGGTCATCGGACGGCCAACACTTTAAGTGGCCAAACCATCTAAGGTGACTCTCTCTAATCTTATCTGCTACTGGAGCTACTCTAACTTTTCCCCGAACATACTCATTTCACATTTTATCTCTAAGTGTAAAGCCACTCATCCACCTGAGCATCATCACTCATAACACTAACTTAGTCTTATGCTTCTCTTTTATTAACAACATTCGCACCATAAGTCATTGCAAGTCTTACCACCATCTTATAAAATTTTCCTTAAGTTTAAGTGGAACTTTTCTATCACATAGGCTACATTCCTCCACTTCAACCATCCAACTTGAATTCTACTAATAGCATCTCCATCTATTTCACCATCATTTTGAACAATAGAGCTTAAATATCTGAATTGCTTACTCTAATTAATGACTTGTTCACCTAATGTCACAACACTACCACTAGAAATTCTACAACTAAAATTACACTCCATATATTCATTTTTAGATCTACTTAAATGAAAACCTTTAGACTCTAATGTTGACCTCCATAATTCAAGTTTCTCTTGGACTCGCTCTCCAGATTTATCAACAAGAAGAATGTCATCAGCAAAAAGTATACACCAAGGTACATCTTCCTTAAAAAATAGTGAAGGTAATTTATTATATTTAAATATGTGGCTTAGATTTCATTGTTATTTATTTAGGATTTTTAATTAGTTTAATGATTATCATATTTTAAAAATAGTAAGACATTTAAATAGTCTACATATAATCCCTTTCATACATATTAGTATCAATTATAACCTAATCAATTATGATTACTTATCAATTTTATTAATTTTTAAAGTAATGTTAGACCAACTAAATAAATTATAATTCTTATTTAATCATCTAAGTTAAATATTATTAATTCATCTTGCAAATTTGATTTCAATTCCTTCTTAGAGTTTACATTAATTTTACAATCATTAAAATTATAAATCCTTAAAATAGAAAGTTAAATAGTTAACTATGATTTAACATGTGTGCCTAATATTTTTTTAAATTTACACTTTTAAAATTTAATAAATTTAAATTTGTTGTGTGTTGGAACATTTAAGATGGTAAAGAGGATGTGTTTAATATTTTAGTTTTATATGAAAATCTAACGTACATACAAGTTAAGAGAAGAGTTGTAAAACTAATAATTTGTATGTGAAAAACTCAAAAAGAGAGCTGATCTAAGAGATGGAGGTTGAGCGATTGTAGTTGAGCACTATGAAGTGAAGGTCATACAACTATAATCGCTATTATAGTCAAATGATGATGATTGGGCAACCATGATTGGGAGGTTGTAGTTAAGCAAACATCTTTGAGTGAGAATTGTCATTAGAGATGAGATGATGGGGTATGAAGTTGTTCAAGACTTGTTCATAGTTCTACCCATTACTAATCAACCTATCGAACCAATTTGCTAAAGCTAAAGGGCTTTATGCCATAACTTTTAAGGAGTCTAATTAATAGTCATGAGTTTCCTTCTTTCAAACATCTAAAGTAAATGGATGTGGGTTCTGATGTGAGACACATCCCATTATGATGAAATCTAGATTCACTTTGGATAAAAAAAGGTTTACAAAGAAAAAAGTAGTTGATGGTAATTTAAAGATTTTGCTTGTGATTAGTAATGGTTCATGAAGACTTTGTATTGTAATTATGTGTTTTCTCATGAAGGGAGCGTTGAGATAAGTTTGAGTTAAAATTGTTACATGGGAGACAACTTTGATATATGATTGATTAAGATATACTTCATTAAGTGATGGTTTTATATAAACAAACCAATTTTAGGGTTGGTAGAATTGTTTGTGAGCTTTAATAATTTTCTATTATTATTGATTTGCATTTTATTAACTTTAAGCTGATTTAGTTGAGTGGATTTATTTTCTATATGTAAATTTGTTTGAGTTGATTTTGAAAAGTAGAATTTATATTTTGGAGGAAGACATGTTGATTATGAAAGCAAAGATTTACATCATAGGTGATGAAATGAACCAAAGTTAGCATTTGTTGAAAAGATAACATGCCATGCTTTTATGTAAAGAATTTTTTTATTCACACATAAAAATTACTAATAATTCAAACCAAAATATTTTAATTATATTTATTAATGTGATCTTTATATCCACAATTATACATTTATTTTATTATTTGTTTCTACACAATAAGCTATAAAACCAACACAAAGTTTCATTTTTTTAAAAAAAGAATTGAGACCATGTAGATTTATAAAGATGCTTTAGTTCGAGTTAGGGGAATGATCAATTAGTGTTTTACATCATCTTCTTCACTATAACTATCTTCCATTCTTATTATCTTACAAACAAAAATTAATATTCACGTGAAAATTAGAGTCTTTATGTTCAATGATGCTCATCTCTTTAAACTTATAGCTTTAAAATTATTGTTGCTTATTTTGATATGTCTCACTTTCAGACTTGGGTCAATGAGCTTATCAATTGGGCTAGAGAAAATATTCTAATTTCAGTTTGGGCACATCTATGATATTTCTACCTACAATTGGCCTCACATGTAGATGCAGATGTGATATCTGCACTTAATAATTTCTCCACAATATGATTAACATATGAATATTATGTCAGCATCTATCAAGTCATTTATTCCATTTTGAATATTTTACATGATAAGGTTGAATGTACCTTATTATATTACTTATGTATTAATATTAAGTCAATACCTAACACCAAAATAGTAAATCTTCACTTTTAGTTATTTATTTTGATAGATGGGTACTTAGATATCTTGCACAAATTCACCCTCTAAACACAACTTCTTATACGATAAAATAAAAAAAGGAGAATCATTAGATCAACTATTGGCTTTTGGATCATGATCGCCAAGTAATGAGTGTAGCTCATATCAAACCTAATTGAACTTTAGATTGGATCTGATCAAACTAGTATAAGACTGTATTGAAATAGTTCTTTTTATATTTGTTATATTTGAATTAATGTATGTGTTGTTAGAACTATAAGAAAATAAATTAGTAATTAAGAAATAAATTTAACACAATTAGGAAAATAAAAAATAAAAGTAATTCGATTAAAATAGCCTGGGAGGGAGGTGTGTTGATGATACTATCCTTAGAGTAGATCAAGCCTTGAGTGCACCAATTAGTGGTTCTCTTTTTTACTCGTGAAATATAACACATCCCCTTGCTGCGCGCATACCATAATCGACAAACAAAACTTCAAACTAATCTCGTGTCTCTTGTTGTCCAAAAATAAAATAAAGAGAATGACAAGAAAATCTATGAATATAGAAAGGAAGAGAGAATATTTAGATTTTCTCATGTCATTCAAGCTCAGATTATCATCTATATATAGGTGAAATATGAGAGCCAAATATAAAATCACATAATTATGATTTATAGCCATTACTAGCTATTATTTAAAGTTATAAATTAATTTATTCGTATTCATTTAGTTTATGTTATAAGTTATAAATTTAATATTTTTATTATAATAACATTTTCATAATAATGTTAAGAATAACGTTATATAGTGTAACTTTATTATAACGTTATAATATTTTTTTCTTTATTTTTTTCATAAAAATTTCCTCTCCAATAAATAAAATATTTATAAATAAACTTGAGATGAATAAAATAAGAGTTCAATAATCAAAATTTTCATTTTGGACAACTTTTCTCATGCGTTCGATGAAAGTACCTACCGGATTTGAACTTTCACTTAGTATAACCAAAATCTAACAATAATAAATACCATAGTTATCGAAGTTTTGAACTAAGTATATAAATTATTATATCGTTTTGGTATACATAATATGACACACTATAAGTTCTACTCCGCTTTAAAGTCCATGTGCTTTCATCTCAATTCATAAGTATTTTTGGGATCTTAATAAGATCTCATTGTAGCTGCCTATTACTACAACACTTAGAGGTGAGATCTCCAAGATGCTACATAATATCTCACAAAATTTGTTGCCTTTGATCTCATTAAGAGCTATAGCTCAACCTTATTTTCATTATCGTTTAGCATAAATATATATAAAGATGATATTTATAATATTTAGAATTATGCTTTCACCAGTCATTTGATTAGCTTCATTTTTATCACATTGAACCTTCTATCATGGTGTTTCCAATATGGAGGTTGGTTTTCCACTATTATGACTATTTTAACCACATCCCTTCTAATGATCTCAATATAAAAGCCTTTGCAAGCCCTTTTGCCAATGGACCCGTAGTATTTTTCTTAGAGGAAATAAAATGGTAAGTGACACCACCTCTTTTATATAATTCATATAAAGAATCATGTTTTATTCTCATATGATATTTTTTATCATTACATTTTTACTTTTATTTTTTATTACTTGATTATCATAATTTATTAAAATAACATAAGTTTTTAATACTAGGTAAATAAATTAATAAACTTTTAAGCCACTTGGCTTCAGAAGTAACAATATCAAGTGCTATAAATTCTTCTTTTATAATAGATCTAGAGATTAATGTTTGTTTAGTAGATTTCCATGATATTGCACCACCATAAAATGTGAAGACATAACCACTAGTGGCTTTTGTTTTACTAGTGTCAGCAATCCAACTAGTATCACAATATCTTTCTAAGACTATAGGAAAACTATTATAATGAATGTAATAGTTTATTGTACCTTTTAAATATTTAAAAATTCTTTCTAGTGCTTTCCAATGAGTTCCACTAGCGTTACTAGTATATCTACTTAATTTTCCTATAGCATAAGCAATATTAGGTCGAGAATAATTTGCTAGATGCATAAGACAACCAATTATTTGAGAATATTTTAATTGTGATATACTATCACCTAAATTATTTATAAGATATAAGCTAGAGTTATATAGAGTGCCTATAGGACTCACATCTAGCTAATTAAATTTTTTTAAAGAAGTTTTTGAATATAATGTGATTGAGTAATATAAATGTTATTTATATTTCGATAAATTTGTATACTTAGTATTAGATTAGCTTGTCCTAAATTTTTCATATCAAATTGAGTTGATAGAAACTCTTTAATATTATTTATAATATTTAGATTTGTACTAAAAATTAAAATATCATCGACATAAAGACATAAAATAACATAATCATAACCATCAACTTTAATATAAACATATTTATCAGACTCATTAATCAAAAATCTATATGTGAATACTACATTTTCAAATGTTTCATGCCAATGTTTAGGAGCTTGTTTAAATCCATATAAAGATTTTATTAATTTAAAAACTTTATTTTCTTGACCTTTTCCTATAAAACCTTTAGGTTGATCCCTATAAATTTCTTCATCTAAATCATAATTTAAACATACAGGTTTTACATCCATTTGATGTATAACTAGATTATATACTAAAGATAAAGCTAAAAGCAAACAAATTATAGAAATTCTAGCAACCGAAGAAAAAAATATCAAAATAGTCAACACCACTTTTTTGTATATATCATTTGGCTACTGATCTTGCTTTATATTTATTTATAGATCCATCTGATTTTAATATTTTTTTTGGAATATCCATTTATATCCAATAGTTTTACAACGTGAGGGAAATCATAAAGTATCTAAGTCTTATTTGATATGATAGAATCTATTTCATTATTAATAGCTTCTTTCTAAAATGGTGCATCTATATAAATTTAGCTTCATCAAAAGTAGTAGGATCATTTTCTAAAATAAATATTTTAGTTAAAAGAGAATAAAACTATCACTTAAAATTTTCTCTTTCTAATTCTTTTACTTTCTCTAATATTTTCCTTATTTTTATTAGTTAAAATAGTATCATCATTATTTATTATAGAATTTTCTATTTAAGATTTTTTTATTAATAGATTTTGTAATCTTATTTTTCATAGAAAATATATCTTCAAAAAATATAGCTTCTCTAGATTCCATAATTTTATAAATAAAAATATCACAAATATTAGAATTAATTATAAGAAATCTATAAGTAGAACTATTAAGAGAATATCCAATGAATACACCATATACAGTTTTAGATCCTAATTTTCTCTTTTTATATTCTGAAATAAATATTTTAGCTAAACAACCCCAAACATTTAAATACTTCAAATTGGGTTATCTAATTTTTCAAAATTCATATGGTGTTTTATTAGAATCTTTATAAGAAATTTGATTTAAAATAAAACAAGTTGTTGTTGACCTCACTTTTGGAGTGAGGATTCAATCTTCCATCATGGTCTAGAATCTTCTAGACACTAAGAAACACTTAACCTAAACCTATATATTTTAGAAGGATTTTCCATAGGATTAGGCTAAGACTTAAGACTAAGGATATCTACCCTATCCTATTGCCTAACCCATGACTTGCAATCATCTATCCAAATAAAATCAAATAAAATCAAGGTCAAACCAAAAGTACAAAATTAATGCATAAACATAAATGAACTCAAAAATAAATTCAAATGAGGATGGTAAATAGGTCATTTGACCTAGAGTTGACCCATGTGGGTCCCATTAAGTCAAAAGTCAACAAACCAAAATTTGTAAAAATTAAATCACTCTAAAAGATCAAAATCATCAAATGAATATGTTTAAACAAAAAACTGACAAATCTAAATCAAATAAGGTCTCAAATGGGTTAATTGGATCATTTAACCCATTAAGCTCAATTTGGATTAAAATAGATTCAAATCAAAATTAATATCAAGTCAAATAAAACCAATCACTTTAAACCATCATAACCACTTAATCAAACATGATTAGAACTTAAACACATCTTGGTTGAGCCAAACAAAACATTTAACTCAATTGAACCTGATTTAACCCATTTGAACTCAAAATGGGTCAAATCCAAATCCAAGCCAAATTAATCCAAGTTAAATAAAATTAATCAATTAAAACTATCATAAATGATCAATTAAACATAATTAAAGTAAATCCAAAACCAATGAGTCAAATCAGGTTGCTTGAATCCAACTAAACTTGATTGGGTCAACATGAGTTGACCCAATCCCAAATTAACCCCAAATTGAATAAAACACTTAAAGTATCATGTAAAAAAGTTGAAAATCAAACCTCTATTGCTGGGAGAAATCAAGAGAGAGAGAGAGAGAGAGAGAGAGAGAGAGAGAGAAATAGATAGAATGAGAGATAGAGAGGAAGAGAAAGAAAGAGAGGAAAAACACACAATCTTGTAAAATCCCCTCATTCAATCCTCCCACACCTCTTGCACTTAATGGAAATGACCACACAACAACAAAGAAGACTTGAGAGCTAGAATCCAAGGTCACTAATCAGCCATCACCTCCCAACCATTTCCCATCACAATTAATGGTGATTTTCAGCCACCATTAAGCACATAGGAAAAGAGGCACTAAAGTGATTAAATTCTGCCATTATTCACTGTCCAAGAGCTCTCCCAAGCAACCAACAACCATTTCTCCACTTCTTTTGAGCTAAAAACACCAAAACTGGGCAAATTCCAGCAAGGAGATGATGGCTATTGATGAACACAACATTCCAAGAGGAGACAAGAGGCTACATTCATTCCAAAGCTTCCTCTTGCATCAGGGAGCATGCTTGGATCAACACCGCTACTAAAAACCATCCCTGGGGAGATAATTTCGTCAAACTTTAGCCGACCGTAGGATTTCTTATTTGTGATGATTCTTGCATTTTAAGAATTTTTCTTAGAAATCACTTGTATTCTTTATTTTATACAATCCTAATGAAAAGAAGTTTTTTAGTGAGAATCGATGTAAAATTGACCACAATTGGACCCCATTCCATCGATTTTCATGGTTTTCGCTAGTTTTGACAATTTTTGCCCGCTCGGTGCACTGTTCAAACATCCTTTTCATTGGTTGGAGGTGAGTGAAGTAGCTACGATATAGCACCAAATCTTTTGATTTAAGTCTCAGATCACTGTATTTGATTTGGGCTGTCCGATCAGTGATGGGATGGTCCGATCGAATCCACCCCATCCCACGTGGTTTCCGGCTCATTTGCCATGCGGAATGGCTCTATCCAATCATCGCGCGCCATGTGGTATCGCATGCCATGCAGGACCGCGCATCCCAATCAGCCACTTCCATGTGGAAATGCATGGTCCAATCAGTGTCGCGTGGTGCAGACTGGATTAAATAAGAAATTAATAATTTTGATTTTAAAAATTAATTAAATCTCCTAGAACTTCAAAAGTTTATAAAAAAAAGTAAGATATTTAATAAAAAATTGCTAATAAGGGCTCGTTGGATTCGTATTTCAAAGAGGAATCAACAACCCAAAAAAATTTCACTAAATATTATGAGCTTAATTTGAGTTTTAAAAGAAAAATTTACTAATTACTATAAAAATACAAATCGATTGAGTTGAAACTTCGGGATTGAAGTTGAGCTTAAAATATACATATCATAAAATTTCAAACCTAAATGACGGATTGGGAGATATTGAATTTTGAAGCTCAAATAGTTCAATTTAATAAAATAAATTAACAGACTTTATAAAAATTATTTAAATCGACTAAAACTTTGAAAAATCATAATAAATTATAGAAAATTCTAAAAAATACAAATTAATAGTCATTTTAAAGGTATTTCAGAGGAGGATGTAATAAAAATATTTCTAATTAATTTTGAACTAATAGGCTTAATTAGAGTTTAATTATAAATTTAATTAACTTAATTACTCCTTAATTTATTGTGAGATTAATCTCAAACTTTCTAAGATTATCTAAGGGGATGACCTCTGCCTCCCCTAATTTTCTTGGGATTTATTGCATGCTTAATTAGGAAAATTAATTAACCTTAATTACTCTCATAATCCAACTAATGGTTAATTAATCATGTGAACATTAATGAATCAGGTAGTTAAGTAATTAATCCTTTGAGCAATAGTGAATGATCCTATGGGATAAGATTGACACCTCCTTCTTAATCTATTCCTTCAAGTTCATTTAATTAATCAAGTTAATTATGGCTTAATTAATTAATTAAATTACTTAATCAATGAAACTAAGATCTAAATTATTCTAGAACTTAATCACTTATGTCTTGGTAGACTCTTAGGTGTTCAATAACTTAAGAGAATTCTATGGAAATTATAACTAACCTACATGTGGGAGGGTTATAAGAGTACTTAATTAAACCCTTTAGCTTAACTAACCAATATGAGCCAATTGCATTAGGTCTTTTATTTTTATAGGATCATTATCAATTTTATTTCAAAAGCATGTGCATATCATGTTGGCTCAGTCACTTGGATAATTATGTTAAAGTGGCATAGAAAAGGGGTAATTAATGGACTTAACTCATATTACAACCTAATTAACCCATAAAATCAACCTAATTACCTTTTTCATTAAATTAAATTGAACCAAAAACATGGGAATGGATTAGGATCAGCAAACTTTCTCTCATTTTATTAAATCAAGTCAAAACATAAAAATAAAAGATGGTATTAAGCTTTGATTTTCTTTAAATGCTTTTATTTAATATGATTGTCCTTAGAAATTAGTTTGATTGAATGAGATTATATGCTTATATTTAGTATTTCCTTTTTAATCATGTTAAATATTGTATGCCATTTGAATCATTCATTCATGTCTTTGAAAAATAAATCAAATGAAATTTTCTTTATGTTAAACTTGCATGTGTTGAATTAAATTTATAATATGTGTGGCTATTATCACTATTAAATCAAAATTATTTTTAAAAGTGTATAAATAAACTATAATATTTGGAGTGATAATAGTTATAAATATCTATATGCTTGCATGTTTATATAGCTTAGAACATGTTATATGGAGTTCTCTTTCTTTAGTCTACATGGATTTACATAAAGTTTGAATGTTAACAAATGTATAGTCCATTTGAAAAGGACACAACATTTGTTTGTATTCATTCCTATGTATTTCTATGTTTTAAATTAGGTAGAACTTTAGCTCACTTGTATAAATAATTCAATTAAAAGAAATACAACTTTCATAAAATTTTCATTCTCGTAGTCATTTGTACATTTATTTGTATTTAAGAATAGTGAGTATATCTAGTCTGACATTTGAGGACAAAGCTTTAAGTAGCTCAAGGAGGTCTTTACCTCACTCTCGTTTAACAATGAAAATATCCACTTAAAACTTGTATATACTTGTATGTGCATTTAGCTAATGAATGAAGATCTCCTTTCAATTGAAAGAAATATAATTTTTGCATAATTTTCTATTCTTGTAGTCATTTGTACATCAATGTGTATTTAAGAATAGTGGGTATATCTAGTTTGAACATTAGGGATGTGAGTATTGACCTCATTTTTGGATGAGGTTTATATCAATAAGAAATTAGTAATTATGATGTTCTAATTCCAAATAAGAACCTCCTAATTCAATGCTTATGGCACTATACCTAGTGCTTAAAGAATACCTTAGGTTTATTCTAACCTAGTTGACTTAGGTGAGACCCACCTAGCCAAAGTCGACTCATCAAAAATTTGAACCTAATTAAAATTCAATTCAAAATTAAATTTGAATCAAAACTCAATCAATCATCAATTCAAGATGATTGAATTCAAAATAAAAAGGTTTAAATTAAAATCCAACACTTTGAATTCAACTACTTGGTTTTGATTTCAATTTCCCAATCCAACTCAAATGGATTCAAACCCAATCTCAAATCAATTTGAGATTAATTTGGGCATGTCATACATCAATTCAAACTAGGATGGTAATGCCATAAATCATAAAACAATAAAAGAAAAAAAATGGAATTTCAAAATCCAAAAGAAAACTGGGAAGAAGGGAAATGCAAATTCCACTCTTCCCATGCGAAGTCATCCCACCTCTTATTGATGGCTGCCTTCAAGTGAAGGCCAACCAAGCAAGGAAAATCCAAGGACAAGTTGGCTTCTCCCAAGGGAAGAAAGAAGAGAAGAAGAAGTACATAAAAGAGGACCAGCCTAGAGGAAAATCAAGCAAGGAGCCTTTCTCTCTCTCATGTGAACATCCCAACATGCTCACAAGGCCAAGTGGAGTTGATCGTACCCCTTGGTCGGCCTTGAAGTCACCTGGTTGAGTTGGCCACCAAAATCCTTCAATA
Source organism: Cymbidium sinense (assembly GCA_021442155.1). NCBI lineage: Eukaryota > Viridiplantae > Streptophyta > Magnoliopsida > Asparagales > Orchidaceae > Cymbidium > Cymbidium sinense. The sequence goes on along the minus strand of CM038220.1, from coordinate 99,142,722 downwards.
TAGATTTTGGCCCCTATGGAAAGTGGGGAAGGGATGCCTATTCCCTCCTCATTTTATTCCAAAAGCTTCACCAAGGCAAGAGATGAAGTTCCCGATCATTCCCCAACCTTCTCACGGAACGGATGAAACTTGAATGCCTCCAATGGTGAAATCTACAAGAATGGATTGCACCCCAAATTGAAGTTATCAACACGTTCTAGGGGTTGAATCATATGAAAGAAACTCCACCCACCCTCACCATCGAAGCAAGAATGACCAACCACCACCGGACCAAACCCATTTTGGTTTAGGGAGCAATTCAGAGGGAGACAACTCATTTCCTTTTGTGCACAAGCTTCTTGCATCATTCTGAAGCTAATAGAATAGATTTCATCACTGGAGATTGTCAAATTGGAGGTTTGCCATTAATGCACTCTAATTTTCTATTAAGCTTTCAATTTTCATCATTTTTGAAGGAAACTTGATCCCAAGTGTGATCAAGCCACTTAGATTGGTAGGATTTCCTTCCACTATCATTTTGCAATTAAAATCATGTGATTTCATTGCTTGGATCACCAAAAATCAAGAAAAACCATGGACGGATCTTGATTTATGCAGTATGGGTAAGAGACACAATCTCCACTGTTCGTTCCTTCTGAAAGGAACTGATGGCTCAGATCTAGGCGGACCACTCGATTTAAATCCCTTAGCACCATCACATTGATTGGATTAGAAGTTCTTGCACTAAATCGTGTCCTGCTGTCATTTTAAAGCGGGATCCATGTGGATCTTGTATGGACCAACCAGGGTACAAAATGTGACACAGTGTGCCACGTCAGCGCTGACTGTTTTAAAGAAGAAATTTAGGATTTTTCAATTTAAAATTTTCTAAAATTACAAAAATTTTAAAAAATCATTGAAAAATAAATCTAAAATAAATTTAAATGAAGGTTCGATTCTTCTTGATGAGAGAAATCCATAAAAATTAAAATCCCTAAATTATTTTGGGTATTGTAGCCTTAATTTGGGTTTAATTGAAAGCCATTAAACCCAAATTACTCTTAAACCATAAATTCAATTGATTTGAAACTTTGGGGAAATGAAATTAGAGTTAATACACATATTTTGTAAATTTTTCATAATTTATTTCACTATATTTTATGGGAAATGAAAATTTAAACCCTAAACCTCAAATTTAATTAAATAAATTAATTTAAAATGAAATAATTAATAAAAATGAATCAGAAAACTTAAAATTAACCTAATGAACCCTAATGAACATTAAAACCTTAAGGGAACTTAGTTAACTTAATAAATTACAATTTGGCTTAATTAAGCAATTAATTGATTTAATCAATTCAAATAATTAACTAGAATTTAATTAAATCATAATAAATCAACAAAATGTCCAATAATTATAATTAAACCCTCATTGAAAACATATTTCAGAGAGGAGTCAATAAAAAATGAAACCTCTAAATAAATTTAATGAAATTAGGCATAATTTAAGTTTTAATGAAATAATTATAACTTTATTACACAATATGGATCTAATCAAGATAAAACTTTGGAAACATGAAATTGGCATGTAACCCCACTTGAGAAATTTTTAAAACCATTGATCTTTGATTGGGAGTTGTTGAATTTCCAAATTCTAGATCAATATTAAATCCATAATAATAAGAAAATCCATTAATTCATTAAATCATGAAATAAATTGAACTAATCTTAATCAAACATAAAAAATACTTAAGGTAATTCTCCAAATAGCCTAAGTCAAAGGATTAATCAATTTCAAACTTAAGGACTAATGAAATTAAACCTTAAATTAATGAAATAATTAATGAAATCAAATATTAAAACTTAAATCACCAACTCTTAATGAATCCTTACATCTCCAATGAATCAAATCAAATGAATGCAAACCTTAACCTAAGTACTTTAGGTTAACCTAAACTAAACCAAATGAAATCAACATGACTTAATCCAAAAGATTAATGTAGACCAAATGAACTAATTCAAATGAAATCAAATTAAATTAAATAATCCAATTCAAATAAAATCAAATGAAATAATTCAAATCAAACTAAATTGAAAACTAAACCAAGAATAAAAGTCAAGTTCAATTTCTAAAGAAAAGAAATGAAATATCAATTCAAATCCAAATTCTAACAAATTAAATTAAATCAAAAGGATTAATTAAGATACTTAAGGATCTTAGTTATGCCATGAATCTTCATATTAGGATGATGATTTCTATTCAAAAATGGAATCCATTCTACTCTTCATTCTTGAAAATCTAAACATCACTTTAACCAAATAAAGTGAAAATAAAATGAAACTAAATCACTAAATCATTTGAATTGAAATCACCCAAAGGTAAAATACAAACAAACTCAAATCCCAAATTGAAACTTGAACTAAAAGAGGGTTTGTAAAGTCCTACCACACAAGCTTATCGTCTACACACACACACACACACACTAGATCATTTAGGTAATGGACCTTAGATTTAGGTTAGATCGTTATATGATTCTTTTATAGTTCTATGCAATATGTTGTGATATGCTGTGCTTTACATATTTGTGTAGTGTATTGCATTAAACTAGATTCCTAGGCTTGTTTGCCCATTAGACTGGATGGTAGGGCATTATTTCTAGAATTAACTTTATTTCTGCAGGGGACTGTGTTAAAGAGATTGTTGTCATAAATAAAAAAAAATAAAAATTTTAAAATTATTGTTTGCTTGCAGGTGCTAAAAAATCCCTTAACATAGTCCATAAGTCAAGTGGGTTTGGAAAACAACTAATGCTAAACCCTTATGTTTGTAAAATATAACTATTGTGTTATTTGTATAACATATGTTTTGTAGACTTAGGATTTCTTTTTGAATTTTAAAATATAAATTTGAGCTTAGAATTAGGTTAGGATCTATGGGGTCTAGGATTAGAGCTAACCCTACTAGGAGATGGTAGTGGTCCCTGATGGATGTCCTTGAAGAAGGAGATGTGCTAGAAAGAAGACCCATAGATCTAGACTTGTAGTTCTAGGCAGGTTTAAGAGGCGAGCGCCTTTTTTTTTTCTTAGTGTATCGACCACATGGACTTATTTCTATAAATTTAAATTGGCTTGATTTATTTTTGGTTCGCAATAGAATCATCATACTTTTATAGGTTTCTTTTTGTGTTGTGTTTTCTTGTGAATGAAAGCCAAGATGATTAGGCTCAAAATAAAAATAAAATTTTCTACCAAACTTAAATCTAAACAACTAAAATAAAAAATAAATACAACTTGAAACTTCATATAATTAAAGCCTTAGGCACAACATAAAATTAATTAGAAACCATCAGGTTTGAAATTATGAAATCATATTATTTTCATTCTTTAAATTGGACAACTTCACCCATTGCACATAAGGGACATTTGTCAAGTGTGGATGACCACCTTCTTGGGGAAGCTTACCTTATATTATTGATTTGGCTTATAACCATTTCTAATTTCATGACATTAGGCATAAATTCATACCCATGGACTAAAATAAATATTGAGTAAAAATTTATAAAATTTGAAAACAATATGCATTAGTTAGATGCATCTTCATACCTTACATGATTAGGGATTAGGGGGAGTCTAGGTTCATAGATTATTTTCTAAAAATGCAGCAACTTAGTCATCTTGCATTCATGAGACTTAGCTGAATTTAAAATGCACTTAGGTGGTGTTAGGCCCTCTAAGGTTATAAGTAAGAGATGTTAATTCCCTCAAGTGAGAGGAATGATTAATAATTCCCAAAATAGAACTAGGTGAACATATGTGTTAGAAGCACATGTAGACTATGGAAGCATCTTGTTTAGAAATAAGTCTTCAACACTAGGCATTTAAATGTATTTGCGAATCTAAGTTCTAGATTTGTACGAAAATGTCCACTCAAAATCTAAATTAAATTCTAAATTTAAAGCCCACTTATAGGATAGTTGAAATGTCTACTGAGCATCCCAGTATTAGTAGGCATTTTCTACTTGACTTCCAAAATAACTCTCTCCAATTTGGATCGTTCCCAATTGAAATTCTAAAAATCAATCCTTTGAAAATCACCTTAGAAATCTTTAAAAATAACAACTTATTTCTTTATTCAAGAGTATTCTTACTAATAGACTATTTTTTAGATGTAATTTACTATAGGGGCTTACCTTTATAGGGAACCATGAACCTAGTTTAAAATAAACTCTACATTCCCATGTAGTTGGAAAAATCTAGTACAAAAGACCCATTAGCCTTAGGAGTATTTTATTGAAATGATCGAATCCATTATAGGAAAATATGTTTATCTTCTAAGATAATATGTTTATTACTTAATGACGTATTTGATCATCTAAATAAGAAATTCTTAAACTCTATGTGGTGTCCTAAATTTTCTCCACAATAAGGATTTAAGTAGCCCCAAGGTGGTCCTTACCTCACTCCCCTTTTATGTTCACTTGTATGTACATTTAGCTAATGAGAGAAAATCCTATTTTCTACAAAATGCATATATGCATCCTTCATTTAAAGTGTGCTAAAAAGAAATATGTTGCATGTGTAGTTATACCTAGAATTTAGTCATATACATGCTACATGTGATGGGAAGGAGTAACTTGATGTATGTCATATGATAGTAATTCAATTAAGTTAATTTTAAGAATCCTTTCATATTGAATGGAATTCTTTAAAGTGAACCCAAATTTAGGTTTAATTTAAAAAATGTGTAACAATCTATTCACTAAAGAGAGAATTAAGTCAAATTAACATGCTTTTTTAGAATGGCTTAAGGTAGGGATAAAAGAGGGAAATTTTCTTTTCTTCTCTTTATAATACTTAGTTGCTAAGTGCAGGATCATATAAAATAAATTAAATCACAAATTAAAATTTGCAAATTAATTAAACAACTTAAAGTGAAACCACCCCTTATATAAAAGTTAAATATTTCCACACTTAAAAAAGCCTAGTAAGGACATACCACATAAGCCTTAAGACACACATTAGATTAAGTCACAACTTCTAGCTTTATGTTAGGGTGGTGCATGATTTCATGTATATTTTGTTTTGTGATGTAATATTTTAGACTGGATGTTAGGTTTCAGATTGGATGTAGATATTCCTAATCATATTTTTTTTGCAGAGGATTATTCTTAAAGGGGATGTTATAAAAATAAATATAAATGTTTTGCTTGTAGGTTGCTTAAGCCCTCTAAGCATAATCCAAGTTAGGACAGGTGGGCTTGGTTACCCATTTGTGGGGTGTTAAATCCAAATTATAAATATAATTGCTTGGGTTGTATGTATGTTTGCTAAACTCTATTTTGCAGGTATAGTTAGATTTTCTTTTCCTATCTTAATATAATTTTGCATTAGGAATTATGATTAGTGCTATGACAATTTAGGATGAGCATTGGCTAGAAGCCCTTGCCATGGGGTGCCATGTGGTGCCTTGAAGCCTACCAAATCAAAAGGAGCAAAGACATGAAGAAATGAAAGAGACATGAAAAATGATGACTTGAAGACCACCCTCCCCCCATAGCATTTATTATTTGTAATTATAATTATTCTTTTATTATTCTACCAATCTAACAAAATAATGTTGATTGTGGGATGTTTGTCTGTAAATACATGGAGGTGGTGATTAGCAAACCTCTAGTGGACTAGGCTGAGCACTAACCAAGATTGGCCAAAGAAAATAAATTCTATGAGTTTGCTTATGTGTTTTTTTTTAAATATGAAATAACCGAGTTAATGTTGAATGCAATAAGATTGTTGTATATGAATAATGTGTTTGGAAATCTAAATGTAGATCATCTCTATGTTTATTTGTGTTTAGGTGCAATTATAAGTTATTTGTACATGCTATTTATCATGTTGTACATGTTATAAGTTGTTGAGTTATTTTTTTGATAATTTGGTTTTTTTCATTTTCTCAATTTTTTCAACCTGTGTGCCATATGTTTAGTACATTCTATTGTAAGCTATTTTGAGTTTAGTCCTTGGGAATTTGGTGGTTTATGGAGTGGGTTTATGGGAAATTTCAACTATTCTATATTATTTTTTCAATTATATGTTTAGATATGCTATTCTAAGCTAATTGGGCTTATGGGTGGGTTCTTGGAACTATTTTTAATGTGTACTTTCTGTACTCTCATGACGGTATACCCTATTTTTTTAAATTTTTTAAGCTAACAATTTTTCAATTATATGTTTAGTAGATGTTATTCTAAGTTGTTTGGAGGCTTCTGGGTGGGTTTTGGAGCTATTTTTAATGTTTACTCTTTGCACTGTCATAAGGGTACACCCCATTGTTTAAATTTTTTCAATTAATCTACAAATTTTCAATTATATGTTTATTAGATGTTATTCTAAATTGTTTAGAGGCTTCTAGGTTGGTATCTAGGTTAGTTTTCAATATATGCTCTCTGTACACTCATGAAAATTAGTGGATGTGTGTTTAATTTGAAGAAGGTTATGCTTTATGTTTTAGGAAACAAATCAAGAGGGATTTTTGGTTTGGTGTGTTTATTGAGGTAGAGGAAAGAGAGGGAAGAAGAGGAAATTTTGGTTTGGAGGAAGGAAAATGGGGATTTTAGAAGAAGGAAAGGGGATTTTGGTTTAAGAAATGAGGAAAAGGATTTTGGTTTTAGAGATAAAGAAATGGGGATTTTGATTTGGGAAGAATGAAAGAGGAAGGAAAGGAAGAGAAGGAGAGGAAGAGGAAGGAGAGAGGAGAACCACCCTTTGGATGGAGAGAAAAGGAAAAGGAAGGTCTTGCAGTTTGGATGAGAGGTGAAAAGGAGAGAAGACCTCTTGGTTTGAGAAAAAAAGAATCTGGAGGAATGGTGACAAGGAGAAAGGGGAGATCGAGCGAGAGTAGTTCTCCATGTGAGACCAAGCAGCTTGGAGCATGGGTGAAGGAGAACAGGGGAGTTCGATCAGGATGAGAGGGAGGGGAGGCTTGGACGCAAGAAAAGAGGAGGAGGAAGAGCCAAGTGAAGGTTGATCGGTCAGTCATTTAGGAATTAGGACCGGTAGGTTTTAGGTATTTAAGTTAGTTAGGATTAAATTAGGGCTTTTTTATTAATCGTTTAAATATCTACTCAGTCTTAATGTGAATTTCACGCTGATAAAATCACATAGTTAATATATATATATATATATTAGATTATTCCGATGTTCCAGACACAACTTCACAATCCGTTTCACGATCGAAAGCCATTTGATTCAAGTCGGTGTCAAATTGGGTCAATTTTAGCTCAAAATGTATGTTATCACTTCCCATCGTTCGATATTTACGCAGACTCATCTGAATTAAGTACGAATAGGGTTACTTGATAAATTTTGAAGTTTTAAAGCAAATGACACAATCAATTTTGAACATAATGGTGAAATTTTTTTGTCAATCAGAGATCATTTTGATTGATTTTGGCAACATCTAGTGTATTTTAGCCTCGATTTGTGCGTTGTCACTTCCAACCACTCAACATTTAAACAGACTCATTCAAATTTAGCGTGGATAATCTCATTTGGTAGTTTTTATTATTTTGAAGCAAATGATGCAATTAATTTTATAAACAAAGATCATTTGGACATCGTCGTAGCTTTTCGACTCTGGTATGCACCTTAGTATATTGATAGCTCGATCGCTTGATCGATTGATCTTTAAATTATGCAATATTTATATTTTGACCAATTTTAATATTCTGAACATGATGGCGAAGTTTGTTCATCTAGCAGAGGACATTTGGATTGATTTCGATGATGTTTGGTGCATCTCACCTCTGATTTGTGCTCTAAATCATCTGAAGTCGATCGAATTCACCTATAAGCTTGATTTGGCTTATGTAGCATATGTGAAGGTCAACAAATGCCCCCCAACAAATGTGATTTATGCTTGGAGTGAGTTGCATTTGTTGAAAACTGGTTGACCCTTTGGGCTGGTCATAGAACTTGGATCATTTCAGCTTTGATTGTAATAGCTTATGGAGCTTTGATAGGATTTGTCATTAGTATGATGCCTTATTTTGGACATGCTAAGTGACGGGATTGATCAATTTGTCAGAATCAACTTGTTCGATAGATGAAAGTTCTTACACTATCTACTCTCTACTTCAATAGCTTTGATGAAGATCTCTTTCTTTTATGTCATTACAAATTTGAGTTTCTTCCAACCTTAGATTTTTGCTTGGTCAGGTTTGATGGAGGAATGGGTTTGCGTGTTTTGAGATTTAGAATTCCTTCTGTCCTAGCTTTAAGCTTGATGGATTTGATGAAGGGCTAACCTAATTTTTCTATATTGACTTATCAGGAAGTGTATGTATGGCCTGAATCCTGTGATTACTACTTTGATGAATTTATTGAAGGGTGCGTACAGATGACCTAGCCTTCCAGCTTATACTAGGTTTATGTTGAGTTATCAACGTAACAATATGTGCTTTAACAGACTGAATAACTACAAAATTCCTTTAGTTCGACCATCAAATTTGTATGAACTATAGAATTGTTCCCTCAATCCTGTGTTATCTGCTTTAACGGACTTGATGAGGAGATTGACTTTGATCTGTGCTTTGTGCTTGATCAGATCATTTGAAAATAAACTAAAATATCACCCTGCATGCAATATAAAGATTGACTTGAGGCAGCTCTAGATTGAGAGTTTCCATTTTCTTCTATTCTCGATCAAGTAAAGATTTCTTGGATTTTGAGTGCTTGTAGTCACTAAGTCAATCGGTTTGAGATTGAACGACTATCATCATTAGACTGAGCAAGGGCTCTTTCACAGCCTTTTCTTATGAGTGAGGAGAGCATCAACTCGACCCATTTATAGGCTTGTTGAGTTTGACCTTTAGAACCTACTCGACTCTTCAACTTAAGCTGTGATGGGATGGTGATTTGGTCATTGGACTAACGAACAGGGGCTCTTTCCCTATGGCCTTTTCTTGTAGCTTGTTGAGTGAGGAGAACATCTACAACTCATTTGTGGGCTTACCGAGTTCGACATTTTAAACTCATCTATGCCTAGACATTAAGATGTTGATTTTTCCATTTAATTGATTGAAGCTTCCAAGATTAAGAGTTCTTGACTTGATCTCTAACATTTGATGAATATTAGAGAAAATTTTGACTTTATGGTTTTCATGTAGAAAATACATTTTTTTTTTTGTTCCTTGCAAGCACGTAACTTTAGCAATAATAATAGTTATAATTAAATTCAAGGATTTTGTAAAGCTCGATGTCAACTCAATCAATATATTCAAGGATCTCATCTTATAGCACGATATCAACTCAAATAAACTTAACATAAAATAAAAATACCCCTGTCTTGCAGGGGGAATTCTAAAACACATTTAGAAGAACTTTTAAGATGAGATTAAGCAAATACATCAATATTTGAATTGATATGCTCTTTAAAGGGTTTTAACATGTAACATTGATTTCATCTATGTATAGAATTCTAAAATGCCCTGTGTAATAGGAATTTTTCGAAAAGTTTTTTTATCTTGGGTGAGTATATTTATTTAGGGATCTCGCATGAAATAATGATATACCTAAAATAGATATACTAAACAAATGTCTCCTATCTTGTAAGGGGTTTCTATTGTACCGAGAATATATTTATCATGTATAATACTTATTGTGGTAATGACCATTAAGTGGCATTGGACTTTTGCCCTTTAAGTCAATGAGTTGGTATGCCCCTCCTTGGTACACTTTTTCAATGACAAAAGGGCCCTCCCAATTAGGCTCAATTTGCCACCAAATTTTCGATTGGGAAAAATTGATCTTCTCAGTATCAAGACCAATTCCCCTTTTTGGAATGTTCAAGATTGCACCGTATGGTCAAAAGCCGGACATATTTGCTCGATAAACCTCCAAATTTTGATGAGCTTGTAATCTAAGTTCATCAAGCACGTCGAGTTCCTCCATTCTCAAATGAGCATTTTGATCTTCTATTAGGCTGTATTGGATCGCTATTCAAAGTGATGGCAACTCAACTTTAAGCAAAAAAACTGCTTTAGTTCCAAATACCAATGAATAAGGAGTGACTTTAGTCAGCGTCTTGTAGGTGATTCGATACCATAGTGCCTTATTAGTTTGGTATGTCATTCTCTTTTATTTTTAGTGAGAATCTTCTTGGGAAGCTTGACTAATGTCTTGTTAAAGGCTTCTACCAAACCATTTGCTCTTGAATTATATATTGAAGAGTATCGCCAATCAATTTTATATCGATCGATGAATCTATAAATCTTTGTATTTTTGAAATATGTGTCATTATCAAAAATTATTCGATGCGACACTCCAAATCTATAGGCCATATTATGCATAAAGAAGTTAATCACTCAATCAGCAGTAACTTCTTTAAATGGGATTATTTCAGCCCACTTAGAGAAATAATCAATCACTACTAAAATGAAGAGGTGTCTAGCTGATGACGGTGGATCAATTGGTCTAATTACATTTGTACCCCAACATTCGAATGGCTAGGATGCTATTGTTGGGTGTAGTGGATTTGGAGATTGATGGATTATATTCCCATGTACTTGACATTCATGACACCTCTTAGCATGACTAGTACAATATCTCACCATAGATGGCCAATAATAGTCCATCCTTTTGATCTTTACTACCATCTTAGGACCTGACTAATGTGCACCTCAAAGTCCATCATGAACTTCATCCATCACTTTGGTACCATCATATTTAGGCATCATAGCCACATTTGTTCAAAGGATCTACGATATAAAGTATTGTTGATGAAAGCATAGCATAACATTCTCTTCTCAATTTGTGTTGCCAATTTTTTATTATTTGGTAATTTGCCTTCTTTAAAGTAGTCGATGAAAAGTTGCCTCCAATCATGTGTCTCTTCTACAATATAAGCTATTTTTTAAGCAATATCATTCTTAGCTCTTCTATGTATAACTTCTTGCTAATTTTAGGGAGTATGATGAGCAACTTGAGTCACATCTTATTGGGACAAATTTGATAACCTCTCTACCTATGGGGATTGGTACTTTATTGGCTCTAAAATTCATTGAGTAAATATCTCGATCATGATATAATCACCATTCATACTTGTCATTTTCTTATTTAATTTACTAAGCAATCTACTTTTCTATTCTCTGATCGAGAGACTCAAGTTAATATGATATTTTATTTGCTTCATAAGCTCAAGAACTCGTGATAGAAAACTAACTCAAGCTTGTTGATTTTATAGACAAGTACTTGATTTATAATAAGTTGAGAATCATCAAAAATTTGCAAGTTTTGAATGCCTAAGAAAATAGTTTCTTCAAGACTTGCCACTAATGCTTCATACTTGGCTTCATTATTAGTTCTTGGCTCAGTCAACCCATATGATAGTCTCATTATTCCTCCTTCTAGTGTTGTGAAGACGATGCCGATTCCTGCCCTTGCCCTTGGGAAATTTAGAGGTTGGATTTGTTTGATCGATGAGGCCCTATCAAAGTACATTTGCCAAATTTATGATTTTTTCCTTTCATGAATGAGCATAATTTGCTCATCAGACAAATCATTATTAAGAGAAGAGTGCATGGATGGGTTGCAGAAGAAAATCTAAGACTTGTCCCTTCACCACTTTCTATGAAAATGTATGTGATATCAATTGTAAAAGCACACGCCCATCTTGCCAAGATGTATCAATCTGGTCTTGTCATCAAGTACTTCAGGAGATCGATCCTTGAGATGAGGGTAATCTTGTGAGATAACATATAGTGAAGCTTTTTGACTGCAAGATAAATGCCAAAAGCATTTCTATCGAGAGTAACTCATTTTTGCTCCTATTAACCTCCAACTGATATAATAAAGAGCATTCTCTTTGCTCTCTTTATTGTGTTGGCATTGAAGGCTTCTGGCACTCTTTGTCCCATTTGAATGGAGCATCCTTTTCATCAACTTTGTAAATGGTTGAGCATATTGATATATAAATCGATGGATGAATGCAAGTCCTTGTAAAGAATGAAGCGACAAACTCTTTGGTGGAGACACCCATAATTGCCTTGATTTTAGCAGATCAATTTCAATTTCTAGAGCATAATGTACCCAAGAAATTTTCAGGATACCCAATGCACATTTTAGAGGATTCATCTTGAGATCATATTTTATGATTCTCTCCAATACAATTCTCAAGTCTTCAAAATGATTTTCATGATTTAACCTCTTCACCACCAAATCGTCAACATAACATTCCACCTTCTCTCATCAAAAATATGCATCATGGCTCTTGTGTAGCTCAGCATTGTTCAATGAAGGCATGACTATGTGCATATATATAATTGGCATCCTAAATGATGTGTGCTTCTCATCTTCAAGAGCCATCTTGATTTGATTGTATCCCGATGATCCATCCATGAATGAGAACATATCATAGTTGGAAGTATTTTCCACTAGTAGTTTTGATATTGGAAGCGGGAAGTTATCTTTTGGGCATGCCTTATTTAGGTCACGGAAGTCAATGCATACAGATTTGACCGTTCTTCTTCCTAACTAGGATAATGTTGGCTATTCAATCTGCATACTTCTCCTCCCGGGTGAAGCCTGCTTCGATCAGTTTCTTAGTTTCTATAATTAACTATTCTTTAATCTCTAATCTCATTCGACTAAGAGCTTACTTAATAGGCATCACATCTGGTTTAATGGTAAGTTTATGAACTACATCGGGGATAGCATTTGAATACATCTAGACAAATAATCTTGAATTCACAAAGTAGTATTTTTAGCTCTTCAACTTTCTTATCAAGGTAACAAAAGTTGGACGGGATCATCCTCAGGTTGATTTCTTTGAGTTCATCCATAGTAGTTGTTGTCCACCATCTTCGAGTTCTTCAGGTGTAGGGTTGGCTTCTACTTCTTCATCATTTGTAAGATGAATTTCATGGAGATCATCTTCTTCGTCACTATTAGCTTCGATCTCAGCTTCTATTATATTATAACAAAATTTATTTTGATGAGATTTGTGGATGAACCCAGACCTTTAGTGATAAACTTATCACTTCTTCGTGATGCTTGAGGACTTCTTTGGCTCCACATCTTGTTAAAGATTTGAGTTCTATGTTTAGTAGTTCTAATATGAATTCCAAGCTTATGCATCATTCTTCACAATTTCTGGGAATAGTATATTGGTATTCTTATTGGCACTATCTCATCAGAATTTTCATGTTGAGTAGGCTGATCAAAATTGTAGAGGCTTTTGATTTATAAAATAGATTTCTTGTTCCATCACTCACTTAATGATGACACATAGAATATTATCAATTCTTCAATGTTATGAACCTCTAGTGATTTGTTTGAAGTGCTATTGAGGGATGGGTATAATTTTGAAGGAGTCCTCTGACACTGCCAAATGAGCTATCCTTCTTGATGCAACCATCTGAACTCTATTTCTATAAGTAGATTTGAAATCATAGTCTGAATCAGAATCACTTATTTTATACGTTGTATTTCTTTAAAGTTTATAAGTTCCCTTAGGTTTGATAGGAATATTTTTTTCTTCTTGTGTATCACTTCCCAAATGAGGAACTGATCTTCTTGATTTAGTGTAAAGTCAATTGCTTTAGGGAAAGTAGGCATTATCTTCTTTCTTCCTCTTTGCTTTTGCTCTTTCACCTTGAAGTTGCTTTTTAGTTCTTGAAGTAGATGCTACTTCAAAAGGCTCTGGCTTAACTTTTAGGGATGAAGTATTTTGCAACTTCATAAATCTTTGCTTCATGGATGGAGAATGGTTGTAGGTTGCCGTGAATTCTAAACTCTTCCCCTTTTTATGTACTTCACAGATGCATGCATTAATGGGACCATGCCATATTCATGAAGCCATGGTACCTAAGAGAGCTCTAAATGATGTATTGATGTCATTATGAAACTTGGCTTTATATAAATTGAAACTTGAGTGGAGAATAAAAGAACCCGTTTTCCCTTTCATTGAAACCATGAACCAATCTCTCCCAAGATGTTGGATATCAAGTGATAATTCTCTTAATACTTTTAGACTCATAAGATTGATAAAAGAACCTGGATCAATCGGTATTCGATTGATTAAGATGTCATCACTCTCTGTGATAATATATAGAGCGACATGATCATAACATAAGATCTTCTAAACTATGATTACCGGGAGATCTTGAGTTTGTAATGATTCACATGCATTTTTTAAGTAAGCTTCATAACTCTTTTATGAGCATATCAAAGTTTCTGAGGTCTTTTGACATAAAGATAGCCTCACAAACACTTAATTGTGCAGGGATCTTTTCATATGTGATAGAATATTATAATTTATCTTTTTGCTTGATTTAGGCTTTATTATAGGATTTTGGGAATGATATCTTTGTTGACATCAATTTGTTTGCCTTTGTCTTTATTTGCATTTCCCCTCTTTGATGAAGGTGGTAAGACTTTACCGCTTCTCAGCTGAACTTGAATCACCTTATCTTGCTCAGATTCCTCTGAAGAGGTAGTTTCTTCAAAATAACTTCTTATTCTTGAGGATTGACCAAAAGAGCTAAACTCATTTTTTCAACTTCATACATTTCATATGTGATGATATCGATGAGTCTGACTCTTCTTAGTCAGGAAAACATAAATATTCATTCGAAGTGTTATCTCTTTGTTGAGTCATTAAACAAAATTTAGAAGTTAACTCCTCAAGCTCTTCTTACTTTCTAGATAAAATTTTGATGGGTTGTTTTGTCGACTACCCTTGTCATTTGGAGTAATATGACATCATATCACATAAATGATTTAGCATGTCTCTACTAGACAAGATTCACTATTATCTTATTCATCTAATTCAACAATGCAAAGTTTAGGCATAAAGTTTACAAGCCTAAATGGTTGTCTTGTCAGCTGGTGATACTCCTCTAAATTATTAATAATCTTTTGAGTTATAGTTCTCTTCTTGAACTTCTTTTCTTAGCTTTGATTTATGAATCATTTAATAGACTCTCATGATGAAGTGGCCTTATCAAAATTCCACTGAGAAGTCCAAATACTTGGTTTAGGCATCTCTTTTACGTCCAAAATAGGTTCAAGTGGTGATTTCCACTTAACACTAGGGACACCCTTCAACTACTTCAACATTTTCATGGTCTTCTTGGAGACTACTATTTCTCATTCTTCAATTTGAATTTGTTTCTCCTTTTTTTGTATTTGATGGATAATATAGAAGAGGATGTAATCATCCTTGTAGACTCTCTTTTGGGTTGACTAGAACACTATCAAATAATTCACCTCGATACTTCCTTTCTAGCCAATCTTTGAAGACATAACAATCTTCAATAGGATGACTGATCATCCGATGATAGGGACAGTAATTTGGATTACTGACTTGATCAGATTCTTCAAGCATTTTAATTTCTAGTAACTATAAACCAGATTTAACTGCTTGCCAAAATAATTTTGCCACACTTTCCCTTCTAAAGGAATATTCTTTGTTCATCTTTTCCTTAAGATGATTCTCATCATCTCTTGCTTATTTTAGACACTCCCCACCACTTGGAAAAGCCTGAGGTTTATCATTGCCTCTCAATACTAATTTTGGCTATGGATTAGAATAGGCAAGCTTCTTTCCATTATCATCATTGTATATTGGCTGCTTTCCTTTATCCACATTATATATTACCCACTTTTCACCATTTGAGCTATAGGAAGTGGCATGAGTTTTGTTTCTTTTTGAGTCTGAAGGTTTGTTACTCTTTGCCTTATCTGTGTAAATTTCAGACTTAGAGTGATTCATCTTTTCAAATTTGGCTACCCTATTAAGCAAGTCTTAAAATGTTGTAATTGATGTCATACATAAAATTGATGTCATTTTATCATCCCTCTTTCCCAGTAGCAATTGGTTAACATGTTCTTCTAATTGTTGCTCACATTTCATACTTAGGTTATGCCAATGACTTATAAATTTTGTCACTGACTCATCTTTTCTCCTTTTCAACAAAGCAAGGTCAGTGATTATTATTTTCTTATTTGCACTGGCGAACCTCTTCAAGAATATTATCTCTAACTCAGCAAAGGTTTTAATTGAATCATTCAACAATTCTGTATAGCACTCAAAAGCAGTTGTGGTTAAGCTGTTAACGAACTGATAAAAAAGTAGCACATCATTCCCTCTTGTGTTACCACAAGTAGCCTTAAATTGGGCTAGATGTTGCTTTAGGTTATCAAGCCCATTGAAAGTATTAAATTTTGGCATTGAGTAATCTTTTGGGTATGACACTTGATCATATTCAGCTGGGTAAGGACGACCCTTACTCACCAATTTTTTAGCCTACTCTGAAGCTATAACTACCTTTATATTTTCATTAATTATTATTTCTAGCTGAGCAGCTGTTACCATTCCAAGTGTACTAGCCATATTTTAAATTATCGGTTGAAGATGTAGTTGGTTAACTTCATTCCTCACTTCAAGTGTAGCATGTATTGTATTTGAGGTATCGATTGGTGGTATATAAGTATTAGCTATCATTGATTAAGACGTTACATTTGATGTGATATCTTCAACATATCCATCATGATATTTATTTGTATCACATTCATCTTGGTGTTGTGAGGTACAGTGGTATATAAGTTGTATTATTAGCTACCTGTTGATTAGCAGACAAAACAGGTCCTACATTTGATATGATATTCTTCTGCAACATATCCATCATGATATTTATTTGTATCATCATGTCATTCATCTTGGTACCAAGTTGTGTAATTTTCTTATCTTTGACTTCCACTTGACGCTACATTTATCTTTGCTCTTTAGCTAACGCCACAACGTAGACAAGTACATGCTCTTCTTCTTCCTCTATTTCTTATTATTGTTCTACTCCTTACTCATCTTCATTGAAGAACTTGATTGTCCTTCTTCTTGTGCATTTGCAAGGATAACTATTGCTAGGGCTGAACGACAATACTGATTATAAAAGTGTGTATTAGGCAAATCATTTCTTGGTTCAATCATGTAAATAGCTTTAACACCCATGATCTTTTTTTTTATTTCGATCTTCTTTTTCTTCATCTTCAGCGGAGATTGAAGATCCATCTTCTACTTGCTTCTATGAAGACTCTCCTTTATAAATGTTGAATTCAGGTTCAGGTTCCCTAGATCCATGTTACTGGTGCTGAGCAAAAAATTCATCTATATCCCTGGCCATATTGATGTTTCCAATGTACTTTTGGTTCAATGTGTGGAATAAACACTTCTTCTATTAAAGGATTATGATCGAAGTCAACCTTCTCTTGTGGGGGTGAATCTGATCGATGATGGGATCCCATAGAGGATTCTCCAAGGTGTCGACCGTCATGGCTTTTATCAGTGATATCCCTTCTTTTAGGTTTCCACTTCGGATGGGTTGTTTTTGAGGTGGATTTTTGAATATGTGTATCAAATGTCACATCTCTTTCTTTCTTCAAATTTCATTAGGGTCTTGGCCTCCACACGCTTATCCTTTCAGACCTTCGAGGGGATTCTTAGATACATAAAGTGTCAAGCTCGATGCTCACCACAAAGCATACTTGGCTCGATGACTAGTTGAAGAGATGACAACCTCTTGGTGGAGCTTCAATATTTCAATCGATGCCTGAAATTTTCTTTTCATTAAGCCTCATCCTTGGTTACTCTAAGAACTTTAGGATAAAGGTTTGCTATCTCCTCTATGGTGGTGGAGCTTGACGTTGTTGAGTCCAGAAAGATTGCATCACTTCACCAGTAGAGTTATTTTATTTTACCAATTTTAGATTGTCAAAGTTGTTATGGGTAGGAATACTCACTTCTGGTGGCAGTATTGCTTGTTCACTAGGTCATTTGAATGGGATCTATTGAGCACTCAGCTTAGCATTTCTTCTTCTTCTCTGCCTTCTAGATAATTTGCTTCCTGATGAGGAAGCTTCATGATCATGCTTTCTAAGTACGAAAGGTTCAATTGGTGAAGCAATTATATCATGAGACAATAAAGACACAATTTTCCTACTGACGGTTCTTTTCATCATAAGGGCTTCAGATTGACATAGTCTTTAAAAAGGGAGAGAAACTCCTTAACGCTGGTTGGAACCAGGGGTTAGAGCATGATGTGATTTTTATAACCATGGAGTCTGAATAGCTATTTTATGTTGATGATGGTTTTTGGCAGATGTTGCACCACCTCTGGGCGGACAAAGTTCTCTGTAGATCCATTCTATAAAAGTGAAAGATGGGGATTAGTAATTAGTAATTATTATTTCACCCCATACTTTCAAAATGCAAAGGTACTATAGAACAAAATAATAGTAATAAATATACTCTATAGAATGATTCATTTGATAGACTCACATACTAGTAATTTGAATTTATTACACATCTAAATCACCATTTTTGTTTTGAATTTTCAAATATTTTGTTGCTACTATATGTATATGACTAGCCAAAGATGGAAAGAGAATCTATCCTCATGGAGTCGAATCTGCTCCAAAATTTGACCCACCTCTAAATTGAAGAGAGTTTGATTTAAATATTTGTTAAACTTTCAGAAGGCAAATGGAATAGTATATAAGACACTACCCAGAGATTCCGCCCTCATTTTGTGAGGACTTTAGATCTAGTTCTAGGTTTCCTATAAGCGCAAGCACCTATAGTTAATTACCCTTCTCAATGTTGAGAGAGAACTTTCGATTAAGGCTAGTCGTTAGATTGCTTAATGCGTAGCATATAGTAGCATCATGAGATGTACAATGACAAAAATGTGATTAAGGGTGGATCAACAATTACTCCTAAAGATCGAGATAGAAGATGTTGGTGATGATCAAGAAGAAAAAGAAAGGAACTTTAAGGATCAACAAAAGTACGTCGAACACTTACTATTGAAGTCACGTGATCCAGCAGAATCTCACGACCAACACAGATATATTCTTCTTCACTATATTATTTATTGCTGACTGATTGTGATGAACCAAAGTGCTATAAGATATGCATTCAAGTTGATGACTCAAAGGAGTGAGAGTATGTTATATATGACGAGATGCAATCACTAATATTAAATCAAATATGAGAATTGGTAAAGGCACTTGATGGCAAAAAAGTATTGCACAACAAGTGAGTTATAGAATTTATTAACTTGTAGTATAATATATAGCATAATTTATTTTAATAATTTGACTATCATCTCTTTCATAAATATTTTACACTAAAAAAGTATTTTCTTGAATAAGTTTAATTAAATTGATTTAGTATTTTAATAGTTGACTATCATCTCTTCCATAAATATTTTCCCATTGAATGTGGCAAATCATTGCATATGTTTTGTGCATCATCAAGCACACCCATGTGTCTAATAAATGAGATATTTAATATTTTTATGGCTATTTGTGTGTTGTATATTTTAATGATATTCTTGTTAAAAGTACATCTCTAATTAACCATTTTCATCATTTCAAATTTCTACTCATGGCCTTGTGAGATCATAAACATTATATCAATTTGCCAAAATGTGAATTCCCTATGGTAAGCATCCACTTTTTCAGTTTTGTTGGTTCTTTACAAAGCATTCAAATTGATCTTTTGAAGGTTGAAGCTGTACAAACATGACTAACACCTACAACACTTATTTATTTATGCAATTTCCATAGATTACCCAATTTTTACCGCCACATCATTAGAAGCTTTAGTATAATTGTGGTCACCAGCATTGAGTGCTTGAAATAAAGAAACTTCAATTGGAGACTGGGCAATAAGTGTGCTTCAATGAATTGAAGCATCGTTTTTTAGTGTTAATACTTACATTTTGAGTTTGAAAAATCATTTCAAATGATGCCGCCATTAGAAGATACACATTGTGTTATCCCATGGCAAGAAATCCATTATTTTTAGATAATTTATTAGTAGAATGAGGTGAATGCGGTCATCCGCCGCTTTGGTTGACTTTCTAGCTTAAAGATGAACCATAGATAGTATTCTCTCACGAGGACACCATCAAGGGGCGCTCATAAAGATTTTAGTGTCTCCACACCGCTTTACCCACATCCGCCATCGCTAGTGTGTTTCAGATCAAATTTCATCCAGGCCATGAATCGAAAAATGTACCATGTTGGTGATTCAACTATGGTCAAGGGATCCTACTCCTCCTACACCACCCATTGTGATAAGGCGAGCCTGATCAACCTTAAAAGAGTGAGAGGAAATGGAGCATCATGGTCATTCCTTCACCAACTCATGGGAAGATGATGACGATTATCACGGATATTCTGATGACGAAAGGGCAGATGATCATCCTAGATACCTCTATTACCAAGATGGGAGTATCATTCTTCTAGTGAGTACGTGCAAGATTGACTACTATATAAGAGGTCTGGTGCCTCTCAGTGCATGATAGCGATCACACCGGTCAACCCAAGCTATTTGTACCTGCTGAGTTAGATCGATCCTTAGATGAGATAGTTGTACCCTATTTTATGGTTAAAAAGAAGATCTTAGGGTATGCATGGTCTAATGAAGAAAGAGTCGCTTTGATCCCAATAAAGATGACTTGAAGATGAGCATGCATGGTCATATTAGAGGTTCTCTTAGGGAGAAACAGCCATGGAAGGTGATGAGGTTGATCAAGGAGACACCAATCAATCATCACCTTGACAAGAAGTTAAGGCAAAAGACAACCAAATTGATAGGATAGCATACTTGTCTTAAGTATGTCAATGTAAGTAAGCCCTCCAGTTCATCTTAGTACAATCGATGTCAGTCAGCCTGAGCTAGTGCATGTCTTAGATCCAGTTAAGACTCTAACTCCCATTGAGCAAGGTAGCACTAGTCTATATAGGAAGGTAGTGGAAAGCACCTCCATACATGGAAAAGATATGAAATCCGACATTGAGCAGCAGGTGAAGGAAGCTTTGGCTCAAGCTTGGGGAGGATCATCAGTTCCAAAGGGTAGACCCTACCCAGAGTAATTTGATGCTATCCAATATCCCAAGGGTTTTGTGCCTCATTCCTTCAAAAGCATGGCGGGAATGAAGGCAAAGATATAGCTCACTTCAAAATAATAGTTCCAATGCGACTCTTTACTCTTTAAAATCTTTGTCAGTAGCCTAGCAGGTATTTCTTTTGATTGGTATGCTGAACTGCTCAATGGTTCATTAAAGACATTTGCTGAGCTAGAGTAACTCTTCATCAAGATATTTGCTGAAGCTCAGCAAAGGGTTACTGTAGGCGATCTCGTTGTAGCCAAACAACACTCTAGTGAGTCACTTGTTGATTATATTCTTCATTTGCCTAACCTGAGTATGAAGTGTGAACCATAACTATCTGAACAACTTGCCATTGGGATTCTTTTGAAGAATATCCATGGCTTGGTTGCCTTCATGCTTAAGGGTTTCACCATAAAGACATTTGAGAAGCTAATCAACAAGGCATCTAATCTACAAGGAGAGGCCAAACAGTTTCCTTTTCTAGATCAGTTTCCAAAGCAGAAATCCTGAAAGGTCTATGAGAAGAAACCTGGAGCAGTATAAGTGATTGATAAGTGGAAGCAGCCAACTAGAGATCAGTCCGAGAGGTAGATATGGTCCACCTACTCTTGTAGATAAGTAAACAAACCTTATTCTTTTAAGAGGGAGGTAATCAGGAAGATCTTTAAGAATCTCTTAAAGAAACTGATTTTACAGATTGGAGCGGAGGAAGTAGGCAAAAGTCATGATCTAATCTTTTGTCCTTACCATAGAATACTAGGCCACATTTTGGATGATTGCTTCATATTCAAGACTGGCTTGAACGCAGTTCAAGACTGGTGCTGTCTTCATCCCAAAGGAATACCTTGTAGAATAATCTTTCAGTTCCATTAGGGTAATCCTTGGGGACACAAGTGATCCTACCAGAACCAAAGAAGGTTGGGACATTTCTTTATCTAAAACCTCTAAGAAAATAGTTTTGAAGATCAAGAAGCTTTCCTTGCAGGTGCCTAATTTAGCTCAAACCTCCAACACCAAGGAAGGTTTGCAAGTTGCCAGTGCTAACTCTAAGAAGTGGGAGCTCTAATAGCAAGAGTCATCTATAGCCCCTTAGAGACCTACCAAAGTCTAGACTCCGACCTCCCATTGGTGACTTCTACCATTTCAGCTAGCTATTATATTTCTTCTACTTGTAGAACTCTTGTATCAGCGAATAAGGGCATCAAATCCCATACTCTACTCACTATACTTGATTTCTACTTTGTACCCCAAATGCTTCCAAGAAATTGAAGAATAAAGCTGATTTGAATTACATCTGCGTCTCTTCTAATGAGTTATCTTCTTCTATTCTTAACAATAACTCTTCAAGTATAATTAACTATAATAATTCTGATCTTCCTATTTTTGAGTCAGAGTTAGATTTTCGAACTATGAATTCTACGGGTTCACCTCTTGAGATAGACTTGGAATCATCTAAGGGTCCCATAGGAGAGAATATGTGAGCAAGTGTGGTAAAACTTGCCACCACCTTGCCTCCAGAGATTACCGAAGTCAACCTCCATAGTGGTAAGGTTCTACCTCTTAGGGCAGTACCTCTAGATAAGGGAAATAAGTCATTAGTACTAAAGATCAAGAAGCCCTTTCACAGCATGCTCCACCATTGGATATGCTTGTGGAAGACCAGCCAAAGGTGGACTACAACATCCTTTCTCATCTAAGAAAGTTACCATCTAAGCTAAGCATATATGATGCCCTTATCATATCCAAAGAGATGAGGGAATCACTAATCAAGTTCTCCTTGATCAAAATATGATAAACTCAATCCTATATATAGGTGAGGAAGCACATTACAAAAGAAGGGGATCACCTTAATAAATGAAGACCTTCATTGGGGACTTGGAACAACCGTCTATACATTACAATCATGGATGGTTCAAACTCCCCTGGGTTCTCGTGGATTTAGGTTCATCAGTAAATATTATGAGTCTAAAGACCCGCCTATTTGAAGATCGACTCTACTCTCGAGGAGATATGATGTTGAGAGATTCAATGATCAAGGCAAGCTTTTATAGGTTCCTTGTTAGATCATTGAGAAAGATCAAGCCAAGTTCTACATCAATGATTTGAATAATTCATTCACCACTTTGCTTGGTAGGCCTTGGATACATCAGAATAAGATCATTCCATCCTCCCTTCATTAGTGCATCAAGTTCAAAAAAGTTGGAATTGAGTACCGTGTCAATGAGGATGAAAAGACATTCTCAATTAGAGAGGTTGAGATTTATGAGGATGCGACCTACTATCTTCCTCAAAATAAACTTTCTCATGAACTTGGACAAAATTCAAATGCAAATGCAAAAGCAAAAGAAAAGATAAAAGAAAATGGAAAGAAAAAGAAAAGTCCAAGTGAGCAAGAATGGGAAATTGAAGAAGAAGTGGATCCGCATATCACATTCCACCCATAGTTTATTCCATTATATGGATATGTGGGTAGGATGGCTCAACCTCCACCAAGTAGAGGGAAAGGAAAGAGGTTGAGGTGGAGACCCCTAGTTTGCCCAATAGATGTCATGTTACTTATAAGTACCCCTACTATTCAAAGACTTGGAATCTAGCTGGAGGATAGTCTAATGTGATTAGTACACAACCTCTCTGTGGGTTCCATTAGAGGTGACTTTTGATCCAACCAGAGATGAAGACCAGGCCTCCAAGCAAAGCAAAGTAAAGTATTTGAATCTAATTTATGTGAAACCATTCAATAGTAGTTGGGAACCTTAGCTCTTACCTCACTTACATCTAGAAAGTTGAAGGTATAGTAGTTAAGGAAGTCCCTAAGTCTTCCAATGAAATAAAGTAGAAGAGGTCCTTTTTGGGTTCATCATCCTCAAGTCTAGACCTGGATGTAGGACTTGAGGAAGATACTTTAAAAGAATTAATGGAATTACCTTTTGACTTTTACTCACCTTGTGTTCAAAATCTTATATAGAAAGGTTTAGTTCCTCACACTTGGTCCAAGCATAAGTCAGAATATTTTGAAAAACTATGGAATAATACAGGCAGGGAAGCACAATCAAGAGCAGGACTTGGATTCTGCATAGTGGGTCCAATCGATGATGAAGATTATTGCCTAGTTGTTACCAACCATTTGGAATCTAATTGGTTCTTCTCACACATCCCCAACTCTCATGAGAATGTGTGTTTAGAAACTTCAGATGATCTAGATGATCTCTAAGTCAAAGAGGCACAACTAGAGTTTGAAGAGGAGATTCATTCAACAATATACAAGCTCAAAGGAATCAACCTCAACATAGAAGAGAATCCTCGCCTGATGTACATCAGTTCATTGCTAAATAAAGAAGAAACCAATGACTTAGTTAGGCTATTGACTAAGTTTAAAGACTACTTCGCATGGAGTTATAAAAAAATGCACTGATTATCTCCTGATGTTGTAGTCCACAAGCTAATAATAGACCCTAATGTTTCCACTATTAAGCAAGCTCCTAGTCCACAAGCTATTGATGATGAGTGTATTTGAATTTGATATTTGGGGTTGGTTTTTAATGTTTGAATTTATATTTCATTTATATATGTGAGTATAAATGAGAATAAAAATTGATCATGAGAAAATTTCAAGGATTTGGAAGAGTTTAATCATGATTTGGTTTAAATCCATTAAAGGGAATTTAAAGGATTTAATAGAATTTTTAAATTGAAATTTTGATTTTTGAATTGGATTTGATTGATTTATATTTCTTTTTTATTTATATATGAGAATATAAATGAGAATACAAATAAGTTTTGAAAAAATCCCATGAATTTGAATAGAGTTGATCAAAGTTTAGGTTAAATCCATTAATGAAAAATTAAGGGATTTAAGGGAATTTTAAGCATTTTTAATTTGGAAATTATTTTTTGTCTTTGATTTGATTGATTTATATTTATGTTTCATTTATATATGAGAACATAAATGAGAATATGAATAAGCTTTGAAAAAAAATCCAATGGAATTGAATAGGTTTGATCAAGATTTAGAGTTGATTTTGGCTAAGTCCTTTAATGGAAAATTAAAGGGACTTAAGAAAATTTTCATGAATTGATTTGGAATTTTGAATTTGATTTGATGGGTTTGAATTTATATTTCATTTATAAATTTCAATATAAATGATAATATAAATGGATTATGAGAAAATCTTAAAGGTTTGGATATGTTTGAATCACAATTTTGTCTAAGTCCTTAAGAAAGGGTTAATGAATTATGAAATTTGAACGTAGGAATTTTTGATGGATTTTGATCATGGGTTTCAATCATATCTTTCAGTCATGGATTCAAATCATAGAATTGAATCATGGAATTGAATTGAGTTTAGATAAAATCAAATATAATTTATTTGGAGTTTTACTTGAAAGAAGGAATGTGAGGAATGGTTTAAGCTAAAGGGCAGAAATTTAACACTCAAGGCATGACCTATTCTATGGCTAACTCTTCTAAGTCTTCTAGGGGTGGGTTTCCAAAATCACTAGATGTGTATTAAGACTAAAGAACTCTTAAAGTCTAAGAGAAATCCTAAGGCTAAGATGGAGGTGTTGAGAGCTCATTCTAAAAATGACGTCAAAAATGCCCTTTGTTGACCTCATTTTTAGGATGAGCTCTCAACACCTCCATATTAAACATAGGACTTTTCTTAGACTTTAAGCATTTCTTAGTCTTAAGACACATCTCGTGATTATGTGGACACTCTGACCTAGCCCTAGATGACTTAGAAGAGTTAGCCATAAGAGTAGGTCATGTCTTAGGAGAATTAGGAAAATCTCCTACCCTTTAGCTTAAACCATTCCTCATTTTTCTTCTTTAAAGTCAAAATATAAATCAATTCTATTTGATTTTCTAAAACTCAAATCAATTCCATGATTGAAATCCATGATTTAAATCTATGATTGAAATCCATGATTGAAACCCATGATCAAAATCCATCAAAAATTCCTAAGTTCAAATTTCCTAAGTCCTTCACCCTTCCTTAAGGACATAGCCAAAATTGTGATTCAAACTTATTCAAATCTTTGAAATTTTATCATGATCCATTTTTATTCTCATTTATATTCATATTTATAAATGAAATATAAATTCAAACCCATCAAATAAAATTCAAAATTCAAAATTAATTCATGAAAATCTTCTTAAGTCCCTTTAATTTTCATTAAAGGACTTAGCCAAAATCAACTCTAAATCTTGATCAAATAAATTCAAATCCCTGAGATTTTCTCAAAACTTATTTATATTCTTATTTATATTTCCATATATAAATGAAATATAAATATAAATTAATTCAATCAAAGGTAAAAAAATTAAATTCCAAATTTAAAACTCTTGAAATTCCCTTAAATTACTTAATTTTTCATTAATGGATTTAACCTTAACTTTGATCAAACCTATTCAAATTCATGGGATTTTCTCAAAACTTATTTGTATTCTCATTTATATTCTCATATATAAATGAAATATAAATATAAATCAATCAAATCAAATTTAAAAATTAAATCTAAAATTAAAAATTCTCTTAAATCTTTTAAATTCCCTTTAATGGTTTAGCCTAAATCATGATCGAACTCTTTCAAATTCTTGTAATTTTCTCATGATCAATTTATATTCTCATTTATATTCATATATATAAATGAAATATAAATTCAAACAATCAAAACCAACTCCAAAAATCAAACTCAAATCTAAGCCTTTCAAGCCAAAATCTTGAACTTAGCCAAATCACTTTCAAATAAAGCCAAATCTTTGATTTTCTCTCATGGTTCAATCAATCTTATAGTCATGAGCTCATATGTAAATCCAAATCTCAATCATTCAATCAAAACCCAAATCAAACCCAAGAGTCCTTCATATTCTTCCTTTGAATATGTAATTTTCAAATGGATCAAAATTCATTTGACTTCAAACCACTTGTAAATGAATTTGTATTTCAATCATAAGTTCATATACAAGATCAATCAACTTCAAATCAAGCTTTGACCAAGCCATTTGACCCACTTAGGCTTACCTGACCCAAAGTGACCTAAAGTACCCTTATGAGCCAACTTTTGATCCTAACCAAATTAGATTGAACCAAACTCATATATCCCTCTCATCATGATCAACAATCATCATGGGATGATCAATCAATCAAACCAAGTCAAACCAAGTCCAAGTAAAGTCAACACTTAACCTAAAATGAAACCTAATATAGCCAAATTGCACCATAGGTTAAATTGATTGAAGCCATTGATCCAAGTTCACTCATGACCTATTTTTGAACTTGACAAAGCCAACATTTGAACCTAACCTAGCCTAATTGGCCCACTTGACCCAAGTTGACTCATTTTGACCTAAAGGACCAAACTGTCTCGAAACTTGATCTAAGCCAAATTAATTGAAACCAATGGGTCAAGTCCATTCCAAATCACTTGTGGAACATGACCAAAGCCTCAATTGGCCAACTAGACCCAACCTAGCCCAATTGACCTTAGACCCAACATGACCTAAAGGGGTCATGTTGAGCCAAAATTGAACCTAACCAAAATTAATTAAAATAAAGATACCAATCCACTCCATATGACTAACCAAACCTAAACCTACCCTTGACCTACTTCAAATTGGTCAAAGGGGTCAAATAGGTCAACTTGACCCATTTGACCTAAATGAAGTCATATGTGTCAAAACCAAGTATATACCAAATTAAACCAAACCAAAGGAACCAAAACATTTCAATTGGTCATATGAACTTGACCCAACCCTTGGTTTTACCCAGTTTGACCTATTGGTCAACTTGACTCAAGTTGACCCATTTTGACCTAAATGGGTCAACATGAGCCAAACCCTATCAAATGGATTCCAAATCCAATGAAACTTGGCCAAACATATTTTCTCAACATACCAAACATACCCAAAATGAAAAAAAATAGAAAAATGACCATTTCACTCCTAAGCTATAGAACAAATTTTGGCCTGCCCCATGGGTATTTTGATCATACCCTCTTCACAATCACTTGTGACTTTCCTAGAAGCTCAAAGGGACTTAATGATGAGTGGTGCACCCAACCCAATGGGTTTAGGTAAGCCCATTTGACCCAATAGGACCAAACCCGACCCTATGGCTTGAAATTGAGTTTTCAAATTCCCTCTTAAGCTCAATTTCAACACATGGAAAGTTGGCATTTCACTCAAGGGATCAAACTGACCATATGCACACTCAAAATAGCCTAAATAACCTCCCTAATATGGTCAATTGAATCGGTGTTTATGCTCCGATTCATAGGGGAGATATACTCCCCCTAATTCAATGAAAATTCACTTCACTCACACTCCATTGAGGCCTAGGAACCATTAGCAATCATCAGAGAGCATTCCCAACGTCTTGAGAGAGTATTAGAATTCTACCTTCTCAGTTTTTCATATTGCAAAAAATAAGGGAGGTGGAGTGATTAGCCAACTTCCTCTATACTTGACACTCCTATCCACCTCCTCCCTTCTAAGACCAATCCCGAAAATCCCAAGCATCCATATTTTCCACAAAAAATTGAGCCTCAACTAGATCAAAGCTGCAAGGAAGATCAAGTGGTGTTTGTCCATAAGAAGATCCACTCAACCCCAAGGCTTGAAACTTTCAACAAGGCTTCGTCTCTACTAGACAAAGCTACCTCATCGAGCTCAAGTGATAGTGATCACCTCTGATGAGGTATGTAATTTTTTGTCCACTTAGCTTGATAGGTGTGGGTCCTTTGTGAAAGGAATTTTCATTGCATGAGAAATCAATCGTTGGATTGGTTGGTAGTCATGCTTAGATGGTGTGGGTTGAGTCGTGTATAATTCCATGCTAAATCGGGCTTGGATCTCCCATTGGATCATAGACGATCTCCATTAATCCTCAGGGAAGAACTTGGCTCATCTCATCCGTCTATCTGCACATTTTAGATGGACGGTTGAGATTGTTTGGCACATTTTACAAATTCTTTATCTATTTTAATCCATGGAGAGATCTTAGTCATCGAGATCTTGAGATCAAAAAAGCGCAGTCGCCACCGCCTTGATGTGACACTTAAGTGAGTGGCTCACGATGCTACGCATATAAAGCCCACTAACCGCCGCCACCACATGTCGCGCTGTGAGTTGAGATTAATCAGGGATTAGTTATTTACCTAATTAATTCCTAATTAATCCATAGATCTTCTAAAATTCATAACTCTTCATAGAAAAATAAAACAAATAAAAGAAAAAAAAGCTATGGATAGATAATTTCATCTAAAATATTTAAAAAATGGTTTTATTTGATTTTGAATTACCCTTTTCTTTGAATTTGGGTTTCTTTGGGAATGTTAATTGGATAATTATCCTCTAATTAGGTCACCAATTAATCTCAAAATTCTAGGGTTCATTTTAGTGGATGACATCTGCCTCCCCTAATTTTCTTGAGATTTATTGACGGCTTTATTAAGGAAATTGCTAGCTCATTCCCTAATTACCCATTTCATATAATTAAGGGTAATTAAAGTGGGATTAGTGATTTATTCTATGATTAAGTTTGATTAAGGTCAGGTCAGGTGAGTAGGGGTTTTATGGAATAATTTTGGGGATTTCCTCTAAGCTATTCCCTAAACCCCCTTTTCTCTCCTTAATCCCTTCTTAATTAAGGGTTAATTCATTAATCACCCCTTTAATCAATTTTCAAAAATTCTAAAAATTGTTAGAAATTAATTAATCCACCTTGGGTAGATGCTTAGTTGTTTAATAGCCTAAGTATAATTAAGAAAATTAAAACCCATTTTGTAAGTATGAAAGGGTGTTTTAAAAGTACTTAAGCTAAACCCTTAGCTTAATTAACTTTTAATTGTGAGCCAAATTGCATTAGGCTTTTTCATTATTAGGTGCATTGCAAATTTAAATACTTTGTGAGTTTTATGTCATCTCATTGGCTCATAATTACTTAGTTAATTTTTCTAAGGTGGTGTAAGTAAAGGTTAATTAAGCCACTTAATTTATACCATAACCTAATCAATGCTTAAAAATAGATATAATTATCTAAAAATTAAACAGAAATACAAAACACATGTGGAAATGGGTTAGGAATAGCAAACTCATCTCACCTTTTTAAAATTAAATCAAACTTCAAACTAAACAAAAATCATTTTGAAATTCACTTTGATTTATTCTAAATTTTCTTATTCCTTAAGAATGTCTTTAGGATTTAAGTAAAGTGAGTTTTTTATATGATCATTGCTTTAGATCTTTTCCAACATTTAAGTTGTATGTCATGTGATTCATGCATTCATAAGTTCTTGTTTCAAATTCTAGAATGAAAATTGTTTACTTTATGTCAAATGTGCATGTGTTGGCTAAAGTAAAATATGAGTGGCTATTCTCACTACTAAATCCAAAGTATTTTCAAAACTTATAAATGAAACATCAAATTTGAAAGTGTGTTATTCTTATATCTTAATTATCAACTTGCATGTGATGGATTATAAATATGTTTAGCATAGGCTCTCTTCCTTTCTTATGTTAGCATAGTTTTGAATAGGAGTTGGTAAGGTTTAGGGTTCATTTGAAAAGAACCCAACACTTACTTAATTCTATACCCTATTCATCCCAATGTCATCATCTAAGATGGATTGCCTATACTTTCATGAATAAATTGCATAAATAAAAATGAAACTATTAAATAACTTTTGTATTTTCCTTTTCTATTTTATTTCTTTTGCATACATGTTTGTACTTAAGGAAAGTAGTATATTAGTCCGGACAATCCCGAGATTGCGAGGCTTTAAGTAGCCCTAAGTGGGTCTTGTACCTTACACCTCTCGTTAACAATGGAGCTGTACTCACTTATGCCTTTCTTACTTTCATGTATGTATGTGAAATTTGGATAAGAATAACCTTTTCTACTTAAGAAAAATCATGCATATTCAACTTCTAAAATTTTTTAAATTGATTAATTAGCATGCATCATAAAGTGTGTTAACTATACTAATTTGCATGTATATTCATGCTTAGGGTCCATCCATATGCATGATATATATGTTAGGAAAGAAATGAAGTAATGTGTGTTATGTGAATTTTGATTCATTTTATTTAATCTTAAAATTCTTTTCTTTTTGAATAGGTTTGTTTAGAGTTTGTATAAACTTAGGGTTAATTAAAAGATGTAATCAAAACATTCACCTAAATAAAATTAAAATGTGAACTTACCTTAGAAATTATTTAAGGAATAGGGAAGGAAAGAGAAGTTCCCTTCTCTTTCCCTCTCTTTATAACTTAGTAATTAATTATAAGTTTCACTTAAACCAAATTAAAGCATGAAATAAAAATAATCCAAAATACTTAAACAACATAAATAAAATCTTCTTCTAAGTTGAACATGTTCTTCACACTTAGAAAATTTAAACCTGAAGTCCTAAGCTAAGCATACCACACAAACCTTCAAACCACACACATTAAAGTCACCACTTGCTTTAGATTAGTGGTGCATGGTTTGATGTTATGTTTTGTTTGATATATGTTTATAATCGGATGTTAGTGTATGCTCAAGAATAAATAATGTAGGATGTGCTTAGTCTAACTATTCTTTTCTAGGGATTGTGCTTAAGGGGTGCTATCATAAATAAAAATATAAAGCTTCTTGAGGTGCTTATACCCCTTTGCATAATCCATAGGCGTGGACTTAGTCACCCATGGGGTGATAAGTCCAATATACATGCTTGGGATTTATGTGGTGTGATTTTACTAACCTTTATTTTGCAGGTGTTAGTAACATTTATACTTTTTCTTTTCATGTAAAAGTTTGTATATTTAGGATTTTAGAATGATTTGTTATGGGGAACATTGGCCATAAGATATTATCTTATGCACCATGTGAAGCCTTGGAGCATCTACCATCCAACCTTCCAAAGAAGATGCTAAAAGAAGAAGAAGAAAGAAAAGAAAAGAAGAATAAAGCTTAAGACCCCATAACAATAAATTCCTTTGCTTAAATATAATATTCATATATAATGGTTGTATAAGGTAGAGCTTGGCTACCAACATTTGATATTTTGGGTTTGTGCGGATACAACCATAAATGGCCACTTATTCTTTTTTGTGATTAGCTTTATAAATTGTTTGATGATTTATTTAGCTTTTGCATTAAGTGTCATGATTTTCCTAGTTTCTTCCTTGCTTTTTGTATGGCCTAGATGTGGATTAGACTCTTTACAAAAAAAATAAATCTTTTATCCAACTTAATAACTCAAATTAAAATTAAAAAACTCATAACTTGACCTAAAGCTTAGGATTAAAATCAAGATAAAAGAATTAGCAACTCCTTAACGAGATGAGCATTTCTTTATAATATCATGTACAAATGCGTCTTCTTTCACTCTTTATTGGAGGGCTTCCACCTTTGCCAGAGAACTCGCATTGACCTTTCACGACCGTGGTGAAGATTCACCTCCTACATTCTCGCTGATTTTGGCCAATAATCTGATTTCTCATGCATTAGTCATAAAAATCCTATTAGCCTTAGTCAAAATGATTGTCCAAAAATTAAATAAAATGAAATTTGAATTGCATTAGATTTAAATTATTTGAAGCATGTCCCTTTACATGATCTAGTCTTTTAGGAGTGAGTTTAAGGACTTAGTATCTTTCTAAATAATAATTATCTTGCATAAGCATAAAGACTTGCCTACATGTATTTAAAATCATAGGAGTTAGTTGGCAGCCACCCCAGGTTGTTGTAAGTCCAAGGTGTCAGGTGATTTGTTCTCTCTTGTGGAGGTAAACCAAATACCCATTTTTGTCTTAAATTTAGGTTATACTTTCAGCACTCGTCAAAACTCCCTAGATTTAGGTTCTTAGATTGCTTCTCCCCTTTGGGGGACATATGCATAATTCATCATCTCTTAGGCATTTTTTTTAATCTTGTGTTAAGGAATCTTAAGTCCTATAATTCTAATGAAAAATGCAACTCAAATAAACTAAATCAATTTAGAAAATATAAAGTCCAATTTTAGGATAGTTTGAGATGCTCGGTAGGTTTCCTAGCATCATGAGCATGTCTTACTTATTTCTCATTTTGGCATCGATAATAACTCCCTCTTTTGATCAATCCCATTTGATCTTCAAAACAAAACCAATCGATTGCTAGTCCTTCCTTACTTTTCTATATAAAGTAGGGGAAGAATCTCTGGTACATATGCATACCCATATAAAGTAGGGAAAGAATCTCTAGTACATATGCAGACCCATCATCCTTAGTACTCTTATTGAGGTGATTGGTTCCATTAAAGGGCAATGACTTTTATCTTTCAAGATAGTACACTATACCTTGATGACATACCCGATCCCCTGAATAAATATATCTGCGGATCTACGTATCATCTTACCAAGATGAATTGTTGTAAGGGTTCCTCTTTTTTTTCACCTCACAGATTTGAAAGATGACTCCCTTATAGAAATTTCTCACCACAAATACTTATTCAGGTAACGACCATTAATTTGTGACATTGGTCATTCACCCTTTAAGTCAATGAGTTGGTATGTCCCTCCTTGGTACACTTTTTCAATTACAAAGGGCCCTCCCAATTAAGCTCAAATTTGTCAGCAAATGTTTATTGGGAATTATTGGTCTTCTCAGCACCAAGACCAATTCCCCTTTTTGGAATGTTCGATATCTCACCGTATGGTCAAAAGCCCTAGACATCTTTGCTCGATAAACCTCAAAATTTTGATGAGCTTGCAATCTAACTTCATCAAGCTCGTCAAGTTCCTCCATTCTCAAATAAGCTTTTTGATCTTCAGTTAGGTTGTATTAGATCGCTATTCAAAGTGATGGCAACTCAACTTTAAGCAGAAGAATTGCTTTAATTCCAAATACTAATGAATAAAGAGTGACTTTAGTCGACGTCTTGTAGGTGGTTCGATATGCCCATGGTGCGTCTATTAGTTTGGTATGTCATTCTCTTTTATTTTTAGTGAGAATCTTCTTGAGCAGCTTGACTAATGTCTTGTTGAAAACTTCTACCAAACCATCTGCTCTTAGATTGTATATTGAAGAGTATTACCAATCAATTTTACATCGATCGATGAATCTATAAACCTTTGTATTTTTGAAAGCTGTGTCATTATCAGAAATTATTCAACGCGACACTCCAATTCTATAGACCACATTATACATAAAAAAGTTAATCACTCAATCAGCAGTAACTTCTTTAAATGGGGTTGCTTCAGCCCACATAGAAAAATAATAAATTACTGCTAAGATGAAGTAGTGTCTAGCTGATGATTGTGGATCAATTAGTCTAATTACATCTATACATCAGCATTCGAATGGCAAGGATGTTATTATTAGGTGTAGTTGATTTGGAGATCAATGGATTATATTCCCATGTACTTGACATTCGTGAATCTTCTTGGCATGATTGATACAGTCTCCCACCATAGATGACCAATAATAGCCCATCCTTTTGATCTTTACTACCATCCTAGCACCTAATTGATGTGCACCACAAAGTCCTTCATAAACATCATCCATCACTTTGGTACCATCATCTATATTTAGGCATCATAGCCACATTTGTTCAATGGATCTACGATATAAAGTATTGTTGACAAAAGCATAGCACAACATTCTCTTCTCAATTTGTGCTGCCAATGATTTATTATTTGGTAATTTGCCTTCTTTAAAGTACTCGATGAAGGGTTGCCTCCAATCATCTGTCTCTTCTATAACAAGATCTTCACACTACTTTTTTGAAGCATTATCATTCTTAGGTCTTCTTGGTATAACTTCTTGCTAATTTTGGGGAGTATAAGAAGTAACCTGAGTCACATCTTGTTGGGTCAAATTTGATAACCCCTCTACCTGCGAGGATTGGTGCTTTGTTGGCTCTAGAATTCATCAGTAAATATCCCGATCATGACATAATCTGTCATTCATACTTATCATTTTCTTAGCTAATTTTGCTAAGAAATTTGCTTTGCTATTCTCTGATTGAGTGGCTTGAGTTAATATGATATTTGGTATTTACTTCATAAGCTCAAGAACTCACTTGTGATAGAAAACTAACTCAAGCTTGTTGATTTTATAGATGTCAAGTACTTGATTTATAATAAGCTGAGAATTATCGAAAATATGTAAGTTTTCAATGCCTATGAAAGTAGATTCTTCAAAACCTACCACTAATGCTTCATACTCGACTTCATTATTAGTTCTTGGTTCGATCAACCCATATGATTATCTCATTATTCCTCCTTCTGGTGTTATAAAGATGATGCCGATTCATGCCTTTGCCCTTCAAAAATTTAGAGGTTGAATTTGTCTGATCGATGAGGCGCCATCAAAGTACATTTGCCAAATTTGTGATTTTTCTCTTTCATGAACGAGCATAATTTGCTCATCAGAAAAATTATTATTAAGAGAAGAGTCTGCATGGATGGGATGTGCAGCAAGAAAACCTGTTAAGACTTGTCCCTTCACTGCTTTCCACGGAATGTATGTGATGTCAAATTGTAAAAGCAATATTGCCCATCTTGCAAAGAGATCTATCAATGCTACTCTTATCATCAAGTTCTTCAGCAGATTGATCCTTGAGATGAGGGAAATCTTATGAGATAACATATAGTGATGAAGCTTTTGAACTATAAAGATCAATGCCAAATAGTGTTTCTCTATCGAAGAGTATCTCATTTCTGCTCCTATAAACCTCCGACCGATATAATAAAGAGCATTCTCTTTACTCTCTTCATTGTGTTGTGCCAATAACGCTCTAAGGGACTCTTCTAATGCAGCTGTGTATAGAATGAGGGGCTTCCCGAGTAGGCCAAGGTGGATTTAATAGGTAGCTTTTAATGCTATTGAAGGCTTCTTGGTACTCTTTGTCCCATTGGAATGGAGCATCCTTTTTCATCAACTTTGCAAATGGTTGACAGCATCCTGATAGGTTTGATATAAATTGATGGATGAATGCAAGCTATCATTGTAAAGAACAGAGCTGACACAAACTCTTCAGTGGAGACATCTCTACAATTATCTTGATTTTAGCAAGATCAATTTCAATTCCTTTGTAATGTATAATGTACCTAAGAAATTTTCCACAGGATACCCTAAATGCACATTTTAGAGGATTCATCTTGATATTATATTTTTTATTCTCTCCAATATAATTCTCAAGTCTTCAAAATGAATTTCACGATTTAAGCTCTTCACCACCAAATCATCAACATAACATTCCACCTTCTGGTGAATTAACTCATCAAAAATACATGTCATGGCTCTTTGGTATGTAGCTCTAGCATTATTTAATCTGAAAGGCATGATTGTGTAACAGTATATACCAATTGATACCCTAAATGATGTGTGCTTCTCATCTTCAAGAGCCATCTTAATTTGATTGTATCCCGATGATTAATCCATCAATGAGAACATATCATAGTTGGAAGTATTGTCCACTAATAGTTCTAATATTGGAAGTGAGAAGTTATCTTATGGGCATACCTTATTTAGGTCACAAAAGTAAATGCAAACATGGATTTGACCGTTATTCTTTCTAACTAGGATAATATTGTCTATCAAATCTGCATACTTCTCCTCTTGGATGAATCTTGCTTTGATCAGCTTCTTAGTTTCTATAATTACCTATTCTTCAATATATATTCTCATTCACTTAGGAGCTTGCTTAATAGGCATCACATCTGATTTAATGATAAGTTTATGAACTTCTACATCAGGGGATAAGCCTGGAATTTTAAAATATGTCCAGGCAAAGCAGTCCTTGAATTCACAAAATATCATTTTAAGCTCTTCAACTTTTAGTAGGCATTGATAAAGTGTCATCCTCACCTCCTAGGTTGATTTCTTGAGTTCAACCATAGTTTTTTTCTTCTTTTTCTTCTCATTAAGATGAATTTCATGGAGATCATCATCTTCATCACTATTAGCTTCAATGTCAGCTTCTATTATATTATAATAAAATTTATTTTGATGAGATTTGTGGATGAACCAAGACCTGTAGTGATAAACTTATTATTTCTTTGAAATGCTTGAGGACTTCTTTGGCTCCACATCTTGTTAAAGATTTGAGTTCTATGTTTAGTAGTTCCAATATGAATTCCAAGCTTATGCATCATTCTTCGCAATTTCTAAGAATAATATATTGGTATTCTTGTTGGCACTATCTCATCAAAATTTTCATGTTGAGTAGACTGATCAAAATTGTGATGCTGAGCCTCTTCAAAATTATAAAATAGAGCTCCTATTCCATCACTCTCACTTAATGATGGCACATAGAATATTATCAATTGTTCAATATTATAAACCTCTAGTAGAGTGATTTCTTTGAAGTATTGCTGACGGATGGCTATAATTTTGAAGGAGTCCTCTGACACTGCCAAATGAGCTATCCTTCTTGATGCAACCATCTAAACTTTATTTCTATAAGTAGATTCAAAATCATAGTATGAATTAGAATCACTTATTTTATACATTATCTTTCTTGAATGTTTATAGGTTCCCTTAGGTTTGGCAGGAATATTTTATCTTCTTGTGTGTCACTTCCTAAATGAGGAACTGATCTTCTTGATTTAAGTGTAAAATTAAGTTCCTGAGGGAAAGTTGGCATTGTCTTCTTTCTTCCTCTTTGCTTTTGCTATTTCACCTTGTGAAGTTGCTTTTTAGTTCCTGAATTAGATGCTACTGCTTCAAGAGGCTCTGTTGGCTTAGGCTCTTAGGGTTGAAGTATTTTACAACTTCATAAATCTTTGTTTCGTGGATGAAGAATGGTTGAACGTTACCAGGAATTATGAACTCTTCCCCCTCTTTTAGGTACTTCATACACTGATGCATAGTTGATGGGACCATGCCATACTCATGCAGCCATGGTCAACCTAAGAGTGCTCTAAATGATGTATCGATATCAATTACATGAAACTTTTCTTCTATATATAAATCCCGAAACTTAGCGAGAGAATAAAAGAACCTAGGATTTTCTTCCCTTTCTCATTGAAACCATGAACCATCAACTTATCTCTCCCAAGATGTTAGATATCAAGTGATAATCCTCTTAATACTTTTAGACTCATACGATTGATAGAAGAACCTGGATCAATTAGTATTCGATTGATTAAGATGTCATCATTCAAGTAACATATAGAGGATGGTTGTGATCCGATGTTCCCAACATAAGATCTTCTTCAGAAAATATGATTATTGGGAGATCTTGAGTTTGCAATGATTCAGTGATGCATTTTTCTGCAAAGTAAGCTTCATAATTCTTTTGATAATAAGAGAGCCTCATACACACTTAATTGTGCAGAGATCTTTTTCAGATGTGATAGAATATTATAATCTATCTTTTTGCTTGATTTAGGCTTTATTTTAGGATTTTGGGAATGATATCTTCATTGACTTCAATTTGTTTGCCTTTGTCTTTGTTTGTGTTTCCCCTCTTTGATGAAGGTGGTAAGATTTTACAGCTTCTCAGCTGAACTTGAATCACCATATCTTGCTCAGATTCTTTTGAAGAGGTAGTTTCTTCAAATTCACTTCTTATTCTAGAGGATTGACCAAAAGGGCTAAACTCATTTTTCAACTTCATACATTTCATATGTGATGATATCGATGAGTATGAATCTTCTCCATTGAAAAAATATAAATCTTCATTTGAACTATTATCTTTTTTATTGAGTCATTAAACAAAATTTAGATGTTAACTCCTGAGGCTCTTCTTATTTTCCAGATAAAAATTCTGATGGGTTGGTCGAGTCTATCTAACTACCCTTGTCATTTTGGAGTAATTGATGCTGAAGAACATTTGATATCACATAAATGATTTGGCATGTCCTACTAGAAAAGATTCACCACTATCTTCTTCGTCCGATTCAACAATGAGAAGTTTAGGCATAAAGTTTACAAGCCTAAATGATTATCTTGCCGGCTCATGATACTCCTATAAATTGTTAATAATCTTTTGAGTTGTAGTTCTCTTCTTGAACTTCTTTTCTTAGCTAGCTTCTTTGATTTATGAGGCTTGGATTTAGTAGACTACTCCTCGCACTGATGATGAAGTAGCCTTATCAAAATGCCACTAAGAAGTCCAAATACTTGGTTTAGGCATCTCTTTTAAGTCCAATATTGGTTCAAGTAATGATTTCCACTTAACACTAGGGACACCCTTCAACTGCTTCAACATTTTCATGGTCTTCTTGGAGACAATTGTTTCTCATTCTTCAATTTGATTTGATTTCTTCTTCCTTTTATATTTGATGGATGATACAGAAGAGGTCGTAATCATCCTTGTAGACTCTCTTTTCGGGTTGACTAGAACACTATGAGATAATGTAAATTCACCTCACCAATACTTCCTTTCTAGATAATCTTTCAAGACAAAACAATCTTCAATAGGATGACTGATCATCCAATGACAGGGATAGTAATTTT
This sequence comes from Cymbidium sinense, assembly GCA_021442155.1. Lineage (NCBI taxonomy): Eukaryota > Viridiplantae > Streptophyta > Magnoliopsida > Asparagales > Orchidaceae > Cymbidium > Cymbidium sinense. The sequence goes on along the minus strand of CM038220.1, from coordinate 99,103,360 downwards.
GATTTCTAACTTTATCATATTCTTCAAGATTTTAATTTCTGGTAACTGTAAACCAGATTTAACTACTTGCCAAAATAATTTAGCCACATTATCCCTTCTAAAGGAATATTCTTTGTGCATCTTTTCCTTCAGAGATGATCTCATTCGCTCATCATCTCTTATTGCTTGTTTTAGATGCTCCCCACCACTTGGAAAAGCCCGGTTAATCATTGCCTCCCAATACTAATTTTGGCTATGGATTAGAATAGATAGGCTTATTTCTCTTATCATCATTGTACATTGGCTATTTTCCTTTATCCACATTATATATCACCCACTTTTCACCATTTGAGCTATAGGAAGTGGCATGAGTTTCATTTCTTTTTTAGTCTGAAGGTTTGTTTCTCTTTGCTTTATCTGTATAGATTTCAGACTTAGGGTGATTTAGATTTTCAAATTTGGCCACCCTATCAAACAAGTCTTGGAATGTTGTAATTAATGCCATACATAAAATGGTGTCATTTTATCATCCATATTGTCCATTAGCAATTGGATCACATGTTCTTCTTCTAATTGTTGCTCACATTTCATACTTAGGTTACACCAATAATTTATGAATTTTATCACTGACTCATCTTTCCCCTTTTCAGCAAGGCAAGGTCAGTGATTATTATTTTCTTAGTTGCACTGGCAAACCTCTTCACGAATATTATCGCTAACTGAGCAAAGATTTTAACTGAATCATTCGACAGTTCTGCATACCACTCGAAAGTAGCTGAGGTTAAGCTACGAAAAACCGACAGTATTATCATTGTGTTACCACAAGTAGCCTTAAATTGGGCTAGATGTTGCTTTGGGTTACCAAGCCCATTGAAAGTATTAAATTTTGGCACTGAGTAACCTTTCGTATGACACTTGATCATATTCAGGTAGACCCTTACTCACCAATATTTCACTTCTTATAACTTACATTTATCTTTTCATTAATTATTATTTCTAGAGCGTATTATCATTCTGTGTACTAGCCATATTTTGAATTATCAGTAGAAGATGTCATTGGTTAACTTCATTCCTCGTTTCATGTGTAGCATGTATTATAGGAGTTTGAGGTACCAGAGCGACTAGAGGTATAAAAGTTGTATTATTAGCTACCGATTAGTAGACAAAATAGGTGCTACATTTGATATGATATTCTTCTACAATATATCCAACATGATATTTATTTGTACCATCATGTCATTCATCTTGGTACCAAGCAGTGTAAATTCTTTATCTTTGACTTCCATTTGACGCTGCATTTATCTTTGCTCTTTAGCTAGCGCCATGACATCGACAAGTACAGACTCTTCTTCTTTCTCTATTTCTTATTCTTGTTCTGCTCCTTACTCATCATCAGGAGAAGAACTTGACTATCCTTCTTCTTGTGTAGTTGCAGGGGTAGCTGTTACTAGGGCTGAATGATGACGTTGATTATAAAAGAATATATTAAGCTGATCATTTCTGGTTCAACCATATAAATAGCTTCAACACCTATGAACTTTTTTTCATTTTGATCTTCTTCTTCTTCATCTTCAATAGAGATTGAAGATCCATCTTCTACTTGCTTTTGTGAAGACTCTCCTTTATAAACATCGAATTCAGGTTCAGGTTCCCTAGATCCATGTTGCTGTCGAGCGTAAAGTTCATCTATATCCCTGGCCATATAAATGACTTTTACTTTCATAGCATCCTCTTCATTATCTTCATCTTGCACATGAATTTATGATTGACATTTCCAATGGATTTCTGGTTCAATGTGCAGAATAAACACTTCTTCCATTAAATGGCTGTGATCAAATTCAATCTTCTCTTGTGGGGGTGAATCTGATCGATGATGGGATCCCCTAGAGGATTCTCCAGGGTGTCGACCATTATGTATTTTATCGGATATCCCTTCTTGAGGTATTTTGATATGAATATGTCACACCTCTTTCAATTTCATTATGGGGTCTTGGCCTTCATACATGCTTATCCTTTCGTCGGGACCTTTTGGCAACAGATTCTTGGACACACGGTCTGAGTGTCATGCTCCGATGCTAACCACGCAAAACATACTTGGCTCAATGACTAGTTACCATAATAGAAGGCAACCTCCTTGGTGGAGCTTCAATATTTTCAATCACCACAGGCCTCTGAAATTTTCTTTTCATTAAGCCTCTATCATTAGCTACTTTAAGAACTTTATGTATTCTAGAGGATAGCGTTTTAAACTATCTCCTCTGTGGTGGTGGAGCTTGACATTACTGAGTCCAGAAAGATTTCTTCACTTCACCCGTAGAGCTATTCTTTTTTACCCATTTTAGATTATCAAAGTTTTTATGGGTAGGAATACTGGCTTCTAGTGGCAGTATTGCTTATTCACTAGGTCATTTGAATAGGATCTACTGACTATTCAGCTCAACATTTCTTCTTCTTTTCTACCTTCTAGTTAATTTTCTTTCTAATGAGGAAGCTTCATGATCATGTTCTTCAGGTACGAAAGGTTCAATCGATGAAGCAATTGTACCATGAGGCATTAAAGATTTGCCCAATCGACATTCTTTTCATCACGGGGCTGATTGACCTCTTTTAAAAATTGAAGTTCTCTATCGGGAGAATTCCTTAACAATGGTTGGTTGTTGAACTAGTTGATGAGCATGACTAGTACGAGCTTCAATAACCCGAGGCCTTCCAGCATGGCCTCGGACTAGCGTACCACTGGTGGGTACTTCAGGAGTTGCATCTATGATAGCTGAGAAATTCAAGCTACCAAATTGAATGGTAGCTCCAACATCTTCTGTGTTGATGATGGTGTTGGCTAGGCAAATGTTCACACCACGCCTATGACAAGGAGGAGTGCTCAGTAGATCCATTATGCAAAAGTGAAAGATGGGGATTAGAATTAGTAATTATTATTTCACCCCATACTTTCAAAATGCAGGTAGAACAAAATATATAGTGTAATAAAATATATATAGTAATGCTTCATTTGACATGGAGTTGCATACGCTAGTAATTTGAATTTATTACACATCTAAATCACCATTTTTGTTTTGAATTTTCAAATATTTTGTTTCTACTATAGCATGTATATGACTAGCCAAAGATGGAAAGAGAATCCTATCCCCAGTGGAGTCACTAGAAATCTGTGTGCTCCAAAAATTCACCACCAACCTCTCGCAATTGAAGAGAGTTTGATTTAAATATCGATTAAATTTTTAGAAGGCAGATGGAATAGTAGATAAGACACTACCCAGAGATTTCACCCTCATTTTGTGAGGACTTTAGATCTGGTTCCAGGTTTTCTATGCAAAAGCACCTATAATTACCTCTCAATGTTGAGAGAACTTTCAATTAAGGCTAGTCGTTAGATCGCTTAATGCATAGCATATAGTAGCAGTATGAGATATAAAATGATAAAAATGTGATTAAGGGTGGATCAATAGTTACACTTGAAGATCGAGATAGAAGATGTTAGCAATGATCAAGAAGAAAAAGACATGAACTTTTAGGGTCACCAGAAGTACCTCGAACACTTACTATTGAAGTCAGGGGATCCAGCAGAATCTCACGACCAACAGAGATGTATTCTTCTTCACTAAATTATTTATTGCTGACTGATAGTGATGAGCCAAAGTGCTATAAGAAATGCATTCAAGTTGATGACTCAAAGGAGTGAGTTTGTTATATATGATGAGATGCAACCACTCATATTAAATTAGATATGAGAATTGCAAAAATTGATGGCAAAAAAAGTACTGCACAATATGTGAGTTATATAATTTATTAACTTGTACAATATAATATATAGCATAATTTATTTTAATAATTTGACTATCATCTCTTTCATAAATATTTTACACTAAAAAGTATTTTCTTGAATAATTTAATTAAGTTGATTTAGTATTTTTAATATTTGACTATCATCTCTTCCATAAATATTTTCCCATTGAATGTGGCAAATCATTGCATTTGTTTTGTGCATCATCAAGCATATCCATGTGTTTAATAAATGAGATATTTAATATATATGTTTTGGCTATTTGTGTGTTGTATATTTTAATGATATTCTTGTTAAAAGTACATCTCTAATTAACCATTTACATCATTTCAAATTTCTACTCATGGACTTGTGAGATCATAAACTTTGTATCAATTTTCCAAAATGTGAATTCCCTATGGCAAGCATCCAATTTTTGGGTTTTGTTTGTTCTTCACAAAGCATTCAAATTGATCTTTTGAAGGTTGAAGCTGTACAAACATGACTAACACCTACAACACTTATTTATATATGCAATTTCCATAGATTACCCAATTTTTACCGCCACTTCATTAGGAACTTTAGTATGATTGTGGTCACAAGCATTGAGTGCTTGAAATAAGGAAACTTCAATTGGGGACCTGGGCAATAGAAGTTCTTCAATGAATTGATGCATCACTTTTTCTTACTGTTAGTACTTACATTTTTTGAGTTTAAAAAATCATTTCAAATAAAGGCAGATGCTTCTGCCATTGAAAGACACATTGTCTTACTCCATGGCAAGAAATCCATTATTTTTCGATAAAAAGTCAGTGCCAATAGGCTGAAATGATCCACATATGAATAGGAAATCTATGTTGGGATTTGAGCACTTGAAAATTTAGTCAGCATTACCTATTTCATTAGGAATTTATGTTATTTAATAGTCATGAACTACTTCAATATCTATAGTTTCAAAAAAAAATTGAGTCATATGTATGTCTGATGAGTAGAGTTCCTTCAAAACATTAATTTGATTTAAAACACAAGGTCAATAAAGCTAAACAAGTTGTGAATGCTTTGAATAGCGAGTTTCCTTATTGGTTAAAGTTCAATTTAATATTATTGACTTAGAAACTATGTGAGAACTATCTATGATAGGCAATAATTTCACAATCCTTCATGTTGTATAACAAGAATGCCTATTAATGATTTCCTCATTTAAGTATATAACAAGAATGTATTTTTAAAGAAAATAAATTATTTATTCTCAATACTTCTCTTTGTCAACAACTAAATCCTACATGGGGGTTTCACAACTATGGGCGGACCTAGGCACACTTGAGAGGGGGTAATTCTTCTCTCTTGAATTTTATAATTTTTCTCATATGAGGTTCCCATTAGTCATTTGCTCCCCATAAAAATTATTTTTTTCCTTTTGCTTTTATCCTAACATAAAAATTTGCCCCTCCTAAAAATCAAGTTGATTTCGCCTATATCGCAGCACATGCAAGGAGAGACAAAATTCTAGCACTAGTTCAATTCTAATTTTTTTGGCTCAAATGTCACTAGGATGTCTATCTATTTGTTGAGAGGTGCTCGATTTGGCAACCATTTAAAGGAACATAATAAAACATGAGATTTTACATCCCCTTTCTATCCATAATTTTATTCGGGAGTGTTATTTTATGGAGCTTGATTTTATCAATCAACTCGAGATGTGTTGTCGACTTATCCACTGTTTGGGCTATCAAAAAAGCTTATTGTTCACAAAAACTCACAGTTGGCTTGTTAAGTAGCTCATGCTTGGTTCATTCGTTAAGCAAGCGAGCCAAACATGAACAAATAGTTTTAGCTCGATTTATAAATTAGTTCAACATGAACAATCATTCATTTGATCGTATTCAGCTCATTTTAGCTCAAAATAAAAAATTATACATACACACACAAAAAAAATAATATCATAGTCGTAACCATGTCTTAACGGTTGGATCTTTTGCCATACAAAAAATTGGCTTAGGTTCAAATCCTTCCTCGCCCATATTTTTTGGATTTTGCTTTTTTGAGCCATTTCGAATAATTCAAACCGAACACAAATACTAAAATTTTGAGCTATTTCAAACACGAGCAAAACACGATCAGAGTAATTTTTGAACGAGACAAACACAAACAAAGATTCTGCTCTCTTAAGCTCGGCTTATTTACACTCCTACCCTCTATCCTTTGCTCTGGACGAGCAAGAATAGGAGGACTTGACTTCAAAGATAAAGGAGGCAATTTTTAGGCGCTAGAAGGATAGCTGCATGAAGCTAAGATCTATGGATTTGCACCAGGAAGACAGAAGAGTCAATGCCTCGGTGCTAGGACTAGGACACCAATGACTAAAGATAGAGAGGCCAGCACCACCGCATTGCAAGGGTAGCATCGCAGAGTTTGAGCCCATGGAAAAAAGCTTGGAGGAAAGGGGCGCCAGCACCTATGTGCCAAGATCGCATTGTCATGACACTACAAGATGGAAGACTTCATATTTAGGTGATTTTTTGCAAATTTTTGTATAATTTTTCTCTATTCTCTTGTGAGTGAAAGAAGTGCCATGAAGTGACTGAATAAGGGATAGCTTGAGTGCAATATAATTTATACATTTACCTTTAGTTTTTTCTTTCGTAGGGGATTTCTCCGTGGTTTTTTTCTTTTTGTTCTTGGATTTTTCCACATTAAATCTAATGTTCTTCTGTGTGATGGCTTTAACTTTGGTTTCATTTATTTTGTATATGCTCTGAAACAGTCGAACTGTTTTTCCACGCTTAATCTTTATCTCCCAACAGGGAGAACCTTCACTTAGATTTTGTGTTGGGACCACCACTAACCTCTTGTGCATTGTATATATTATTGATATAAATATAATTTTTTCAAAATTTTGAGGTTTTTATAGACAGTATCTAATTTTTATATAATTATAATTTAATCAATTTCTTATTTTAATTTTTAAATTCATTTTCAAATATTAAAATTTATAATAAAAATCTAAACTATATTTTTTATTTTCTTAATTCTTAATAATTTGATCATGATACTGGCAGGAGCAAAACATGAATATATATATATATATATATATATATATATATATATATATATATATATATATATATATATATATATATATAACAAATAGGTGGTTGATGTTGAAATTTCCTAAATTTTTAAATGGGTAAAATCTTATTGGTCGTAGTAATTGGTAATTAAAATTCATATATACCTTTGCATCGACTCCACAGTTGTTGCGCAACTCCTCGGCAGCGGCGGTGAAATCTTTGTCGAACTAGGACGAAATGATTTTACGAACCTCTTGCAGCTTCGGCACCTCAGGGCACTCCTCGGCAGCGGCGGTGAAATCTTTGTCGAACTAGGACGAAATGATTTTACGAACCTCTTGCAGCTTCGGCACCTCAGGGCACTCCCTATACTCCTCCGCAACATTGCATCTCATAAGTTACATGTTTAGAGAGAGAGAGAGAGAGAGAGAGAGAGAGAGATCAAATCAAATCAGTGTGAAAATTTTCTATCAAAATATTCCTCTAATGCTCTTTTTATTGATGAAGATCAAAGTGTATGCTATGTAATTAAAAAAATTAGTATAATTTTAAATAACAATAAGGAATGATCTTAGTGTAGCTAATTATGAAGCAAGTGAGTTTGTTTGGTGATTTGAAGGTTATTCCCCGTAAAGAGGAAAATTTTAAAATAACATAAACTCTTAAACATTGAGATATTATTTACTTTAGCCCAATGAGTTTATGATTTTGTCTCTTTAGTACAAGGGCCACTCATTTAATCACTATTCCTTAATATTATTATTTCTATTAAAATATTAATTGTTACACTAAAAGACACTAAAAATGTAAAAGTTTAGCTTTATTCACATAAGGAATTTCATAATCTTTACCACTTAAGTAACTAATGACCGCCTCACTATTATTAACCCATAATTATCCACTAAAGTTTAAGAGGTAGCTCCTACCATCTTATGGCAAATGCATCTCTGATAATATTTATGACACCCCAAAGTCTATAATCATTAAAATAGTCTACTTTTTTCTAATTGCTAGTTGATTTTGTTCCTTTAGTGCAGCATTTTAGGAGATCATCCTTCCTAATATGCTCCTATATGAGCAAACTTATGTTTAAAGATTTAATAAATTGAATTTCAAATATTATATCAAAATATATATTGATATTTAAAAGTTCAGTATCATTCTACTTATGGTGCTTCATAATAATTACTTGATGGTTAAATATTCTAACTATTATGAACTTTAGGTACACTTAATAAGTATTTCGAGAGAAATCTTCATACAGGACCCTTTATATCAACTAGTACTTTGGGTGAATACATTCATGAAGTTGATCAAAAGTGCTTTCAAAGAGTAATCAATTTCTTAGATCATTCATTTGAGTTCACCATCAAGTGTTAATTCTTACGAAGAGTTCTTAGGCTACTTTTAATGATGGGACTAATAATAATTTCTTAATAGTGAGGCTACATATTTCTTTTAACTAAGAGATTTTGAGTGTTTACATGCTTCAAACTAATTATAAGTTCAATAACTTCTTAAATCTATTTTAAATTCTCATCATGATTTAATTAACTCATGTGAATTAAGTGAATATAGATGTATACATATTATATGTGACTTATATTGCATATGTATTATTTATAACATTAAAATCATTAAAAATACATACAACACATTATTTTCTCCTCATTGTTTTCACATTAATTAAAATCATAATAAATCTAATTATAAAACAATGTTGACCTCCTCATATGTGTCATAAATCAAGATAAGCCCACAAGTTAAATTCGACGGACTTCGGAAGTAATAGTGCGCAAATAGGGGCTCAAAATGCATTAGACATCACCGAAAATGGTCAAAACAAACTTTGATCGATGAACGGACTTCACCGTTACATCCAATGTCAAAATTGATCAGAATATAAATATTGTAAAATCTAACAAGCGACCGATAAAGCGATCAAGCTATTAATGAGTTGACGTGCATATCAGAGTCGAGAAGTTGTGATGATGTCCGAACGACCTCAGTTCATGAAATTGATTACGACATTAGCTTTGAAACATTGAAAACTATCAACTGAGATTATCTACGCTTAATTTGGATAAGTTTGTGCAAATGTCGAATAATCAGATGTGATAATGTACAAATCGAGGCTCAAATGCAATGAATGTCACTGAAAATGGTCGAAATGACCTCCGATCGTCAAACAGACTTTATCTTCGGGTTCTGAACGTCAAAATTGACCAAAATATAAATATTGAAAAATCTAATGAGCAATTGATTAAGCGCTCGAGCTATCAATATGTCAACGTGCATATCAAAGTCAGGAGGCACCGATGCAAGACAAATGACCTCCGTTCATAAAATTGATTATATCGTTAGCTTCAAAATATCGAAAACTATCCAATGAGACTATTCGCGCTCAAATCAGGTGAGTCTGCACAAATTTTGAATGATTTGAAGTGACAACGCATAAATCAAGACTGAAATGAACTGAACGTCGCCAAAATCAACCCAAATGACCTCCGATCGACAAACGGACTTCTCCATTACATTCAGAACATCAAAATTGGTCAAGATGTAAATATTGCACAACTTAAGGATCAATTGTTCAAGCGCTTGAGTTGTCAACATGCTTGCATGTATATCGAGGTCAGGAGGCACCAACATAAACCAAATGACCTTCGTTCATAAAATTGATTGCACTGTTAGCTTTAAAATATCAAAATCTATCAAATAAGATTGTTCACACTTAATTCAGACAAGTCTGCACGTAAATAGAGCGGTCGAAAGCGGCAACGCACATTTTGAGCTGAAATGAACTCAATTTAATGTCGACTTGAACCAAATGGCCTCGATAAAACTGACCGGTGATGTTGCGAAAATCGAAATAAGCTAAGATTGATATATATATATATATATATATATAGTAACTATGCAATTTTATCGACATAAAATTCATTTTAAAAGCGATTAATTGCTTAAAAAATTTAATAAACCTAAATCTAACCATTCCCTCCCCTTTTTGTTTTGTGTTTCCTTTAACCGAAAAAAAGAGGAAACTGCTCCCATCTTTTTTCTCTGGGCTCCAACTTCTCCAAACGGCAAGGCAGCAGTCTCCACCCCTCATCTCTTTCGGCTCCAACCTCCTTGGCACAAGTAAAAAATCACATCATTCTCCCCCCCACTTCCACTGCTTTTCAGAAAGACTGCCAGGGCCCTCAGATCCCTCAAAGCTCATCAGATGATCTCATGGCTGCTTCCCTGCCAGATGGCCATCCATACTTTCATGCCACCAAGATCATCATCCGAATCCACCTCCACTCCTTCCGCCCACTCACCATGCTGCCAGGCCTGGCCAGCAAATAGACTCGCATTCATAGCTCCCGTAGTAACCCGCATCACTGCTCCATTGGCAGCTGCCCGCCTCCTCAGCAATGTCCCGCTTCTACAGCCCGCTCAGAAACCCAATAAGCACTCCTCCACAGCTTCAAACTAATCAAGAACCCGCCCAAATTTTTCCAAATCATATAAACCGAGAAGAACATCAAGAGGCAATTCTTCTTTCAATTTTGACATCGTGATTCTTGCATTGCCTTTTCTACTTCACACCGCAAACCGGGAAGAGCATTTCAGAGGCAATTCTTCTTCGCTGATCACACTCCTTTTTATCCTTCACTACCGCAACCGAGAAGAACATCAAGAGGTGAATTCTTCTTTCTTTGATTCCACTCTTGTATTACATCGCATATCCAATCCCCATTTCTTTGCCGATCATTGTTTTGAAAAAAGAGAGAACATGTTGGATCAGGAATGTATATACATATATATATCCATTCTTGTGTTTCTTTGCAGGTTTGAAGGCCTCGTCGTGCTCAAGATGGTGCGACGAGATGAAAAATTGGTTATGGTATCACAAGACACTGCTCACTACGCTCAAGAGGGCATACCAAGTAAGCCAACATCCGTTGGATGTCATTTCTCATAGACGAAATGTTTCCGAAATTTTATCTAATTTCTAGACTTAGAAAAAAAAGGAGGGTGATGAATATATATTGCATTTGTCTTCTTTCAGGTTTGAAGGCCTCGTCGTGCTCAAGAGGGTGCTAGAATCCATGGTGTCAAGACACCAGCTATTCAAGAGAGCAGAGTAAGCCAAAACACTCCGATGCAACCCCACATGGGATGATGGGAGGCGCTAAAATTTAAACTAAAATTCAAGACTTAAACAAATTCAAATGGAATTACCTAAACTTAAGTCAAACAAAAGAATATATGATAAATATAAAGATAAATATTAAATCAAAGAGAAATAGGGGGATCCTTTAAAGAAAATTTTGGAAAAAATGGAACACTCATTTAAAATGCAAGTAAAATTTGGGGAGGCTAATATTAAACTCAGAAACTCTAATTGCAATTCTCTATGGCTTAAATTGAAACGATAAAGTGAGTTCTCTTTTCTTGTAAATTCTTTAAAATTAAATAAGCTTTAATTGGAACTTGGGGAGACTAATACTAAACTCATAACAAACTTGCAATAAACTTAAAGTCTATAAACTTTGATATGGAGTTAAGGATGAATCAAATTGGGTTTAATAACTCTTATATGAATATGGAGGTGATTACTATGCTAACTAATAAGCATGAGTAGAGCTAAAGCAATAAGAATTGAAATTGGTATAACTTATTAAAAGTGATATAAATTGAACATAATCAAGTTGAGAGAATTATGAAAAGCTCAACAAGTAAACTAAGTGCAAGTAATTTTTTAAACTACAATCTAAATCAAGATGCCTTCTTCGCCATCGGATGTGCAGCTCTTTGTACAAGTAGATAGAAGGTGATACTAAACCAAAATCTATAAAAATCATTGGGCTTCTTCAATCAAAAATTAAGCAATTTCATTCTAATTATGATTTTCAAAATCAATGAAATCATTAATTAGATGAAATTAACTAAGCTATAAACACCTACATGTACTCGGACATAGAGATTTCAAATGCAAATTTTAATGTCTGAAAAGGCTGCATAGGCTAAGTCAGAATCAAAAAAAAAAATCTGAAATTAATCTTACAATTCAAACATAAAATTATCTAAATTATTAAATACACCCATATGGGCCACGACACTATATTGAATGCTTAAATTCAAGTGTCTTAAGATCGCAGGTTGCTTCCGCTATTCTTAGACCGAGTCAACAATTAAAATATAATATAATAAGAGTTTCAAATTAGTAAAATATCTGAGAAACTGATTCTGTCAGGTGATAGTAGATCTAAACCTCTGTTAGCAGCTAAACAAAGTTGACAAGATCTAAAACTCTTAAACATATTCAAATTAATTAATTTTTCAAATCAAATTAAATGGTAATCTAAAACCGCTTAAATGAAACTCTATCACTAAAAGCTTAAATCAAAACTCAATCTATCCACCTTCCGTAACTATTTATCGGGGGTGATAAATTAAAAAAATTCTAGCTCATAAATGAGTCAATGTCAAATCAAGTATTCTACTATGTTCACTCTCAATCAATCTCACACCAATAAAGGCGTTTGTATCTTCGACTGGTTTGGCCAATAGCTCCACATGAAGCGACCGAGTCCTCGACGGTGGTTTGGCGGTCAGCTCCAATATATTACGATCACGACCATAGCCTGTATGCTCCCCAATGACTCTGCCCTTTGAGTTGTGAATCAAAGAATATCTTGATAGGAAAAATAATCCTCTGTTAGCTAAGGTAGACTTAAGTCTGTCTCCTTAGTCAAACACCACCCATGTCTACAAGAATTTTTTGGATGACATAACCCATGTGTTACTGATAAGGATCTTTCTGTCAGGTTGGGTTGACTACCTCCTCTGACTAAGTAGATTAGGGACCGTGACTATCCGGAATGACGGAACCATGAGATCTAGATTGGGCACGTCATCATTCTCCCAACCATGCGGTTTAAGCTGAAATGATAAATTGTATAATCTAAATTCTGAAACTCCATATGATGCTATTATACGCTACACATTAAGCGATATAACGGCTAGCCTTAATCGAAAGTTCTCCCTCACTTATTGAGAGGGGTAATTAACTATGGGGCTTGTAAAGAAACCAACCAAATCTAAAGTTCTCACCAAATGAGGACAAAATCTCTGGGTAGTGTCTTATCTACTATTCCATTGCATTCTGAAAATCACACCGACACATCAAATCATATTCTCTTCAATTAAATATTCAATAATATTTATCGAGAGGTTGGTGGCAAATTTTTGGAGCCCACAAACAAGTAATATGTTTATATTTTAATGAACTTTAAATTATAACTTCTAACTTAAAGCTAAACTAGCAATGTTATCTTAAAAAGTAAAACATTAAAATAATAATCCAGTAGGTGACAAACTCACTTCTCATTATTTTTATAATATTAGCTGAAAGGCATCCACACCTTCAGAGTGGTCCATAAAAATTGGCGTTAACAAAAAAATATTGATGCTTCAGAAAATAGGTGGAGGAGCCTAGACCCGGTCCTCCAAGAGACCATGGCTCTAAACCCATCATCCCCTCTCGACCCTTGGATCACATAATTTAATGATTATTATAATTAATCCCTATGGTAGCAGCGAAAAGTGCTATACATTCGGACAAATGTATATTCGTCCCCTCAATCCATCTCTCCCTCCATTAAAGATACCCGAAACTGAAGCTCTCCATCCATGAAGGTTCATCTCATCTCCCTCTATAAATCCACTGCTCTCCTCATTCATTTCACCTCAAGTAATTACGTCAAATAGATGTTTATCATTACACATCCCATGGATACCAAATATAGTGAAGAAGCCCCCGACAATTTCTACATGGAGATCGAAGAGCGGATCATGCTTGTCATCTTGGATGAAGAGGATGAAGAACAAAAAAGGAAAAACAGAGCTCCTCTGTTGGCCATTAATGGAAGGAAACTACTTTTTTTCCCAATGCCGAAAGTATTATTTGGTGTGAACTGGTATAGATCATTTGATATTGGAGCGAAGCAACAGCTAAGGTACTTTGAGATAGGGAATTGGAAGAAGTTCGTGTGGCAATGGTATAATAGAGGGCTTAGATTCAGAATGACGGCGGCGAAGGTTAGAGGAGGAACAAGAGTTTCTATTCCCAGATACACTTAATGCTTTGCGATCGCTATTGACCGCAATTGGAGAATTATGGATGATTCACTTTAATAATTATATTACAAATTATTATATATTGTTTAGGTTTTCTTCATCGGTGTGTGTATATAATTTGTTTATTATCAAGGAACTATTTATTCTTTGTATTTGACAGTTAAATAAAAGAAGATTGCATATATCTTTTAGTTTTTATGTACTTGGAATAAAATAGATGCAAAGTATATTATTATATTTTTTATTTTCAGTTATTTGAATTGCCTGCAATATATATATATATATATATATATATATATATATATATATATATATATATATATATATACATATACACACACACGCTTTAAAATTCTGTTAAATATACTATAATAGTAAAATGCATATTTTCTAAAACTAAATATTTATTTTGTATCTCACTTAAGATCTCATTTTTGAAGTTAGAAAATTTTCCTTTTAAAAAAAAATTAAATTTGACAATTTGATTTGGTGAAATTAAAATTAACATTAGCGCTATTCTCTATTAAATTATTTTTAAATTAGCTAAAATTTTATAATTTTAACTTCGTTTAATCTCGTAAAATTGAACTTCACACAAGCTAATTAAATCTCATATATTAGGAATACAATTTCAAAATCAGCATCACGAAGCACTCTTTTTTTTCAAAAGTTCTCCATTTCTTTTCATTATTTCTCTCCATTAATAGCAACCAACTAATAATTAATGATTAGAGGAGAGTTTTTGAGAATAATAATTAGAGCTAAGGCCTATTTGAAATATTTTTGTATTTTTTTTAATTTATCTCTCTAATATATTATTTGTATATTTTTATTTTTATTTTTATTTTCAGAATAAAATAACTTATTTTCAAAAATACTCAAAAATAAATTTTAGTTGCTTTAATTATTTTAAAAATGACTATTAATGCAATTAACATATTGATTATTCAATAAAAAAAAAAATATTTTAAGATACTAAATATTATTTATTTCAAAACAAAATATACATTAAAATTTTAAACTTAAATTAAAAAATAAATAATCTCAAAATTTTCATTAACTTATGTGCCCATAAGCTGCAATGAAATGAGCTAGCTATGTAGCTGATTCCATCATGAGTTCATTTTAAGTCTTCTTTTTAAATGAGTTCATATTTTGTGTTTTGATGATTTTTTTAATCATGAATAAAAAAATATAAAATATGTGACTCTAATATTTGATCTTAAAAATTATGTGCATAAGTTCTCTTCTTTGGTCACATCATAAAGCTGAAATTATAGTTTTTGCTTTGACTAGCGTTAGCCATATTTTTTTGGGCCCAGCGAGGGCGGGCGCCAATTTAATAGTAAATTCACACACAACAAATATATAAGTTTTAAACCCAAGACCACTTGGTTGAAAGCTTATACTCTCAACCACTAGGCTAAGATTGTTTGCTTATATGCCATGTTTTTCCTTCCATCCTTAGTTATTGGTTACATGATTACTTTTTTTTAATATATGTGGGCTCTAAAAATTTGCCACCGACCTCTCGCAATTGAAGACAGTTTGATTTAAATATCGGTAAAATTTTCAATAGGAAAATGGAATAGTATATAAGACACTACCCAGAGATTTCACCCTCATTTTGTGAGGACTTTAGATCTAGTTTCAGGTTTCCTATAGGCGCAAACACCTATAGTTAATTACCCCTCTCAATGCTGAGAGAGAACTTTCGATAGTCTTATCGCTAATATATAGTAGCGATGTGGAGTTTTGTAATTTAGAGTTTAGATTTATCAAATTTATCATCTTTTAAACTTAAAATGGATGGTTGGGGGAATGATGACATGCCCGATCTAGATCCCATGGTTCCTTCAGCCGCTATGGTCCCTAGATACTTAGTAGGAGGTAACAACGAAAGATCCTTATCAAACACATGGGTTATGACGCCCAAGTTGTAGACCATGGTGTGAAGAAACAAAGCTTAAGTCTACCTTATAAGATGGCTTTTTTCTTATTAGGTGTGCTATGATTCACAACTCAAAAGGGCAAAGCCATTGGGAACATCTGACTATCATAATATAATGGAGCCTCTCCAAACCACCGATTATAGGACTCTAATCGCATCATCTGTGAGCTACCAAGCCACATGAGAACATACGCCCCATCGCATGAGATTGATTAAGAGTGAACATAGAATACTTGATTTGACATTGGCTCATTTAGAATTTTTTTTAATTTGTCACAAATAATTGTAGAAGGTGGATAGAGTTTTCTTTAAGCTTTTAATGATTGAATTTTATTTAAGCAATTTTTTAGATTGATACTTAATTTGAGTAAATTCGATTTAAAATTAAAATCACATTTTGATGGAAGTATCCCGTATGGTTGAAATCATCATTCAACACAACCATCATCGAGGTAGTTAATTAATTGAATCAAATATATTTGAAAACTTTAGATCCTATTAGCTCTGTTGAGCTCCAAACAGAGGATCAGATCTACTATCACATGATAGAATTAGCTTCTCATATATTTTACTAAGTTGAAATTCTTATAGTAGAATTTTAGGTTTTGTTAACCCAATCTAAAGACTAAATAAACCCACAAACTCTAACACTTGAATCTAAACATTCTGATAGTTTGGGGCCCGGTGTATTTAAGAATGCCTTAATTAATGCATTCTGTTCGAATCCGGTGGCATACAAGGTGTTGTAAATTGATCTAATATCTTATTAGATCTTTTGAATTAATATTGGATTACTTTCTTTTATCCTAAGTTGATTAGTCTTTGAATATTTAATAGACTCTCGCTAATGACAATTCTCAAATTCATCACTAACTATACTCAATTTCATCTTGATCTAATTCAACTATTTAATAGGGAAATGAATATACTTCAAATATTTTTCAAGGATTCATCGCTTATGCTTATTAGCAATCATTTGATCTCATAGAAAATCTCTGATGAATTCTTTAATTTCCTTCAATTTATTTGAGTATATTTGAAAAGTATATTTAATTATGGGGGATTTCTTTTATGCTTTGATTTGATGTTCAATCAAGATTCCTACTTCTTTCGATATTCATTAATTAGTTCTCTTATAAGTTTAATATCAGCCTCTCTAAGTTTCAACTAAAGCTTATTAAGTTTTGTGAAGTTTGAAGAAAAGAGAACCCATTTTACCACTTCAATTTAAACCACCTAGGATTACAATTAAATTTTGTGAGTTTAGTTTCATCCCTCAAACCCGTCATCACACCTCATTATTAAATTTAGATAAGGATATGTTCCACATTGTTTCCTTTAATTCCTATAAGTAAGGCTAATAGGGGAGACTTCTATTTCATTCTACTTGTTTGAGGAAGGGTTAATTTTTTAGTGAGCTTTCAACTCCGCTTAGATAAATCTTGTAAGTGCTTTTTTCCCTCTTTTCTCTTTGATTTAATATTTTACCTTTGTATTCGTTATATGCTCTTTTCACTTCCCCTGTTTTCTTATTTGATTCTTTTAATTTAAATTTAGCTTTATATTTCTTTGTTTAATGCTCTTAGGCTAATTTCTTTTATTTTTTAAGTCCAAAGATTTGATGAAATTTTGGCAGCATTTCGGCTAGGGGAGCGACATCTAATAATTTTTTTGGCTTGCTTGGTGCACCCTATTAAGCGTAGAAAGTAATGTCTTGTGATAACATAGTCATCTTCACACCCACTATGCCCTATGGGATATTAGCAGGGTCTTCAAACCTGCAAAAAGAAACAAGCACATATATTTCAATATCCACACATTTCAAGCTTATTTTGTTGCATATTCACCAAAGCTGAGGGAGACGGAGAGGGAGATGCCAGAAACCAAGAGAAGAACCCGCCTGATGAAGGTATTCTTCTTCGGCTATGACAAAAGGAAAGGTCATAAAGAGATGGAGAGGGAGATGCCGAAAACCAAGAGAAGAACCGCTGATGATGTGTTCTTCTTTAAAGAAAAGGAAAGGTCAGAAGGATGAAAATTAGTGGATGTGTGTTTAATTTGAATTAGGTTATGCTTGTTGTTTTTGGAAAAAAAAGCAAGAGGGATTCTTGGTTTGGTGTGTTTGTTGAGGTAGACGAAGAAGGAAGAGAGGGAAGAAGAGGGAAATTTTGGTTTGGGAGGAAGATGGGGATTTTTGGTTTTGGAGATTAAGAATGGGATTTTGATTTAAAGAAAATGAGGAAAAGGAATTTTTTGGGAGAGATTAGGGAAATGAGGATTTTTAATTTGGAAAGAAATGAGGGAAAGAGGAAGGGAAGGGAAGAGGAAGGAGAGAGAAGATGAAAGAGAGAGGAAACTCACTCTTTGGAGAGAAGAGGAAGAAGGAAGGTCTTAATGGGAGATGAGAGGGAAAACCAGAGAGGAAGAGGCCCTTCTTTTGGTTGAGGAAAGAAGAATAACCGTTAAAGGAAGGGGGGAATGGTTGAGAAGGAAAAGGGGGAGATCGAGGAAAGCATGAGAGACATAAAGCTTGGAGCATGAAGGAGCGAGGAGTTCGAGGATGAGCGAGAGGGAGGCAAAGAGTGAGAGGCATGTGAGGGAGAAGAAAGTGAAGGTCGAAAAAGGCTCATGCTTTGAATTAGATCGATTTTAGAGATTTAGGTTTATTAGGATTAAATTAAGGCTTTTTTATTAATCGTTTAAATTTCTAATCAGTCTTAATATGAATATATATATATATATATATATATATATATATATATATATATATATATATATCAATCTTAGGTTATTCTGATGTTTCGGACGCAACGACACAATCTGTTTCGTGATCGGAGGCTATTTGATTCAAGTCGTGTCAAATTAGGTCAATTTAGCTCAAAATATATGTTATCACTTCCCATCGCTCGACATTCATGCAAACTCATCCGAATTGAGTGTGAATAGCTTACTTGATAGATTTTGATGTTTTGAAGCTAACAACATAATCAATTTTACGAACGGAGGTCATTTGGTTTAAGTCGACCTCTTGACCTCAATATATGTGTAGGGGCATTAAATACTCGATTGCTTGATCGGTTAATCATCAAGTTGTGCAATATTTATATTCTGACCAGTTTTGAAGTTCTAAATACAATGGTGAAGTTTGTTTGATCAATCAAAGATCATTTTGACTAATTTTGGCATCAAGTGTATTTCATCCTCAATTTGTGTGTTATCACTTCTGACCATTCAACATTTGCACAGACTCATCCGAATTGAGTGTGGATAGTCTCATTTGGTAGTTTTTGATATTTTGAAGCAAACAATGCAATCAATTTTATGAATGGATTCCATTTAGATATTATCACAGCTTCCTAACTCTGATATGCATTAGCACATTGATTGCTCGATCGCTTGATCGGTTGATCTTTAGATTATGCAATATTTATATTTTGACCAATTTTGATGTTTTGAACATGATGACAAAGTTCGTTCGTCTATCAAAGAACATTTGGATTGATTTTGGTGATGTTTGGCGCATCTCAGCTCTGATTTGTGCTCTTAAGCATCTGAAGTCAATCGAATTCACTTTATAAGCTTGATTAAACTTGTGTAGCATATGTGAAGGTCAACAAATGTCCCCCAACAAAAGTGATTCATGCATGGAGTGAGTCACATTTGTTGAAAATTGGTTGACCCTGTGGGCTGGCCATAGAACTTGAATCATTTCAATTTTGATTGCAATAATTACGATGTTTGATACGATTTATCATTAGTATGATGCCTTATTTTGGACATGCTAAGTGAAGGGATTGACCAATCGAATCGACTTGTGGATAGATAAGAGTTCTTACACCATCTACTCTCTGCTTCAATAGCTTTGCTAAAGATCTCTTTCTTACATGTCATCGTAGATTTGAGTTTCCTACAACCTAGCTTTATGCTTGGTCAGGTTTGATGGAGGAATGGGTCTGCGTGTTTTGAGATTTGAAATTCCTTCTATCCTAGCTTTAAGCTTGATGGACTTGATGAAGGGCTGACCTGATTTGTCCATATTGACTTGTTAGGAAGTGTATGTACACCCTGAATCCTGTGCTTGCTGCTTTGACGAATTTGTTTAAGGGTGCATACAGATGACCCAACCTTCCTGCTTATACTAGGTCTATGTTGAGTTATCAACCTGGCAATGTGTGCTTTAATAGACTAAATAACTACAAAATTTCTTTAGTTCAGTCATCAGATTTGTATAAACTATAGAATTGTTCTCTTGATCCTATGATGTCTGCTTTGATGAACTTAATGAGGAGATTGGCTTTGATATTTGCTTTGTGCTTGATCATATCATTTAAGAATAAACTAAAATATTCCCCTGCATATAATATAAAGATTTCCTTGAGGCGGCTCTGAATTGATAATTTCCTCAGATTGTCTTGGTCTATCAATCAAGTAGAAAGATTTCTTGGATTTTGATTGCTTGTAGTCACTAAGCTAAATATGGCTTGAGATTGAATAGCCATCATCATTAAACTGATGAGTAGGGGATCTTTCACTGCGGTCTTTTCTTACGGCTTGTTGAGTGAGGAGAGCATGAGCAACTCGGCCATTTATAGGCTCATTGAGTTCGACCTTTAGAACTTACTCGAGTCTTTAACTAAGCTGTGATGGGTTGGTGATTTGGTCATCGACTAACAAATGGGGCTCTTTCACTGGCCTTTTCTTGGCTTGTTGAGTGAGGAGAGCATCGAACTGACCATTTGGCTTGAGTTCTACCTTTAGAACCCACCTGCGTCCTTGACATCAGGATGTAGAGGTTGATGTTTTTCCAACTCTATTGATTGAAGCTTCCAAGATTAAGAGTTCTTCTAACTTGATCTTTGACATTTGATGAATATTGGAGAGAAATTTTTGAATTTTTAGGGTTGCCTTTTCATGTGTAGAAATAGATTATTTTTATTGCTTGCAAGAGCCTGCAACTTTAGAAATAATAGTTATAGTTAAATTCAGGGATTTCACGTAAAGCTCGATGTCAACCTGAATCAGAATATATTTGAGGATCTCATCTTATAGCATGACGTCAACTCAAATAAACTTAACATAAAATAAAAATGCCCCTGTCTTGCGGGAAATTCTAAAGCACATTTAGAAGAACTTTTAAGATGAGATTAAGCAAATACATCAATATTTGAATTGATATGCTCTTAAAAGGGTTTTAACATGTAATATTGATTTCATCTATGTATAGAAATCTAAAATGCCCCCTGTGTAATAAGGATATTTTCACAAAAAAGTTTTTTTTATCTTGGGTGAGTATATTTGTTTAGGGATCTTGGCATGAAACACAATATCGACCTAAATAGATATACTAAAAAAATGCCCCTGTCTTGTAGGATGATTTCTATTATACCTCGAGAATGTATTTATCATATATAATACTTTTTCAGGTAATGACCATTAATTGGTGGCATTGGTCTTTCACCCTTTAAGTTAATGAGTTGGTATGCCCCTCCTTGGTATACTTTTTCAATTAAAAAAGGCCCCTCCCAATTAGGCTCAAATTTGCCACCAAATTTTTGATTGCGAATAATTGGTCTTCTCACCAAGACTAGTTCCCCTTTTTTTAATGTTCAAGATCGCACCATATGGTCAAAAGCCTGGACATCTTTGCTCGATAAACCTCCAAATTTTGATGAGCTTGCAATCTAACTTCATCAAGCATCGAGTTCCTCCATTCTCAAATGAGCATTTCGATCTTCAGTTAAGTTGTATTGGATTGTTATTCAAGTGATGAAACTCAACTTTAAGCAGAAGAACTTCTTTAGTTTCAAATACCAATGAATAAAAAGTGGCTTTAATCAGCATCTTGTAGGTGGTTTGATACATCCATAGTGCCTCTATTAGTTTGGTATGATTCTTTTATTTTAGTGAGAATCTTCAGCATTTTGACTAATGTCTTGTTGAAGGCTTCCAAACCATTTGCTCTTGGATTATATATTGAAGAGTATCAATCAATTTTGCATATCGAAGAATCTATAAATCTTTGTATTTTGAAAGTTGTCATTATCAAAAATTATTTGACGCAACACTCCAAATCTATAAACAACATTATGCATAAAGTTGTTAATCACTCGATCAGCAATAACTTCTTTAAATGGGGTTCCTTCAGCCCACTTAGAGAAATAACCAATCGCTACTAATATGAAGCGGTGTCTAGCTGATGACAATGGATCAATTGGTATAATTACATCTGTACCCTAGCATTCGAATGGCCAGGATGCTATTGTTGGGTGTAGTGGATTTGGAGAATGATGGATTATATTCTCATGTACTTGACATTCGTGACACCTCTTAGCATGATTGATACAGTCTCTCACCATAGGTGGCTAATAATGCCCATCATTTTGATCTTTACCATATTGGGACTTGATGATGCAATAAAAGTTCTTCATTGACTTCATCTATCACTTTGGTACCATCATTTATATTTAGGCATCGTAGCCACATTTGTTCAAAGGATCTACGATATAAAGTGTTGTTGATGAATCCATAGCATAACATTCTCTTCTCAATTTACACTGCCAATGATTTATTATTTGGTAATTTGCCTTCTTTAAAGTAGTCGATGAAGGGTTGCCTCTAATCATGTGGCTCTTTTACAATAAGAGCTTCACACTGCTTTTCTGAAGCAATATCAATCTTATCTCTTCTGGGTATAACTTATTGCTGATTTTGTGGAGTATGAGGAGCAACCTGAGGGATATCTTGCTGGGTCAAATTTGATAACCCCTCTACCTACGATGATTAGTACTTTGCTGACTCTAGAATTTATTGAGTAAATATCCTGATCATGACATAATCCCCATTCATACTTACCATTTTCTTAGCTAATTTTGCTAAGCAATCTGCTTTGCTATTCTTTGATCAAGAGACTCAAGTTAATATGACATTTGATATTTGCTTCATAAGCTCAAGAACTCGCTTGATATAGAAAACTAACTCAAGCTTGTTGATTTTATAGATGTCTAGTACTTGATTATAATAAGCTGAGAATCGCCAAAAATATGCAAGTTTTGAATGCCTATGAAAGTAGCTTCTTCAAGACCTGCCACTAATGCTTCATACTCGGCTTCATTATTAGTTCTTGGCTCGGTCAACCATATGATGGTCTCATTATTCCTTCTTCTAGTGTTATGAAGACGATGCCGATTCCTGCCACTTGCCCTTGGTAAATTTAGAGTTGGATTTGTTTGATCGATGAGGCCCCATCAAAGTACATTTCTCAAATTTCTAATTTTTCTCTTTCATGAATGAGCATAATTTGCTCATTAGGCAAATCATCGTTAAGAGAAGAGTCCGCAGAGATGGGATGTACATCAACAAAATCTAAGACTTGTCCCTTCATTTTCTATGGAATGTATGTGATATCAAATTGTGTAAATACCCATCTTTTCAAGCGATCAATCAATGCCGGTCTTGTCATCAAGTACTTCGGATCGATCCTTAAGATGAGGGTAATCTTGTGAGATAACATATATAGTGATGGAGCTTTTGACCAAAGATCAATGCCAAATAGTGCTTCTCTATTGGAGAGTATATTATTTCTGCTCCTACCAACCTCTGACTGATATAATAAAGAGCTTTCTCTTTGATCTCTTCATTGTGTTGTGCTAATAACGCTCCAAGGGAGTCTTCTAATGCAGCTGTGTATATAATGAGGGGCTTCCTAGGAGGTGGTGTTGCAAGGATTGGTAGATTTAATAGGTAGCTTTTAATGCTATTGAAGACTTCTTGGCACTCTTTGTCACATTTAAATGGAGCATCATTTTTCATCAACTTTGCAAATGGTTGACAGCGTCCTGATAGGTTTGATATAAATCGATGGATGAATGCAAACTATCATTGTAAAGAATAGAGTTGATGCAAACTCTTCGGTGGAAACATCTCCATAATTGCCTTGATTTTAGGAGGATCAATTTCAATTCCTCTGTAATGTACAATGTACTGGAGAAATTTTTCATAGGATACCCCGAATGCACATTTTAGAGGATTCATCTTGAGATCAAAATTTTTTTATTCTCTCTAATATAATTCTCAAGCATTCAAAATGATTTTCATGATTTAAGCTCTTCACCGCCAAATCATCAACATAACATTCCACCTTCTGGTGAATTAACTCATCAAAATACGGTCATGGCTTTTGGTATGTAGCTCTATTTCAATCAAAGGCATGATTGTAGCAATATACCAATTGCCCCTAAATGATGTGTGTTTCATCTTGAGCCATCTTGATTTGATTGTATCCCGATGATCCATCCATGAATGAGAACATATCATAGTTGGAAGTATCCAACTAGTAGATCTGATATTGGAAGCGGGAAGTTATCTTTTGGGCATGCCTTATTTAGGTCACGAAAGTCAATGCAGATTTGATCGTATTTCTTCATAACTCGATAATGTTGGCTATCAAATCTGCATACTCCTCCTCCCGGATGAAGCATGCTTTGATCAGCTTCTTAGTTTATGTAATTACTTGTTCATCAATCTCAAATCTCATTCACCTAGAAGCTTGCTTAACATGCATCACATTTGCTTTAATGACAATTTTATGAAATGATAGTATGATAATAGTGTAAAAATATACTCTATAAAATGATTCATTCAACATAGAGCCTCATATGTTAGTAATTTGAATTTATTACACATCTAAATCACTATTTTTATTTTGAATTTTCAAATATTTTATTACTGCTATAGGATGTATTTGACTAGCCAAAGATGGAAAGAAAATCTTGTCCCCAGTGGAGTCGTTATAAATCTATGTGCTCTGAAAATTTACCACCAACCTCTCGCAATTGAAGAGAGTTTGATTTAAATATAGGTTAAATTTTTAGATGGAATAGTAAAAGACACTACCGGAGATTCATCATTTTCTAAGGACTTTAGATATGGTTCGGTTTTTATAGCAAGCACCTATAGTTAATTTCCCTCTCAATCGAAAGAGAGAACTTTTAATTAAAGCTAGTCATTAGATCACTTAAAGTAGCATATAGCAACATCAGGTGGAGTTTTGTAATTTAGAGTTTAAATTTATGAAATTTATCATCTTTTAAACTTAAAGTGGATGTATGGGGGAATGATGACATGTCCGATCTAGATCCCATGGTTCGTCATCTTGTCTCCAGTCTACTTAGTCGAGGAGGTAATTAGAAAGGATTCTTATAATCAACACATGAGTTACATAGTCCAAGAAATCTTTATAGACTTAGGGTGCTGTTTTTCTAAAGAGACATGCTTAAGTCTACCTTAGTTGATAAAGGATTTTTTCTCTATCAGGTGTACCTTATGATTCACAACTCAAAGGGCAGAGTCATTGGAGAGCCTATGGGCTATGATCATGATCGTAATATAATGGAGCCTTATTGGCCAAACCACCTGATCAGAGGACTCTGGTTGTACTACATCATCTATGGAGCCTACAGGCCAGGCCACGCAGTTAGAGGACATGGGCCGCATCCTTACTAACATGAGATTGATTAGGAGTGAACATAATAGAACACTTGATTTGACATTGGCTCTTTTGTGAGCTAAATTTTTCTTAATTTATAACCTCCGAAAAATAATTATGGAAGGTGGATAGATTGAGTTTTGCTTTAAGCTTTTAATGATTGAATTTCATTTAAGTAGTTTTTAGATTGATATTTTATTTGAAGTTAGAATCACATTTTGATGGAAGTATCACCTCGAAATCATTCAACACAGCCATCATTAGGATAGTTAATTGATTGAATCAATATATTTGAGACTTTAGATCGGCCAACTCGAGCTTCTAATAAATGATCAGATCTACTATCACATGACAAAATTAGCTTCTCAGATATTTTGCTAAGTCAAAATTCTTATAATAGATTTGACAAAATTTCAGCAGCATTTCAATTAGGGGAGCGACATCTAACAATTTTTTTGCTTACTCAGTATGCCCTATTGAGTGTAGCGAGTGGTGTCTTGCGACACCACAGTCGTCTTTGCACCCGCTATGCCCTATGGTACATTAGCGGGGTCTTCAAACCTACAAAAAGAAACTAGCACATATATTTCCACATTAACACATTTCAAGCTTATTTTGTTGCACATTCACCAAACCTGAGGGAGATGGAGAGGGATATGAAAACCAAGAGAAGAACTCGCCTGATGATGATGTTCTTCTTTGACTGCGGTGAATGAAAATGCCAAAAGGAGACGGAGAGAGAGATGCTTTAAGAGAAGAACGCCTGATGACAAGTTCTTCTCAAAGGAAAAGGAAAGGTCGGAAGGAAGAAAATCAGTGGATGTGTGTTTAATTTGAAGAAGGTTATGCTTGCTCTTGTAGAAAACAGATCAAGAGGGATTTTTGGTTTGGTGTGTTTGTTGAGGTAGATGAAGAAGGAAGATTGGGAAGAAGAGGGAAATTTCTATTTGGGAGGAAAATGGGGATTTTTGGTTTTGGGAGAGATAAGAGAAATTGGGATTTTCGGTTTAAGATGAGAAAAGATTTCTTTAAGAATGAGGAAAATAGGATTTTCATAAAGAAATGAGAAAATATTTTTTCAGAAAAGGAAAGGGGATTTCTATTCAAGAAATAGAAAAGAAGAGGAAAGAGAGAGAACTCCCTTTTCATTTGAGAGAAATGGAAGTCTTGTGTGGTTTAGAGAGAGAGAAAATTGAAGAGAAAGACCATTCTTTTTGAGGGAAGAAAAAATAACCTGAAAGGAAGAATGTTGAAGAAGAAGCAGACAGAGCAGAGCGGTGTGCATCAAACAATGAGCTTAGCACATGAAGGAGAGCTAAGGGAGTTGCATGAGGGATGGGAGGCATGGATCGAGAGGCAATGGAGGGAGGAAAAGAGCGAGTGAAGGTTGATTTCTGGGTCATGCTTTAATTGGTTGGTGATTTAGGGATTTAGTTTAGTTAGGATTAAATTAAGGCTTTTTTCTTAATCATTTAAATGTCTAATTAGTATTAATGTAAATTTCACGCCAAAAAAAGTATGTATTTAATATATATATCAATCTTAGGTTATTATGATGTTCAAGCAACATGTAACTGATCGGAACCATTTGATTCAAGTCGATATCAAATTAGGTCAATTTGAGCTCAAAATGCGTCTTATCACTTTCCATCGCTTGATATTTGTGCAGACTCACCCGAATTGAGTGTGATCAATTTTATGAACGGTGGTCATTTAGTTTAAGTGGGTGCCTCCTGATCTCGATATACGTATAGGCACGTTGATGACTCGATTGCTTGATCGCTTGATCATCAAGCTGTGAAATATTTATATTCTGACTAGTTTTGATGTTCTGAACACAATGGAGAAGTCTGTTCATTAATAAGAGATCATTTCGACTAATTTTGGCGACGTCCACTATATTTCAGCCTCGATTTGCGTGTTGTTACTTCCGATCATTCGACATTTGTACATACTCATCTGAATTGAGCATGGATAGTCTCATTTGGTAATTTTTGATGTTTTGAAGCTAACGGTGCAATCAATTTTACGAACCGAGGTTGTTTAGATATTGTCGCGCTTCCGACTCAAAGTCGTAGCATTGATCGCGATCGTTTGATCTTTAGATTATGCAATATTTATATTTTGACCAATTTTGATGTTATGAACATGATGGTGTAATCCGTTCATCAATCGGAGGTCATTTGGACTAATTTTTGGTGATGTTTGACATCTCAGATTTGTGCTCTAAAGCATCCTAAGTCAATCAAATTCACCTTATAAGCCCGATTAACTTGTGTAGTATATGTGAAGGTCAACAATATAGAGAAAATTTAGTCATAACTTACATAATATATATATATATATATATATATATATATATATATATATATATATATATATATATATATATATATATATATATATATATATATATATATATATATATATATATATATATATATATATATATATATATGAGATCTCACATCTTATTTGAGAGTCTAAGCATCCAAGAAACAAGCTAAGGTGGGCTACAAGATTGGTACCTATCACTTCTACCTTCTTACTCTTCCACTTTTTCCATCAATCCATACAACCTATAATTATAAGAAATATTGTTTCTTTGCACTATCATTTCTTCCCCAAAATGCATCTCATGATTATAATACTATCTATGTTATGTATTCTTCACCTTCCTCAAGTTATTACCCATTTTTCTGTATGTTCATTATTTTTTACTATTTCTTCCATTATAATTATTATCATTATTGTTATATTCTAGTGACGATTTTAAATTTTATAGTGACATTGCTAATGTGTAGAAGAAAGTCGATTAAGCTATTGTATGAATTGATATAAGTTATATAAGGACTTGAAAATGAGTTTCATTGATGTAGAATTTTTCTTAATTAGGTTATTCCATTTATATTTTATTCAATGATGTTCCTTGGACCAATTTTAGCTCTTGATTAAAACCTCTTGAAGTGCTCACCTTATTTACAAGAAGATAAACATGTTTTTTTTATATGGATCATCATCTGATATTTACAATATGTTCATTTGAGTATTTAATAAATTTCTTGTGAATTAAGCATTCAATAAATTTTATAATCATATTTCAATGACATATGAAGTGTAGTTAATATTATCATGAAAATCTTAAACACTTAAATATTTGAAATATATGATAACGTTGATTCATCTATGCATTGATATTGATGAAATAAACCTTGTTCCTGAAAATGATAATATATTGATATAAAATATTTTGATCATAATTATTATAAAATATTTATATATGATAATAGTTGCTCAAGACACAATATATTTATGACTATCTGTGTTGAAAGTAATGTAGGGAGTGCTTTTTTATTAATAAAACTTGAAAGTTAAGATGAGTCACTATTTATCCAATGATGGGTGAAAGTCATCCTATATATATATATATAAGTATTTTGATACATATTTGCTAAGTCATTTCTCTCTATATATAAGAATATAAATGAATAAAGCTGATTAATAGTTAAATGTAAATGCATGGATTATTATTTCTCATATTACGGATTACGAACACTAATATATAGCAACAACAGCAAATTTGGTATTTAATCATTTTAATTATAAAATATTTCCTTAATTTAATGATGCTATGATCTGTATTATATTTATATTACATTAAAAATTATACCTTTTTATTAATCATGTTGCATGTGATATGCCTTATTATTTATATTTTTAATTTATAAAAATTATCTATTGAGTTTGAATTATAAACTCATTTACTAATAAATTTTTTTTAATATATTATATCTAATTGATTGATAAATAGTCATTATGTGGGTAAATCTTAGTACTAAATTAGAGTGTAATTGAGTCAAGCTCACATGAGTCCAGCTCTGCTTGAACTTGATCATCAATGAGTAAGATATTGAGTCATTATCAAGATATATATATATATATATATATATATATATATATATATATATATATATTACTAAACATTCACAATAAATTTTAGATTGATTGGTGCAAATATTGTTAAATATTCATTCCTTTTTTATAAACTTGATATTAATTTTAATTTCCTCCCCGAATGAAAGGCAGCAAGAAATGTCATAAAAGAAGTGTAATTTTTTTTTATTTTATTTTATTCTATTATATATATATATATATATATATATATATATATATATATATATATATATATATATATATATATATATATATATATATATATAAATGAATTATTTTCTTTCAATATAAAGCTATTTTTTGTACGTGAGCTTTTAAAGAGAATATTATGTGTGATGTTTCGATATAATTTTATATCCAAACATTAAATCTGATGTAGATATTTAATAAAATATAAAATTTAATTTATATTTTATATGTCGGACACCTAGCTAATATTTTTTCACCTTTTAATGCACCGGCGACTTTATAGACAGGATTTTGATTTTCATATAGCATGCGGCAAATACCGAAAGCTCTCATAGGCTCATAGCGAGAACCAATGAAACAACTTGAAGCCATCCCGTCGATATCGCCATGGCTGAGGGCGAATCGCGACTAATCATCGCAGTGGCAGGGAAGATCATCATCTAGTCATTGTAGAGAGTTCGAAGTGTGCAGATGGCCAAGGTCGTGGCAAGCAGGATCGCTTAACTGGTCTGGTCGTTAGGATAAGGGAAAGCTTGGCTTGTTGTAGGAGGATCGCCCCGGTGGCTAAATCAATGATGCGGAAGTCGGGAAGAGGGTGAGTAGGGGTTTGTTTATTTATTTTTATTTATATTCAAAGAATATGATCTCTTTCGTGGTCTCCTGATTTGATCTGCCATGACTTTCTTGACATTGAATTACCTACGAGATTCAAACCAGTTGACCTCCTTAGGCCTGAAGATCCGCTGCATCGATCGATCTCTATTATATCTTCCACCGAATTCCTTTGCAATATATTTCCTCTTCAGTACATTGAAGTAAGAGCCGTGCGGGAGGGGGTTTAGGAGGGAGCGAAATAGATTGTGGACATCCTTGACCTGTTCAGAATATAGCATATAAAAATATTTAATAAGTCATCATAATATTAAAAATATTTAATAAGTCATGATAATATTAAAAATATTTAATAAGTCATGATAATATTAAAAATATTTAATAAGTCATGACAATATTAAAAATATATATATTTTTTAATGATGAATGATATAGACATAAATTATTATAAGTAAATTGTTGATTATAGTTTTTAAGATTTTTATCAGTTAAATTAGCTGATAATCATATAGTCATTTATAAGAGTTTATAAGACTTGATTAAAAATATTAAATAAAAATTAATCATTTATTTTATTTATTATGTTTAAAAAATAGTGAAGGTAATTTATTATATTTAAATATGTTGCTTAGATTTCATTATTATTTAATTAGGATTTTTAATTAGTTTAATGATTATCATATTTTAAAAATAGTAAGACATTTAAATAGTCTACTTATAATCCCTTTCATACATATTAGTATCAATTATATCCTAATTAAATTTGATTACTTATCAATTTTATTAATTTTTAAAGTAATGTTAGAGCAACTAAATAAATTCTAATTATTATTTAATCATCTAAGTTAAATATTATTAAAGCATTTAAACATTAATTAATATTGATGAATCTATTCATCTTGCAAATTTGATTTCAATTCCTTCTTAGATTTCATACATTAATTTTACAATCATTAAAATTATAAATCCTTAAAATAGATAGTTAAATAGTTAACTATGATTTAACATGTGTGCCTAATATTTTTTAAAATTTATACTTTTAAAATTTAATAAATTTAAATTTGTTGTGTGTTGGAACATTTAATATGGTAAGAGGATGTGTTTAATATTTCAATTTTATATGAAAATCTAACATACATACAAGTTAAGAGAAGAGTTGTAAAACTAATAATTTTATGTGAAAAACTCAAAAAGAGAGTGATCAAGCTAAGAGATGGAGGTTGAGCGATTGTAGTTGAGCACTATGATCAAGTGAAGGTCGAAAACTATAATCTTGCTATAGTCAAATGATGATTATTTGGCAACCATGATTGGGAGACTATAGTTAAGCAAACGTCTTTGAGTGAGAATTGTCGTTAGAGATGAGATGATGGGTATGGGTTGCCAAGTGGTTCAAGGCTTCATAGTTCTACCATTCCTAATCAACCTATCGAAAAAATTGCTAAAGCTAAAGGGCTTTATGCTATAACTTTTAAGGAGCCTAATTAATAGTCATGAGTTGCCTTCTTTCAAGCATCTAAAGTAAATAGATGTGGGTTCTAACATGAGACACATCCCATTCTGATGAAATCTAGATTCACTTTGGATAAAAAAAATGTTTACAAGCCCAAAAGTAGCTGATGGTGATTCAAAGATTTTGCTTGTGATTGGCAATGGTTCATGAAGACTTTGTATTGTAATTATGTGTTTTCTCATGAAGGGAGCGTTGAGATAAGTTTGAGTAAAATTGTTACATTAAGGAGACAACTTTGTTATATGATTGATTAAGATATACTTCATTAAGTGAAGGTTTTATATAAACAAACCAATTTTAGGGTTGGTAGAATTGGTTTGTGAGCTTAATAATTTTCTACTATTGATTGATTTGTATTTTATTAACTTTAAGCTGATTTAGCTGAGTGGATTTATTTTCTATGAGTCAATTTGTTAGAGTTGATTTTGAAAAGTAGAATTTATATTTTGGAGGAAGACATGTTGATTATGAAAGCACAGATTTACATCATAGGTGATGCAGAATGAACCGAAGTTAGCATTTGTTGAAAAGATAACATGTCATGCTTTTATGTAAAGAAATTTTTTTTAATTCACACATAAATAATTACTAATTAATTCACACCAAAATATTATAGTTATATTTATTAATGTGGTATTTATATCCATAATTGTACATTTATTTTATTATTTGTTTCTACACAATAAGCTATAAAAACCAAACAAAAAGTTTGGTTTTTTTCTGCAGTAAAAAGAATTGAGGAAGCCTCGAGTTAGGGAAATGATCAATTAGTGTTTTACATCATCTTCTTCACTATAACTATCTTCCATTCTTATTATCTTACAAACAAAAATTAATATTCATGTGAAAATTAGAGTTTTCATGTTCAATGATGCTCCATCTCTTTAAAATTTGCAGCTTTAAAATTATTATTGCTTATTTTGATATGGCTCACTTTTAGACTTGGGTCAGTGAGCTTATCAATTAGGCTAGAGAAAATATACTAATTTGAGTTTGGGCACATCTATGATAGATCTACCTACCATTGGCTTCGCATGTAGATGTAGGTGTGATATATGTGCTTAATAATTTCTACACAATATTATTAACATATGAATATTATGTCAGTATCTAACAAGTCATTTATCCCATTTTGAAGCTTTTATAGTATAAGGTTGAATGTACCTTATTATATTACTTATGTATTAATATTAAGTCAATACCTAACACGGCAAAAGCAAATCTTCACTTTTATTTATTTATTTTGATAGATGGCTACTTAGATATCTTGCACAAATTCACCCTCTAAACACAACTTCTCATATGATGAAATTTTTTAAAAAAAAGAGAGAATCAT
The DNA here is from genome assembly GCA_021442155.1 of Cymbidium sinense. NCBI lineage: Eukaryota > Viridiplantae > Streptophyta > Magnoliopsida > Asparagales > Orchidaceae > Cymbidium > Cymbidium sinense. The sequence goes on along the minus strand of CM038220.1, from coordinate 99,070,362 downwards.
TAGATCAACTATTGGCAGTTGGCTGAGTAATGAGTGTAGCTCATATCAAACCTATTTGAACTTGAGATTGAATCTGATCAAACTAGTATAAGACTGTATTGAAATAGTTAATTTTATGTTTGTTATATTTGAATTAATATATGTGTTGTTAGAACTTTAAGAAAATAAATTAGCAATTAAGAAATAAATTTAACACAACTAAGAAAATAAAAAATAAAAGTAATTAGATTGAAATAGCGTGGGAGGAAGGTGTGCTGATGATACTATACTTAGAGTAGATCAAGCCTTGGGTGCACAAATTTGTGGTTCTCTTTTTTTCTTGTGAGATATAACACATACCCTTATCTTGATCATGTGTGCACCATGATTGATTGACAAAACTTTGAACTAATCATGTGTCTCTTGTTGCCCAAAAATGAAATGAAGAGAATGACAAGAAAATATATAAATAGAGAAAGGAAGGGAGAATATTCAAATTTTCTCATGTCATTCAAGCTGACATTATCATCTATTTATAGGTGAAAGATGGGAGCCAAATACAAAATCACATAATTATGATTTATAGCCATTACTAGCTATTATTTAAAGTTATAAATTAATTTATTCGTATTCATTTAATTTATGTTATAAGTTATATAATTAATATTTTTATTATAATACCATTTTAATAATAATGTTAAGAATAACATTATATAGTGTAACATTATTATAATGTTATAATATTTTTTTCTTTATTTTTTCCGTAACAATTTCCTCTCCAATAAAAAAATATTATAAATAAACTTGAGGTGAATAAAATAAGATATCAATAATCAAATTTTTCATTTTGGACAACTTTTATCATGCATTCGATGAAAGTACCTTCCGGGTTTGAACTTTCACTTAGTATAACCAAAAGTTAACTATAATAACTACCATAATAACCGAAGTTTTGAACTAAGTTTATAATTATTATATCATTTGGTATACACATGATATGAGACATGCTATAAGTTCTACTCAAGGGTGTGCTTTAAAGGCCATGTGCTTTCATATCAATTCATAAGTATTTTTAGGTTCTTAATAAGATCTCATTGCAGCAGCCTATTACTACAACACTCATATAGTTGAGATCTCCAAGATACACTGCAATTATAATATCTCACAAATTTTTTTTCCTTTGATATCATTAAGAGCTATAGCTCAAGCTTAATTTCATTGCAGTTTAGCATAAATATATATAAGGATGATATTTATAATATTTAGAATTATGCTTTCACCAATCATTCGATCAACTTCATTTTTAACACATTAAACCTTCTATCATAGTGTTTCTAATATGAAGGTTGGGTTTCCACTGTTATGATTATTTTAACCCCATCCTTTCTAATGATCTTAATATAAAAGCTTTTGCAAGCCCTTTTTCCAATGGATCTGCAGTATTTTTCTAGAGCAAATAAAATGGTAAGAAACACCACCTCTTTTACCAATTTAAAAACTTTATTTTCTTGACCCTTTACTATAAAACCTTCAGGTTGATCCTATAAAATTTCTTCATCTAAATCACCATTTAAAATACAAGTTTTACATCCATTTGATTTATAACTAGATTATATCAAGATAAAGCTAAAACAAACAAATTATAGAAATTCTAGCAACCGAAGAATAAACATGAAAATAGTCAACACCACTTTTTTGTGTATTTTTGGCTTCTCATCTTGCTTTATATTTATCTATAGATCCATCTGATTAAATTTTTTTTTTAATATCCATTTGTCCAATAGTTTTACAACATGGAGGTAAATCATAAAATATCTAAGCTTTATTTGATATGATAGAATCTATTTCATTATTAATAGCTTCTTTCTAAAATGGTGCATCTATAGAATTCATAGCTTGATCAAAAGTAGTAGGATCATTTTCTAAAATAAATATTTTTGTTAAAAGAGAATAAAAATTATCAATTAAAATTTTCTCTTTTCTAATTCTTTTACTTTTTATAATATTTTTCTCATTTTTATTAGTTAAAATAGTATCATCATTATTTATTATAGAATTTTCTATTTAAGATTTTTTTATTAATAGATTTTGTAATCTTATTTTTCATAGAAAATATATCTTCAAAAAATATAGCTTCTCTAGATTCCATAATTGTATAAATAGAAATATCACTAATATTAGAATTAATGATAAGAAATCTATAAGTTGGACTATTAAGAGAATATCCAATGAATACACCATATATAGTTTTAGATCCTAATTTTCTATTTTTATATTCTCGAATAAATATTTTAGCTAAATAACCCCAACTTTTAAATACTTCAAATTGGGTTTTCTATTTTTTTCAAAATTCATATGGTGTTTTATTAGAATCTTTATAAGGAATTAGATTTAAAATAAAACAAGTTATTGTTGACCTCACTTTTGGAGTGAGGATTCAATCTTCCCATCATGTCTAGGAATCTTCTAGACTAAGAACTCCTTACTCATGGACACTTATAGTGGCTAAGTGAAACATAACCTAAACCTTAGAGACTTTAGAAGGGTTTCCATGGATTAGGCTGCTTTAAAGACTAAGGATACCTACCCTATCCTATGGCCTAACCCATGACTTGCAATCATCTAAGTCCAAATAAAATCATATTAAATCAAGATTAAACCAAATTGAATCAAACTAAAAGTATAAAACCAATGCATAAACATAAATGAACTCAAAAATAAATTCAAATGAGGTTCAAAGTGGTAAAAGTCATTTGACCTAGAGATTTTGGGCCCCATTAAGTTAAAAGTCAACAAACAAAAAAATTGTACAAATTAAATCACTCTTAAAGATCAAAATCATTAAATGAATATGTTTAAACATAAAACTAAACAAATCTAAATCAAATGAGATCTCAAATGGGTTAATTAGATCATTTAACCCATTAAGCTCAATTTGGATTAAAATTGATTCAAATCAAAAGTAACATCAAGTCAAATAAAACCAATCACTCTAAATCAACATAACCACTTGATCAAACATGATTAGAACTTAAACACATCTTGGTTGAGCCAAACAAAACATTTAACTCAATTGAACCCGATTTAACCCATTTGAACTCAAAATGGGTCAAATCCAAATCCAAGCCAAATTAATCCAAGTTAAACAAAATCAATCAATTAAAATAATCATAATGATCAATTAAACATAATTAAAGTAAATACAAGGCCAATGAGTCAAATCAGGTTGCTTGAACCCAACCAAACTCATTTGGGTCAACATGAGTTGACCTAATCCCAAATTAACCCCAAATTGAATAAAACACTTAAAGTATCATGTAAAAAAGTTAAAATCAAACCTTTATGGTTGGGAGAAACCAAAGAGAGAGAGAGAGAGAGAGAGAGAGAGAGAGAGAGAGAGAGAGAAAGGGAGGGAAAACACAATCTTGCAAAATTCCCTTAATCAATCCTCCCCACACCTCTTGCACTTAATGGAAATGCCACACAACAGAAAAGAAAGGCTTAGGAGCTAGAATCCAAGGCCACTAATCAACCATCACCTCCCAATCAATTCCCATCACCATTAATGGTGATTTTCAGCCACCATTAAGCACATAGGAAAAGAGGCACTAAAGTGATGAATTCTGCCATTATTCACACTCCAAGATCTCTCTTAAGCAACCATCAATGATTTTCCCACTTTTTTTGAGCTAAAACACCAAACAATGTGGATTAGAAGGGAGGCGGCTATTGATGAATACAACATTCCAAAGAGACAAGAGGTTGCATTCATTCCAAAGCTTCCTCTTGCATTAAGGAGTGCTGGATTACTGCCAAAACTATCTCCGAGGTAATTTTTAACTTTAGTTGGTCATAGGATCTCTTTTTTGTGGTGATTCTTGCATGATTTTAATAAATTCCCTTAAAAATCACTTGCATTCTTCATTTTATACAATCTTAATGCGAAATAGAAGTTTTCCGGTGAGAATCAACATGAAATTGATCACAATCGGACCCCATTCCGTCGATTTTCATGATTTTTGCTGGTTTTCAATTTTCGGTACATTGCTGCATCCCCCTTTCGTCGGATTGGGAGGCGGCGCAACCATCCGATCTTCCATTCAAGGAAACAGTCGTGATTTAGCGCTAGATCCTTTGATTTAAACCTTCAGATCACCGTATTTGATTTGGACTGTCTGATCTATGATGGGATGGTCCGATCAAAATCGCGCCATCCCGCATGGTTTCCTGCTCATTTTCCATGCGGAACAGCTTCATCCAATTGTCGTGCACCATGCGGCATCGCGTGCCACGCAGGGCCATGCGGCGCAATCCACCACTACCACGTGGAGACATGTGGTCTAATCAGCACCGCATGGTGCTGACTGGATTAAGTAAGAAATTAAGGATTTTTGGATTTTAAAAATTAATTAAATCACGTGGAACTTCAAAATTTTAAAAAATAAAATAAAATTCTTAACAAAAAATTGTCAATAAGGGCTCGTGGATTCATATTTTTGAGAGGAATCCAATAAATTCAAAATCCTCAAATTTCACTAAATATTATGAGCTTAGTTTGAGTTTTAGTCAAAATTTTTTTTATTAATTACTCTAAAAATATAAATCAGATTGAGTTAAAACTTTCAAGGATTAATGTTGAGCTTAAAATATAAATATCATAAAAATTTCAAACCAAATGAATCATCGATTGGGATATATTGAATTTTGAAACTCAAATAGTCCATTTTAATAAAATAAATTAACAAACCTTATAAAGATTATTTAAATCGGCGAAAACTTTGAAAAATCATAACAAATTATAAAAAATCCAAAAATTGCAAATAAATACTCATTTTAAAGGTATTTGAGGCGAGGATGTAATAAAATATTTATAATTAATTTTAAATTATAATTAAGGCTTAATTAGGGTTTAATTATAAACTTATTTAACTTAATTACTTCTTAATTAACTTTGGGATTATTCTCCATCTTTCTGAGAATGTCTAAGGGGATGACCTCTGCCTCCCCTAGTTTTCTTGGTATTGCTATTTAATTTAGAAAATTAATTAATTAATCTTAATTACTCTCATAATCTAATTAATAATTAATTAATCTTGTGAACATTAATGAATCAAAAAATTAATCCTTTGAGTAATGAATGAGCCCATAGGATAAGATTGAGACCTCCTTCTTAATCTATTCCTTCAAGTTCATTTAATTAATCAAGTTAATTATGGATTAATTAATTAATTGAATTACTTAATCAATGAAGCTAAGATCTAAATCATTCTAGAACTTAATCACTTAACTCTTAGGTAGATTCTTAGGTGTTCAATAACTTAAGAGAATTATAAGAAAATTATAACTAACCTACATGTGTGGGAGGGTTATAAGAGTACTTAATTAAACCCTTTAGCTCAACCAACCAATAATTATGGTTGCATAAGGTCCTTTTATTTTCATAGGATCATTATCGATTTTATTTCCAAAGCATGTGCATATCATGTTGGCTCATAATTACTTGGATAATTATGCTAAAGTGGCATAGGAAAGGGGTAATAAATGGACTTAACTCATATTATAACCTAATTAACCCATAAAATCAACCTAATTAGCTTTTTCATCAAACTAATTTGAACCACAAACATGGCAATGGATTAGGATCAGCAAACTTTTTCTCATTTCATTAAATCAAGTCAAAACATAAAATAAAATATGGTATTAACAAGCTTTGATTTTCTTTAAATGCTTTTATTTAACATGATTGTCCTTAGGAATTAGTTTAATTGAATGAGATTATATGCTTATATTTAGTATTTCCTTTTTAATCATGTTAAATATTGTATGTCATTTGAATCATTCATTCATGTCTTTCAAAAATAAATCAAATGAAATTTTCTTTCTGTTAAACTTGCATGTGTTGAATTAAATTTATATGCTATTATCACTATTAAATCAAAGTTATTTTTAAAAGTGTCTAAATCAACTATAATATTTGGATTGATAATAGTTATAAATATCTATAAGCTTGCATATGTATATAGCTTAGAACATGTGATATGGAGTTCTCTTTCTTTAGTCTACATGGAGTTACATAAAGTTTGAATGTTAACAAATATATAGTCCATTTGAAAAGGACATAACTTTTGTTTGTATTCTTTCCTATGTATTTCTATGTTTAAATTTAGATTGAACTTTAGCTCACATGTATAAATAATTCAATTAAAAGAAATACAATTTTCGCATAATGTTTCATTCTTGTTTTCATTTGTACATTTATGTCTATTTAAGAATAGTGGGTATATCTAGTCTGGACATTTCGGGGATGCACAACTTAAGTAGCCCCAAGAAGGTCTTTGCCTCACTCTTCTAGTTTAACAAATGGCAAAGTATCCACTTAAAACTTGTATACACTTGTATGTGCATTTAGCTAATGAATGAGATCTCCTTTCAATTGAAAGAAATACAATTCTTCCATAATTTTCCATTCTTGTAGTCATTTGTACATCCATGTATTTAAGAATAGTATATCTACAGTGGTATTGACCTCATTTTTGGATGAGGTTTATATCAATGAAATTAGTAATTATGATCTAATTCCAAAAAGAATTTAATTCAATGCTTAGACAATACTAAGGAATCCCTTTATTTTCTAACTTAGTTAGTGAGACCCACTTAGCTAAAGTCAACTCAAAATTTGAATTAAAATTCAATTCAAAATTGAATTTGAATCAAAACTCAATCAATCATCAATTCAAGATGATTGAATTCAAAATTAAAAAGTTTAAATTAAAATCCAACACTTTGAATTCAACTACTTGGTAGATTTCAATTTCTAATCCAAGTCAAATGGATAACCAATCTCAAATCAATTTGAGATTAATTTGGGCATGTCATACACCAATTCAAATTAAGATGATAATAAATCTTAAAACAATAAAAGAAAAAATGGAATTTCAAAATCCAGAAGAAAATGGGAAGAAGGAAATGCAAATTCCACTCTTCCCATGCAAAGTCATCCCACCTCTTATGGATACTTCAAGTGAAGGCCAACCAAGCAAGCAAAAGCCAAGGAAAGTTGGCTTCCCAAGGAGGAAGAGAAGAAGAAGCAAAAAGAGAGAAGAGGATCACCAAGGAAAAGCAAGGAGCCTTCCTCCTCTCATGTGAACATCACATAAGGCCAAGTGGAGTTGATCTTATCCCTTGGCCAGCCTTGAAGTCACCGGTAGCTAGAGTTCGACCACCAAAGTCCTTCAATATAGGATTTTGAAAGTGGGGGAAGGGAAGCCTATTCCCTCCCCCATTTTCATTCTAAAAGATTCACCAAGGAAAGAGATGAAGTTCTTGACCATTCCCCCCTTCTCACTCAAGATCAGGGAACAATGGTAACGCCTCAATGGTGAAATCTAAGTGAATGAAATTTACCCCAAATTGAAGTTACCAACATGCTATAGGGGTTGAATTGAGCTCAAATGAAAATCCAACCATCACCGTCACCGTCGGGAAGCCAGAGAATGACCAACGTCACCTCGGACCGAACCCATATTGGTTTAGGGAGTAATTCAGAGGGAGACAACTCGTTTCCTTTGGTGCACAGGCTTCTTGCATCATTCTAAATGTAATGGAGTGTATTTTGTCGCTAGAGATTGCCGAATTGGAGGTTCGCCATTAACACGCTCTCATTTTTCCATTAAGCTTTCAGTTTTCATCATTTTTGAAGGAGACTTGATCCTAAGTGTGATCAAGCAGCTTAGATTGGTATGATTTTCTTCCACAATCATTTTTTAATTGAAATCTTGTGATTTCAATGCTTGGATCGCCAGAAATCAAGAAAAAACCATGAATGGCTTTCAATTTATGTAGTCGGTAAGAGCAATCTACCGTTCCTTTTGGGAATAACCGCATCTAATGAAAGATTTAAATTCCTTAGGACTATGATTGATTGATCTACTAAACCACAACCCACCATTTTAAAGTGATCCAATGATGGACCAACCAACATGCAAAACATGACAAAGTCTTCCACGTCAACGCTGACTGGTTTAAAGAGGAAATTCATGATTTTTGAATTTAAAAAATTGCTAAAATTACTTAGAACTTCTAAAAAACATAGAAAAATAAATATAAATAAAAAATTTTCAAATAAAGGTTCTATGGATTCATCTTGATAAGAGGAATCTACAAAAATTAGAATCCCCAAATTATTTTGGGTATTGTAGCCTTAATTTGGGTTTAATTAAAAATCATTAAATCCTAATTAATCTTAAATCACAAATTCAATTGATTTGAAACTTTGCAAAAATGAAATTAGGGTTATTACACACATTTTGTAAATTTTTCATAATTTATTTCATGAACCCTTAATTTTAATTAAATAAATAAATTTAAAATGAAATAATTAATAAAAATGAATAAGAAAACTTTAAATTAACCTAATGAACCCTAATGAACATTAAAACCTTAAGGGAACTCAATTAAACTTAATATATCACTATTTGACTTAATTAATAATTAATGAATTAATTAATTCAAATAATTAACTAGAATTTAATTAAATCATAATAAATCAACCAAATGTCCAACAATTATGAATAAACCCTCATTCCAAACATATTTCAAAGTGGGATCAATGAAAAATAAAATCTCTAAATAAATTTCATTAAATTAGGCATAATTTAAGTTTTAATGAAATAATTATAACTTTAATTACACCCTAATTATGAATCTAATCAAGATAAAACTTTGGAAACATGAAATTGGCATGTAACCCCACTTGCTAGAAATTTTGAAACCCAATCTTTGGATCGAGTTTTGAATTTCTAAATTCCTAGATCAATATTAAATCCATAATAAATAAGAAAATCCATTAATTCATTAAATCATGAAATAAATTGAATTAATCTTAATCAAACATCAAAAATACTTAAGGTAATTCTCAAAATAGCCTAAGTCAAAGGATTAACCAATTTCTAACTTAAGGACTAATGAAATTAAACCTTAAATTAATGAAATAATTAATGAAATCAAATATTAAAACTTAAATCACCAACACTTAATGAATCCTTACATTTCCAATGAATCAAATCAAATGAACTAATTCAAACAGAACTAAATAAAATAAATTAAATCAAATAATCAAATTCAAATAAAATCAAATGAAATAAGTTAAACCAGGCTAAATTGAAAACTAAACCAAGAATGAAAAATCAAATTCAATTTCCAAAGAAAAGAAATAAAATATCAATTCAAATCCAAATTCAAACAAACTAAATGAAATCAAAAGATTAATTAAGATACTTAAGGATCTAGTTATTTTAGAATGAATCTTCATGTTAGGATGATGATTTCATTCTATTAGAAATTATGATGTTGAATAAAGTGAGTTTCATCCAAAAAAAAGAATCCATTCTACTCATTCTTGAAAATCTAAACATCACTTTATCCAAATAAAATGAAAATAAAATGAAACTAAATCACTAAATCATTTGAATTGAAACCACTCAAAGGTAAAATTCAAACAAACTCAAATCCCAAATTGAAACTTGATCTAAAAGAGGCTTAGTAAAGACCTACCACACATGCTTATCTTCTACACCCACACATTAGATCATTTAGGTCACGGACCTTAGATTTAGGTATTTTTGATGTTAGATTTAGGTATCTAAAACTTCAGAGAAAGCTTGAGAAGGCTCGACTTAGCTCCTAGATCAAGTGTGCAAGAACAATTGAAAGGAGATTAAGTGTAGATGAAATTTAGAATTCAATGGACCTCCTCTATTTTGCACTATATAAACCCAAGAATAAATCTAAATTTAAGGACCTTGGGAAATCTGAGGTGGTTGCCACTCTAGGTTCCAATCAAAGTGAATCAATTCATTTAGTGGATTGGGGGAGTATCTATGGCATATGGCTCTTTTGTCATTTTGATCCAATTGACACTATATGGGTTGTTTGGGTTGTTATAACAATTCACATGGTAGCTTTGGCAGGAGTGGAATGCTAACCCCATGTGCATCCAGAGCTTGGGTGGAGTTTGAAAAATTGAATTTCATGCTATGGGGTGGGTTTGATCCATACAAATGGGTTGACCCAACCCATTAGGTTAAGTACACTAATCACTAAGTCCCATGAGCTTTAGGAAAGCCTCATGATTGTGATAAGTGTATGACCAAAATATAGGGCTGGCCAAATTTGTTCCATGGCTTGGGTATGGTCATTTGCTATTTTTTCAATTTGAGTATGTTTGGTATAGAGAAAATAGGTTGCCAAGTTTAGAGGAAATCCATTTTATTTGCCATGTTGACCCATTTGTTAAAATTGGTAAACTTGGTCAAGTTGACCAATCAAATGGGTAAAACTAAGGGTTGGTCAAGTTCATATGACCATTTGAAATATTTTGGTGCCTTTGGTTTGGTTCAATTTGGATTATATTTTGTTTTGGCTCATATGACTCATTTAGGTCAAACGGGTTTGACCCATTTTGTTGGCTTAATGAGCCTCATGTTCAATCCGATCAATTTTGATGATAACAAATGAATGCTTGGATGTTCTAATGAATGTTTTTATATATTTCAGATATATCAATTGCTAATTACATATCCAATACAACTCATAATATGTTTGAGAAATTGCAAGAGAAGAATGAAAGATAGATCAAAATGATAAATGAAGCTCAAAATATAATATTTTAGGTTATATGCATTTATTCATTGGCATGAATCAATTTTCTCAACTTAACATATTATTTTAATGAGGTTAATTTATATAAATCTCTATAATTAACATTCAATTATATGTTTCATACATATCATTTGAATTATCAAAATAATAAATGATAATGACTATTAAGTGTAATTATTTTATTTACTTAATATAATTAAATATTTTAATTTAATTTGATGGTTATATGATAATATTATATGTATCATTATATATAAATTATATCATAATATTTAAATCTCACATGTCAAAATTAACAAAAATATATGAAAGTTTGTATTTTAGATAAAGTCATTTTATAATCAAGGAATTTATATCTGATTTCATCTCCAATGGATTCCTTGAATTTTTTTTCCTTTAATTTGATAGGTCACATGACCCATGTTTGATTAAAATTGAATTTATTATGACTTTTCAAACATTAGCTGATTTTAATAATGAATGCATGCTACATGCTTTGAATATATTAAGAGCCATATTTGATTATTTTTTGACTTGCCCATGCGAATAGCTAAATTTTGGCGCTTAATTTAATATTTATTTAATATAAATTATATTTTTATTGAATATTAAATTATCACATGAGCATGAGGTTAGAATAATATATTTTTTGAAATAATTCAAAATGACCTTCTTGCCTATAAATAACTCTCATTCTCTTCATGAAAGCATTCCTCATTCAAAATTCAAAATCCTCCAAAGCAAATCTAAGAGAAAATTCTTAGATTTTCCTTCCAAGTGTTCTCCAAATATTGCAAGATCAAATCCTTGGTTTGGAAGCTTCAACATCTTCAAAGCAAGCTTTCTCAAATTACTTGAGTTTATTTCTTGATCTTAATCCTTTTAGTTGTTCATGCTATTTCACCATCTATTTATTCTTTCCAATTTATAGTTTTTGGTGGATTAGTCTTTGGACATTGTTTTTTCACATCAAAGTTTCTCAATCATTTTTTTGTGAAAAACTCTTGTGATAGTTTGTAGGATCTATTTCAACTTGTTGAAATTTTTAACTTCCTACAAATTTCTTTTGGTTTCTTAAAATATTTCTTCATTAATCTCATTTTGAAAGATCATTTATTCTTAGATCTATTTTAGAAGTATATTTTAAGCATTTTAAAATAAATTATTATGCTAAAATTATTTTCATATTTGCTAGATCTCTCTTTTTAATTAAAAGCTTACTAGCCTACTTAGATCTATCATATACTCATTTTATTTAAGTATTTTGTGATCATTAGCTTTAATTGAAAGAATCTTTTGGTTAAAATAAAACAAATTATTCTTATTGAAATTTATTTTATTGTGCAAAAGAATATTATGAATTTATTTTGAAATAATTTTTATATTAGTCTATAACATAAACATCTTAGTAAGATCACTTTAAGATATTTATTTTATTATTTCTTATCAATATTAAGTGAGCATTTTATCTTGCCAAAATTTTTAAGTTGTAAGTGATCATTTATAAGTTGTGAGATCATTTTTGAATTGGATACTTGGTATATTTGTGAGAGATTTATTTTATCAAAATTTATTATTGTATTTTTCTTTTGTGCTGTAAAATTTATATTGGGTTGTACTCCCTTGTAGGAGAGTACATATTGTTGTAGGGTTGTACTTGCTATATAGAGAGTACTATTTGTAAGTTATTTTTGCATTTAGTGGATTCCTAGCAAGGGGTGGCTAGACGTGGACGTAGGCTTTTGGGGTTTAATGAACCACATAAAAATTGTGCCTATTGACTCTCTTTTACTTTTACTGTACTTTTATTTTTTTTTTTAAGAATTGTATCTTGTCATTATAAAATCAAAATTAATTTTCTACTAAAACTTAAAATTTAAGATTTAAGTTTTAAAATTTTAATATCACCCAATTCACCACTATAGTGACTCATACTGATGAGCCTAGGCTCTTTTATTGGCTTAACATCCAAGAGTTGATCTTTTCACTATGGCACAAGGTTTCCCAAAGGGTTCACTACCAGAGGGACAATCCACTCATAGACCTCCACTTTTAGATAGTGTACCATTTGATTGTTGGAAAAATAGAATTAGTACATTTTTAAGAGGTCAAGATGCACTCATGTGGTATATATTGACACATCAATATCATTCACCCACAGAGAAAAACCTTTTGAGGAATGCTCTGTAGCTAAAAGAGAACTTGATGAATTAAATGCTAGGGCTTGTAATACTTTATATTGTGCTTTATTACGATGATTACATGAAAATTTCTATGTTAAGTACAAAAAAAATATGGGATAAACTCATTATAACTTATGAAGGAACTAGTGAAGTTAAAGATGCTCACATAAATAGACTTGTTCATGAATATGAGTTATCATATGTCTCCTTCAATCTATTTCTGATATGTATACTAGATTCATGAAAATAATTAACTCATTGTATTATCTTGGAAAAATGTATAAGAATCAAGACTTAGTCTATAAGATTCTTAGATGTCTTCCAAAAGAATGGGAAGCTAAAGTAATAGCTATTAGTGAAGCTAAGAATTTATCTACTTATCCACTTGATCAGCTTTTGGGTTCTTTGATAGCACATGAATAGTTATTGCTCAAAGGGATAAGATGGATAACTCAGCAAAAAGGGAGAAGGAGAAAGGAAAAGCCATTGCATTACAAGTTGATGATAGTGATGAGCATAACACCTCAAGCTCGGATGGTGATAGTGATGAGGTGGTCATGCTATCCAAAAGGCTTGGGAACTTGCTAAGGAAGAAGAATCAAAGGTATAAAAAATCTAAAACTATAAATTTCAAGCTAAGAAATTTATGAAGGGATCATTTGCTACCATTGTAAAAATCCTGGACACATAGAGGTGATTGTCCGTAACTTGATGAATCAAAGAAGAAAGAGATTGATGTGAAAGAAGAAAAATATGAAGGAGAAAAAGTACCATAAGAAGAAGAAGATGGTTTATAATCAATCCAGATTCAAATGAATCAAGTACTTGCTCATCCTGGAAGAGGCCAACATATGTCTTATGGCAAATGGAGAATCGACTTAGATTCTCAAGAGGTATGTAATGATATATCTTATGATGAATTAGATGATGCTTTTAATGATTTAGTTATTGAATATAAAAAATTAAAAGAAAATACAAAACCTTAGAAAAGAACATAAAAATTTAGATATGCATTTTGTGATTTAAAAATGAATGTGATAATTTAAAAGTAAAATACTTCTTTATTAAATTGTTCCTTAGTATGTAAACTTGAAAGAGAGAATATCTTGTTAAAAAGATTAGAATTATGTTTGAAATCACAAGTTCATTATAATACTTCATCAAGAAAAACATTTAATAAAATTATTTGCATCATACACATCCCACTCATATACCTTATAATTATCATCTAAGTCATATGCAAACACTAATGTTTGGTGCAACTATTGTGATAGAAAAGGGCATATTTCATTTGATTGCTATGCACGTAAATTACAAACACTAAGCAATCATCTTATGTATGGGTACCAAAAGGTACAAGCACTACACAAACCACACATGCTAGATATCTTGCTTCAAATTTAGAATGTGGACCCAAACATGTTTGGGTTCCAAAAGTTAACATGTGAGTTTCTTTTGTAGGAATGCCTTCAAAGCAAAATCAAAGAAGGCATGTGGTACTTGGACAATGGATGTTCAAGACATATGATGGGAGATAAAGATAAATTCACAACTTTAGAATCAAGTGATGGAGGATTTGTTACATATGGAGATAATGCAAAGGGAAAGATCATTGGCATTGGTTCTATTTGTAAGAATTCTATCACTTTAGATAAAGTTTTTCTAGTAGAAGGATTAAAACATAATTTAATTTCTATTAGTCAATTATGTGATAAAGGTTTGAATGTAGTATTCCATGCATCATATTGCATTATAAAAATAATGAAAATGTTTTGTTAGTAGGAAAAGATATAAAAATATTTATGTCATTGATTTAGATAGCTTTCATGATGTGAATTTACTTTGTTTTAAAGCACTCATGATGATATATGGTTATGGCATAGGAGACTATGTCATATTAACATGCACACACTTAATAAAATTGCCAAACTTGATTTAGTAGTTGGATTGCCTAAATTAAATTTTCATTCAAACTATGTTTGTGATGCATGTATTCAGCATTCTAGAAGCTCATTTAAAAGTAAAATATTGTTTATACTTCTAGACCTCTAGAATTATTGCACATGGATTTATTTGGTCCTTAGCACCTAGCTTAGGTGGAAAAATTATGGTTTTGTGATTGTTGATGATTTCTCTAGATATACTTGGGTTTTATTTGTAACTTACAAGGATGATGTTTTGGTGAGTTTAGAAAGTTTTCTAAATATATTCAAAGAGAACAAGGCCTTTTGATTAATAGGGTTCAAGATCATGGTGGCAAATTTGAAAATAAATTATTTGAGGATTATTGTGATGAACATGGGATTAGACATAATTTTTTGCACCTAGAACTCCCCAACAAAATGGAGTAGTAGAGAAAAATAGAATAATTGAATTAAGTAGATCTATGCTTGATGAGTATAAATTGCCAAAATATTTTTTGGGCGATAAATATTGCATGTTATGTGATGAATAGGATCTATTTTAGACCAATTTTGAAGAAGACACCCTATGAATTATTTTTTGGAAAGAAGCCTAAGATTGAACACTTTCATGTATTTGGATGTAAATGCTTTATTTTGAATAATGGAAAAGAGCATTTAGGTAAGTTTGATTGCAAATCGATGATGGTATTTTCTTAGGATACTCTCTTTCTATAGAGCTTATAGAGTTTTCAATAAGAAAAAAATGATTGCAGAAGAATCAGTACATGTTATTTTTGATAAAATTTTAATTGATCCCATTAGAAATGAAGTGATTGAAGAGATTGATAATTTTAAGAAAATATCTTTAGAAGATAATGTGGATGATTCATTGCCTAAAGAATGGAAATATAATAAAAATCATCCAAAGGAACTAATTATAGGAGATCCTTCAAAAGGAGTTATGACCATAAGACATAGTAGAGGTTGTAGATCATTCAACATTTTTATCTAAGGTTGAACCTAAAAATTTAGAAGAAGCATTAAGAAGAAGCATTAAATGATAATTTTTGGATTATTGCTGGAAGAGGAGTTGAATCAATTTGTAAGAAATGATGTTTGGGAATTAGTCCCAAGACCCCAAAATCAAAATGTCATTGGAACAAAATGGTCTTTAGGAATAAGCTAGATGATTCAAGTTGTATTGTTAGAAATAAAGCTAGGTTAGTTGCACAAGGGTACACACAAGTTGAAGGTATAGATTTTGGAGAATCTTTTGCACCCTAGCAAGACTAGAAGCTATCAGTTACTCCTTTGCTTATGTTTTTTAGAAATTTTAAACTTTTCAAATGGATGTCAAAGTGCATTTTGAATGGATTTATTGACCAAAAAAATGTATTTGTAGATCACCTGGATTTGAGAGCCTTGATTGTCCAAATCATGTATATAAATTAAAGAAAGCCTTATATGGTTTAAAATAGGCTCCTGTGCTTGATATGATAGGTTAAGTAACTTTTTGATAGATGTAGAGTAGATACCACCTTATTCCTTAAGAGCATAGATGATGATTTGATTGTGGTACAATTGTATGTAGATGATATATTATTTGGAAGTACAAATGAATCTTTATACCATGAGTTATCATCTTTGATGTCTAAAGAGTTTGAAATGAGTATGATGGGACAACTTAATTTTTTTCTTAAGTCTTCAAGTGAAGCCACAAGAAAATGGCACATTCATCTGTCAAACCAAGTATACAAATGAATTTCTTGAGAGGTTTGACATGAAAAAAATTTAAATCTAGTAAAGCTCCTATGAGCCCATCTACAAAATTAGATTTAGATGAATTAGGAAAATCATTGATCAAAACTTTATAGAGTATGATAGGTTCACTTTTATACCTTGCTACTAGTAGGCACGATGTTATTTGTTTGTGTGCTCATTTTAGGCCAACCCGAAGAATCTCATTTAATAGTCAAGCGTATCTTTTTTATATTTGATAGGCACTTTCTAGGTTAGGTTTATGGTATCCTAAAAATTCTTTATCATGTGATTTGGTTGCTTATTCGATGTTGATTTTCAGATGCAAAGTAGATAGAAAAGCACATCTAGCACATGTCATTTTTTAGGATCATCACTTTGTCTTGGTCATCTAGAAACAAAATTCTAGCTTTATCCACTGGTGAGTACATACACAGTTATTTTGCTCAGTCCTTTGGTTAAAGTAACAATTAGAAGATTTTGGTATTAAGCAAGATCACATTCTAATTGCAATGAGAATACTAGTGTTATAGTTTGACTAAAATCCTATCCGACTCATGAACCAAGCATATAGAAATTAGACATCATTTTATTAGGGATCATGTTTTGAAAGGTCATGTTAATATTAATTTCATTAGTACCAATATACAAATTGCGATATTTTTACAAAACCACTAGAAGAACATTTTGTACTTTAAGACACATGCTTGGAATGTTAGATCCTAATATTTAAAATTGTATGTAGTTTGTTCTCACTTTTGATGTTGTCAAAAGGGGGAGAAGAGTAAAATGTTGGTTAGTATTAAGTCTATTTTATGCATACATTTAGGGGGAGCAACATTATTCATCTCTTGTGCATAAATTTTTTTAGAAGAGAATTTTTTCAAAACTATGATGAAAGGTCAATTTGCACCTTCATCAAAATCAATACCAACATTAGTTTGTCATCATCAAAAGGGAGATTGTTGCTTAATGAGCCTCATGTTCAATCCGATCAATTTTGATAACTAAATGTCTTGATGTCTAATGAATGTTTTTTATGTATTTTGATATATCAATTGCTAATTACATATCCAATACATCTCATAATATGTTTGAGAAATTGCAAGAGTAGAAGAATGAAAGATAGATCAAATGGATAATGAAGCTCAAAATATAATATTTTAGGTTATATGCATTTATTCATTAGCATGTATCAATTTGCTCACAACTTAACATATTATTTTAATGAGGTTAATTTATATAAATCTCTATCAAATTAACATTCAATTATATGTTTCATAAATAGCATTTAAATTGAAAAAATAATAAATGATAATGACTATTAAGTGTAATTATTTTATTTACTTAATATAATTAAATATTTTAATTTAATTTGATGGTTATATGATAACTAAATATATGTATGATTATATATAAATTATATCATAATATTTAAATGTCACATGTCAAAATTAACAAAATATATGAAATTTTGTATTTTAGCCAAAGTCATTTTATAATCAAAGAATTTATATCTGATTTCATCTCCAAGATTCCTTGATTTTTTTCCTTTAATTTGATAGGTCACATGACCCAATTGATTAAAATTAAATTTATTATGACTTTTCAAACATTAGCGATTTTAATAATGAATGCATGCATGCTTTGAATATATTAAGAGCCATATTTGATTATTTTTTACTTGCCCATGTGAAAAGCAAAATTTTGGCTGCTTTAATTTAATATTTATTTAATTTAAATTATATTTTTATTGAATATTAAATTATTGCATGATAGCATGAGGTTAGAATAATATATTTTTTTGAAATAATTCAAAATGACCTTCTTGCCTATAAATAGCCCTCATTCTCTTCATGAAAGCATTCCTCATTCAAAATTCAAAATCCCTCCAACAAATCTAAGAGAAAATTTCTTAGATTTTCCTTCCAAGTGTTCTCCAAATATTGCAAGATCAAATCCTTGGTTTGGAAGCTTCAACATCTTCAACTAAGCAAGCTTTCTCAAATTACTTGAGTTTGTTTTCTTGATCTTAATCCTTTTTAGTTGTTCATGCTATTTTCACCATCTATTTATTCTTTCCAATTTATACTCTTTGGTGGATTAGTCTTTGGACATTGTTTTTCACATCAAAGTTTCTCAATCATTTTTTTGTGAAAAACTCTTGTGATAGTTTGTAGGATCTATCTCAACTTATTGAAATTTTTAACTTCATATAAATTTCTTTTAGTTTCTAGAAATATTTCTTCATTAATCTCATTTTGAAAGATCATTTATTCTTAGATCTATTTTCAAAGTATATTTTAAGCATTTTAAATTAAATTATTATGCTAAAATTATTTTCATATTTGCTAGATCTCTTTTAATTAAAAGCTTACTAGCCTACTTAGATCTATCATATACTCATTTTATTTAAGTATTTGTGATCATTAGCTTTAATTGAAAGAATCTTTTGGTTAAAATAAATAAATTATTCCTTATTGAAATTTATTTTTTATTGTGCAAAGAACATTGTGAATTTATTTTGAAATAATTTTTATATTAGTCTATAAATTGTAATAACATAAACATCTTAGTAAGATCACTTTAAGATATTTATTTTATTATTTCTTATCAATATTAAGTGAGCATTTTATCTTGCCAAAATTTTAAGTTGTAAGTGATCATTTATAAGTTGTGAGATCATTTTTTGAATTGGATGGCTTGGTATATTTGTGAGAAATTTATTTTATAAAAATTTATTATCTTGTATTTTTCTTTTTGTACTGTAAAATTTATTTTGGGGTTGTACTCGCCCCTTTGTAGGAGAGTACATATTATTGTAGGGTTGTACTCCTCGTTATAGAGAGTACTCTTTGTATTTTACATTTAGTAGATTCCTATAGGGGTGGCTAAGTGTGGGCGTAGGCTTTTGGAGTTTGAGAACCATTAAAATTATTATGTCTATTGTCTTTCTTTACTTTTTTGTACTTTTATTTGTTGCATTAAGAATTGTATCTTGTCATTATAAAATCAAAATTAATTTTTAAAACTTAAAATTTAATATTTAAGTTTTAAAATTTTTAATATTACCCACTCTCCCCTTTATAGAGAGTATATATTCATATTGTACTCACCTCATTATAGGATAGTATTATTTGTAAGCTATTTTTGCATTTAGTAGATTCCTAGCCATTGGTGGAAAACATGTAATGGTTTTAATTTGGCAATACTAAAATTTATTATTTTATTATCTCTTTACTTTCTTGTACTTTTATGTTTGTTGCATTAAGAATTATATATTTTCATTATAAAATCAAAAATTAATTTTCTACTAAAACTTAAAATTTTAGATTTAAGTTTTAAAATTTTTAATATCGCCCAATTCAAGATAAAACTTTAGAAACATGAAATTGACATGTAATTACTTCGAAATTTTGGAAATGATCTTTGATTGAGAGTTGTTGAATTTCAAATTAAGATCAATATTAAATCCATATAATAAATAAAATCCATTAATTCATTAAATCATGAAATAAATTGAACTAATGAATCAAACATCAAAAATACTTAAGGAAATTCTCCAAAGACTTAAATAAGAAAGGATTCTTTAACTTAATGAAATTAAATCTTAAATTAATGAAATAATTAATGAAATAAAATATTAAAACTTAAATCACCAACTCTTAATGAATCCTTGCATCTATGATCAAATCAAATGAATGCAAAACTTAACTAAGTACTTTGGTTAAAACTAAATCAATTGAAATCAACATGACTTAATCCAAAGATTAATATAACTAAATGAACTAATTCAAACAAAGCTGAATAAAATAAATTAAATCAAATAATTCAATTCAAATAAAATCAAATGAAATAATTCAAACCAAACTAAATGAGGAAACTAAACCAAGAATGAAATTATTCAATTTGAAAGAAAGAAATGAAATATCATTTCAAATCCAAATTCAAACAAACTAAATGAAATCAAAAGTATAATTAAGATACTTAAGGATCAAATAGAATGAATCTTCAACTTAAGATGATGATTTCTTATAAGAAAGGATGTTGAATTAGTTTAAAATGGATCCATTCTATTTTAGTCTTGAAAATCTAAATATCACTTTAACTAAATAAAGCAAAAATAAATGAAACAAAATCATAAATCATTTGATTAAAACCACCCAGGTAATTCAAAATCAAATCTAAATTGAAAAGTGATCAAGGGCTTAGTAAATAACCCAAATTTATCTAGACAAGATCATTTAGTCACATTTATTATTTAGATCATTATATTATTTTATAGTTCTCTACAATATGTTATATGATGTGCTTCACATATATTTGTAATGTTTTAGGCAATACTTGTTTTATTAGATTGGATGGTAGGATGTTCTTTAAGAATTAACTTTATTTTAGTGTTAAAGATTGATATCATAAATAAATAAATAAATAAAAAATTATAAAATTATTGTTTGCTTGTAGTGCTGAAAAATTTAACATAGTCCATAAGATAGGTGGGCTTGGCAAGCAATATTAAGTATGTTTGTAAAATATATTTGTGCTACTTGTATTTAACATATATTTTGTAGACTTAGATTTCTTTTTGAATTTTAAAATGTAAATTAGAGCTTAGAATTAAGATATGATCATTTATATAATCCTAAGATGGTCATGATATGGAGATGGATGTAAGAAGAAGGAGGCGATCTTGGAGAAGACATAGATCACTTGTGGTTATTTTTTAAGATTTCTACCATTTTTTCTTTTTGGGGTGTATAGCATTAGTTGACTATTTCATAAATTAAATTACATCTATTTTGGGTCATAGAATCAACATACTTTTATAGGTTTCTTTGTTTGTGTTTCTTGTGAATGAAATTTGACAATTAAGCTAATAGAAAAAATAAATTTTCTAAACTAAATCTAAACAACTAAAATAAAAATAAATCAACTTGAAACTAAATTTTCTATTTTATGTTTAGTAGATTTTCTAAAATTTGTTTGATTTTGGGTGAGTTTTGTAGCTATTTTTAATATGAACTCTTTGTACTTTCATGAGGGTACACCAATTTTTTTAAAAAAAATTTGTTAATCTATACAATTTTTTAATTATATGATTAGTAGATCTATTCCAAGCTGTTTGGAGGCTTTTGGGTGGAATTTTGGATCTATTTTCAATATGTATTCTCTATACTCTTATGAGGATACACCCCATTTTTTCAAATTAAGCCACTATGGGGATAGTTATATGTTTAGTAAAAGCTATTCTATACTCTCTTGAGGGTACAATTTCAATAGCTCTTTTGATGTGTACAGTTAAAAAATTTTTTTTAAAAAAATACATACACTCATGAGTGTCTATACATGGAAAACATCATTAAACCCCAAATTCTCAAGACTAAACTCCAAACATCTTATAATATATAAAATATATGGCAAGCATAGTTAAAAAATTGAAAATATGAGGTGTACACTCCTTGAAGTACAAAGTGTCAAATTTTGCCTACTCTAGGTAACATCTCCAAACAACTCAAAAAATCACCAAATTGTTAAAATTTAGAGAATGTACACATAAAAATAATCAAAAAAAATAAATTCAAAATAACTCAACACTTTGTAGTGGAGGCATTTTTAATAAATTTTCAATAACCTAGACTCTATGACAAGAATTTTTTTGGTGGTTTAAAGATATAAAATATTAAAAATTATATTAAAACATAAGATAATGAAATTACAAAGTTTACCTTTAAAGTACAATATAGTAAACTAATTGGACTTTCAATCAAATTGACATTAAAGTATATACATTCAAAGAACACATGACAATTAAATAATATCACACATTATAATGCTTCGTTGTAATGATATCCATCATCAGCTTGGTGTATACTTGATCATAACTTATTGAGCTTGAGTTAAATTCTAAGATAGAAGAACATCATCTTGGTGATATGTAATAAAATGAATGTTGTACATCATATCTTTGAAAAAACTCGGCATAATAAAAAAAAAGGTGTTGTGGGTGACCTGTTCTCCTCCTCTCATAATTGTTATTTCTTCTCTGTAACATTAAATACATAATGATTTAAAGTTTAATAGCAATATTTGAAGATTATAAATTTAGCGGCAGGTAGAAAATTAATCTTGGTTTTCTTGTTTCTCTAATATCCTTGAGTATTGCACCCTTTGGCCATTTCTTGATCCTTCTAAATTAGTTCCTTTATCTATTATAGTAGACTTCTTCTTCTTAATTTTTTTGTTTGTAGGAGGTAAATTCCTACATAATATAGAATCAACATTATCATATAGTTTTTCAAGAATCCAACATATCTATTTTCTTATTACCCTTTTCTCATGCTTATTTGATATACATATTTATGATTTCAAAAAATAATGTCGATTTCATTTCCATCATTACCTTGCATCTTTTAAGTTCTGTAAGCCTGTGAAAGTAAATATCCCTCTTTTCTTTTGACCATGTAAGATACTTCTATGTGATAATACCTTCATAATTGAAATTTATGTTGTAAAAAATCATTTTAAATTTTTTATAACTATAAGTTATACTTAGGCATGTCTTGTTGAAATAGGTAGTCCATAATTTGGAAGAATTTTTATTATCTAAGTTTCTCACCAAATAGTAGATTTTCATTTGAAAAAATTGAAAAATTATGAACTCTAGATAATACACATAGAAAGTAGCTAAAACTCTCAAATTCTTGAGAAAACTTCTAAAAAATCTTTATAGAATGTACTAAATATATGAAAAATCATTGAAAAAAAAAATTGAAAAAATGGGGTATACCCTCATGAGTACAAGAGTACACATGAAAATAGCTCCCAAAACTTTGAAATTCTAAAGAAATATCTAAATACAATAATATTAAACATATGATAAGCCTCATAGTTAAAAACTTGAAACAATGGGGTGTACCCTTATGAATATAGTAAGTACATGGAAAATACTAAACCTATCTTTAAAAATATCTAACATTACATAGAATGTAGTAAACATATGACAAGCCCTACAGTTGAAAAAAATTGAACTCATAAGAGTACATAGAGTACACATGAGAAATAGTTCAAACAATCCCAAAATTTTTTATAAAATATCTCCTCATATAATATACTAAATATGACAAGTCTAGTTAAAAAATTAAAAAATGTAATGTATACTCATGAGTCTAACACATGGAAAATAGCTCCAAAATAAATTCTAGACTAAACTCCAAACACAATAGAATGCACAAAACATGGCAAACCCCATAGTTAAAAAATGAAAAAAGGGATGTACACTCATGAGTGTACAAAATGTACACATGAAAAACAGCTCCAAAAAATCCCCAACATCCTCTTGTAAAGAACTCCAAATAGTGTAGAAAATATATATTATAGAAAAGAATTTCAAAGAATATCAGTGACTATTTCAAAAAAAAACTATATATATAAAATGGTGGAGAAAATTTATCGATGAATTTATATTTAAGACATCATTCGCTAAATTGGTCGCAATATCAAGGCTATAACTTTCCAATTTGTTCTCCATCTTCATAGTTCTTCTTAAAAATTGAAATGAGATTTTTTTTTTTTGTTTCTCTTCTCTGAGCTTAGTTTGTCTAAAAAAAATCATATTATTCCCTAATCCATTTATATATTATATTTAAATTTCTCCCGCGCATTCAAACAACGTTTCTCCTATTATTTTAACGTGTCGGGCTGGGCCGGGTCCAAATGACATTAAGGCATTGTTATCACAATATTTAGTAAAAAAATCATATTTTATTAGTGGACACATGTTGAGATACGGTTGGCATCCGGACATAAATCTACATTATTGCAAATGGCAAGCTTTTTAAATAAAATGAAAGTTGCTTTTCTTTATATTTACTTGCAAGCACATTAATAATATTAAAGGGTATATTATAATTTGTTTTGATATAAATCATTGATTTATAAATTTGATGCAAAGAAGTATTAGACATAATGAAAAAATGTCTAATCATAATATTTAGATAAAAAGGATTTTTTATTTATACATTTTCATAGATATTTTTTTTATTTATATGAAGGTTGATCTGCTTTGATCTGCTGGCAAAGTTGGGTGATAGGGTTGGAGGCTAAGTCATCGGAAGCCTCTAATATGTGTTGAGAGTG
The DNA here is from genome assembly GCA_021442155.1 of Cymbidium sinense. NCBI lineage: Eukaryota > Viridiplantae > Streptophyta > Magnoliopsida > Asparagales > Orchidaceae > Cymbidium > Cymbidium sinense. The sequence goes on along the minus strand of CM038220.1, from coordinate 99,045,743 downwards.
GAGAGAGAGATATCTAGGTTATGCTTTGATATCTTGTAAGTTACATAGGTTAGAGGTTAAGTTATTGCACTAATACTATACATGTTGAAGGGGTGGGAGGAGGAGGAGAGGAGAGAGAGAGAGAGAGAGAGAGAGAGAGAGAAGAAATTCATTCCATTAATAAATGTATGATGTATATACATTGATGAAAATATCATAATTTTAAATTCCATTTGGTGGCTAATTTTTCATGGAATAATGGCATAAGACTTCTTGAACAAAGGGTTGTCAGTATAAAATGAATTTGTTTATATTCTTTGATGATGTTCTAAATAGATGAATTGAGAATATAAATTGATTCCTCTAATCTTTAAAGCCTCTTTTAAAATGATTCTCAAAGGTGAAGATGGGATCTCCATAGACATTCTTATTTTAGATTTGTGACAAAATACTTATACGTAAATTTTTTATTCTTTAAATTAGAAACAAATGTTGAAGTGTTGAGAGGTGAATGATCAAAGAAAGCAGAGGGAAATACCTTATAACATGACAAGAAAAACTTTCTATCCAAGCTACATTAACACATACTCTATCTGGCATAACATTACTATAATCTTCATAGTTAGATCAAGAGTATAAAAGACCAACAGAAAATAGATCTACTTACCGACATCAAATAGTATTGCTAAAGTCCAAAAACTTTTGATTTGGAATAGGATTGTCACTAACCTTTTCAAATAGAAATATATAATAAATGATATCAATCATAATAATCTAGGGGCCAAAAATAGAGTTATAGAGTCAATAAACTGCTAATACTTTATACATTTCATATAAAAGTTGGTCGCATATACTAGTGAGATGAAAAGGAAATGGAACTCATACAAAGTTAACCATATATGAATGTTAATTCATCAAAAGAAGAAATTTACTATGTTTTAATTCATTCAACCTAGAAATAGTTGGTGGGAGATGTTGAAGGAAGGGTGATTAAGAGATGAACACATAATTTAATTTTTAAATATATAGTTCAAGTCAAGGTTGTAAGTAAAGATAAGATTCTTGTAGATAAGACTTTGTCGTTAATGAAACCTAATGTTCCAAGTCCCTAATGATGGGAATAACATTGATGGTCATTAAATTAGGTTTGCCAAAATGTATGCATTTGGCCATTTTGGGATTTATGTTAGTTTAGAGGTGGTTGATTTAGCTAATGAAATTCTACTTCATTTTAACAAAGTATGTTCATCTCAATTTCATGATAAATGGGACATCAAAAAAGTTTTTAATATTCTAAATAGAGACCTTATAATTGGCTCTCTTGAAAATTTTTTTTCTCATTTTTTTGTTTCATTACATCTTATATTTTTAATGTCTTTTCTCTATATGTATTAATGATTCTCTAGATGGCTTTTTCCATTTTAAGATTGATCTAAGGTAATGTTGCTTTTTTATATTCATAACTCTTTTTATTACTATGTGAGGAGCTTTCTCAATTATTTTAAAGAAGCATTTTGGAAGCTTGATATACAAAAATCAAAATGAGTAGCTCTTGCATTTCTTACTTAATTTATCGAGGATGTACAAATTTTGAAAAGCTTCAACTCATAACACAAATGGGCTTAAGATTATTTTAAATTCAATATCAATCTCATTAAATTACCTCTAACTTAATATATGCTCACTTAACTTAAACTAATTATTTTTGTATTAAGTCTTTGATCTTTGACTTTCTAATTCTTATGATAAAATCAAATCATCATTAGATGTTTGAAAAGATAAATGTTTGTCTATGGCCAAGAGACTTAGTTATGGAAACACAATATGCTTAATCAATATCTTGCTTATTAGTGTCAGCTCGATGATTCTAAAATTGCATCAAGATCATTAATAATCTTTATTCTAAAATTTTGTTGCATGAAAAACTAAAGAAAAAAAATTTGTATTATTATTTCCGGAATAAAACATATCGAACTAATGATTTTTTAGGAATCTATAATGTTGTTTATTTATCAAAGACATTTGCTCTACACTACTTCGAAGATTGTAGCATACCAATAACTTACTTTTTTTTATTTCTAATGGCTAAATATATTACTTTATAGAAATGTCTTCCTTCATTAATTTATTCATTAGTTAAATAGATCCATGTCTATGATGCACCAACAATATGCTATAAGAGTATGCATGTTGAACATATGTCAGCACGCTATATTTAATTTAAAAAACATAAAAAAATTTAGACATATGTATCCTAAATAACTATGTTTGAAATTTAAAATATAAACTAAGTGTATAATTTAATAAATAAATGAAGATAAAAATTTTTTTTTACCTTTTCATCCCGAGTGTAAGCAATACGTAAACTGAAATACATTTTATTTATCATTTTACAACCTTAAATAATATATTTTTTTTTCATTCTTACAATGTTAGAATTTGTTGTCACATTTCTTGCTTATTTAATTTTATTACTATATATTATTTTAATATTTAAGAATTATAGTATAATATCTTGTTAACTAGGTGTATGTGTTATATATTTTTTAAAATAAGTGCCTTATGTTTGTGTTATTATGTTAACATGTTCCCTTATTTGTAATGATGCATCCTAGGTGTTATATATATATTTTTATAAGACCACATATCATTAATATGACTTTATTTCTACAAATAATAATATTAATTGAACAAAATTAAATTATTACTTTTCTTATCATTGGATCAAAGTTATTTAGTGAAAGAACCTAGATCTTACTTTAGAAATTAAAACAAAATTTAAGAGCCAATTAAACAAGCTAGGTCTTAAAAACTCTTATAGGGTTTAGTAGAAATCAAGCCAAATCCATTTTAAAGTTAAGAAGAAAAATTGAGAAAAGAATTGAAAATACAATTCACACAGAGAGAGAGAGAGAGAGAGAGAGATCAAATCAAAGTGTGAAAATTTTCTATCAAATTATTCCTCTAATGCTCTTTTTTTATGAATGAAGGTCCAAGTGTATGCTATGTAATTAACAAAATTAGTATAATTTTAAATGACAAAATGGAATGATCTTAGTAGTTATGAAAAAGTGAGTTTGTTTGGTGATTTGAAGGTTATTCCGAGAAGAAAATTTTAAAATAGCATAAACTCTTAAACATTGATATATTATTTACTTTAGTCTAATGAGTTTATAATTTTGTCCCTTTAGTACAAGGGCCACTCATTTAATCACTATTACCATATGAGCATGTTTAATATTATTATTTTTATTAAAATATTAATTGTTACACTAAAAGACACTATAAAATGTGAAAGTTTAGCTTTATTCACATAAGGAATTTCATAATCTTTATCACTTAAGTAACTAATGACCTCCTCATTATCATTAACCAATAATTATCCACTAAGGTTTAAGAGGAAGTTCCTACCATCTTATTTCAAATGCATCTCTCATAATATTTATGACAGCCCAAAGTCTATCATCATTAAAATATTTTACTTTTTTTCTTATTGCTACAGGATTTTGTTCATTCAGTGTAGCATTTTAGGAGATCATCCTTCCTAATATGCTCTTATATGAGCAAACTTATGTTTAAAGATTTAATAAATTGAATTTCAAATATTATATCAAAATACATATTGATATTTAAAAGTTCAGCATCATTCTACTTATGGTGCTTCATAATAATAACTTGATGGTTAAAAATTCTAATTAATATGAACTTTAGGTACCCTTAATAAGTATTTTGAGAGAAATCTTCATACAGGATCATTTATATCAACTAGTACTTTGGGTGAATACATTCATGAAGTTGATCAAAAGTGCTTTCAAAGAGTAATCAATTTCTTAGATCATTAATTTGAGTTCAGGATCGCATTAATTCTTACGAAGAGTTCTTAGGCTACTTTAATGATGCGACTAATAATAATTTCTTAATTAGTGAGGCTACAAATTCTTTTAAGTAAGAGATTTTTGAGTGTGTACATGCTTCAAACTAATTATAAGTTCAATAACTTCTTAAATCTATTTTAAATTTTCAACATGATTTAATTAATTATCTAAATTAAGTGAATATAGATGTATAAATACTTATTATATGTGACTTATATTGTATATGTATTATTTATAACATTAAAATCTTTAAAAATACATACAAGAAATTATTTTTCTCCTCATTATTTTCACATTAATTAAATCATAATAAATCTTAAAGTAAAACATTAAAATAATAATGTTTGATCATAAAATTATATATGTTAAAAGCATAATATTTATTAGAAATGTATAAATCTTTATTAATGGTTGAAGGATAAAAATGGGTTTGAAATTGGATTTAAATAAAATCTAGTGATGTTTGTTTGATTATTTTGTATACTTTTATCATTAATAAAATTTACATATTTATTTATATTATTTTATTAATTATTTTATTAATTTTATTATCTCATAATCATTATTCATTCAAGCTTGATATTGTTCACCATCAAGTGGCTAAAAAAGGAAAATTTTAAAAGGATTTAGTTTTAATGTTATGTGGGACCTATGAGCTTCCCGGATGGTATGCCAGCTTGTTGATGATCCGTGGACATGGACGGCTGGGATTGATTTAACTCGATTATCCATTCTGCGTGGCTTTATTGAATAAAATAAAAATCAAAAGCCAGTTGATATTTGGATAAATTGAAATAAATGGTCAACTGAAACGCACGAATTCTACTAATCTAAAGGTTTGCACATTAAAATTGTCCACACGTGGTACACACTCAGCCTCAAAATACTTTTACCATTAAATTAGTTCCATCAATCCGATGATAAACCCACTCCTAGTCCGTAAAAATTGACATTAATAATAAAATATTGATGCTTTAAAAAATAGGTCGAGCTTAGTCTCAGAGACCATGACTCAAAAATCATCTCTTAATGCATAATTTAATGATTATTATAATAAATCTCAATGGCAGTAGTGAAAAATGCTCTGTATTTGGACATATGTATATCATCCCCATTAAATCTCCATTAAAACCCAAAAAGCTCTCCATTACATATATCTCTATAAATCTCACTACTCTCATATATTTCAGTAATTACGTCAAATAGATGTTTAATTGGTCATTCTGAACATCATTTTCTTACCCGATATCCTCGGATATCAATCCATAATTTTTCTTATCAGCAATACCAATCCCTCTATTCTCCTTGCCTTCACCCTCTCTCTAACATGGATACCAAATAAAAGAAGCAGACAATTTCTACAAGGAGATCGAAGCGGATCATGCTCATCATCTGGATGAAGAGGATGAAAAAAAAAAAAAAAGAGCTCCTGTTAATGGAAGGAAACTACTTTTTCCCAATTAAAGTATTATTTGATGTGAGCGGTATAGATCGTTTGATATTGGGCGAAGCAAATATAACTTTGGGAGAGGAATTGGAAGATGATCGTTTGTGATATATATAGAATTGGATTGAATTAGAGGAGAGGAATGGGAGTTTTTATTCCCATATATGCTTAATCTTTGATCTTTTGATCATAATGGGAGAATTATAGATTCATTTTAATAATTATATTACAAATTATTATATATTATTTAGATTTTCTTCATCCGTGTGTATATTATTTGTTTATTATCAATGAACTATTTGTTCTTCATATTTGATGATTAAATAAAAGAAGATTGCATATCTTTTTAGTTTCCATGTACTTGGATTAGAATAAAATAAATGCAAATATATTATTATATATTTTATTTTTCAGTTATTTGAATCGCCATTATATATATGTATATATATATATATATATATATTATATATATATATATATATATATATATATATATATATATATATATATGTATATATATATGTATATATATATATACATACTTTAAAATTCTGTTAAATATACTATGGTATTAAAATGCATATTTTCTAAAAATAAATATTTATTTTGTATCTCACTTAGGATCTCATTTGTTGAAGTTAGAAAATTCGCCTTTTAAAATAAAATTAAAATTAACAATCTGATTTGGTGAAATTAAAATTAGCGTTATTCTCTATTAAATTATTTTGAAATTAGCTCAATTTTATAATTTTAACTTCATTTAATCTCATAAAATTGAACTTCACACAAGCTAATTAAATCTCAAATATTAGGAATACAATTTCACAATCAGCATCACAAAGCACTCCTTTTTTTCAGAGTCCTCCATTTCTTTTCATTATTTCTCTCCATTAATAGCAATCAACTAATAATTAATGATTCAGGCAGAGTTTTTGAAAATAATAATTAGAGCCTATTTGAAATATTTTGTATTTTTTTTATATTTTTTTTTTTTAAAATATATCTCTCTAATATATTATTTGTATATTTTTTATTTTATTTTCAAAATAAAATAACTTATTTTAAAAATCTCAAAATAAATTTTAGTTGCTTCCATTATTTTAAAAATGACTATTAATGCAATTAACATATTGATTATTCAATAAAAATAAAAAAATATTTTAAAATACTAAATATCATTTATTTCAAATCAAAATATACATTAAAATTTTAAACTTAAATTTAAAATAGAAATAATATCAAAAATTCATTAACTTATGTGCCCATAAGCTACAATGAGTTTATTCCACCATGAGTTCATTTTAAGTCTTTTTTAAATGAGTTCATATTTTGTGTTTAGAAGATTTTTTTTTTAATGATCAATAAAAAAATATAAAATGTGTGACTCTAATATTTGATCTTAAAAATCATAAAGCTCAAATTATAGTTTTTTCTTTCACCATCATTAGCCATATTTTTGGTTTTTCATCAATTTAATAAATTCAAACAATAGATTTATAAGTTTTATCAATATCTTGGTTGGAAATAATCTAGAAAAAATAAGATTATTTTTACATATTATTTATTATTATTTTTAATATATAAGAGAATTTATATATACTTACATATACATTATATATATATATATATATATAAAGATCTCACATCCTGATTGAGAGTCTAAGCATCGAAGAAATAAGTCATCCTATATATATAAAAGTATTATGATACATATTTGCTAATTCATTTCTCTCTATATATAGGAATACAAATGAATAAAGGGCGAATTAATAGTTACATGTAAATGCATGGATTATTAATTCTTATTACGATTACGAACACTAATATATAGCAACAGCAGCAAATCTGGTATTTTATCATTTTAATTATAAAATATTTCCTTAATTTAATGATATTATGATATGTATTATATTTATATTACATTAAAAATTATACCTTTTTATTAACTATGCTGCATATGATATGCCTTATTATTTATATTTTTAATGAATAAAAATTATCTATTGAGTTTGCATGATAAACTCATTTATTAATAAAAAGTTTTTAATATAGTTAATCTAACCGATTGATAAATTCATTAGTAATAATTAAGAGTGTAATTGAGTCAAGCTTCACATGAGTTGGCTCGAGTTCTGCTTGATAAATGGCTCATGACTTGAACTTGATGAGCCAAGAAGCCAAGCTCAAGCCAGCTCTAACTTGACTCATTAGCTTATATATATTATTAGTAAATATTCACGATAGATTTTAAATTGTTGATAATAGTTTTAAAGATTTTTATCAGTTAAATTAGTTGATAATCATATAGTCATTTATTAGACTTTATAAAGACTTGATTAAAAATATTAAATAAAAATAATCATTTTATTTTTTATTATGTTTAAAAAATAGTGAAGGTAATTTATTATATTTAAATATGTTGCTTAGATTTCATTATTATTTAATTAGGATTTTTAACTAGTTTAATGATTATCATATTTCAAAAATAGTCAGACATTTAAATAGTCTACTTATACTCCCTTTCATACATATTAGTATCAATTATATCCTAATTAATTATGACTACTTAATAGTTTTATTAATTTTTAAAGTAATGTTAGAGCAACTAAATAAATTCTAATTATTATTTAATCATCTAAGTTAAATATTATGAAAGCTAATTTAAACATTAATTAATATTGATGAATCTATTCATCTTGCAAATTTGATTTTGATTCCTTCTTAGATTTTACATTAATTTTACAATCATTAAAATTATAAATCCTTAAAATAGATAGTTAAATAGTTAATTATGATTTAACATGTGTGCCTAATATTTTTAAAAATTTACACTTTTAAAATTTAATAACTTTAAAATGGTTGTGTGTTGGAACATTTAAGATGGTAAAGTGGATGCCTTTAAAATTTTAGTTTTATAAGAAAATCTAACATACATACAAGTTAAGAATAGTTGTAAAAATTAATATTTTTATATGAAAAACTCAAAAAAGAGAGCGATCGTAGCTAAGAGATGGAGGTTGAGCGATTGTAGTTGAGCATTATAATCAAGTGAAGGTCAAACAACTATAATCGTGCTATTATAGTCAAATGATGATGATTGGGCAACCATGATTGGGAGACTGTAGTTAAGCAAACGTCTTTGAGTGAGAATTGTCATTAGAGATGAGATGATGGGTATGGGTTGCCAAGTTGTTCAAGACTTCATAGTTCTACCATTCCTGATCAACCTATCAGAGCCAATTTTCTAAAGCTAAAGGGCTTTATGCTATAACTTTTATGGAGTCTAAATTAATAGTCATGAGTTGCCTTCTTTCAAGCATCTAAAGTAAATAGATGTGGGTTCTGACGTGAGACACATCCCATTATGATGAAATGTAGATTCACTTCGGATAAAAAAGGTTTACAAGCATAAAAGTACCTGATGGTAATTTAAAGATTTTGCTTGTGATTGGCAATGGATCATGAAGACTTTGTATTGTAATTATGTGTTTTCTCATGAAGGGAGTGTTTAGATAAGTTTGAGTTAAAATTGTTAAATCAAGGAGACAACTTTGATATATTATTGATTAAGATATACTTCATTAAGTGATGGTTTTATATAAACAAACCAATTTTAGGTTGGGTAGAATTGGTTTGTGAGCTTAATAATTTTCTACTATTCGATTGATTTGTATTTTTATTAACTTTAAGCTCATTTAGCTGAGTGGGTTTATTTTCTATGAGTCAATTTGTTAGAGTTGATTTTGAAAAGTAGAATTTATATTTTGGAGGAAGACATGTTGCATATGGAAGCAAAGATTTACATCATAGGTGATGCAGAATGAACCAAAGTTAGCATTTGTTGAAAAGATAATATGCCATGCTTTTATGTAATAAATTTTTTTTTATTCACACATAAAAAATTACTAATTAATTCACACCAAAATATTATAATTGTATTTATTAATGTGGTCTTTATATCCACAATTATACATTTATTTTATTATTTGTTTCTACACAATAAGCTATAAAAACCTAACAAAAATTTGGTTTTTTTTCTGTTGTAAAAAGAATTGAGGCAAGCCATGTAGATTTATAAAGATGCTTTAGTTGATTCTGGGGAATAATCAATTAGTGTTTACATCATCTTCTTCTTATAACTATCTTCATTCTTATTATCTTACAAAAAAATTAATATTCATGTGAAAATTAGAGTTTTTTATGTTCAATGATGCTCAATCTCTTTAAAATTTGTAGTTTAAAATTATTGTTGCTTATTTTGATATGGCACTTTCAAGTTTGGGTAAGCTTATCAATTGGGCAAGAGAAAATATTCTAATTTGAGTTTGGGCACATATGATATATCTACCTACCATTGGCCTGCATGTAGATGCGGTGTGATATCTGCTTAATAATTTCTCCACAATATGATTAACATATGAATATTATGTATATCTAACAAGTCATTTATCCCATTTTGAATTTTTACATGATAAGGTTGAATATACCTTATTATATTACTTATGTATTAATATTAACTCAATACTAACACCACAAAAGAAAATCTTCACTTTTATTTATTTATTTTGATAGATGGCTACTTAGATATCTTGCAAAAAATTCACCCTCTAAACACAACTTCTCATACGATGAAGTTAAAAAAAAAACCGTTAGATCAACTATTGGCTCATTTGGATCATGATTTAGAACGAAAGTGTAGCTCATATCAAACCTAATTGAACTTGAGATTGGCTCGATCAAACTAGTATAAGACGAAATAGTTGTTTTATATTTTATATTTTTGATTTAATGTATGTGTTGTTAGAACTATAAGAAAATAAATTAGCGATTAAGAAATAAATTTAACACAATAAAGAAAATAAAAATAAAAGTAATTAGATTGAAATAGTGGGAGGGAGCAATGATACTATCCGAGTAGATCAAGCCAGAACCAATTTGTGGTTCTCTTTTGCTCGTAGATATACATCTTGCCTTGATATGCATAAAGATTAAAAATTTGAACTAATCGCGTGTCTCTTGTCACCCAAAAATGAAATGAAGAGAATGACAAGAAAATATATGAATAGAGAAAGGAAGAGAGAATATTAAGATTTTCCCATGTCATTCAAGCTCATATTATCATCTATTTAGAGGTGAAACATGAGAGCCAAATATAAAATCACATAATTATGATTTATAGCCATTACTAGCTATTATTTAAAGTTGTAAATTAATTTATTCATATTCATTTAATTTATGCTATAAGTTATATAATTAATATTTTTATTATAATAACATTTTAAAAATAATATTAAGAATAACGTTATATAGTGTTAACGTTATTATAATGTTATAATATTTTTTTTTTTCATTATTTTTTCCATAAAAATTTCCTCTCCAATAACAAAATATTTATAAATAAACTTGAGGTAAATAAAATAAGAGATCAATAATCAAATTTTTCATTTTGGACAACTTTTATCAAGCATTCAATGAAAGTATCTTCGGGTTTGAACTTTCACTTAACATAACCAAAATCTAACAATAATAAATATCATAATAACCAAAGTTTTGAACTAAGTATATAAATTATTATATCATTTGGTGTACACATGATATGAGACACGCTATAAGTTCTACTCAAGGGTACGCTTTAAAGGCCATGTGCTTTCATCTCAATTTATAAGTATTTTTAGGATCTTAATGAGATCTTAATTACAAGCAACACTATATAGGTGAGATCTCCAATAATGCAATTATAATATCTCACAAATTTTTTTGCCTTTGATCTCATTAAGAACTATAGCTCAACCTTATTTTCATTGCAGTTTAGCATAAATATATATAAAGATGATATTTATAATATTTAAAATTATGCTTTCAGTCATTGATCATCTTTATTTTATCATATTATTTATCATGGTGTTTAATATGAAGGTTGGGTTTCCACTATTATGACTATTTTAACCCCATCCCTAATGATCTCAATATAAAAGCTTTCACCTATGGATCTTATTTTTTCTATAGCAAATAAAATGGTAAGTGACACCACATCTTTATATAATTCATATAAAGAACCATGTCTTATTCTCATATGATATTTTAATCATTGCATTTTGCACTTTTTTCTATATGCATTAATTATCACAATTTATTAAAATAAAGTATAGATTTTTTCACAAGGTAAATAAATTATTAAACTTTTAAGCCACTCTGCTTCAGAAGTAACAATATCAAGTATTATAAATTCTACATTCATAATAGATCTAAAGATTAATGTTTATTTAGTAGATTTCCGTAATATTGCACCACCATAAAATGTGAACATAACCAATTAGTGGCTTTTATTTTACTAGTGTCAATCTAGCTACATCACAATATTCTTCTAATTATAGATAAACCATTATAATGAATGTAATAGTTTATTGTACCTTTTAAATATTTAAAAAATTTCTAGTTCTTTCCAATCGGCCATTAGGTTACTATATCTACTTAATTTTCTTTTGCATAAGCAATATCATGTCAAGAATAATTTGCTGATGTATAAGAAATTATTTGAGAATATTTTAATTATGATATATTATCACTAAATTATTTATATTTAAATTATATATAGTGCCTACGAGACTCACATCTTGATAATTACATTTTTTTTAAACAAGTTTTTGAATATAATGTGATTGAGTAACATAAATGTTATTTGCATTTCTATAAATCTTCCAATCTAGTATTACGTTAGCTTCACCTAAATTTTTTTATATCAAATTGAGTTGATAGATACTCTTTAATATTATTTATAATATTTATATTTATACCAAAAATTAAAATATCATCAATATAAAGATATAAAATAACATAATCATGATGAACAACTTTAATGTAAAAAATCTATATGTCAATACTACTTTATCAAACTTTTCATGCCATTGTTTAAGAGTTTGTTTTAATCCATAAAAAAATTTTTACTAATTTAAAAATTTTATTTTCTTGTCCTTTTACTATAAAACCTTCAGGTTGATCCTTATAAATTTTATCATCTAAATCACCATTTAAAAATACAGGTTTTACATCCATTTGATATATAACTAAGATAAGAAAAACTAAAAGCAAATAAATTATAGAAATTCTAGCAACAATAATAAATATCAAAATAGTCACCACACTTTTGTGTATATATCATTTCGATCTTGCTTTATATTTACCTTTAGATCCATCTGATTTAAATTTTTTTTTTTGAATATCCATTTAATTCCAATAGTTTTACAACATGGAGGTAAATCACAAAGTATCTAAGTCTTATTTGATAAGATAGAATATATTTCATTATTAACAACTTCTTTCTAAAATGGTGCATATATAGATTTCATACCTTCATCAAAAGTAGTAGGATCAATTTCTAAAATAAATATTTTAGTTAAAAGAGAATAAAAATTATCACTTAAAATTTTCTCTTTTCTAATTCTTTAACTTTTTTTGATATTTGTATCAATTTTATTAGTTAAAATAGTATCATCATTGTTTATTATAGAATTTTCTATTTAATATTTTTTTATTAATAGATTCTGTAATCTTATTTTTCATAGGAAATATATCTTCAAAAAATATAGCTTTTCTAGATTTCATAATTGTATAAATAGAAATATCACTAATATCAGAATTAATGATAAGAAATCTATAAGTAGGACTATTAAGAAAATATCTAATGAATGCCCTATATACAATGTTAGATCCTAATTTTCTCTTTTTATATTCTAAAATAAATATTTTAGCTAAACAACCCCAAACTTTTAAATACTTCAAATTGGGTTTTTTATTTTGTCAGAATTCTTATGATATTTTATTAGAATCTTTATAAGGAATCCGATTTAAAATAAAATAAGCTCTTGTTGACCTCACTTTGGAGTGAGGATTCAATCATCCCATCATAGGTCTAGGAATATTCTAGACACTATTATGACTATTTTAACCCGATCCCTTCTAATGATCTCAATATAAAAGCCTTTGCCCTTTCAGATGGATCTAGTATTTTCTGAGCAAATAAAATGGTAAGTGACACCACATCCTTTATATAATTCATATAAAGAACCATGTCTTATTCTCATATGATATTTTTAATCATTGCATTTTTGCACTTTTATTTTTGCTATTGCAGCTTAATTATCACAATTTATTAAAATAACAAGTATAGATTTTTCAGTACAAGGTAAATAAATTATTAAACTTTTAAGCCACTCGGCTTCAAAAGTAACAATATCAAGTGTTATAAATTCTACATTCATAATAGATCTAAAGATTAATGTTTATTTAGTAGATTTCCGTAATATTGCACCACCATAAAATGTGAAAACATAACCACTAGTGGCTTTTATTTTACTAGTGTTGCTAATCTAGCTAGCATCACAATATTCTTCTAGTACTATAGGATAACCATTATAATGAATGTAATAGTTTATTGTACCTTTTAAATATTTAAAAAAAATTTCAAGTGCTTTCCAATCAGTTTCACTAGGGTTACTAGTATATCTACTTAATTTTCTTATAGCATAAGCAATATCATGTCAAGAATAATTTGCTAGATGCATAAGACAGCCAATTATTTGAGAATATTTTAATTAAGATATATTATCACCTAAATTATTTATAAGATATAAGCTAGAGTTATATATAGTGCCTACGAGACTCACATCTTGATAATTATATTTTTTTTAAACAAGTTTTTGAATATAATGTGATTGAGTAACATAAATGTTATTTGCATTATAAATCTTCAATCTAGTATTAATTTATTTCACCTAAATTTTTTTATATCAAATTGAGTTGATAGATACTCTTTAATATTATTTATAATATTTATATTTGTACCAAAAATTAAAATATCATTAATATAAATATATAAAATAACATAATCATGATGAACAACTTTAATGTAAACACATTTATTAGACTCACTAATAAAAAATCTATATGTCAATACTACTTTATCAAACTTTTCATGCCATTGTTTAAGAGCTTGTTTTAATCCATAAAAAATTTTTTACTAATTTAAAATTTTATTTTCTTGTCCTTTACTATAAAACCTTATTGATCCTTATAAATTTTATCATCTAATTCACCATTTAAAATAGGTTTTACATCCATTTGATATATAACTAGATTATATTTGAAGAAAACTAAAAGAAAATAAATTATAGAAATTCTAGCAATTACAATAAATATCAAAATAACAACTTTTTGTGTATATATCATTAGATCTTTTTTATATTTACCTTTAGAACCATCGATTTAAATTTTTTTTTTTTTGAATATCCATTTATAATAGTTTTACAACATGGAATAAATCACAAAGTATCTAATCTTATTTGATATGATAGAATATATTTCATTATTAACAACTTCTTTCTAAAATGGTGCATATATAGATTTCATACTTTCATCAAAAGTAGTAGGATCAATTTCTAAAATAAATATTTTAGTTAAAGAGAATTTATCACTTAAAATTTTCTCTTTTCTAATTCTTTAACTTTTCCGATATTTTTTATCAATTTCATTAGTTAAAATAGTACCATCATTGTTTATTATAGAATTTTCTATTTAATATTTTTTTATTAATAGATTCTGTAATCTTATTTTTCATAGGAAATATATCTTCAAAAAATATAGCTTCTCTAGATTTCATAATTGTATAAATAGAAATATCACTAATTTGAATTAATGATAAGAAATCTATAAGTAGGACTATTAAAAATATCTAATGAATACACCAATAATGTTAGATCCTAATTTTCTCTTTATATTCAAATAAATATTTTAGCTAAACAACCCCAAACTTTTAAATACTTCAAATTGGGTTATTTTGTCAATTCTTATGATATTTTATTAAATCTTTATAAGGAATCGATTTAAAATAAAACATCTGTTGACCTCACTTTGGAGTGAGGATTCAATCATCTATCATGTCTAGGAATCTTGGACACTAAGAACTCAGTCATGGGACACTCAAGTGCAATGAGTACATAATCTAAACCTAGAGACTTTAGAAGGGTTTTTCGTAGGATTAAGCTAAGCTTTAAGACTAAGGATACTTACCCTATCGTATGGCCTAACCCATGACTTGCAATTATCAATGTCCAAATAAAATCAAATTAAATCATGATTAAAACCAAATTGAATCAAACCAAAACTACATAATCAATGCATAAACACAATGAACTAAAAATAAATTCAAATGAGGTTCAAAGTGGTAAATAAGTCATTTGACTGAGTTGACTGTGGCCCATTAAGTCAAAAGTCAACAAGCCAAAAATGTCCAAATTAAATCACTATGAAAGATCAAAATCATCGAATGAATATGTTTAAACATAAAACTAAACAAATCTAAATCAAATGAGATCTCAAAGTTAATTAGATCATTTAACCCATTAAGCTCAATTTGGATTAAAATGATTCAAATCAAAATATCAAGTCAAATAAAACCAATCGCTAAATCATCGAACCACTTAATCAAACATGATTAGAACTTAAACACATCTTGGTTGAGCTAAAATATTTAACTCATTGAACTCCGATTTAACCATTTGAACTAAAAAAAACAAATCCAAGCAAATTAATTCAAGTTAAATAAAATTAATAAATTAAAACTATCATAAATGATCAATTAAACATAATTAGAGTAAATCCAAAGCCAATGAGTCAAATCAGGTTGCTTGAACCAACATGAGTTCTTAATGTCTAGAATATTCAATCTTTATAAGTCTCTCTCTCTCTCTTGCATTCTTCATTTTCTACAATCCTAATGCAAAATAGAAGTTTTTGATGAGAATCGACAAAATCGAAAATTGCACTAATTTTCAATTTTATGGTTTTCGCTAGTTTTTGCAATTTTTTATTTGCGGTAATGCTCATGCCCCTTTCATGAGGTGGGAGAAGCAGCCTATCATCGATGAAAAAAGATGGCTGTAATTTAGCACCAGATCCTTCGATTATCAGATCACCATATTTGATTTGGACTGTCCGATCGAAATCGTGCCATCCTGTACGGTTTCCCATTCATTTTCCATGAGGAATGGCTCGCCCAATTCGTGGCACTCTACATCATGCCATACAAGATCGCCAATCCACAATACCATGGAAGCATGGTAGGATTAAGAAAGAAGTTAAGAATTTTCTGATTTTAAAAATTAATTAAATCACTTAGAACTTCAAAAATTTATAAAAAAAATAAAATACTTAACAAAAAATTGCCAATAAGGGTTTACTAGATTTGTATTTTAGAGAGAAATCCAACAAACTCAAAATCCTCAAATTTCACTAAATATTATGAGCTTAATTTGAGTTTTAGTGAAAATAAAAATTTATTAATTACTCTAAAAATACCTATATTGAAGCTGAGCTTAAAATATATATATCATAAAAATTACAAACCTAAATGACTTCTAGATTGGGAGATATTGAATTTTGAAGCTTAAATAGTCCATTTTAATAAAATAAATTAACAGACTTTATAAAAATTATTTAAATCGATTGAAACTTTGAAAATCATAATAAATTATAAAAAAATCCAAGAAATGCAAATAAATACTCATTTTAAAGTTATTTCATGGAGGATGTAATAAAATATTTCTAATTAATTCTAAATATAATTAAGGCAATGGGTTTAATTATAAATATAATTAAATTAATTACTTTTAATTGATGGATTAATCTCAAATTGTGAGATTGTCTAAGGGGATGACCTCTACCTCCCTAATTTTCTTTAGATTTATTGCTTGCTTAATTAAGAAAATTAATTAACCTTAATTACTCTCATAATCCAAATTAATTAATCATGTGAACATTAATGAATCAAGTAATTAAGTATTAATCATTTGAGCAATAGTGAATGAGCCTATGGAATAAGATTGAGACCCTTCTTAATCTATTTTGAATTAATTTAATTAATCAAGTTAATTATGGTTTATTAATTGAATACTCAATGAAATCTGGTGTTATCAAGAATTTAGAAGATTACTTTAGAATTTTAGCCAATTGGTGAAATCAGTATTAATTTGAGCATGTGTATCCATGTCATATAATCACTTGGATAATTAAAAGTGGATAATAATTACCTACAAATCATTTCTTCATTAATAAATTGAACCACAAACATGGGAATGGATTAGGATCAAAACTTTCCTCATTTCATTAAATCAAATCAAAACATAAAATGAAAGAAGGTATTACCAAGCTTTGATTTTCTTTAAATGATTTTATTTAATATGATTGTCCTTAGAATTAGTTTGATTGAATGAGATTATATGTTTATATTTAGTATTTCCTTTCTAATCATGTTAATATTGTATGTCATTTGAACCATTCATTCATGTCTTTCAAAAATAAATCAAATGAAATTTTCTTTATGTTAAACTTGTATGTGTTGAATTAAATTTATAATATATGTGGCTATTATCACTATTAAATCAAAGTTATTTTTAAAAGTGTATAAATCAATTATGTTATTTGGGTTGATAATAGTTATAAATATCTATAAGCTTGCATGTGATATAGCTTAGAACATGTGATATGGAGTTCTCTTTCTTTAGTCTACATGGATTTACATAAATTTTGAATGTTAACAAATGGTAGTCCAGTTGAAAAGGACACAACATTTGTTCGTATTCATTCCTATGTATTTTTATGTTTAGATATTGATAGAACTTTAGCTCCCATGTTTAAATAATTTGATTAAAAGAAATACAACTTTCACACAATTTTTCATTTTTGTAGTCATTTGTACATTTATGTGTATTTAAGAATAGAGGGTATATCTAGTCTGGACATTCCAGGGAAGCAAGACTTTAAGTAGCCCCAAAGAGGTCTTTACCTCAATCTCCTAGTTTAACAATGGCGAAGTATCCACTTAAAACTTGTATACACTTGTATGTGCATTTAGATAATGAATGAAGATCTCCTTTCAATTGAAAGAAATATAATTTTTGCATAATTTTCCATTCTTGTAGTCATTTGTACATCCATGTGTATTTAAGAATAGTGGGTATATCTAGTCTGAACATTCCGGGGATGCGAGTATTGACCTCATTTTTGGATGAAGTTTATATCAATATGAAATTAGTAATTATGATGTTCTAATTCCAAATAAGATCATCCTAATTCAGTGCTTACGACACTTTACCTAGTGCCTAAGGAATCCCTTTAGTTTATTCTAACCTAGTTGAATTAGGTGAGACCCACCTAGCCAAAGTCAACTCATCAAAAATTTGAACTTAATTAAAATTCAATTCAAAAGTGAATATGAATCAAAACTCAATAAATCATCAATTCAAGATGATTGAATTCAAAATTAAAATGGTTTAAATTAAAATCCAACACTTTGAATTAAACTACTTGGTTTTGATTTCAATTTCCCAATCCAAGTCAAATGGATTCAAACCCAATCTCAAATCAATTTAAGATTAATTTGGGCATGTCATACATCAATTCAAACTAGGATGATTATGCCATAAATCATAAAACAATAAAAGAAAAAAAATGGAATTTCAAAATCCAAAAGAAAATTGGGAAGAAGGGAAATGCAAATTCCACTCTTCCCATGCAAAGTCATCTCACCTCTTATGGATGGTTGCCTTCAAGTGAAGGCCAACCAAGCAAGCAAAAGCCAAAGACAAGTTGGTTTCTCCCAAGAGAAGGAAGAAGAGAAGAAGAAGCAAAAAATGGAGAAAAGAGATGATCGACCAAGATGAAAATCAAGCAAGGAGCCTTCCTCCCTCTCATGTGAATATCCCAACATGTTCAAGGCCAAATGGAGTTGATCCTACCCCTCCTTGAAGTCATATTGGAGTTTGGCCACCAAAATCTTTAATATATTTTAGACCACCTATGGAAAGTGGGAAGGGAAGCCTT
The DNA here is from genome assembly GCA_021442155.1 of Cymbidium sinense. Lineage (NCBI taxonomy): Eukaryota > Viridiplantae > Streptophyta > Magnoliopsida > Asparagales > Orchidaceae > Cymbidium > Cymbidium sinense. Next base: position 99,026,567 of record CM038220.1, on the reverse strand, counting down.
TCCCCCATTTTCATTCAAAAGCTTCACCAAGGCAAGAGAAGAGGTTCCCAACCATTCCTGACCTTCGACAACACACGGCAAGTGATAAGTCGACACCCTCCAATGGTGAAATCTAATGGAATGGATTTCACCCCAAATTGAAGTTACCAACATGTTCTAGTGGCTGAATCGAGCTTGAACGAAACTCCTCCCATCCCCCTCATCGTTAGGAAGCCAGAGAACGACCAACGCAACCTCATACCGAACCCATTTTTTAGCAATTGAGGGAGACAACTTGTTTTGGCACGCAAGCTTCTTGCATCATTCTGAAGCTAATGGAATGGATTTCATCGCCAAAGATTGCCGAATTGGAGGTTCTCCATTAAAGTACTCTCATTTTTCCATTAAGCTTTCAATTTTCATCATTTTTGAAGAAATCTTGATCCTAAGTGTGATCAAGCTGCTTAGATTGGTTGGATTTCCTTCCACAATCATTTTGCAATTTATATCATGTGATTTTGTTGCTTAGAACGCCAAAAATCAAGCAAAAACCATGGATGGATCTCAGTTTATGTAGTCCAAGTAAGAGACACAATCTCGCATCATTCCTTCTGAATGGAACCAACGGCTCAAATCTAAGCGGCCCGCTCAATTTAAATCCCTTAGGACTCACAGATTGATTAGATTGGATGGTCCTGCACTAAACTGCATCCTGGCATCATTTTAAAGCGGGATCCACGTGGAACTCAAATGGACCAACCAACATGCAAAATGTGACACAGTCTACCACGTCAGCACTGACTAGTTTAAAGAGGAAATTTGGGATTTCTAAATTTAAACAATTGCTAAAATTACTCAAAACTTCTAAATATCATAGAAAAATAAATATAAATCAAAAAATTTCAAATGAAGATTCTATGGATTCGCCTTGATGAGAGGAATCTAGAAAAATTAAAATCCTCAAATTAGTTTGGGTATTGTAGCTTTAATTTGGGTTTAATTGAAAACCATTAAACCTAATTACTCTTAAACCACAAATCCAATTGATTTGAAACTTTGGGGAAATGAAATTATGGTTAATACACACATTTTGTAAATTTTTCATAATTTATTTTATTGTATTTATGGGAAATAAAAATTTAAACCCTAAACCTCAATTTTAATTAATTAAATTAATTTAAAATTAATTAGAAAATTTTAAATTAACCTCTTGAACCTGTGGTGAATAAATTCCTTTTGGGGAGTCACCTTTTAAATCTGTGGAGAAAAGAAAGAAGAGACCTTATAAAAATTCATCTTGGTAAGACGCCATGCAGATCCGTAGATGTACTTATTCAGGTGATCAAATACGTCATCAAGGTATAATGTAGTATCTCAAAAGATAGAAGTCACTACCCTTTAATGGAACCAATCACCTCAACAAGAACTCCTAAGAATGATGGGTCTACATATGTACTAGAGATTCTTCACCTATTTTACATGGAAAAGTAAAGCATGGTTTATTTTAAATTGGGTTCGTTAAGTTCCCTACAGGGACAAGCCCTCATGGTTAATTACATTCTAAAGGATAGGATCCCTTAGGAAAACTCTTGATTAAGGTAAATGATCATTATCTTTGAAGATTTCAATAGGGAAGGACTATCAATCGATTGGTTTATATTTTGAAGATCAAATGGAATTGATCAAAAGAGGGAGTTATTATCAAAGCCAAAATGGGAATAAGTAGAAGATGCTCACGATGCTAGGAAACCTAGCGAGCATCTCAAACTATCCTAGAATTGGGCTTTACATTTTAGAATTTGATTTAATTTGTTTGAGTTGTATTTTCATTAAAATTTTATGACTTAAGATTCCTTGACACAAGATTAAGGAAATGCCTAAGGGGTGAGAAATTATGCTTTATGGCTCGCATGGGGAAAAGCAACCTCAGAACCTAACTCTAAGGAGCTTCGGCGAGGGCCGAAAGCACAACCAAAATCTAAGGTGAAAAATGGGTAATTGGTTTGCCTCCACAAGAGGACAAACCAACTGGACTTACAATTGCCTGGGTGGCCGCAACTAACTCCTATGATTTTAAATACATGTAGGCAAGCCTTTATGCTTGTGTAAGATAACTAGGCTATTTTTATTTTGAAATAGACTAAGTACTTAAACTAACTCCTTAAAGAGACTAGATCATGTAAAGGCACATGCTTCAAATGACCTAAAATCTAATGCATTTCAAATTTTATTTTATTTCATTTTTGGACAATCATTTTGACTGAGGCTAATAGGATTTTTATGACTAATGCATAAAAAAGCAGATTATTGGCCAAAATCAATGAGAAGTTTAGGAGGTGAGTTTCCACCATGGCCCTCAAAGGTCAAGTCGAGTTCTCTAGCAAAGATGGAAGCCCTCCAATCAAGAGTGAAATAAGATGCATTTGTGCATGATATTATAAAGAAATGCTCATCCAGCTAAGGGGTTGCTAATTCTTTTATCTTGATTTTAATCTTAAGCTTTAGGTGAGGTTATGAGTTGTTTAATTTTAGTTTGAATTGTTAAGTTGGGTAAAAGATTTATTTTCCCTAAAGAGCTGAATCCACATCCAAGCCATACATAAATCAAGGAAGAAACTAGAAAAAGCATGCCACTTAATGCAAAAGTTAAACAAATCATCAAACAATTTATAAAGCTAATCATAAAAAGAATAAATGTCCGATTGTGGTCGGGAACCATCACACAAACTAGAAAATATCAAATTGGGTAATCGAGCTCTACCCTTATACAACTCGGATTACAAATGAATTGAATTACAATTTAAGCAAAAGAATTCATTATTATGGGGGGTCTTCAAGCTTTATTCTTCTTTCTTCTTTCTTTTCTTTTCTTCTTTTCTTCTTTGGATCTTCCTTTAGATGGTTGAATGGTAGATGCTCCAAGGCTTCACATGGTGTATAAGATATGATCTTATGACCAATGTTCATCCTAATCCCCCATATCAAATCATGCCAACATACTAAATATACAAACTTTGCATGAAAAGGAAAAGGGAAATCTAGCTAACACCTGCAAAATAATGGTCAGTTAAATTACACCACATAAATCCTAAGCATGTATATTGGACTTCTCACCCCACACATGGGTGACTAAGTCCACCTGGCCTATGGATTATGCTAAGGGGTATAAGCACCTGCAAGCAAGAAGCATTTATATATATTTTTTATAATAGTACCCTTTTAGCACAATCAGAAAGAAAAACCAAGTAAGCCCCTACCATTCATTCTACAAACATACACCCTAACATCCAGTCTAAAACATTCATCACAAAACAAAATAGACATTAAACCATGCACCGACCTAACCTAAAGCTAGATGTGGTGACTTATGCTAATGTGTATTCTTTGATGGTTTGTGTGGTATGCTTAGCTTAGAACTTTAGGTTTGAATTTTCTAATTGTGAAAGACATGTTGGACTTAGAGGAGGGGTTTCATTTAAGTTGTTTAAGTGTTTTGGGTTATTTTTATTTTATGTTTTAATTTGGTTTAAGTTTAACCTATAATTAATTACTAAGTTATCAAGAGAGAAAAAGAGAAGAGAACTTCTCTTTCCTTCCTTAATCCTTAAGTAATTTCTAAGGCAAGTTCACATTTTAATTTCATTTAGGAGAATGTTTTGATTACATATTTTAATCAATCCTATGTTTAGATAAACCCTAAACAAACCTATTCAAAAAGAAAGGCATTTTAAGATTAAATAAAATGAATCAAAATTCACACAACACACATTACTTCAATTCTTTCCTAACATATATAACATGCATTTGGATGGACCCTAAGCATATCTATACATACAAATGAGAATAATTAACACACTTTATGATGCATGTTAAGTAATCCCTTAAGAAAATTTAGAAGATTTTGATGCATGATTTTTCTTAAGTAGAAAAGGTTTTCCTTATCCAAAATTTTACATACATGCATGAAAGTAAGAAACGCATAAGTGAGTACAGTGCCATTGTTAACCGTGAGGTGTAAGGTACAAGATTAGGGATACTTAAAGCCTTGCATCCTCGAGTTGTCGGACTAATGTACCACTTTCTTTAAGTACTAACATGCATATAAAATAAAATGAAATGAAGAAGGAATATGCAAAAGTTGTTTAATAGTTTAGTTTTGTTTATGCAATTTATTCATATAAGTATAAGAAATCCTTCTTAGATGATGGCATAGTGATGTGATGAGTTAAGTAAGTGTTGGGTTCTTTTCAAATGAACCCTTCATCTTACCTTCCCTTATTCAAAACTATTCTAACATAAGAATGGAAGGAAAGGATAAACTAAACATGACTTTATAATTCATCCCATGCAAGCTAATAATTAAGATATGAATAGCACACTTTCAGATTTGATGTTTCATTTATAGGTTTTGAAAATACTTTAGATTTAGTAGTGATAATAGCCACTCATATTTTACTTTTTCCAACACATGCACATTTGACATAAAGTAAATAATTTCATTTTAAAACTTTGAAAACATTAAATTATGGATGCATGAATCACATGGCATACAACTTAACATGTTGGGAAAGACCTAAAGAATTGTAATCATGTAAACAAACTCACTTTAGTTAAATCCTAAAGGCATTCTTAGAGAATAAGACAATTTAGAATAAACCAAAGTGAATTTCAAAAATGATTTTTATTTAGTTTAAAGTTTGATTTAATTTTAAAAAGGTGAGATAAGTTTATTGTTCCTAACCCATTCCCACATGTTTTGTATTTTTGTTTAATTTTTAGATAATTAAATCTATTTTTCAGCATTAATTAGTTTAAGGTATGCATTAAGTGGCTTAATTAACATTTACCTACAACACCTTAAAAAAATTAACTAAGTAATTATGAGCCAATGAGATGACATAAAACCCACAAGGTATTTAAATTTGCAATGCACCTAATAATGAAGAGGCCTAATGCAAATTGGCTCATAATTAAAAGTTAATTAAGCTAAGGGGTTTAACTTAAGTACTTTTAAGACACCCCTTCACACTTATGAAAGGGGTATTAATTTTCTTAAATAGACTTTGGTTATTGAACACCTAAGAATCTACCCAAGATAGATTAATTAAGTTATAGAAATTTTTTGAATTTTTTAAAATTATTTAAAGGGATAATTAATGAATTAACCCTTAATTATGAGGGGATTAAGGAAAGAAAAAGAGGGTTTAGGGAATAGCTTAGGGGAAATGCCCCAAAATTATTCCATAAAACTCCTATTCACTGGATCTAACCTTAATCAAACTTAATCAAAGGGTAAATCCACTAAGAACAACTTAATTACCCTTAATTACATGAAGGGATAACTAGGGAATGAGTTAGCAATTTTCCCTAATTAAGGCCTCAATAAATCTCAAAAAAATTAGGGGAGGGAGAGGTCATCCCTTAAAATAAACCCTAGAAATTTGATATCAATTGGTCATTTAATTAGGGAATAATTAACTAATTAACATTCCCAATGAAACCCAAATTCAAAGAAAAGGGAATTCAAAATATATTGAAAATATTATTTAAATATTTTAGATGAAATTATCTATCCAAGACATTTTTCCTTTTATTTTTTTTATTTTTCTATGTTGAGTTAAGATTTTTAGAAGCTATAGGGATTAATTAGGAATTAATTAGTTAAATAACTAATCCCCAATTAATGCCCAGCCCACGATGCGACGCATGGCGGCGGCGGTAAGCGCGTTGTACACGCGTCGCATTATGAGCCCGTTACTTAAGTTATCAAGTCAAGAGAATGGCTACGGCGCACGTACTTTTATCCTTTGTCATCAGATCAAAGATCGGACGACTGAAGATACACCCATGGTTTATAAACAGATAATGAATATATAAATGTGCCTAAAATTCTCAATCATCTAAATCGCACGGATGGATGGCTGAGATGGGCTGAGTTCTTCCTTGAGGATGAATGTGAACCATTCACGATACAAGGGGAGATCCAAGCCTGATCTCTCATAGATTCATTCAAGACACACTCCACATCATCTAAAGGACAAGAGCAGCCAATCCAACGGTAGATTTCACGTACTATGGAAATTTCTTTCATAAAGGAAGATAACCAATTATTTGAGAATATTTTAATTATGATATACTATCACCTAAATTATTTATAAGATATAAGCTAAAGTTAGATAGAGTGCCTACAGGACTCACATCTTGATAATTAAATTTTTTTAAAAGAGTTTTTGAATATAATGTGATTGAGTAATATAAAAGTTATTTGCATTTCTATAATTCTTTATGCCAAGTACTACATTAGCTTCACCTAAATTTTTCATATCAAATTGAGTTGATAGAAACTCTTTAATATTATTTATAATATTTAGATTTGTACAAAAAATTAAAATATCATCAACATAAAGACATAAAATAACATAATCATGACCAACAACTTTAATATAAACACATTTATCAGACTCACTAATAAAAAATCCATAAGTCAATACTACTTTATCAAACTTTTCATGTCATTATTTAGGAGCTTGTTTTAATCCATATAAAGATTTTACTAATTTAAAAACTTTATTTTCTTGACCTTTTATTATAAAATCTTTAGGTTGATCCTTATAAATTTATTCATCTAAATCACCATTTTAAAATATAAGTTTACATCCATTTGATGTATAACTAGATTATATCTTGAAAATAAAGCTAAAAGCAAACAAATTATAGAAATTTTAGGAGAATAAATATCAAAATGGTCAACACCACTTTTTTGTGTATATCATTTATTACTTGCTCTTGCTTTATATTTATCAATAGATCCATCTAATTTTAGTTTTTTTTTTTGAATATCCATTTACATCCAATAGTTTTACAACATGGAGGTAAATCACAAAAGTATCTAAGTCTTATTTCATATGATAGAATCTATTTCATTATTAATAGCTTTTTAAAATGGTGCATCTATAGAATTTAGCTTCATCAAAAGTAGTAGGATCATTTTTTAAAATAAATATTTTAGTTAAAGATAATAAAAATTATCACTTAAAATTTTCTCTTTTCTAATTCTTTTACTTTTTCTAATATTTTCCTCATTTTTATTAGTTAAAATAGTATCATCATTATTTATTATAGAATTTTCTATTTTAAGATTTTTATTAATAAATTTTGTAATCTTATTTTTCAAAAAAATATATCTTCAAAAATATGGCTTCTCAAGATTCCATAATTGAATACAGAGAAATATCACAAATATTAGAATTAATGATAAGAAATATATAAGTAGGACTATTAAGAGAATATCTAATGAATACACCATATATAGTTTTAGATCCTAATTTTCTCTTTTTATATTTTGAAATAAATATTTTAGCTAAACAACCCCAAACTTTTAAATACTTCAAATTGGGTTTTCTATTTTTTCAAAATTCATATGGTGTTTTATTAGAATCTTTATAAGGAATCTGATTTAAAATAAAATAAGCTATTGCTGACCTCACTTTTGTAGTGAGGATTCAATCTTCCTATCATAGGTCTAGGAATCTTCTAGACACTAAGAACTCCTTAGTCATAGAACACTTCTAGTGGCTAAGTGAACACTTAACCTAAACTTAGAGACTTTAGAAGGGTTTTCCATAGGATTAGGCAAAGCCTTAAGACTAAAGATACCTACCCTACCCTATGGCCTAACCCATGACTTGCAATCATCTAAGTCCAAATAAAATAAAATTAAATCAAGATTAAATCAAATTGAATCAAACCAAAAGTATAATCAATGCATAAACACAAATGAACTCAAAAATAAATTCAAATGAGGTTCAAAGTGGTAAATAGGTCATTTGACCTAGAGTTGACCCATATGAGCCCCATCAAGTCAAAAGTCATTTAACCAAAAATTGTCCAAATTAAATCACTCTAAAAGAACAAAATCATCAAATGAATATGTTTAAACATAAAACTAAACAAATCTAATTCAAATGAGATCTCAAATGGGTTAATTGGATCATTTAACCCATTAAGCTCAATTTAGATTAAAACAGATTCAAATCAAAATTAACATCAAGTCAAATAAAACCAATCACTCTAAATCTTCATAACCACTTAATCAAACATTATTAGAATTTAACACATCTTGGTTGAGCCAAACAAAATATTTAACTCAATTGAACCCAATTTAACCCATTTGAACTCAACATGGGTCAAATCCAAATCTAAGCCAAATTAATCCAAGTTAAACAAAATTAATCAATTAAAATTATCATAAATGATCGATTAAACATAATTAAAGTAAATTGAAAGCTAATGAGTCAAATCAGGTTGCTTGAACCCAACCAAACTTATTTGGGTCAACATGAGTTGACCCAATCCCAAATTAACTCCAAATTGAATAAAACACTTAAAGTATCATGTAAAAAAGTTAAAATAAAACATATATGGCTAGAGAGAGAGAGAGAGAGAGAGAGAGAGAGAGAGAGAGAGAGAGAGAGATAAAGAGAGGGAAAACACACAATCTTATAAAATCCCCTCATTCAATCCTCCCCACACCTCTTGCACTTAATGGATGTGACCACACAACAACAAAAGAAGACTTGGGAGCTAGAATCCAAGGTCACTAATCAGCCATCACCTCCCAACCATTTCCCATCACCATTAATGGTGATTTTCAGCCACCATTAAGCACATAGGAAAAGGGACACTAAAGTGATTTAATTCTGCCATTATTCACTCTCCAAGAGCTCTCCCAAGCAACCAACAACCATTTCCCCACTTCTTTTGTGCTAAAATACCAAAATCGGGCAGATTCTGAGAAGGAGACGGAGGCTATTGATGAATACAACATTTCAAGGGGAGACAAAAGGTTGCATTCATTCCAAAGCTTCCTCTTGCATCAAGGAGTGTGTTCAGATCAACATCGCCGCTAAAAACCATCCCCAACGAGGTAATTTCATCAAACTTTAGTTGGCCCTAGGATCTTTTATTTGTGACGATTCTTGCATGATTTTAAGAATTTCTCTTAGAAATCACTTGCATTCTTTATTTTATACATTTCTAATGTGAATTACAAGTTTTTTTGGCAAGAATTGGCATGAAATAATACAATAACCAACCATTCCATCATGGTTTTCTAGTTTTTTACAATTTTCCTCTGCTTGATGCATTGTTCAGACGTTCTTTTCGTCTGCTGGGAGGCGAGCAAAGTAGCAGCAGTTCGATCTCCCATTCAAGGAAACAAGCAATTGTGATTTAGTGCTAGATCCTTTGATTTAAGCCCTTAGATCATCATATTTGATTTGGACCATTCGATCAAAATTGTGCCATCTAGTGTGGTTTTGCACTCATTTGCCATGAGCTCCATCAATCACCGCACGCCACTTCGCGTGTGCCACAGACTCCCAATCCACCGCTACCATGGAAGCTGCTCTATCGGTCGTGGTGTTATGGATTAAGTAAGAAATTAAGGATTTTTTATTTTAAAATTAATTAAATCACCTGGAACTTCAAAATTATAAAAAAATAAAATACTTAACAAAAAATTTCCAATAAGGGCTCGTTGGATTCATATTTCAGAGAGGAATCCAACAAACTCAAAATTCTAAAATTTCACTAAATATTATGAGCTTAATTTGAGTTTTAGTAAAAATAATAATTTACTAATTATTATACAATTACAAATTCGATTGAGTTGAAACTTTCATGGATTGAAGTTGAGCTTAAAATATACATATCATAAAAATTTCAAACCTAAATGACTTCTGGATTGGGAGATATTTAAATTTTGAAGCTCATATAGTCCATTTTAATAAAATAAATTAACATACTTTGTACAAATGATTTAAATCGGTTGATACTTTGAAAAATCATAACAAATTGTAAAAAAATTAAAAAAAATATATAAATAAATACTCATTTTAAAGGTATTTCGTGGAAGGATGTAATAAAAATATTTTTAATTAAATTTAAATAGAAATTAAGGCTTAATTAATATTTAATTATAAAATTAATTAACTTAATTACTTCTTAATTAACTATGGTATTAATCTCAAACTTTTTGAGATTGTCTAAGGGGATGACCTCTACCTCCCCCAATTTTCTTGAGATTTATTGCTTGTTTAATTAGAGAAATTAATTAATTAACCTTAATTACTCTCATAATCCAATTAATGATTAATCATGTGAACATTAATGAATCAAGTAATTAAGTAATCCTTTGAGCAATAGTGAATGAGCCAATGGGATAAGATTGAGACCTCCTTCTTAATCTATTCCTTCAAGTTCATTTAATTAATCAAGTTAATTTTAATTAATTAATTGAATTACTTAATCAATGAAACTAAGATCAAAATCATCCCAATCACTTAAGTCTTGGGTAGACTCTTAGGTGTTCAATAACTTAAGAGAATTCTAAGGAAATTATAACTAACTTACATGTGTGGGAGGGTTATAAGAGTACTTAATTAAACCCTTTAGCTCAACTAACCAATAATTGTGAGCCAATTGTATTAGGTCCTTTTATTTTCATAGGATCATTATCAATTTTATTTCCAAAGCATGTGCATATCATGTTGGCTCATAATCACTTGGATAATTATGCTAAAGTGGCATAGAAAGGGGTAATTAATGGATTTAACTCATATTACAACCTAATTAACCCATAAAATCAACCTAATTACCTTTTTCATTAAACTAAATTGAACCACAAACATGGGAATGGATTAGGATCAGCAAACGTTTCCTCATTTCATTAAATCAAGTCAAAACATAAAATGAAAGATGGTATTAACAAGCTTTGATTTTCTTTAAATGCTTTAATATGATTATCCTTATGAATTAGTTTGATTGAATGAGATTATATGCTTATATTTAGTATTTCTTTCTAATCATGTTAAATATTGTATGTCATTTGAATCATTCATTCATGTCTTTCAAAAAATAAATGAAATTTTCTTTATGTTAAACTTGCATGTGTTGAATTAAATTTATAATATGTGTGGCTATTATCACTATTAAATCAAAGTTATTTTTAAAAGTGTATAAATCAACTATAATATTTGGAGTGATAATAGTTATAAATATCTATAAGCTTGCATGTGTATGTAGCTTAGAACATGTTATATGGAGTTCTCTTTCTTTAGTCTGCATGGATTTACATAAAGTTTGAATGTTAACAAATGTATAGTCTATTTGAAAAGGACACAACATTTGTTTATATTCATTCCTATGTATTTCTATGTTTAAATTTAGATAGAACTTTAGCTCACATGTATAAATAATTCAATTAAAAGAAATACAACTTTCACATAATTTTTTATTCTTGTAGTCATTTGTACATTTATGTGTATTTAAGCATAGTGGGTATATCTAGTCTGGACATTATGGAGATGCAAGGCTTTAAGTAGCCCCAAGGAGGTCTTTACCTCACTCTCCTAGTTTAACAATGGTGAAGTATCCATTTAAAACTTGTATACACTTATATGTGCATTTAGCTAATGAATGAAGATCTTCTTTCACTTGAAAGTAATACAATGTTTTCATAAATTTCCATTCTTGTAGTCCTTTGTTCATCCATGTGTATTTAAGAATTATATCTAGTTTGAACATTTTGAGGATGCGAGTATTGATCTCATTTTGGATGAGGTTTATATCAATATGAAATTAGTAATTATGATGTTCTAATTCCAAATAAGAACCTCCTAATTCAATGCTTAAGACATTATACCTAGTGCCTAAGGAATCCCTTGGCTTTATTCTAACCTAGTTGACTAAGGTGAGACCCACCTAGCCAAAGTCAACTCATTAAAAATTTGAACCTATTTAAAATTGAATTTCAATCAATCATTAATTAAAGATGATTGAATTCAAAATTTAAAATGTTTAAATTAAAATCCAACACTTTGAATTCAACTACTTGGTTTCAATTTCAATTTCCCAATCCAAGTCAAATGGATTCAAACCCAATCTCAAATCAATTTGAGATTAATTTGGGCATGTCATGATCAATTCAAACTTGGATGATAATATAAATCATAAAAAATAAAAAGAAAACTAGAATTTCAAAATTAAAAGAAAAATGGGAAGAAGGGAAATGCAAATTCCACTCTTCCCATGTTATCATCCACCTCTTATGGATGGTTGCCTCAAGTGAAGACAACCAAGCAAGCAAAAAGCAAGGACAAGTTGGCTTCTCCCAAGGGAAGGAAGAAGAAGAAGAAGAAAAAAAGAGAGAGGATCAAAGAGGAAAATCAAGCAAGGAGCCTACCTCCCTCTAATGAACATCCCAACATGTTCACAAGTCCAAGTGGAGTTGATCCTACCCCTTGATTGGAAGTCACTTGGTGGTGGGGTTTGCACCAAAATTCTTCAATATAGGATTTTCGGTCACCTATGGAAAGTGGGAAGGAAGCCTATTCCCTCCCCATTTTCATTCCAAAAGCTACCAAGGCAAGAGATGAAGTTCTTGACCATTTATTCCGTCAATGTGAATGAATGGAAACGACGCCCTCAATGGTGAAATCTAAAATGGATTTCACCCAAATTAAGTTACTAACATGTTCTAGGTTTAATCGAGCTCGACGAAACTCCACCCATTCCCCTCCTTTCGAAGTAACACATCATTGAACCCATGTTGGTTTATGGAGCAATTGAAGACAACTTCGTTTCCTTTTTTTAAGCTTGCATCATTCAAAATGGAATGGATTTCATCGAGATTGCCAATTGGAGGTTCTACATTAACACTCACAATATTCCATTAAGCTTTTGATTTTCAACATTTTTGAAGGAAACTTGATCCCAAGTGTGATCAAGCCACATAGATTGGTAGGATTTCCTTCCATGATCATTTTGCAATTGAAATCATGTGATTTCATTGCTTGGATCACCAAAAATCAAGCAAAAATCATGGACGACTCTCGATTTATGCATTTCGGGTAAGAGTCACAATTTCCACCATCCGTTCCTTCTGAGAGGAATAGACGACCAAGATCTAGGCCCACCGCTCAATTTAAATCCCATAGGACCTGCAAATTGATTGGATCGGACGGTCTTACACTAAACTGCATCCCGATGCCATTTTAAAGTGGGATCCACATGGAATGGACCAACAGTGCAAAATGGGACCACATCACTAATGGTTCAAAGAGGAAATTCGGGATTTTTGAATTTAAAAAATTACTAAAATTACTCAAAACTTCTAAAAATCATAGAAAAATAAATATAAATTAAAAGTTTTCAAAATAAGGTTCTATGGATTTGTCTTGATGAGAGGAATCTACAAAAATTAAAATCCCCAAATTATCTTAGGTATTGTAGCCTTAATTTAAGTTTAATTTAAAATAAGTAAACCCTAATTACTCTTAAACCACAAATCCAATTGATTTGAAACTTTGGAGAAATGAAATTAGGGTTAATACACACATTTTGCAAATTTTTCATAATTTATTTCACTATATTTTATGGGAAATAAAAATTTAAACCCTAAACCTTAATTTTAATTAAATAAATTAATTTAAAATGAAATAATTAATAAAAATGAATCAAAAAACTTTAAATGAACCTAATGAACATTAAAACCTTAAAGGAACTCATTTAAACTTAATAAATTACAATTTGACTTAATTAAGCAATTAATTGAATTAATTAATTCAACTAATTAACTAGAATTTAATTAAATCATAATAAATCAACCAAATGTCAAAATATTATGAATGAACCCTCATTACAAACATATTTCATAGAGGAATCAATAAAATATAACCTAAATAAGTTTAATAAATTCATAATTTAAGTTTTAATGAAATAATTATAACCTTAATTACACCATAATTATGAACCTAATCAAGATAAAACTTTGGAAACATCAAATTAGCATGTAGCAACTTAGAAATTTTGAAATTCAATTGATCTTTGGATTGGGAGTTATTGAATTTCCAAATTCTAGATCAATATTAAATCCATAATAAATAAGAAAATCTATTAATTCATTAAATTATGAAATAAATTGAACTAATCTTAATCAAACATCAAAATACTTAGGTAATTCTCCAAATAGCCTAGTCAAAGGATTAATCAATTTCAAACTTAAGGACCTTAAACCTTAAATTAATGTAATAATTAATGAAATCAAATATTAAAACTTAAATCACCAACCTTAATGAATCCTTACATCTATGAATCAAATCAAATGAATTCAAATTAACCTAAGTACTTTAGGTTACCTAAACTAAACCAAATGAAATCAACATTACTTAATCCAAAAGATTAACGTAAACCAAATGAACTAATTCAAACAAAATTAAATTTAAATTAAATCAAATAATCCAATTCAAATAAAATCAAATGAAATAATTCTAACCAAACTAAATTGAAAACTAAACCATGAATGAAAATCAAATTTGATTTCTAAAGAAAATAAATGAAATATCAATTCAAATCAAAATTCAAATAAACTAAATAAAATCGAAAGGATTAATTAAGATACTTAAGGATCTTACTTAGACCCTTAGAATGAATCTTCATCATAGGATGATGATTTCTTCTATTCGGAATTAGGATGTTGAATAGGATGAATTCAATCAAAAATGGAATCCATTCTACTCTTCATTCTTGAAAATCTAAACATCACATTAACCAAATAAAGTGAAAATAAAATAAAACTAAATCACTAAATCTTTTGAATTGAAATCACCCAAAGGTAAAATTCAAAGAAACTTAAATCCCAAATTGAACTTAAACTAAAAAGAGGCTTAGAAGACCTACCAAGCCACCCTATAGATCATTTAGGTCACGACCTTAGATTTAGTTAGATCATTACGTGATTCTTTTATAGTTATCTATAATATGTTGTGATATGTTGTGCTTCACATATCTGTGTGGTGTATTACTTTAGACTGAATGCCTAGGCTAGTTTTCCCATTAGACTAGATGGTAGGGCATTCTTTCTAGAATTAACTCTGTTTTCTGCTGGGGACTGTGTTAAAGAGATTACTGTCATAAATAAATAAATAAAAATTATAAAATTATTGTTTGCTTGCAGGTGCTGAAAAATCCCTTAACATAGTCCATAAGACAAATGGGCTTGACAAACAACTAATGCTAAGCCCATATGTTTGTAAAATATAAGCTTGTGTGTGTGTTATTTGTATTTCTAACATATATTTTGTAGGACTTTGATTTATTTTGAATTTTAAAATATAAATTTGAGCTTTGAATTAGGTTAAGATCTATGGGGTCTAGGATTAGAGTTAACCAGAGATGGTGGGGTGGTCCCCTGGAGCGATGGATGTCCAAGAAGGAGACAATGCTAGAAAGAAGAAGACCCAGACTTAGTTCTAGGATGGGTTATGAAGGCGAGCTCGACTTTTTCTAGGATTTCTCTGAGTACGACCACATTAACCTGCTTCTATAAATTTAAGTTGGCTTGATTTATTTTGGGTGCATAATAGAATCAACATACTTTTATAGGTTTCTTTCTGTGTTATATTTTCTTATGAATGAAAGCTTGAACGATTTGGCTCATAGGAAAAACAAAATTTTCTACCCAACTTAAATCTAAATAGCTAAAATAAAAATAAATATAACTTGAAACTTCATATAATTAAAGCCTTAGGCCCAACAAAAAATTAATTAGAAACCATTAGGTTTGAAATCATATTGTTTTCATTTTTTAAATTTGGCAACTTCACCCATTACACATAAGAAGCATTTGTCTTGTGAGGATGACCACCTTCTTAGGGAAGCCTGCCTTTTATTATTGATTTAGCCTATAACCATTTCTAATTGCATGACATTAGGAATAAATGCATACCCATGGACTAAAATAAATCTTGAGTGAAAATTTATAAAATCTGAAAAATATGCATTAGTTAGATGCATCTTCATACCCTATATGATTCTAGGGATTAGGGGGTGAGTCTAGGTTCATAGATTCTTTTCCTAAAAATGCAACAACTTAGCCATCTTGCATTCATGAGACTTAGCTTCATGAATTTAAAATATGTTTAGGTGGTGTTAGATGGCAGCCCTCTCTAGGTGGGTTATAAGTCCAAAAGTATCAGTGATAGTTTAATTCCCTCAAGTGAGAGGAATGATCGATAATTCCCAAAATAGAACTAAGTTAAGCATCTGATGTGTATTAGAAGAATATGTAGAGTAGGTTCTGAAGCATCCTATTCAGGAATAAGTCTTCAACACAAGGCATTTATGTAGTCTTGTGTTGCAAGAATCTAAGTCCTAGATTTCTATGAAAATGTCAACTCAATATCTAAATTAAATGTCAAATTTAAAGCCCAATTATAGGATAGTTGAAATGTCTACTAAGCATCCTAATATCAATAAGCTCTCTCCAATTTAGACTGTTCCCAATTCAAATTCTTAAAATCAATCCTTTGAAAATCACCTTAGAAATCTTTAGAAATAACTACTTATTTCTTTAATCGAGTAGGATAGGAAGAGACCCTTCTTAAGATGTAATTAACTATAGGGGCTTGCCTCTATAGGGAACCATGAACCTAGTTTAAAATAAACCCTGTTCTACATTCCCATGTAGTTCAGGGGAAAAATCTCTGGTGCACAAAAGACTCATTAGCCTTAGGAGTATTTTATTGAAATGATCAAACCCATTATAGGAAAACATGTTTATCTTCTGAGATAATATGCTTATTACTTAATGATATATTTGATAATCTAAATAAGAAATTCCTAAACTCTATGTGGTGTTCTAAATTTTCTTCATAGCGAGGCTTTAAGTAGTCCCAAGGAGGTCCTTACCTCACTCCCCTGGTTAACAATGGCGAAGATCTTGCTTAAAACTTTTATACACTTGTATGTACACTTAGATAAAGATAGAAAACCTATTTTCTACAAAATGCATATATGCAACATTCATTTAAAGTGTGCTGAAAGAAATATGTTGCATGTGTAGTTATACCTAAAATTAAGTCATATGCATGCTACATGTGATGGGAAGGAGTAACTTGATGTATGCCATATGATAGTAATTCAATTAAGTTAATTTTAAGAAGCCTTTCATATTGAATGGAATTCTTTAAAGTGAACCCGAATTTTGGATTAATTTAAAAAATGTGTAATAAACTATTCACTAAAGAGAGAATTAAGCCAAATTAACATGCTTTAGGAATGACATAAGGTAGGGATAAAAGAGAAAAAATATCTTTTCTTCTCTTTATAACACTTAGTTGCTAAGTGCAGGATCATATGAAATAAATCAAATCACAAATTAAAGTTTACAAATTAATTAAATAACTTAATGTGAAACCACCCCTTATATAAAAGTTAAATATTTCCACACTTAGAAAATTACAACTCTAATGCCTAATAAGGACATACCACACAAGCCTTAAGACACACACATTAGATTAAGTCAATACTTCTAGCTTTATATTAGGGTGATGCATGGTTTAATGTATGTTTTATTTTTTGATGTAATATTTTGGACTGGATGTTAGGGTGTATGTTTAAATGGATGTTAGGCCTCACTAATCATATTTTTTTACAAGGGGTGCTTAAAAGGGTATAAATATAAATGTTTTGCTTGTAGGTTGCTTATGCCCTTAAGCATAATCCAAGTTAGGACATGTGAGCTTGGTTACTCATGTGTTGGGTGCTAAGTCCAAATTATAAATATAACTGCTTAGATTGTATGTATATTTAGCTAAACTTTATTTCATAGTAGATTTACTTTTCCTATCTTAATGTAATTTTGCATTAGGAATTAAGATTAATGATATGGGGGTTTAAGATGAGCATTGGCTAAAAGCTTTTATCATGGGGTGCCATGTGGTCCCTTCAAGCCTACCAAATCAAAAGTAGAAAAGACATGATGAAATGATAGAGACATGAAGAATGAAGACTTGAAGACACCCCCTCTAGCATTTATTATTTGTAATAGTAATTATTCTTTTATTATTCTACCAGTCCAATAAAATAGTGTTGATTGTGGGTTATTTATGTGTAAATACATGGAGGCAGTGATCAGCAAACCTCTAATGGGCTAAGCCAAGATTGGCCAAAATGAATTGCTTAGAGTTTGCTTATATATTTTTTGTTTAATATGAAATAACTGAGCTATAAAATATTGAGTGCAATAAGGATACTATGCATATAAATAAAGTGTTTGGAAATCTAAATGTAGATCATCTTTGTATTTATTTGTGTTTAGCGTGCTATTATACGTTGTTTGTACATACTTTTTATTTGTGTTGTACATGTTATTGTAAGTTGTTTGGAGTTTTTTTTTTGATAATTTGGTGCAGTTTCTTCATTTTCTCAAATTTTTTCAACTGGGGCTTGCCATATATATTTAGTACATTCCATTGTAAGCTATTTGGAGTTTAGTCCTTGGGAATTTGGTGGTTTATAGAGTGGGTTTATAGGGAATTTCAGCTATTCTACACTATTTTTCAATTATATGTTTAGTAGATGCTATTCTAATCGGTTTGGAGGCTTATGGGTGGATTTTTGGAGCTATTTTCAATGTATCTACTCTGAGAGTACACTTTATTTTCAAATTTTTTTTAGCTACTAGTTTTTAATTATATATTTAGTAGATGCTATTCTAAGCTATTTGGAGGCTTTGGTTTTGGGGCTACTTAATGTGTACTCTGTACTCTCATGAGAGTACACCTAATTTTTTAAAAAAATTCAACTATTCTATACTATTTTTCTATTATATGTTTAGTAGATGTTATTCGAAGTTGTTTGGAGGCTTCTGGGTGAGTATTTAGATCAATTTTCAATATGTATTCTCTGTACTCTCATGAGGGTACACCACATATTTTCAAATTTTTTTAACTATTCTACCATTTTTCAATTATATGTTTAGTAGATACTATTCTAAGCTGTTTGGAGACTTCTGGGTGAGTTTTTGGATTAGTTTTTAATGTATACTCTTTATACTCTCATGAGGGTACACCCTATTGTTTCAATTTTATTCGCTAATCTACTCTATTTTTCAATTATATGTTTAGTTGATGCTATTCTAAGCTATTTGGAGGCTTGTGGGTGGGTTTTTGGAAAAGTTTTCAATGTGTACTCTCTATACTCTCATGAGGGTACACCCTAATTTTTTTAAATTTTTTTCATCTAACTATTTTTCAATTATATGCTTAGTATATGCTATTCTAAGCTATTTAGAGGTTTTTGGATGAGTTTTTGGAATTGTTTTCAATGTAATCTTTGTACTCTCATGAGAGTACACTCTATTTTTAAAAAAATTCAACTAATCTACAATATTTTTCAATTATATGTTTAGTAGATGCTATTCTAAGCTATTTGGAGGCTTTAAGATGGGTATTTGGCCCAGTTTTCAATGTATACTATATGTACTCTCACTTTTCCAAATTATTTTAACTATTCTACCTATTTTTAATTATATGTTTAGTAGATGCTATGCTAAGCTATTTGGAGGATTTTGGGTGGGTTTTTGGATCAGTTTTCAATATGTATTCTATATACTCTCGTGAGAGTACACCCCATTTTTTCAAAACCTTTTAGCTATTTAATAGTTTTTTTCAATTATATATTTAGTAGATGCAATTCTAAGCTATTTTGAGGCTTTTGGGTGGGTTTTTGGAGCATTTTTTAATATGTACTCTATGTACTCTCATGAGGGTACACCCCATTTTTTTTATTTTTTCAGTTATTCTATACTATTTTTCAACTATATGTTTAGTAGATGATATTCTAAGCTATTTGGAGGCTTTTGGGTGAGTTTTTGATTATTTTAATATATGTCTCTGTACTCTCATGGTACATCCCATTTTTTTCA
The DNA here is from genome assembly GCA_021442155.1 of Cymbidium sinense. NCBI lineage: Eukaryota > Viridiplantae > Streptophyta > Magnoliopsida > Asparagales > Orchidaceae > Cymbidium > Cymbidium sinense. The sequence continues at coordinate 99,006,820 of CM038220.1, read as the reverse complement.
AATTTTTTCAGCTAACAGTTTTTCAATTATATGTTTAGTAGATGCTTTTCTATGCTGTTTGGAGGCTTCTGGGTGAGTTTTTGGAGCTATTTTTAATGTGTACTCTCTTTACTCTCATTAGGGCACACCCCATTTTTTCAAATTAAACTACTATGGGGCTTATTATATGTTGTACATGCTATTCTAAGTTCTTTGGAATTTGGCAACTATTTGTAGCTCTTTTTGATGTGTACATAGTTAAAAATAATAATTTAAAAAGGGTGTACACTTATGAGAATACATAGCTTGCAATAGTATGTACAAAACATATTACAAGCTCCACAGTTAAAAATAATTGAAAATATATTACACTAATAAGGTATATATAATTAATGCATGAAAAATAAGTAAAACCCCCCCCCACACACACACACATGCGCACACACACACACACTCTCTAGGTAACATCTCTGAACTACTCCAAAAAACTACCAAATTCTTGAGTTGAAATTTTCTAGAAAGAAGAGTGTACACTCAAGAATGTACAAAGTGTACACATCAAAAATAGCTAAAAAAACCAAATTCCCCAACAAACAGCTCCACTCTGCTGTACACCATGGAGGCATTTTCAATAAATTTTGGTGTAATAACCCAAACTCTATTGACAAAAATTTTTAGTGATTTAAAGTACAAAATATTAATAGTATATTAAAAACATAAGCAACATAAGTCGAAGTACAAAGTTTACCTTTAAAGTACAACATAGTAACTACTGATTTGCACACTTTCAATCAAATTGACATTAAAGTATATACATTCAAAGAACACATGACAATTAAATAATATTTCCCTATAATGATATACATCATCAGCTTAGTGTATCCTTCAGCTGACTAACTGATTGTTGAGCTTGAGTTAAATTCCTAAGATAGAAGAACATCATATCAGTTGTTGATATGTAATAGTAGGAATGAAGTGTTATACATGCATACCTCTGAAAAGTACTCTGGCATAACAAAAAATGTGTTACAATGAGTGGCCATTTATGTTCTCCACCTCTCGCGGGTTGTTCTTTCATCTCTGTAACATTAAAGACATAATGGTTTAAAGTTTAACCATAATATTTGAAGACTAAAAATTGAGAGACAGGTAGAAAATTACTCTTGGCTTTCTTGTTTCTCTCCCAATATCCTTTAGTTCTTGCACCCATTGGCTGTTTCTTAATTGGATCCTTTTCTAAGTTATTTCCTTTATCTGTTATAAAAGACTTCTTCTTCTTAGCTATTTTATCAGTTGGAGGTGAATTCCCATAAAATATAGAATCAACATTAACAAATAGTTTCTTTAAGGAATCCAACATATACTCCTCATCTTTCTTATTATGCCTTGGTGCTTATTTAATATACATATCGACTGATGTGGTTCTAAAAAATAATGCTAGTTTCATTTCCATCATTACCTTGCACATCTTTTAAGTTAATGTAAGCATTGTCAAAGTAGATATCCCTCTTTGCTTTGGTTGACCATCACATGAGAAGATACTTCTTCAGAATCGCCTAATATCTTCGACTTAGAACTGAATGCGGTGGCACAAAGTACCCCCATCATTTAAAATTTTTTATAACTACAAGTTATATTTAGGCATGTCTTGTCAAAATAGACAGTCCATATTTTGGAAGAACTCTTGTTCTTTAAGTTTCTCACCAAATACTCCATGGGATTATCATCTGAAAAAAATTGAAAAAATGGGATGTACTCCCATGAGAGTACAGAGAGTACACATAGAAAGTAGCTCCAAAAATTCTCAATTTTTTAGGAAACATCTCCAAATAGCTTATAATAAAATGTACTAAACATATGACAAGCCCCATAGTTGAAAAAAAATAAAAAATGGGGTGTTCCCTCATGAGAGTACAGAGAGTACACATGGAAAATAGCTCCAAAAACTCCCAAATTTCTCATGAAATATCTCCAAATAACTTACAATAGTTGAAAAAATTTTAAAAAATAGGGTGTACCCTCATAAGAGTACAAGAGTACACATGAAAATAGCTCCAACCCCAAATTCAAAAAATATTTTCAAAATCTTACAATATAATGTATTAAACATATGACAAGCCCCTCCGTTGAAAAAAATTGAAACAATTGCGTGTACCCTCATGAGAGTACACAGAGTACACATAAAAATTACCTCCAAACCCCAAATTCATCACATATCTCTACAATATGATAAGCCCCAAAGTTGAAAAAATTGAAAACATTGGGTGTACACTCATGAGACTACACATGGAAAATAACTCCAAAAACTCCCAAATTCGAGGACTAAACTACAAATAGCTTACAATAGAATGTATAAAACATATGACAAGCCCCACAGTTAAAAAAATTGAAAAAAGAATGTACACTCATGAGTGTTCAGAATGTACACATGAAAAATAGTTCCAAAAAATCCCTAAAGTCCTCTTGCAAAGAACTCTAAACAATGTAAGAAATTTATATTATAGAAAAGAATTTCAAAGAATATCAATGACTATTTAAAAAAACTGTTTATATAAAATGATGTAGAAAATTTACCGATGCATTTATATTTGGACACCACGTAGATCTGTAGATGTTCTTATTAGGGTGATCGGATATGATATTGAGGAATGATGTACTATCTCAAGAGACAGAAGTGACCATCCTAAAATAAACTTAATCACCTAAAAAGGACTCCTAAGGATAATAGGTCTTTGAATGTACTAGAGATTATTCTCCTACTTTACTTGGAAAAGTAAAGTAGGGTTTATTTTAAACTAGGTTCATTAAGTTCCCTATGGAGGTAAGCCCACATAGTTAATTACATCTTAAGAAATTAGATTCCTTAAGAAGACTATCGATTAAGGTAAATGATCATTGTCTCTAAAGATTTCAAAGATAAGACTATCAATCAATTGATTATTTTTGGAATATCAAATGGGATTAATCAAAAGGAGAGAGTTATTATTGAAACCAAAGAGAGATAAGAAGGAGATGCTCATGATGCTAGGAAACCTAGCGAGCATCCCAAACTATCTTATGGTTGGGCTTTATATTTTAGAATTTGAGAGGAATTATATGTTTGAGTTGAATTTTTATTAGATATCTAGGAGTTACAATTCCATGGTACAAGATCATGGAAATGCTTAAGAGTGAGGATTTATGCTTTTAGCACATAAAGGGAAACAACAACCTCGGATCCTAAATCTAAGGAGTTTAGGCGAGGACCAAAGCATGACCTAAATCTAAGGAAAAAATGGCATATGGTTTACCTCCATAAGAGAGGATAAATCACCCGACTATTGAACTTACAACCACCTAGGGGTGGTGCCAACTGACTCCTCCTATGATTTTAAATACATGTAGGCAAGTCTTATGCTTTTGTAAGATTGTTAGCAGTTATTTATTTAGAAAGAAGACTAAGTCCTTAAACTCACTCCCTAAGAGACTAGATCATATAGGGTATGAACTCATAACTTAATCTAATGCAAATTTTGTTAAGTTTTAATTTTTTGGACATTTTGATTTGACACAAGCTATGAGATTCTTATGCCTAATGCATGAAAAATTGGTTATGGGCCAAAATCAGAAGAATGAGGTGTATTTCTACCACGGCTCTCAAAAGTCAAGTTATTTTCTCTAGCAAAGGTGGAAGCCCTCCATAAACAAGAGTGAAACAAGATGATTTTATGCATGATGTGAAACATACAACATCCAGCTAAGGGGTTGCTAAATCTTTTATTATCTTGATTTATGTACTAAACTTTAGGTGAGGTTATGAGTTGTTTAATTTTAATTTTGAGTTTATTAATTGGATAGAAATTTTACTTTTTCCTAGAAGCCTAATCGCATCGAGGCCATTCATCAAATAATGAAGAAACAAGGAAAATCATGCCATCTTAATGCACAAGCTAAACAAACATCAAACAATTTTATAAAGCTAGTGCAAAAGAATAAAAGGAATTTGTGTCGGGCTCCACCACACAAACCTGAAAAGAAATGGATAGCCGAGCTCTACCCTTTTACAACCCAGATTATAAATGAATAATTACAACTTAGAAGGAATTTATGTTATGGGGGTCTTCATTCTTCATTTTTTTCATTCTTCATTTCTTTATTCTTCATTTCTTCATTCTTCATTTCTTCATGTTTTGATTTGCTTCTTTCCTTTCTTCCTTTTGGCTTGGTTGAAATGTGATTGCTCTAAGGCTTCACATGATACATAAGACATAGTCTTATGACCAATGTTCACCTCCACTTTCCCATAGCATTCATTCTAAATCCTAATTGCAAAAATTACATGAAAATGGGAAAAGTAAATCTAACTAAAACCTACAAAATAGAGATTAGCTAAACACACCACACATCCCAAGCAATTATATGAATAAATTAGACTTAGCACCCCACACATGGGTAACCAAGTCCACCTGACCTATTTTGGATCATGCTTACGGGTATAAGCAACCTACACAGTAAAATCATTTACATTTTTTATTTGCTTATAAGCACAATCACTGCGAGAACATGGTTAGACTTAGATCGCCTCACCATCCGGTCTACCTAATATCCGGTCTAAACATATTACATCATAAAATAAAATTAGGCATCAAACCATGCACTGTCTTAACATAGAGCTAGAAATGATGACTTAGCCTAATGTGTTTGCCATTTAAGGCTTGTGTGGCAAGTCTTAGCTAGGTTTTAAGGTTGAAATTTTCTAGGTGTGGAAAGATTCAACTTAGAGAGTGGTTTCATTTTAAGTGATTTAGTTGATTTGTCAATTTTATTTGATGATTTGATTTGGTTTGAATGAACCTACATTTAATTACTAAGTGTTGTAAAGAGAAGAAAAAAGAAGAGAACTTCTCTTTCATCCCTACCTTAAGTAATTTTAAGGTAGATTCATTAATGATTTTTTTTATTATGTGTTTTAATTAACCCTAAGTTTAGATTTTCTCTAAATAAACCTATTCAATAAGAAATTCATCTTATGACTAATTAAGGTGAATTACTATCACATAACACACAATCATTTTTTTTCTTTCCAACATGTATACTATGCACATGAATGAATCCTAAGTATATCTATACATGCAATGCAAATTTTTAGCACACCTTAATGATGAATTCTAAGAGATATTATTTTAAGAAAATTTAGATGTTTCATGAATGCATGATTTTAATAAATAGAAAAAGAGGGACTCTTTTATCCATTAATCAAATGCACATTTACATGTATAAAAGACATAAGTGAGTACGTCACCATTGTTTTCTACACTAGGGGTGTAAGGTACAAGACCTACTTGGGTCTACTTAAAGCCTCACAACCCTAGGATGTCCAGACTAATATACCACTTTCCTTAAATACATGTGCATGTACAAAAAGAAAGCAAATGGATGAAGAGTCATGCAAAAGATTTTTTTATTTGATTTGGTTATGCAATTTACATGTGTAAATGTGAAGATCCTTCTTAAGTCATAACATGGAAATTCATAGGAATAGATTTAAGCAAGTGTTGTGTTCCTTTCAAATGAACTATACACTTTGCAAATCCTATCCAAATCCATGTTAAGAGAAGAGATGAAAATTAAATAACACACATCTTAGGCTATAATCACATGCAAGCTTATAAATACTTATAAGTAGCATCACTTCATTTATAATCTTTGATTTATAAGTTTTGAAAATAGTTTTTGATTTAATGATGAAAGTAGCCACTCATATTCTTACTTTAGCCAAAACATTCAATGTGACATAAAGAAAACATTTATATTTAATTGATTTTTTTAAAATATATGAATGCATGATTTTATATGGAAAGCTACATTTAATATGCTTGGAAAGAAATAAAGTGATGTAAGCATATAACTTCATTCACACTAATTAATTCCGAAGGACAATCCTATAAGATAAAATTATTCAAAGTGAATCAAATTTTTTTAAAGAGATTTTTATTTTTGAATTTGAATTGACTTAAGAGGTGTGAAAAGAGTTTGCTGGTCCTAACCCATTTCCCACATATGTGAATTGACTTAGTTTAATTTTAGGATAATTAGATTAATTTTATGTTTTATTTAGGTTAAGGTGTGAATTAAATTCATTAATTACCCCTCACCTACACTACTTTAACATAATTATTCAAACAATTGTGAGCCAACATATGATATGAAACCACATGGAATTTAAATCAGCAATACACCTTAAGAAAGAAAGGGGCCTAATGCAATTGGCTCATAATTATTGATTAATTAAACTAAAGGATTTTAATTAAGTACTTTCATAACCATCCTACACATGTGAGACGGATTATAATTTCCTTAAACTTACCTTAGGCTTTTGGAAACATAAGGATCTACCCAGAAAGAGATTGATTAATTTTGGATTGGTTTTGAAAATTTGATTAGATTAATTAAGTAGATCATTAGTGGATTAATCCTTAATTAGATTTGGATTAAGGAAGAAAGGGGTTTAGGGAATAGCTTAGGGAAAATATCCCAAACCCATTCCATAAATCTCCTCTTCACTTAAACAATGTTTAATTATCTCAATTACGGGATTAAATCACTCACATGCTTAATTACTCTTAATTATATTAAAAGGGTGATTAGGGGTTCATTAATTAATTTCTTTTATTAACTCATTAATAAATCCCAAGAAAATTAAGGGAGGCAGAAGTCATCCCACTAAACATGTCTGAGAAACTTGGAATTAATTAATGAAATAATTAGGGAGTAATTAAGGTTATTAATTTTTAACTAAACTTTAATTTAGGATAATTCACTATTCAAAATCAATTAGAAATAACTTTATTGGATTCTCCTTTGAATTATCTTTAAAATGAACTTGAGTTTGCATTTTTTGGAATTTTCTTCATTTAGTTATAATTTATGAAGTTTCTGTGATTAATGGGTAATTAAATAACCTAATTAATTAATTAATCCCATCAGTGTCATGTGGGCTGCTAACGCAGTGCGCGCTTTCAACAGGGCACAATGGGATTTGTTATTTAAGTTATCACATCGCATGCCGTATCAGCTTGAAGCGCGACATGCTTTCCCCGTGGCTGTCCGATCAATGATTGGATGGTCAGGATCAAAACTTGTATTTATAAAGGATTTAAATTAGCAGATCTACTCATTTTAATTAGGGTCGCCCATCCAAAACATGCGGGATGGATGACCCGTGATTCATCCCTACCTAAGCCTGTAGGAGACGGAAGCCGTCCATACTCCATGGCTTGATCCGAGCTCACTTGAGCTCGAATTAGGCTAAGATTTACCCCACACCATCAAAAGGTGTAGGGAAGAACATCCAATGATCGAATTTTAATGGGATGACAATTCCCTTCACAAATGGCCAAGCAATTTTCAACTTAGGATTGGTTTTGAGTCATACCTTGCCATAGACTATCACCGGCCCTTCCAACGGAGGAGGTAGCTTCGTCTAATGGAGATGAAGCTCTGTTGAAAGTTTCAAGATTCAATTTGAAGTAGATATCCCAATTGAGCTCCCTCTAAAATGGGCTTTGATTCTGGTGGCTTGGTGACTTGGGAAAAGCTTTGGGTGAGCTCGACATTCCTCCTTGATGGTGCTTGCAAAGTGAATTGAGGTTTTGTGAAGAATTGAGTAAGTTGAAAATAGTCCTCCCCTATTTCGACTATGAAGGAACCGATAAGGAGAAGTTCAAAAGAGCTTGGGAAACTTGGAGAAGCTTGCCTTTAATCCTTTGAGCTCAATCAAATGCAAGGAAGTTGATTTGAGTGGGAATGAGGGGGAGTATATCTCCCACTCATTGGATCAGACGGCCGATAGTCATCTTGCCATTTTGATAAAATTGAGGAGGTTGATTGGATTGTTTAGGTTGTTAGGAGCTCAATGTGGTTCGGTTTTGGCAGAGGAGTGCAATGGAGGTGGTGCACATGTGCTAGGTGAGTGTAGGAGGTGATCCAAGTGGAGAAATTCATTTGGAGGGGTTAGTTTGGCCTTGGGTTGAGTCATGGCTGACCCAAACCCATTAGGTCATGTGCACCACCCCCCTTGGTGTCCAAATGGTCCACTAGAAGGATTTCAAGTGGCCATGAGAAGGAATTGGCCAAATTCACTTGGTCATTTGGTTACCCTTTATCCTAGGGGTAGAATGGTCATTTGCTTACCCTTTATCCTAGGGGTTGAATGGTCATTTGGTCTTGATTTTGATTTGGGCAAAATTTTAGATGATTGAAAAATAGGTTGTGCCAATTTTCAATGAATTTGGAGTTTATTTGATATGATTTGGCTCATGTTGACCCATTTAGGTCAAAATGGGTCAACTTTGGTCAAGTTGACCAATTGGTCAAATTGGGTCAAACCATGGGTTAGGTCAAGTTTAAATGATCATTTGTGGCCTATGTGTGTCAATGGTTTGGTTAAATTTGATTTATATTTGATTTTGGTTCATTTGAGTTCATTTAGGTCAAATGGGTCAAGCTGACCAATTTGACCATTTGACCCAATTAGGTTAGGTCATGGTTTGGTTTAGGCTTGGTTGATCATTTAAAATGTTTTGCAAGCTTTGGTTTCAATCAATTTTGGTTTGGTTTGATTTTAAGTTGATTTGACCTTTTAAGTCAAGTTAGGTTCATGGTCAATTGGGCTAGGTTGGGTCTAGTTGGCCAATTGAGACTTTGGTCAAGTTCAACAAGTGATTTAGAATTCATTTGACCCATTGGTTGCAATCAATTTGGTTTAGATCAAGATTTGACACATTTTAACTTTTTAGGTCAACTTGGGTCAACTTGGGTCAAGTGGCCAATTAGGTTAGGTTTGGCTCAAATGATGACTTGGTCATGTTCAATCTGATTATGGATTGATTTTGATCAATGATTTCAATCAAATTGGCCTATGGTGGATTTTGGCTAGTTTAGGTTTCTTTTGGGTTGAGTGTTGACTTGGTCAAAGGTTAGGTTTGACTTGGTTTGACCCAATTTGGGTGATTGATCATCCTAAGATGATTGTTGCTCACAATGTAAGGGTTAGATAGGCTTAGTTCAATCCAATTTAGGTTGGATTAGAATTTGGCTCAAAAAGGTGCTTTAGGTTACTTAGGGTCAAGTGAGCCTAAATGGGTCAATTGACTTGATCAAGGGTTGATTCAAGTTTAGTTGAACTCACATATGGACTTATGATTGAAATATAAATCCAATTACAAGTGATTTGGACTCAAATAGGTTTTGATTCATTTGACAAGTTCAAGTTAACGGGTGAATATAGGTTTGACATGGGTTAGTTTGATTTTGGTTTGATGATTGAAGTTTGTGTTTATATTTAAGCTTGTGATTGAAGGTTGATTGTTTGAAGAGAAAATCCAAGGGTTTGGATTGATTTGAGGATGATTTGGCTAAGTTCAAGAATTTGACTTGAAATGGTCCATATAGGTTAAATTTTGGTTAGATTTGGACTTGAGTTTTTAATTTAGTTTTGGTCATTTGAATTTATGTTTCATTTATACTTGTGAATATAAATGAGAATATAAATGGGTTATGAGAAAATCTTTTTAATTTAGAGTGATTTGAGTTTGGTTAAGTTCAAGGATTTGACTTGAAATGGTTTAAATTGGATTTGGATTTGAGTTTTGAATTTAGTTTTGGTTATTTGAATTTATATCTCATTTATATTTGTGAATATAAATGAGAATATAAATGGGTTATAAGAAAATCTTTTGAATTTTGAGTGATTTGGATTTGATTTGAACTAAGTCCATAAGATGAAATTTAAGGCTTAGGAAAGATTTTGGATTTAGAATTGATCATGGATTTCAATCATTTGAAATTGATTCATGATTTGGATTTTGGAATTGATTTGATGATTTAAGAAAATTAATTGGGTTGGAATTAATTTAAGGTTTGATTTGGAGTTTATTTGAATTTGAGAAAATCAATCAAGTTGAAATTTATTTAAGATTGAAGTTGATTTGAATTTGAAGTTGACTTGAAAGAAGAAAGTAATGATTTGGTTCAAGCTAAAGGGTAGGCAAGTTTTCCTAATACCCCTAAGGCATGACCTATTCTTTATGGCTAACTCTTCTAAGTCTCTAAGGTTAGGTTAAGTGTTCATCACTAAGTGTCTTAAGAACTCTTAATGTCTAGAGAGTCCTATGTCTAAGATGGAGAAGTTGAAAGCTCACTCCAAAAGTGAGGTCAACAAAGTGTTATAGGTGTGGTGTGAAAGGCATACATACATATTATTGTTGATCGAGATGATCAACAATGCTCGAATGATCACAAGCACTAATAGAAATGATATACTCCCTAACTAGGAGGTGTAGAAGGAATTAGGAGCTTAGTGCAATGCAACTCTACTTATGCCTAAGACATAAGGGAGTGAAGGAGGAATCCACTAGGGATTGAGTATGTGAGCCTTCCTCTTGGGGAAAAGGTTCAAGTCATCCACTAGGAGATGAGATGTTTGATTTGATTTGCATCTCGCTATGGAGAAAATTGATATGATTTGTTGATTTATGATTTGGTGCACCACTAGGGATGAAAATGTGAACTCTCCACTAGGGGAGCAAGTTCAAGTCATCCACTAGGGATGAGAGATTGTGAAATCTGTTGGGGGATTAGAATTCAAAATCCACTGGGGAAATGAAAAGACTTGCATCTCACTAACTAAAAGCTAATTGATTTGTTTTTTTAATTTGACTCCACTAGGGAGGTTGATTGGATTTGTTTTGTTTGTTTAGTTTGACTCCACTGAGGAGGAAGGTTAAACTTATTTCAAATTTTAAATTTTGAGGGGGACCCTATTGGTTTGCAATGGATCGCACTAAGTAGGGACCATGTCGGCCTTAATCTAGCTCAGATTTACCAATCCAAAAAGTCTACCAACCACATAGTAAGACTATCCAACCAAAGGGATGGCCTTTCGTGTGCATTACTGTGAAAGGCAGGTACACATCTTCAAGTAGGGATCACTCGCTGGGGTGATCACTTGGCGAAGAAACAATCGAACCTAACCTAAGGCTGACTACTAAGTGAATGCCACTAGGGGACTTAGATTAGCCCAAAGATAGTGAAAATTAGTTTCATTTTAAATTGTATTTGATGGATCCCATCAGTTTGCGATAAATTGCACTGAGTAGGGGCCATGTCGGACTTGATCTAACTCAGGTTTTTCAATCCAAAAGGAGTAGTTTCCCAGTCGGGGAGAACTATCCAATCAAAGGGGTGTCTTTCAATTTGCAACAGTTGATTCAGGGAAGAAATCACAGGGACTCACATCTTTCCTGAATAAAATACACAATAGCAAGGTAACATGTCAACTTGAGGGCCAGTTGTGATAGTCATGCTAGAAAGAATGTAATAGACTTATATCTTCCAAGAGAAAATGGGAAACTTGTTTGTGGCAAAATAGATTGAACACGACCAAAGGGCGACTATAGAGAGTGTCAACCCAGGGAATTATCTCAACTCAAATGTAGTCAGGCAATTCATATAGGGAGTTTTGCTAACACTGCCCTAAAGATAGGATGCCTGCTTAGGAAAAGGGCCACTAGGGGTTTGAATTCTAATCCACAAGCAAATTAATTTGTTTGTCATGGACCGTGTTGGTTTGGGAGGGATCATACTGAGAAGGAACTTATATTAGCCTATACCTATCTCAGATTTATTGAACCAAGGGAGAATCTGTGCATCCACTAAACAAATTCTCCAATCATAGGGGTGGCTACAAGGAAAGGGGGACTATCCAATCCAAGAGTAACCCGGGTAGTGTCTAAATGAGGTTTCAAAGGAAGTTATCCAAATAGAGTGCCCGTAGGGGAAGGGGCCACTAAAGGCTTTATCCAAAACCATGGAGAAGATAATTTCTATAGGTATTCTGTGGCAAACTCATGGAGAAAGCATGGGGGCTCACATCTGCCAAGAGTGGTATATTCATCGAGTGAGTTGCTGTCAGCATAGCAAACATCAACCAACTTAAGGTGTCCATTGATTTGCGATAATCAGCCTAGGAAAAAAGCATCGATGACTCACATCCTCTTATAGTAGAACTGATTATCAGGATAGTCTACCTTGGGCTCGACAGGTGCTATCCGACCTAGGGAGACTACTGAATGAATGCCACTGGGGGACTTATATCAACTTAAAAGTAGTAAAGAGGAAAGGATCCATTGGGGGACTTATCTTAAGCCTCAAGTATACTCAACCTAGTTAGTGCATGAAAGCTAGTTCAAGAGGAAAGCATGTAGGCTTACATCTTCTTAAAAGAAGTCAACATGTGGTAGCTTTCTGGCTACGCAGTGAGGTCAACCAAACTAACAAGGTGCTCATCAATTTGTAATGGTCAAGTCAAGAAGAAAGAGTGGGACTCACATCCGCCAGACAAGTGACCACTGGGGTGATGTACTAACAAGGTAGTATGTCAACCCGATCTAGAATAGCTAATGAGTGAGTGCCACAGGGGCTTGCTCTCACATCAAAATAGCCTGAGATAAAGATAAGTGTTTGGTTTTGTTCTTTTGTTAAAGGGAATAGGATGCCACTTGGGTTATCTCACTCCTACCTTAAACATGTTAGGGGATTTGATGATATGGTGCCATGAATGGCAGTTTTGATTCCACCAAGAAAGGGCGCTGCTTGGGTCCTCTCACACCTTACTTAGTCATGCTAGTCGAAATAGGATGCCTCTTGTGTTCTCTCACACTTACTCTGGTAGCATTGGAGAATCATGTTCAACTTGTGTTTGTGTGAAAGAATGATAGGATGCCTCTTGGGTTCTCTTATACTTATCCTAAACACATCATGGCAGATTCAAAAACAAGCAAACAATGTTTGAAAGAAGAGAATATTTTGATGAATTAGAACAAAATTTTTTTTTGAAGATAATTAATTTTAAACATGATTTTATTGGAAATATTTCTTCAAATAGAGCCCATTAATTGGAAGCATCAGTTGTTCCCCTTTATAATCAATAAGTTGATAAGATCCTCCTTGCCAGGCCTTCTCTATGACAAAAAGGACTTCCTAAGTGGGTTCAAACTTGCCTCCCATATTTCAATGGGAAATAATTGGTCTCCTTAGATCTGAAATAAACTCTCTTACTTGAAAAGCTTTAGGGTGGACCAGCTTGTTGTGAGCTTGAATCATTTTGGTTTTGTATAACTTGAGGTTTTAGCACGCCCATAGGTGTCTCTCCTCCAAATCTTCGATCTCTTCTAACCGTAACTTGGCATTCTACTGTGTAATGATTTTACTACCTGTCGCTATCCTTAGTGATGGGAGTTGAAAATCTAATGGTAGAAAGACTTCAGACCCATATACTAAGGAGAACGGGGTAGACCGAGTTGGAGTTCTGTATGTGGTGTGGTATACCCACAATGCATCAACTAAATGCTCATGTCACTATCACTTGTTGTCGTCCAATGCATTATTTAGTATTTGGATGAGAGTTTAGTTGAATGCTTCTGTTAGGCCATTTTCCTTGAGGTAGTAGATGGTGGAGTATCTCCAATCTATACCATGTCTTCTAGCGAAGCTATTGATCTTAGTGCTTTTGAATGTAGTACCATTTTCAGATATAATTTATCGAGGCACCCCAAACCTATATATGATATGGTTCTTAAATAAACTGGAGCACATGTTGAGCTGTGACCTCTTTGAGTAGAATTGCCTCTGCCCACTTGGAAAAGTAGTCGATGGCAGCTAGGATGAATCGGTGACCCATGGAAGGAGGATCGACAAGACCCACAATGTCGGTACCCTAACACTCGAATGACCATGAAGCCAAAGTAGGATGTAGAATGTTGGGTGGTTGATGTAGGACCATACCATGTACCTGACACTGATGGCATCTCCTAGTTACATCCATGCAGTCTGTAATCATTGAAGGCTAGTAGTATCATAGTTTCTTGATATTTTCTTTCATCTTCAAATTGGATTGATGAACTCTGCATAGACCTAAATGTACTTTGGTCACAATGATTTGGGCTTCATGTTTGTCTAAATAACATACTCCCATTTGATCAAAGGACCATTGGTACATGGTGCCATCCACGAGAGCATAGGAGAGAGCTCTCTGCTCCTTCTGATGGGCTTGTGACTTCTCTTGAGATAGTTTTCCTCTAGTCAAGAAATCTATGAATGGTTGCCTCCAATCCAACTCCTTATCTGTTTCGGCAATGATAACCTCCCCTTCAAGAGAAAGTCTCTCAATGAGTTCAGTATCAATATGGGATAGGACTTGTCTATTTTGGACCCTTATTAGAATGGACTCATCTTCCGGACATGCCAATTCCTTGGCAAGATTGGCCACTACTACTGTGTTCTCTCCTCGAGGAACCTTGTAGATGGTGACCTCAAGGATTTGGGCTAACAGCTTCATGGTGTACTCGTGGTAGTGTCGAAGCTTAGGTATTAGAACCTTATAGGACTCGATAATCTGGTTGATGACCAGTTGAGAATCCCCATAGATGTTGATGCTTTTGACACATATTGTAATGGCTTACTCTAGATCAAAGCCTCATACTCGACTTCTTTGTTGATGCATGGATTGGAGAGATAGTATAAGAATCTCATCACATCATGGTCTAGAGTTAAGAGAACTATTCCTACCTCTGCCTTTTCTGGAAGAGTAGATCATGGTTCTTCTCCTTTATGGAAGGAAGCCGCACTATCAAATTACATCTCCCAATGGTGATTGTCGACCTCCCCTAGGTTCAAGATTTGTTTGTCAGGGGGATCATCACTAAGCAGGGAGTCAGCAGGAAGTGGGTGTGCTACTAAGAAATCTGCTAGTGTTTATCCTTTCACCGCACTGAGCGGTAGGAATGCGGTATCGAACAGCAAGAGAATCATGGACCAATGTGCCAACTATCCAGAAAGCGTCGGCTATGTCATGAGATCTAGTGGATTGATTCTTGAAATCAAGCTCACCTTATGAGAAAGAATATAGTGTCGTATCTTTTGGGATACAAAGATGAGAGCCGGACAATGTTTCTCAATAGGTGGGGTAGATGGATGAGAGGTAGAGAGTGTTCTCCTTCCCTTCATCATTAGTTTGAGCCAACAAAGCACCATGGGAGTCATCCAATGTAGTAGTGTAGAGGATAAGTGGGTTATCGGGGATAGGGGTTGCTAGAACTGATGACTTCACCAAATACTGCTCGATATCTTCAAAGGCATACTAGCACTTTTCATCCCACATGAACTTGGCATCCTTTTTGAGAAGTGTTGAATATGGCTTGCATCTCCCCAATAGATTGGAGATAAAGCGTCTTAGATATGCCAACCCCTTGGAAAGATCTGAGTTGAGTTAGACTTTTAGGGGGTGTCATTTTTAATATACGAGGTTTATCATATTTCATTTTAGTTCAAATCAAACAGAAGTCTCAACCCTAAATGCTCTCCCTCTCTAGCGATTTTGTGTTCCCGTGGCCCTTCGGTGGATTGGCCTCTTCTGCTTTCGTCTCTCTTGAGCCTCTCGAGCACGCACTTTTCCCCAGTATGTGAAGCCTTTGGATTAGCGCAATGGTGGAGGCTCCGGTCTCTGTGAATCCCGTCGTCTCGTCTGCAACTTCTCTTTCCGACTCGGGGTTTCTAGACTCGATTACACCTGTTAATGCAACCGCTGTTAAGTCATTCAAAGAAGCTTTATCCGATAAGATCCCTTCGAATGCTTGGTAAATCTCTCTACATCATATCGTGGTTTGCCAGCAATAATGTGTTCGGATCAGGATGTTGAGAAACTTTCGAAGCCCTTCGAGTTCGCTTTGGTTGGTAAATTCTCTCTTAGACGCCCAACTCTTGATAATATTTGCTCTTTCTTTCATAGTTTAAAATTATCGGGTACTTTCACTTGTCGATCGATCCCGTCACATTCTTATTCAATTAGCTAATGATTTAGATTATTCACGGGTTTTTTCTCGCCGCTCTTATTTTGTGCATAATTGTCAAATGTCTATTGAAATGGTCGCCTCTTTGGCGTCAAAGAGGAATCTCCCATTGTCCCTCTTTGGCTTGCTTTTCCAAACATGCGAATACATTATGTCACTCATCAAGTTTTGTTCTTTGTTGGAGCTCTTTTGGTAGGCCTCTCCAAATTGACCAAGCCAACCACTAGATCTAGGCCATCTCGCTCATATTCTAGTTGAGATAGACATCACAAAAAAATATCCCAAAGAGGTTTGGATTGGCTCAAAAATTTGGATATAGTCAAAAGAATTTGAAAATTTTCCTCTTGCACTCGCAAGATTCACGGACACGACTCAGAATGCTTTGTGCTTCATCCTAATCTCAGAAAAATTTACCACGAATAGAATTCCTTTAATGGAACTGGAAAACCAATAATCTAACATATGTGCCTAAAGATACCCAAAAGGATCCTCTTCTCCCTACACCTCCTACTGATCTTTCTAGTGGAAAATAATGGGACCTTGGTTCTAAAATAGCCATTGAGGGGTGTGACGATACAAATGACAAGTTACCTAACCTCACCCCTACTTGTAATAATTTGGTTTACGATAGCTCTTTGTTACATTTAAATTCTCTTCTGAATGGAAACCTTATAGTGGACACCCAATTAAACAATTTGAATGAGAATCATAAAATGGGCCAAAATAATGATGACCCTATGGCCTTAGAACATAATTTACTTTTGCATCATGAGAATGGAAAAGACTTGTGTAATGGCGCCAGAACTTCCCCATCCACTTCTCTTCAGAGTGATAATCATTTGAACCCAATTCCCCACACCCTATCTGATACGGAAGAAGGAGAAATCCCCTCTTCTAATACAATGATAGATTCTGCCACTATTCTGGAACTCAAAAATCAATCTCTTTCTGATGGAGATAATTTGGATTCTGATAGACCCTTTCAAATAGTTAAAAACAAAAAACCTTACAAAGCAAAATTTTCTAATACTAACTTTACTAGGACCACTCGCTCTTCTTCCACCCCTCATAAGTAAAGTGTTCTCATCTCTCCTCTCTTTCCTTTCTTTTCTTTTCCTTTTGGTTGTTCTTTAATGATTAACTTTCTTATTTGGAATATCCGGTTGTGGGACTCTTCTTCGCGTCGTTAGGAGCCTTTTGGTGTTCATAATATCAAATTACTTGTCCTTATTGAACCTCTAATTAATTCTTCTAAGATTGCTTTTGTTGCTAGATCCCTCGTTTTCATAACTTCTTCTTCAATCTAATAATAAAATTTGGTGCTTGGCACAACTCCATCACCATTTCCATCATTGATGATCTTGACCAATTGGTTAATGTAAAATCTCCTTAGGTGACTTATCGCTTTTGGTTCTTTTATCTATGCTTCTTGTAATAGAGTGGTAGGAACATCCTCTGGAATCACTTACACTTTTCCTCGGCTAACCTTCCCGGTTGGTTGGGAGTGATTTCAATACTATCATCGCCGTTGAAAGAAGGGGAGGATGTTCTCTAACCTTCATTCCATGGAGGACTTCTCAAATATGACCCTTGATTGCAATCGATCGACATTGGTTTCAGGTCTACCTTCACGTGCACAACTCTAGGCTTTTGGCGCGTCTTGATAGGCCCTCTTCAATTCTCTTTGGATCAATCAATGGTCTTCTACCAGTTGAGCATTTGAGAACTTTGTCGACCATGCTCCTCTCTTGATTTCCTTCAATAATCCCCCCCCCGTCTACTCCCCTCCTTTCGATTTCAAAACATGTGGACCCAACATAGTGACTTCACCAATGTCGCTATTACTAATTGGATATGTCTTCCCGGATAATTCTAAAGGTATGACTTCATGGCTTAAGCTCAAAAGACTTAAACAAAATCTTAATTGGTGGAACAAACACATTTTAAAATCTTTTCACAAATCTTAAAGCTATGGAACAAGAGGTTTGTTCTCTTGAAGATCTTTGCTCAACGATCCTAGTAAACTTCGAGGAGTTGAACATTGCCAAGAATAACTTGCTTAATTATCAAAACATGGAAGAAACCTATTAGCATCAAAAGCGCAAACATATATTGAAGGTGGCAGTACTTTCATGCCATTTGTAATAAACGGAAAGCCTTAAACTCGATTAAGAAAATTAAGAACTCTAATGGTGAATGGATATGATGATATTAAGGATTACGTCATCATTTCCAAACTTTATTAAATCTAAGCCGTTGCTCGATACTTTATCAAACACCCATCTTATTCCTTCTATGATTAATAGTGAGGATAATCATTTACTCACTATGTGTCCTTCCGAAGAGGAGATTAGTAATACTCTTAAGAACATGAACACGACTCTATTTTGATGGCTACACACTTCTTTTCAGCAATTGTTGGCCATTTATTAAAACCGATTTAGTTAATCTTATTGATTTCTTTGATGGCAATCCCATTCCCAAATACTTTTCAAGCACTTCTATTATCCTTATTCCCAAAACTAACAACTCAATCTTGGGCGATTTTAGACCGATTAGTCTTTGCACCTTTTTTCAAAAACTCATTGCTAAATTAATCAATAATAGGCTTAGCCCTTTGCTTCCTAAAATCATCTCTCCTAATCAAACTGGTTTTGTTAAACACAGAACAATATCGGATAATATTCTTCTCGCTCAAGAAATGGTTCATGACATTGATATCAAGTCTAGAGGAGGCAACATCTTATTTAAACTGGACATCGCTAAAGCCTTTGATAATCTCTCATGGGACTTTCTCTTTCAAATCCACGAATTTGTTTGGTTTTTTGATAGTTTTATCCGGATTATAAAAGATGTATCATGAATGTCTGGTTTTGGTTATCATGAATGGTGAGTCCATAGGTTTCTTTCCTTCTAGCCATGGTTTGAGGCAAGGTGACCCACTATCACCTTCTCTTTTTTATCGCTATTGAATACACGCCAAGGAGCCTTAATGATCTTTTTTTTGCTAATAAGCCTAATATGTCTTTTAAAACTCATGGAGGTTTCCTATTTCTCATCTTAGCTTTGCTGATGATTTCATTATCTTCAGCAACGGTTCCATTCAACATGTGAAAACCATCAAGAACCTTCTAAATGATTTTGGTAAAGTTAGTGGTCTTTTTTTAATGAAGGAAAATCTTTTATTCCTTCAACTAAGATTCCTCTAATAGACTTAACCAAATATCTAGAATTACTAATTTTAAACAAAATCAACTTCCTCTTAATTACTTGGGGCTCGCTTTTAAAGGCCATAAAGATCACACCTTTTGATGATCTAATTGAGAAAATTTGAACAAAATTTGCTTGGGAATTTCATTTACTCTCTTTGGTGGTACCTTGATTAAGACCACTCTAAATTCCATACCTATATACCTTCTTCAAACCATTATGCCTACCATCTCTACCATCAATAGAATTGAGCGTCTCTAAACAAATTCTTACCAATACCTCCTCTAAAGAATGCACCTTTGGGACATTAAAAAGTGGCACTTTTGAAGAGGGAGGTGGATATAAATCCATCAAAGATGTTATCAATGCCTTTTCCTACAAACTCTGGTGGAATTTTAGGAGCAAACATAGTCTTTGGGCTAATTTTATGACTACTAAATATTGCCAGGGTAAACATCCTCTCATTTGCCCCTTTAAATGGTGATTCTCCGTTTGGAGAAGACTTTTACTCAAATGGGATCGAGAATCCTTAATTTTTTGGGGCATAAACTTCACTTCCTTCTTTTGGCAAGACTGAGTGGTTGTGGATCCATTGATGATTTACTCTCCACTCACTCCACTTTATTATTAGAGTTAATTCATTACGGCAAAACCTCAGTGGAATGCTAGTAAGATTGCTATTCCTTCCACCTTCTTAAATATGATTACTAATATTCCTATCAATCCTAACAATCAAGATCAGTTATCTTTAAGCTATCTCATAATGGGGATTTCAATCTTAAAATGTGTGGCTTCACTAAAGACACTCATGATTCTTCTTTTGTGTTCTCCAAAATTTGGAATAACAATATCCCTTCTTCCTACTCTGTTCTTACTTGGCGTATCTTAAAAAACTTTATTCCTGTTGACTCATTGTTGTGGGGTAAAGGGTTCCATTTACCCTCAAAATGTCAATGTTGTTTCCATATTGAGAATGTTAACCATGTTTTTTGTTAATGGGGCAATTGCCTCTAAAATTTGGATTTGGTATGATGATCTATTCAACCTTGTCAATTTCAATTGTTCTCTTACTTTATATCAACTTCTTGAAATCTACTTTGACAATGCTATCAAAGGTCATATTAAAATCATAATGTATTACTCTTATTTGGTTCATATGGATGGAGCGAATGAAGCTAAACATTATGGGATCCATGAATCACATGAGGATTATTGCTAGAACTAAAAACAAAATTTGTGACTTATTTAAAGCCAATTTAATTAATCACATACAATTTAAAAAGGGTAAATCCGTAGCCAATAAAGGGCTTCAACCTTCCGGACCAACCTTCGTCGAAATGATAGAATGGTTTTGGAAAAAACCTCTTGATCATATTATTAAAATTATCTTCTATCTCTCTCATAATGGCTGGTTGTGGTGGCATTTTAGATTCTAAGGGTATATCGCATTTGCTTATCCCCTTATGTCCGACCTTGTCCTTTTGAGCTTATGGTGTCCACAAGCTCTTGAAATTTGTCAAAATGGGGCTCAATATTTGGATAGAGGTGGATGCCCTCCTTCGATTGACCTATTGACTTCTACCAATATGAACAGCGGTTTATACTATCTCCTCAAGCAAACTAGGGCTCTTCTCTCTCAAGAATTTTAACATCACTCATGTTTGGCGTGAAGGAAAGCCTTTGTCTTACCTTGCCAATCAGTGCGAGATTAGACAGTATCATCTTCTTTGATCAATTCACATTACCCAAATATTTGCGTGGTCTGGTTAACTTGGACAACTCTGGCCTTCCTTACCTTAGAACCTAATTTTCATCTTGTTGCATGCCTCTCTTTTTTGGTTTCTTTCCTTGTGTTCTTTTGGATACTCCTCATAGATATCATTCTTTTGTGCTCTTTGTTTTGAATTGGTGCCTTTGCATCTTCTCCTATATTTGGAAGATTTGGTTTTGGCAATTACAATAATATTGGGCAAGGTTTAATTATATGCATACCAACCTCTTGCATTGGAACCTGTTAAGCCTTGTGTTACACTCTTGGTTTTATAATTGCAATCCTACTTGGGACTTTAATATCAATGATACACTCATCCCTAACCACGAGAGGATTAACCATTCTTTGGATGAAGTTTTGTTTTGATGGGCATAGACTTTAGCATTGCTTCAATCAGTTTTTTCTCCGACAATATTGCTTGGAGCATTTCTACTATCTCTGTTATTTTAGGCAATGGTCTAGTGTGCATTATCTTTGGTTATACTTTGATAATATTAATCTTTCTTTGTTCTTTGCATTCCTTGGGACTCTTTCCTTTTAAAGGTTTATTTTATAAAGGTTGCAACACCTATCTTTGAAAGAATAATGGATGGTTGTTGGGCCTTTGAACTTTTACATTTGGCTATCCTTCTTATAATGGCTAACATCGACTTGTTTAACTACAATGGTAGAAGTTGTAATACCACGGTTCCTATTATTGGCTTTTTTGCGTTTGCTTAATGAATGATGTTGATCGCTCTCCCTAAACAAGTTATTACTACTTCTTTTGTCATCCAGTACCCCATTGTTGATATTCTCCTGCCTCTTCATTCTGGTTGGAATGTTTTTAATGATAGCTTATCTTTTGGTTGTTGGACTTATGTATTCCCTGTCCTGCAGGCCAACCTTGTGTTGGTTAGTTTTTTTGGGTTTGCTCATCTGATTCTGCAGGATGCTTTGGGCTATTTTTTGCTGATGGTTGTTGTCATTTCACAGCGGTTTTGGATTTCTTTTGGGTTTATCGAATGTTTTTTATTGTGGTGGGGTGGGCAGTTTTGATTCTTTGAATCCTTATTCTTACCCTTCACCTCTCTGTCTTATCTCTATTTTCTTTTGGATTTTGGACCCCTTGCCAGGTAATTCTTATGGTTACTATCCTTTGCTTGATTCTTCTTTGGGATCCTTAACACGATTTGTTTACTTTGAATGGTTTGGAATTTGGGGCGACTGTTGGTAATTCTTGGGTCATTTGGTTTTGGTGGATTATTATTTTCTATCGATGCGAATTTTGGACTCTTTAGACTCTTGATGCTATTACCTTGATGAGCGTTGCTTTATTTCTTTGTTCATTTTGCTATTTTTTTGGATTTCTTCTTGCCTACTTACGGTTGGTGTATGCAGGCTGTTTTTTTTTGCGACCTTCTTGACCCTTCCTCATATTATCTTACGATTACACAGTTCCGGTGGTTTGCATTTTATCTTTTCCTTTTGGTTGGTGGGTTCTCTTGTTGGCATTTCTGTGTGATTTGGATTTTGTGTCTAATCACCCTTATGATCTCAATGGCTTGGAATTAATTAATTTTGGTTTTGAAGGTTTGCGCCATGGTTGTTTGATGATTTGGTTAATTATTTGCCTTGGGTTTAGGTGGTTGCATTGCTCGCGATTCCATCTCCGTTTTCTATTGATGCCTTCTTGCTTTTCTTGGCAAGCTCACGGTTTTGGACTTTGCTAACTTAAATTCTTGATTCCTATTGAAGTCTCTCCTAGTTGGTACCATTGTTACATTCTCGATTTTGGGAGTGACTTGTCAATGTCACCGATTGGATTAATCTGGTGGAGTCTTGTTATTCTTTCTCCTTTAATCTGTTGTCCTTTACTTTTGTTCCTATCCGATTTCTTTTCACTTGCTAGTTTGAAAGCAAGGGTACTATAGTTAGCGGTTTGCTCCTTTTTTATGTTTGCTTTTCTTTGGATTCTTGTTGTTGCCATTTACTTTGGCAAACTTGGATTTTTGTTTCTAAGCACCAAATCTATGAGACCGGAATGGATTGGGTTTAACTACATTTTGGTTCTTGGAGGTTTTCTTATGGTGGTGTTGTTGATTTGGTTTTTTATTCACTTTGGGTATGGGTTCTGACTTTTTCACCTACTTCCGATCTTTCTCTTGTTGTTTTTGCCATCTTTTCTTCTTTGTCTTGCTTGTTGGTTTTGGTCCTTCTTGACTTAATATTATTGCTTGGTAATAAAGTCTTTACTTGGAAACATCTCCCTATTTCATTTCATATTCTAGCAGCTTCCATTGTTGCATTACTTGCTCTGATGGGAGTGACTTCCTGATTGCACGGTTTATTTGGCTGGGTTGCTGTTAAATTTATGGTGGATGTCAATCATATTTACATTGCTTATATTGCAATCGCTTCTTTTGGTTTATCTTTACCTCCTTGGAGTGGAGTTTCCATTGATTGAGAAAGAGGCTAGTATGGTGCAGATCACTGTGCTTAATCAATTGCTCTACTTGACTTTAAACTATGGTTTGTATACTCTCAATGATTATACTTATGGCAAATCCGTGGGGTATTTCTGCAAGGATTGTGGGCTGAAAGGGGATTTTGTTGGTCGTATGAATGTTCCTTATGTGGTATCATCTCGATTTTCACCGATTTGTTTCGGTGGGGAGTCGACATTATCTTTTATCTATTAATCTGCGGTACTTTAATGCTTTAATTTGTGTGATAACTTAATGGAACTTTCTGGTTTACTTTTCACTTTTGGTTGATTAACCCGAATGCATGAGGTGTGCTTAATTCACCATCGAACTTCAACAACCTGGTTGCTATCTAACAGTTTGTTGGCTATGATGGCTATGATGTTTTCACTCCATTTTATTTTGGTAGTAGCTCTTGTGAAGTAACCCTTCTCCCAAGTTTGGATGCACACTTTTGCATCCGCCCCATTCGTGTGATTGAGCTGAGCTTTTCTATCTTCTCTCTCTTAAATTTTGTAGAATTTGTATTTTTCTCCTATTGTTTATACTACTATAAGCTCTAACTTTTGTGTCTAAATTATTACAGTCCTCCTTTTTTTTTTTCCTTGCGGGTTTGTACCAGCGGCCATTCTCAAGTGAGTATTGGCCATAATTTGCTTTTGGATTATTATGCGAACCTCTATCTTTTGATTGTTTTAATGTGTTCTTTTGCTTTTTTGTATCTAGGCGGGGATTTACTCCTTAGGTCGATGTAGCTCTTTGAGCGAGTTCGAATTTATCCCCTTTAAGGACTTTGTAACCCTCTTTTTGTGGTAATAAAATACCCCTCATGGGGCTTCCCCTTAAAAAAAAAAAAAAAAAAAAAAAAAAAATTAATATACCTTTGTTCTTTTCTAGATCTATTTCTATTCCCCGGTGTCAAACAATGAACCCAAAGAACTTCCCTGAAGCTACTTCGAATACACACTCTAAGGGGTTCATTTTGAGGTTAAATTATCTTAACCATTCTAAAATTACTCTCAAGTCAAAGAAATGGTCTTCCTTTTCTTTATTTTTGACTACTAGATCATCAACATAGCATTAAATTTGATGATGAATGCGTTCATTGAAAATCTGAGTCTAGGCCCATTGGTATGTAGCACCAACATTTTTAAGGCTGAAAGGCATGACTTTATAACAATAAATTATGATCGGGGTTTGAAAAGTAGTGTTTCTTTCATCTTTGATGGCCATCTTGATTTGATTATAGCCAGATGGCCCATCCATTAAGTAGAATACTGCATGAGATTAGGTGATTTCCACCATTAATTTTGGTATAGGAAGTGGAAATTCATCCTTAGGACATGCCTTATTCAAGTCCCTGAAATTAACACATATGCGAATTTATCCATTCTTTTTCTTAACTAGTATGACACTAGCTAACCAGGTAGGGTATTTTTCTTCCCTAATGAAACCAACATTGATTAGTTTCTTGACTTCAGAAATAACCAGTTATTCGATTTCTAATGCATCTAGGAGCTTGCTTGATAGGGTTGGCGTTATGGTCTATTGCTAGTTTGTGGACTGCTATGTCAGGAGATAATCCGAGAATCTCTTCATAGCTCCATGCAAAGCAGTCCTTAAACTCAGTCAATAGCCTAACTAAGTCATTGGTTTCTTCTTCGTTTAGCAAAGAACTGATGTATGTATGGCGTGGATCTTCTTCTATCCTGAGGTTGATTTCTTTAAGCTTGTCGATCATTGAATGGATTTCTTCTTTGAATTCTGGAGGTGCATCTTTGATTTGAAGATAATCTGGATCATTTGAAGTTTCTAAACACACTTCCTCATAAGAGTTAGTGTGGTTTGAGAAGATCCAATCAGACTTCAGATGATTGGTGACAACTAAGCAGTAACCATCGTCATCGATCGGACCTACTGTACTGAATCATAGTTGTGATCTTGATTGTGCATCCCTGCCTTCATTGTTCCACAGCTTCTCGAAGTACTCTGACCTATGCTCAGACCATGTATAAGGAATCAAACCTTTCTTTACAAGATTAAGAACATAGTGTCACCTCTGCTAAACTTTCAACTTTCAACTACTAAACTTTCAACTTTTTGAGAAGAAAGTGAGGTTAGAGCTAAAGTTCCCAACTACTACGTTAGTTTGACATAAACCTAATTTGAATACATTCGTGCTTTGCTTGGAGGCCTGATCTTCATCACTATCTGGCTTAAGTGTCATCTAAATGAAACAAATAGAGGGGTTTGGTATGCTAATCACATACCTTCGAAATATTCCTATGTGAATAGCAGGAGTACTTCTATGAACTGGAACATAACCGCTAATGGCTGGTGGACAAATAAGAGGTCTTCCACCTCTGGAATTGCCTCTATGTCTGCCTCTACCTCTGCCTGGTGGAGGTCGAATCATCCTACCCATATGTCTATATGATGAGATAAATAAAAAGTAGCAATAATGTAACTGAACGAAGTATCTTGATGTCCTTTTCTCGTTCACTTGTATTTCCTTTCTTCTTTTCTTTTTCTTTTTAGTTTCTTTTTTCTTTTTTTTCTTTTTTTTTTCTTTTTTCTTTCTTTCATATTTGAATTTTGACCAAGTTCACGAGAAAAGCTATTTTGAGGAAGATAGTAAGTCGCATCTTCATATATCTCAACCTCTCTAACTGAAAATGGCTTTTCATCACCTTTGACATAATATTCGATTCCATCCATTCGGAACTTGATGCACTGATGGAGGGAGGATGGAATCATCCTGTTTTGGTGTATCCAAGGCCTACCGAGCAAAGCAGTGAATGAAGTATCTGAATCAATTATGTAGAACTCGATTTCAGTCTTCCAATCACGTGTTTCCAAAGGTAACACTATAGAGCTTAAAGTCCTCTATCCCTGTTCATTGAATCCTCTCAACATCATGTGATCTCCCTGGAGTGTAGAGATGTCAATTTTCAAATAGGCAAGGGTCTTTGGACTCATAATATTCACCGATGCACCTGGATCAACCAAAACCCTAGAAAGTATGAATCTTTTCATATCTATTGTGATGTTGAGGAGACGGTTGTGCTCCATTTCCTAGAAGAAGGTCTTCATTTGTGAATGTAACTCTTAGGCTTCTCTTGAATAATGTGCCTCCTCTCCAATAGTGGTCAGTTGAGCTAAGCATATCTTTAGATCAAGAAGATCCTTGATTACTGACTCCCTCATCTCATTGGATAAGACAAGGGCATCATATATGCTTAACTTAGAACTTTCTTAGAGTGAGCGAGGACATTATAATCAACTCTGGGTTGATCCTCCACAAGCATATCCATGGGTGGAGCATCCTGTGGAGGGGCTTCTTACTCATTAGTACCAATGAATTTTTTTCATTATCTTGAGGTGTTGCCCTAGGAGGTAGAACCTTGCCATGGAGGTTAACTTCAGTGATCTCTTTTATAATATTTTAGTGGAAGATTCTACTTGCTCATCAGGCTCACCTACAGCTTCTCCTATAGGACCATCAGAATCAGATGATTCCAAGTTTATTCAAGAGGTGAACTCGTATTATTCAGAGAAGGAAAGTCCATCTCTGAATCAAAATAGGAAGATCAGAGTTGTTATAATTATTATTTAGACTTTAAGAGTTTTCTATAAGAGTAAAATCAGATAACCCATCAGAAGTGACACAAATATAATTCAAACTAGCTTTATTCATTAATTTCTTGGATTTAGAAGGAGGTACATAGTAGAAATATAGTAAAGTAAGTGGGGAGATGGGTTTGATGCCCTCATCTGTTGATATAACATGTCTACTAGAAGAAGAGCTAGCTAAAGTAGAAGTTATCACTAAAGTAGTAGCTACAATGGTGGAATGGAGGCTGGGCTCAGTTAGTGGTTACGCTTCCCAGCTATCTGTCAGCTCTGCTGCTACCTCGAGCTTCCACTTTTCATACGTTGTCTTTGGGGACTTGTGGACCTTCCGTGATGTTGGAGGTTCGAGCTACCTCAGGAACCTACAAGAAAAGTTTCTTGATTTTTGAAACAATCTTTATAGAGGTTATGGATAAGAAGATATCCCAACCTTCTTTTATTTTGAGAGGATCACATATATCCCTAAGGATTACCCCCTAACAGAACTCGATGGTTATTCCATTAGGTAATCCTTTAGAATAACTATAGCACCTGAATTTGTAGCTATGCTCAAGCCAATCCTTGAATGTAAAGCAATCCTCCAAAATATGGCTAACATGTGGTAGGGGCAAAAGTTAGGATCATTGCTCACTTCCTCACTTTCTAGGCTTGGGTAGCTGAAATTAGGTTTCTTTAAGAGGTTCTTAAAGATTTTTCCGACTACCTCTCTTAAATGAATAAGATTTTTTAGTTTATCCAAAGAGTAGGTGGATGGGTAGCTACGAGGCAAGTATGTACTTCTTGTTGTGAGTATGGGAGAAGGAGGCGGGTGTGGAGGCTACTGTGGTAGTCGATAGAATGGCCGAGGTGGTGGTAGTGGAGGTGGAAGTGATAGTTGTGGAGCTCGATGTCTCTCATACTTCTCTTTCCACCCCTCGCTCTGACTTCTTCTCATAAGCTTTTTGTGGCTTTGGCTTTATTGACTGATCTTGAAAAGGCAATTGTTTGGCCTCTCCTTATAGACTAATCATCCTGTTAATTAGCTTATCAAATATCTTGATGGTATAACCTCTGAACATGAAGGCAATTGGGCCATGAATATTCTTTAATAGAATTTCAATGGCATGTTATTCAGACAGCTGCGGTTCACATTTCATGCTCAAATTACACCATATGAGAATATAGTCAATGAAGGACTCACCAGGGTATTGTTGTGCTACAACGAGATCACACTCACCCTTTGTTGAGCTCCAATAAACCTCTTAATAAAGAGTTACTCCAACTCAACAAAAGCCTTCACTGAACTATTGGGGAGTTCAACATACCAATCAGAGATTATTCCTATTAAACTACTGACAAAATGATGGAATAGTAATGCATCATTGCAACAGCTATCCTTGAAGTACGCTATATGCTGACATGGGTTTCCGCTGCCATTAAAACTTTTGAAAGAAGGTGGCACAAAACCCTTAGGATACTAGATAGGATCGGATTCCTCTAGGTAGGGTCTATCCTTTGGAACTGATGATCCTCCTCGGGCTTGCACCAACACTTCTCTCACTTATTGCTCAACCATGAGTTTAATATCCTTTTCTTGTATGAGTAGGTACTACCTTCCTATACAAGCTAGTGCTCCTGAGGTAAACTCTTTGCTTGATCCAAGACATGCAACAACTTCAGTGAGTCTCAAATAGTAGGATGTGCTGTTGGGGCTTAGTTGAAGTGCCAAAACTACTGCTAGCAAATCTTCAAGCCTCCTTCCCATCTTGTCAATTTGTTCATCCTTCTATTTAAGTTGTTGAAGGAGGTGTTGGGTCGAGTAGGTAGTATCATTCTGCTCGATTGCAACACCTTCTAAACTCTACTGATCCTGAAGGAGGGAACCCCTGGTATCAACCATATGCACTCCTGCTGAGTCCTCCAACAAATCATCTTCATTCGAATCAAAACTAACCTTCTCCTTCTCTAAGTCAGACCAGTCATACCATCCATACCCTAGAATTTCTTTCTTCTCAATAAGATATTGTGCTACAATATCATCTAGGGAACGGTCTAACTACAAGCATAAATGAGCATGGTTGATCGATGGTGGGATCACTGTCATGAACATAAAGACATCTAACCTCCCCTACTACTGGAGGGCTAATCTTCTAAGGACTATGCTCACTGGATGATAGATGTTCATGATTATCACTTGATCTAGGTGGAGTGGTACTCCTAGGAGGATCTATAGCCATGGGGACAATGGTACTGTCTCCTTCTCCCTTGGCTACTACTATCTCCATGATCTGCTGAGATGGTGGTGGTGATGGCATTACTATGCTGAGGTGCCATTCCTCTTCTTCAAGTGGGAGGTCAAAAGAAAGACCTCACCTCGGTGGTCTAGATGAAATGGGATCTTTTGGCCATAGCCAGATCACTAGGGCTTTCCTTTCCTCGGATGCTACCTTAATGGCTTTTGATGGAACTATGGAAGATGTAACTTATATTGGAGATGGCGATGGAGTGGAGTGGTGTGATGGAGGCACCACCAACTCTCTCTGTGCGAGAGACCTCCTCCCTTGGTGAATAGTATTGGTCAATATATATACTATGATGGATGCAGTGGTGGTCGATGCAAAAATCCATGAGGGCTGCCTCTCTCATCTAGTAACTTGTATTGATACATAGGCCTCCCTGGCCCTCTCCTATCGGATGTGCTTGCCTACGCTATGAGGGATGATTGATCGTAAATCAAATTGGGCCCCAGACTGTAATCGTCCATAAGCCCTACCTACTCGGTGTAGAACTGATCTAAAGCCAGCATAGGACCTCCTTTTATCTCTGATAGGACCCTCATACTATACTATAGGTGGAGGTAAAATTGAGATCCTCCTAACATCTTCCTCTCTGTCAGAATTGGAAAGAGGGTGAAACTTGTTTTGTGTGATCAGAGGAGAAACTATCTTGGGTAACTCCTACTATACCGAAACGCCTCCGGCTCAGCTATGTGCATGATCGCTTAAACTTGAGACATGTCATTGCAGGAGTTCTCTTGAGGAGGGAGCAGGAACTAGACCCTACCTCATAGGTGGGGGAGACTATCCCTAAAGATAAGATAGCCTTCCCCTTGGAAGAAGCCAATGAGTGGGTGCTAGCCCGCACTGGGGAAGTAATGGGAACCATTGAACACACTAGCATTGAAACTGCAACTACTGGGGGAACTGCCACAACCTTCCTCTTTAGTGAGGGAAACTCATAATCATACAACATCTCAACATGGATAACTAGCTTCTGCCCAGCCACCATACTCCTGCTGACAGTTGTGAGGGTTGCCCCCTCACAAGTGATTATGGCCCCCTCAAATCCTTGGCCGAAGTGAATCAAATGGGCATAGTCAATCTGTGGGAGGTCGATCCAATGCCAAATCCATCCCAAAAGAAAAAGTAAAGACATATTTCTGAGCATCCATTACTGTTGAACTGAACTTGAGAGAAACTAACTTAAACTGAATTGAGATTCTACAATTTTTTAAAACAAACTCACATTGCTTTGGTATTTTACTATCTTTTGAATTTTTATTTAGAATTTAAAACCACACTCAATAATTTCAATATGTTAAGTGGGGCTCTTTGAATTTAGGAGAGATTTTTGAATGGATTAGAAAGAGATTTTGAATTTAGAATCCATTTTCCACAAATTTGTGTATGTTGAAAATGGATTCTAATCCTTTTGAGAGATTTTTGATGCTTCAATTGGTTCTTATTTGAATTCGATCTTTATGTTTGGGGACCCTTTATTTAACAAATTTGAGTATGTTAAATAGAGGGTCAATTGATTTTATGTGGGATTGCTCATTTAGTAAATTTGGGTATGCTAAATGAGATGTTTGAAAATAATTTTCTTCTTTTGCTTGTTTGCTCATGATGTGAATCATGTGTGAATTTAGAAATGGAATCTTTACTTAGCAATTTTGTGTATTCTAAATAAAGTCTAAATCTAATCTTTTGTTTTGATTTTAAAAGGTGGGATCTATACTTAGGAAATTTGGGTATGCTAAGATAAAGCCCAAATGTGTTTTGCATTTTATTTTGTTTTTGAAAAAGAGGATCTTTACTTAGCAAATTTGTGTATACTAAATGAAAGAATCCAAATGTGTTTTGTTTATGATTTTGATTTTGAAAAAGATCTTTACTTAGAAAATTTGTGTATGCTAAATGAAGAATCCAAATGTGTTTAATTTTGGTTTTGATTTTTGAAAAGAGGATCTTTACTTAGCAAATTTGGGTATGCTAAATAAAGAATCTAATGTTTGATTTTTAGTTTTGATTTTGAAAGGAGGATCTTTACTTAGAAAATTTGGGTATGCTAAATAAAGAATACAAATGTGATTGATTTTTATAATTTTGAGGAACTTTACCAAGAAAATTTGGGTATGCTAAATAAATGATCCAAATGTGTTTGATTTTTATGATTTTGAAAAAAGGATTTTCATTTATCAAATTTGGGTATGTAAAATAGTAAATTTTATTTTTGAAAGATGAAATCTTTATGTGTGATTATTGCTTCTTTAAAAGAACAAAATTCTAACATAACACATGTGGGATGTGTTGAGTGGAATTTCAAATGGTGTGATTTTTCATTGAAAATGGAACCTCCATCAAACACATTTGGATGTATTGAATGGAAAGGCTCATCTTCAAATTTTGTACTTTTTGAAAAGACAAAATTCTAATTCCAACATATGTGAGATATGTTGAAATAGAATTCCAATATTATAATATGATTCTATTTGGAAATGAAATCTTCATTCAATAAATTTGGGTATATTGAATGAGGATGTACATATTCAAATATGTGCTCTTTGGAAATATGATTTTTGATTTTGCTTGGAAATGAAATCTTCATTCAATAAATTTGGGTATATTGAATGAGGATGTACATATGTGCTTTTTGAAAATATCATTTTGACTTTGTTTAGAAATGAAATCTTCATTCAATAAATTTGAGCATATTGAATGAGGATGTTCATGTGTTTTTTGAAAATATGATTTCTAATTTTGATTTTTGAAATGGTCCTACATGTAACAATCTTGAAGATTGTTAGATGAGGTGCAAATATTTTATTATGAGAATTTTTTTTTGAAAGTGCTTTTGAAAATCAATATTTTATGAAGGATTTATTCTTCTTTATTTTTGGAATGAGCTTTTACCTTACCATAAAGATAGTAAGAAAAGAATTTTTAATTATCTCTTTATTAAATTTTATTTTCATCTGGGACCAAAGGGGTTTTAAGACTACGGTGAGGTCCTAAAACCTAAAGATGTTGGCTAGCTTAGCTTAAGAATGAAATAAACTAAGTGCCATCAGAAAAGAAGAATTGTCTCAGATTTATATGAAATATAAATCAACTATCGATAATTGGAGACAATGATCATTTACCAAAGATGGAGAGAGGAACCATCCCTAGCGGAGTCTAGAAAAATCGTGGTGTTTTATATTTGTCTAATGAGTAAATGAAAGCAAAATATGCTAGTTGGACACCACGTAGATCCACATATGATCTTATTAGGGTGATCGGGTACGACATTGAGGAATGATGTACTATCTCAAGAGATAGAAGTCACCATC
The DNA here is from genome assembly GCA_021442155.1 of Cymbidium sinense. Taxonomy (NCBI): domain Eukaryota; kingdom Viridiplantae; phylum Streptophyta; class Magnoliopsida; order Asparagales; family Orchidaceae; genus Cymbidium; species Cymbidium sinense. The sequence goes on along the minus strand of CM038220.1, from coordinate 98,974,285 downwards.
CTACAATGGACCTAATCACCAAATAAGGACTCCTAAGGACAATGGGTCTTCGAACGTACTAGAGATTCTTCCCCTACTTTACATGGAAAAGTAAAGTGAGGTCTATTTTAAACCGTTTGTTCCCATGGCAAGCCCCATAGTTAATTACATTAAGAGATTCCTTAAGAATACTCTCGATTAAGGTGATCATTGTCTCCAAAGATTTCAAACATAGGGTATCAATCAATTTGTTATTTTTAGAAGATCAACTCAGATTGATCAAAAGGAGAGAGTTATTATCCAAACCAAAGAGAGATAAGTAGGGGATGCTCACGATGCTAGAAAACCTAGCGAGCATCCCAAACTATCCTATGGTTGGGCTTTATATTTTTGAATTTGAGAGAAATTATATGTTTGAGTTAAATTTTTATTAGAAATTTAGGACTTACAATTCCATGGTACAAGATCATGAAAATGCCTAAGAGGTGAGGATTTATGCTTGTAGCCCACAAAAGGAAACAACAATCTCGGATCCTAAATCTAGGGAGCTTTGATGAGGGCCAAAGACCTAAATCTAAGGCAAAAATGGGCATATGGTTTACCTCCACAAGAGGATAAACCACTATGGACTTTGCACGGGGGGTGGTCGCCAACTAACTCCTCCTATGATTTTAAATACATGTAGGCAAGTCTTATGCTTTTTGTAAGATAGCTAGGTTGTTATTTATTTCAAAAGAAGACTAAGTCTTCAAACTCACTCCCTAAGAGACTAGATCATATATGGTATGAACTCATGACTTAATCTAATGCAAATTTTGTAAGTTTTATTTTTTTATTTTATTTTGATATTTTGGTTTGACAAAGGCTATGGGATTCATATGCCTAATGCATGAAAAATTGGTTATGGGCCAAAATCAGCAAGAAGGAGGTGTGTTTCCACACTGGCTCTCAAAGGTCAAGATATTTTCTCTGGTAAAGGTGAAAGCCCTCCATAATGCATGATGTGAAACATATAACATCCAGCTAAGTGGTTGTTAAATCTTTTATTATCTTGATTTATGTCCTAAGCTTTAGGTAAGGTTATGAGTTATTTAATTTTAATTTTGAGTTGATTAATTAAATAGAAATTTTATTTTTCCCTGGGAGCCTAATTGCATTCAGCCATTCATCAAATAATGAAGAGACTAGAAAAATCATGCCATCTTAATGCAGAAGCTAAACAAACATCAAATATTTTTATAAAGCTAGCACAACACAATAAAATGCCTTTGTGGTCGGGCTCCACTCAGACCTAAAAAGAAATGGGTAGCCAATCTCTACCCTTATACAACCCAGATTATAAATGAATAATACAACTTAGAAGGAATTTATGTTATGGGGGTCTTCATTCTTCATTTCTTCATTCTTCATTTCTTTATGTTTTGATTTACTTCTTTCCTTTCTTCCTTTTGGCTTGGTTGAAATGTGATTGCTCCAAAGGCTTCACATGGTACATAAGACATAGTCTTATGATCAATGTTCACCTCCACTTCCCCATAACATTCATTCCAAATCCTAATTACAAAAATTACATGGAAATGGAAAAAGTAAATCAAACTAAAACCTACAAAATATAGATTAGCTAAACACACCACACATCCCAAGTAGTTATATGAATAAATAGGACTTAGCACCCCACACATGGGTAACCAAGTCCACTTAGCCTATTTTGGATTATGCTTAGAGGTATAAGCAACCTGCACAGTAAAAGCATTTATATTTTGATTAGCTTCCCTTAAGCACAATCCCCTACAGAATACATGGTTAGACTAAGATCGCCCTACCATCTAGTCTATGCACATACACCCCAACATTAAGTCTAAAAATATTACATCATAAAATAAAATCAGGCATCAAACCATGCACCGTCCTAACATAGAGCTAGAAATGGTGACTTAGCCTAATGTGTGTGCCATTTAAGACTTGTGTGGCATGTCTTAGCTAGGTTTTAAGGTTGAAATTTTCTAAATGTGAAAGGATTCAACTTAGAGAGTGGTTTTATTTTAAGTGATTTAGTTGATTTATCAATTCTAGTTGATGATTTGATTTGGTTTGAATGAACCTACATTTAATTACAAAGTGTTGTAAAGAGAAGAAGAGAAGAGAACTTCTCTTTCATCCCTACCTTTAGTAATTTCTAAGGTAGATTCATTAATGATTTTTCTTTAGTGAATGTTTTATTATGTGTTTTAATTAACCCTAAGTTTAGATTTGCTCTAAATAAACTTATTCAATAAGAAAGACATCTTAGGACTAATTAAGGTGAATTACTATTACATAACACAACCATTTATTTCTTTCCAACATGTATACTATGCACATGAATGAATCCTAAGCATATCTATACATGCAATGCAAATTTTTAGCACACCTTAATGATGAATGATAAGAGATATTATTTTAAGAAAAATTGGATGTTTCATGAATGCATGATTTTATTAAGCAGAAAAAGAGGGACTCTTTTATCCATTAATCAAATGCACATTTACATGTATAAAAGACATAAGTGAGTATGACACTATTATTTTCTACACCAGGGGTGCAAGGTACAAGACCTACTTGGGGCTACTTAAAGCCTCGCAACCCGGGATGTCTAGACTAATATACCACTTTTCTTAAATACATATGCATGTACAAAAAGAAAGCAAATGGATGAAGAGTCAAGCAAAAGATTTTTATTTTATTTTATTTTTATTTGGTTATGCAATTTACATGTGTAAATGTGAAGATCCTTCTTAATTCATAACATGGAAATGCATAGAAATAGATTTAAGCACGTGTTGTGTTCCTTTCAAATGAAATATACATTTTGCAAATCCTATCCAAATCCATGTTAAGAAAAGAGAAAAAAATTACATAACACACATCTTAGGCTATAATTACATGCAAGCTTATAAATACTTATAAGTAGCATCACTTCATTTATAATCTTTGATTTTAAGTTTTCAAAATAGTTTTTGATTTAATGATGATAGTAGTCACTCATATTCTTACTTGAGCCAAAACATGCAATGTGACATAAAGAAAACATTTTTATTTAATTAAATGTTTTAAAAGATATGAATGCATGATTTCATATGGAAAGCAACATTTAACAAGCTTGAAAAGAAATAAAGTGATGTAAACATATAACTTCATTCACCCTAATTAATTCCTAAGGACAATCCTATAAGATAAGATTATTCAAAATAAATCAAAATTCTTTAAAAAGATTTTTATTTTAGAATTTGATTTGACTTAAAGGTGTGAAAAAAGTTTTGGTCCTAACCCATTTCCACATGTTTGAATTGACTTAGTTTAATTTTAGGAAAATTAGATTGATTTTATGTTTTGTTTAGATTAAGGTGTGAATTAAATTCATTAATTACCCCTTACCTACACCACTTTAACATAATTATTCAAACAATTGTGAGCCAACATATGATATGCAACCACATGGAATTTAAATTAGCAATGCACCTTAAGAAAGAAAGGGGCATAATGCAATTGGCTCACAATTATTGAATAATTAAACTAAAGGATTTTAATTAAGTACTTTCATAACCATCCTACACATGTGAGATGTATTATAATTTTGTTAAACTTACCTTAGGCTTTTGAACACCTTAGGATATACCCAAAAGAGATTGATTAATTTCAAACTTGTTTTGAAATTTTGATTAGATTAATTAAGTAGATCATTAGTGGATTAATCCTTAATTAGGTTTGGATTAAGGAAGAAAGGGGGTTTAGGGAATAGCTTAGGAAAAATATCCCAAACCCATTTCATAAACCTTCTCTTCACTTAAACAATCTTTAATTATCTCAATTAAGAGATTAAATCACTGTTTACATGCTTAATTACTCTTAATTACATTAACAGGGTGATTAGGGGTTCATTTATTAATTTCCCTAATTAAGTCATTAATAAATCCCAAGAAAATTAAGAGAGGTAGAAGTCATCCCACTAAATATGTCTGAGAAACTTGAAATTAGTTAATGAAGTAATTAAGGAGTAATTAAGGTTATTAAGTTTTCAGCTAAACCCTAATTAAAGAGAATTCACTTTTCAAAATCAATTTGAAACAATTTTATTGGATTCCCCTCTGAATTATCTTTAAAATGAACTTGAGTTTGCTTTTTTTTTTTTTTTACATTTAGTTATGAATTTATGAAGTTTTTATGATTATTGGGTAATTAAATAACCTAATTAAATAACTAATCCCATGCCATGATTAACTGCGGCGCTTTCCATGGCATGATGAGATTGGTTATTTAAGTTATCACATCGCATGTGCATCTGGTATGCGGCTTTCCCCTTGGGTTTGATCGAGAATGGATGGTCGATCAAACTGGTTATAAAGGATTTAAATCGGTGGATCTACACGTTTTAATCGGTCATCCATCCAAAACGGGATGGATGACCCGTTCATCATCCCGTCAATGGGATGGAGGCCATCCTCCATGGCTTGATCTGAGCTCACTTGACCTCTAATTAGGTTGAGATTAACCCCACACCATCAAGAGGTGTAGGGAAGAACATCCAATAGTTGAATTTCAATGGGATAATAAATCCCTTCACAAAAGACCTCACCAGAGGCTATCACCGGTGCTTCCAATGAAGGTAGCTTCATCTAGTGGAGACGAAGCTCTATTGAAAGTTTCAAGCTTCAATTTGAAGTAGATCTCCCAATTGACCAAGTTCCCCTCTAATTACTTGCAACTTTGATCGAAATGAGGCTTCTCGTGGCTTGGTGACTTGGGAAAAGCTTTGGGTGAGCTCGACTTGCCTCTTTGATGGTGCTTGCAAAGTAAATTGAGGTTCAGTGGAGAATTTAGTAAGTTGGAAAATCCTTAGTCCTCCCCTGTTTCGGCTATGAAGGAAACCAAGAAGTAGAAGTTCAAATGAGCTTGGGAAACTTGGAGAAGCTTGCCTTTGATCCTCTGAGCTCAATCAAATGTAAGGAAGTTGGTTTGCATGGGAATGAGTGGGAGTATATCTCCCCCTCATTGGATCAGACGGTTGAGAGTCATCTTGCCATTTTGATCAAATTGAGGAGGTTGATTGTGGTTTTTAGGTTGTTAAGAGCTCCATGTGGTTTGTTTTGGCAGAGGACTGGAATGGAGGTGGTGCACATGTGCTAGGTGAGTGTAGGAGGTGACCAAGTGTAGAAATTCCATTAGAGGGGTCTGTTTGGCCTTGGGTTGGGTCATGGCTGAGGGTCATGTGCACCACCCCCCATGGTATCCAAATGGCTCCCTAGGAGGATGCCAAGTGGCCATGAGAAGGAATTGGCCAAATTCCAAGTGAATTTGGCCATAGGTTACCCTTTGACCTAAAGGTAGAATGGTCATTTGTTCTTGAGTTTGATTTGGGAAGATTTGAGATGATTGAAAAATGGGTTGTGCCAATTTTCAATGAATTTGGAGTTTATTTGATATGATTTGGCTCAAGTTGACCCATTTAGGTCAAAATGGGTCAACTTGGGTCAAGTTGACCAATTGGTCAAATTAGGTCAAACCATTGATTAGGTCAAGTACAAATGATTATTTGTAGCCGATTAGTGTCATTGGTTTGGTTCAATTTATTTATATTTGATTTTGGTTCATTCGAGTTCATTTAGGTCAAATGGGTCAAGTTGAACAATTTGACCTATTTGACCCAATTAGGTTAGGTCATGGGTTAGTTTAGGCTTGGTTGATCATTTGAAATATTTTGCAAGCTTTGGTTTCAATCAATTTTGGTTTGGTTTGATTTCAAGTTGATTTGACCTTTTAGGTCAAGTTGGGTTCATGGTTAGTTGGGCTAGGTTGGGTCTAGTTGGCCAATTGAGGCTTTGGTCAAGTTCAACAAGTGATTTAGAATGAATTTGACCCATTGGCTGCAATCAATTTGTCTTAGATCAAGATTTGACCCATTTTAACTTTTTAGGTCAACTTGGGTCAAGTAGCCAAATAGGCTAGGTTTGGCTCAAAAAGGTGCTTTGGTCACTTTGGCTCAAGTGAGCCTAAATGGGTCAATTGACTTGATCAAGGCTTGATTCAAGTTTGGTTGAACTCACATATGGACTTATGATTGAAATATAAATCCAATTGCAAGTGATTTGGAATCAAATGGGTTTTGATTCATTTGACAATTTCAAGTCAAAATGGTGAATATGGGTTTGACTTGGGTTAGTTTGATTTTGGTTTGATAATTGAAGTTTGTGTTTGTATTCGAGCTTGTGATTGAAGGATTGATTGTTTGAAGAGAAAATCTAAGGGTTTGGATTGATTTGAGGATGATTTGGCTAAGTTCAAGAATTTGACTTGAAAGGGTATAGGTTGGATTTAGGTTAGATTTGGACTTGAGTTTTGAATTTAGCTTTAGTCATTGAAATTTATATTTCATTTATATTTATGAATATAAATGAGAATATAAATAAGTTATGAGAAAATCTTTTGAATTTGGAGTGATTTGAGTTTGGTTTGGTTAAGTTCAAAGATTTGACTTAAAATGGTTTAAGTTGGATTTATGTTGGATTTTGATTTGAGTTTTGAATTTAGTTTTGGTTATTTGAATTTATATTTCATTTATATTTGTGAATATAAATGAGAAAATAAATGGGTTATGAGAAAATCTTTTGAATTTGGAGTGATTTGAATTTGATTTGAGCTAAGTCCATAAGATGAAATTAAAGGCTTAGGAAAGATTTTGGATTTAGAATTGTTCATGGATTTCAATCATTTGGAATTGATTCATGATTTGGATTTTGGAATTGATTTGATGATTTGAGGAAATTAATTGGGTTGGAATTGATTTAAGGTTTGATTTGGATTTGATTTGAATTTGAGAAAATCAATTAAGTCAAAATTGATTTGAATTTAAAGTTGATTTGAAGTTGAAGTTGGCTTGAAAGAAGAAAGTAAGGATTTGGTTCAAGCTAAAGGGTAGGTAAGTTTTCCTAATACCCCTAAGACATGACCTATTCTTTATGGCTAACTCTTCTAAGTCTCTAAAGTTAGGTTAAGTGTTCACCTAATCACTAGAAGTGTCTTAAGACAAAGGAACTCTTAATGTCTAGAGGAGTCCTATGTCTAAGATGGTGAAGTTGAAAGCTCACCCCAAAAGTGAGGTCAACATCTGCTAAATTGGTTGCAATATCAAGGCTACAACTTTCAAATTCATTTTCCATTTTCACAGTTCTTTCCGAAAATTGAAATGAGATTTTTTTGTTTCTCTTCTCTGAGCTCAGTTTGTCTGAAAAAAAATCATATTTTGCCCTAAATCCATTTATATATTGCTTTAAAATTTCTCCCATGCATTTAAATGATATTTCTCCCACTATTTTAATGGGTTGGGTCCGAATAACGTTAAAGGCATCATTATCGAGATATTTAGTAAAAAAATCATATTTTATTTGTGGACACGTGTTGAGATCCGGTTGGCATCGGATGTAAAGCTACATTGTTTCAAATGACAAGCCTTTTAAATAAAATGAAATTTGCTTTTCTTTATAACTTTCAAGCATTAATAATATTAAAGGGTATATTATAATGTGTTTTGATATGAATCATTGATTGATAAATTTAATGCAAAGAAGTATCCGACATAATGAAAAAATGTCTAATCAAAATATTTAGATAAAAAGAATTTTTTAATTTATACATTTTCATAGATATTTATTATTTAATCTTTTATGCTTTTATTTATTTTGATTTTAAAATATAAATTTTAATTTTAATTGATTTTAATATTTTTTATTTTTTATGGGACAAGACATGGGTGAGCTACCGATTTGAAGGATTGATGGGAATTGTGTTAGGAGGAGCACAGGGGAGGCATTTGCGCTCGGTCATTGAGCAAGCATAAGAGCAACGAGCATGAGGGTGAGAAAGATGTGACCTCGGTGAAGAGAGGAGATACGTAGATTCAGAGACTAGTCGGCTAAGAAATGTATGCGTTAATATAAGCTCATAAGCAAGAGGATCCCATCAAAGCATCGCCACGCTATATCACAAACAAAAGTCAAGGATGTGCGGCGATGTGGATGGTCGTAGCTTAAATACCCGTAATGGAAAAATGGGTGTCATAGGTTGGTCTACTTTGATATGCTGGCAAAGTTGGGTGATAGGGATGGAGGCTAAGTCATCGGGTAGCCTCTGATACTATACATGTGTTGAAGGGGGGGCAGGGGAGTGAGAGAGAGAGAGAGAGAGAGAGAGATGTTGAAGGTTAGTGCACTTTGATCTGGCAAAGTTGGGCATAGTTGCTAAGTGCTCACCTCTAATATTATACATGTGTTGAAGGGGTGAGAGAGAGAGAGATGAAATTCCATTACCAATAAATGTATGATGTATATATATTGATGAAAAGGTCATAATTTTAAATTCCATTTGGTGGCAAATTTTTCACGGATAATAATGACATAAGACTTATCTTGGGAGACAAAAGGGTTGGAGTCACTATAAAAATGAATTTGTTTATATTCTTTGATGATGTTCTAAATAGATGAATTGAGAATATAAATTGATTCCCAGCTCTAATCTTTAGAAGCCTCTTTTAAAGATTTTAGCTTAAAAAAAGGTGAAGATGTGATCTCTATGGACATTCTTATTTAGATTTGTGACAAAATACTTATACGTAAATTTGTGATTCTTTAAATTAGAAACTTATGTTGAAGTGTTAATAGGTGAATGATCAGATAAAGCAGAGGGAAGTACCTTATAATAGTACAAGAAAAACTTTCTAACCAAGCTACATTACCATGGACTCTATCCTGCTTAACGTTACTATAATCTTCATAGTTAGATCAAGACTTTTGATTGGGAATGGGATTGTCACTAACTATTTCTAGGTTGGTCTGCTGGGGAGAGAGAGAGAGAGAGAGATGTCGAAGGTTGGTATACTTTGATCCGGGCAAAGTTAGATGAGAATTGAGGCTAAGTTATCGGGCAACCTCTAATATTATACATGTGTTGAAGGGGGGTGTGAGAGAGAGAGAGAGAGATAAAATTCCATTCCACCAATAAATGTATGATGTATATATATTGATGAAAAGGTCATAATTTTAAATTCCATTTGGTGGTAAATTTTTCACAGATAATAATGACATAAGACTTATCTTGGGAGACAAAAGGGTTGAGTCACTATAAAAATGATTTGTTTATATTCTTTGATGATGTTCTAAATAGATGAATTGAGAATATAAATTGATTCCCAGCTCTAATCTTTAGAAGCCTCTTTTAAAGATTTTAGCTTAAAAAAAAGGTGAAGATGTGATCTCTATGGACATTCTTATTTAAATTTGTGACAAAATACTAATACATAAATTTGTGATTCTTTAAATTAGAAACCTATGTTGAAGTGTTAAGAGGTGAATGATCAGATAAAGCAGAGGGAAGTACCTTATAACAGTACAAGAAAAACTTTCTAACCAAGCTACATTACCATGGACTCTATCTTCCTTAACGTTACTATAATCTTCATAGTTAGATCAAGACTTTTGATTGGGAATGGGATTGTCACTAACCTTTTCAAATAGAAATCTATAATAAATGATATCAATCATAACAATCTAAGGGCCAAAAATAGAGTTACTTATAGAGTAAATAAACTGATAATACTTTATACATTTCATATAAATGTTGGTTGCATATACAACAGTGAGATGAAAAAGGAAAGTCAGAACTCATACAAAGTAGACCACATATGAATTTTAATTCATCAAAAAGAAGAAATGTACTATGTTTTTAATTCATTCATCCTAGAAATAGTTGGTGAGAGATGTTGAAAGAAGGGTGGTTAAGAGATGAACACGTAATTTAATTTTTAAATATATAGTTCAAGTCAAGGTTGTAGGAAAAGATAAGATCCTTGTAGATAAGACTTTTTCCAGTTCATGAAACCTCTTAATGTTCCAAGTCCCTAATGATGGGAATAACATTGATTGGTCATTAAATTAGGTTTGCCAAAATTTATGCTTTTGGCCATGTTGGGATTTATGTGAGTTCCTTTAAGAGGTTGCTTGATTGAGCTAATGAAATTCTATTTCATTTTAACAAAGTATGTTCATCACAATTTCATGATAAATGGGACATCAAAAATGTTTTTTAATATTCTAAATAGAGACTACCTTCTACAATGGCTCTCATTGAAAAGTTTTCCTTCTCATTTTATTGTTTGGATTACATCTTATATTTTTGATGTCTTTTACTCTATATGTATTAATTATTCTCTAGATGACTTTTTCCATTTTAAGATTGATCTAAGGTAATGTTGCTTATTTATATTCATATCTCTTTTGTATTACTATGGAGGAGCTCTCTCAATTATTTTAAAGAAGCATTTTGGAAGCTTGATATACAAAAATCAAAATGAGTAGCTCTTGCATTTCTTACTTAAATTATACTGAGGATGTACAAATTTTTGGAAAAGCTTCAACTCATAAAACAAATGGGCTTAAGATTATTTTAAATTCAATATCAATCTCATTAAATTACCTCTAACTCAATATATGCTCACTTAACTTAAACTATTGATTTTTTTATTAACTCTTTGATCTTTGACTTTCTAATTCTTATAGATAAAATCAAATCATCATTAGATGTTTGAAAAGCTAAATGTTTGTTTATGGCCAAGAGACTTAGTTATGGAAACACAATATGCTTAATCAATATCTTGCTTATTAGTGGCATGCTCTTGTGATTCCTAAAAATTGCATCAAGATCATTAATAATCTTTACTCTAAAATTTTGTTTCATGAAAAACTAAAGAAAAATATTTGTATATTATTTCAGAACAAAATATATCGAACCAATGATTTTGATGGTTTAGGAATCTATAATGTTGTTTATTTATCAAAAACATTTGCTCTACACTACTTCGTAGATTGTAGCATACCAAAAACTTAATTTTTTATTTCTAATGGAAAAATATATTACTTTATAGAAATGTCCTCCTTCGTTAATTTATTCATTAGTTAAATAGATGTATGTCTATGATGCACCAACAATATGCTATAAGAGTATGTAGCGTTGGACATATGTCCATGCTTGTTGTATATTTAATTTAAAAACATAAAAAATTTAGACATATGTATCTTAAATAACTATGTTTGAAATTTAAAAATCTAAACTAAGTGTATAATTTAATAAATAAATGAAGATAAAATTTATATTTTTACTCTTTCTTTGCATGAAAGGTATATATATATTTTACTTATCATTTTGCAACCTTAAATAATATTATTTTTTCATTCTTACAATGTTAGAATTTGTTGTCACATTTCTTGCTTATTTAATTTTGGCAATTACTATATATTATTTTTCATATATAAGAATTATAAAGTATAATATCTTGTTAACTAGGTGTATGTGTTATATATATTTAAAAATAAGTGCCTTAGGTTTGTGTTATTATGTTAACATGTTCCCTTATTTGTAATGATGCATCCTGGGTGTCTATATAATATATATTTTTTATAAGACCACATATCATTAATATGACTTTATTTCTACAAATAATAATATTAATTGAAAAAAAAATTAAATTATTTTTTTTATCATTGGATCCAAAGTTATTTAGTGAAAGAACCTAGATCCTACTTTTAATGATGTGACTCATAATAACTTCTTAATTAGTGAGGCTACATATTTCTTTTAACTAAGAGATTTTTGAGTGTGTTCATGCTTCAAACTAATTATAAGTTCAATAACTTCTTAAATCTATTTTAAATTCTCATCATGATTTAATTAACTCATATGAATTAAGTGAATATAGATGTATGCATACTTATTATATGTGACTTATATTGCATATGTATTATTTATAACATTAAAATAATTAAAAATACATACAACACATTATTTTTCTCCTCATTGTTTTCACATTAATTAAAATCATAATAAATCATATTATTAAACAAGTAGTACTTTTCTATTTTAATGAACTTTAAATTATAACATCTAACTTAAAGCTAAACTAGCAATGTTATCTTAAAAAGTAAAACATTAAAATAATAATCCAGGCGGTGACAAACTCACTTCTCGTTATTTTTATAATATTAGCGGAAAGGCATCCACGCCTGCAGATTAGTCCGTAAAAATTGGCGTTAATAACAAAATATTGATGCTTCAGAAAACACGTCAGAGGAGCCTAGACCCGGTCCTCCAAGTGACCATGGCTCCTAAACCCCATCATCCCCGGTGGACCGCATAATTTAATGATTATTATAATTAATCCCTATGGCATGGTGAAAAGTGCTCTATGTTGGACAACTGTATATTCGTCCCCTCAATCCATCTCTCCTCCATTAAAGAAACCCGAAACTGAAGCTCTCCATCCACGTAGGTTTATCTCATCTTCCTCTATAAATCCCCACTGCTCTCCTCATACATTTCACCTCAAGTAATTAATCAAATAGATGTTTAACTGGTCATTACAGGCACATCCCACCTCTTCCTACCCTTTCGATATTCCTCAGATATATAAATCAATCCACCTTCTTCATTCCTCCTCCAATAATCCATCCTCCCCTGCTCTAGTCTCCTTGCCTTCACCCTCTCCGCTTCTCTAACATGGATACCAAATACAGTGAAAAATCCCCTGACAATTTTAACATGGAGTTCGTAGAGCGAATCATGCTCATCTCGGATGAAGAGGATGAAGAACAAAAAAAATGAAAAATAGAGCTCCTCTGCTCGCCATTAATGGAAGGAAACTACTTTTTTTTTCATTGCCTAAAGTATTATTTGGTGTGGTATAGATCATTTCATATTGAAGCGAAGCAAAGGCTAAGGTACTTTGGGAGAGGGAATTAGAAGAAATTTGTGGTGTGGTATACAGCTTTGGATTGAGAATGGCGGTGAGAGAGGAACGGTTTTATTCCCATATATGCTTAATGCTCTACGATCTCTATTGATTGCAATTGAAGAATTATGGACGATTCTTTAATAATTATATTACAAATTATTATATATTATTTGGTTTTCTTCATCCGTGTGTATATAATTTGTTTATTATCAAGGAACTATTTGTTCTTTGTATTTGGCGGTTAAATAAAAGAAGATTGCATATCTTTTTAGTTGAAATAAAATAGATGCAAAGCATATTATTGTATATTTTTATTTTTCAGTTATTTGAATCATCACACACATACATATATATATATATATATATATATATATATATATATATATATATATATTATTATTATATATTATATTATGAACACGCTTTAAAATTCTGTTAAATATACTATGTTTGTAAAATGCATATTTTCTAAAAATAAATATTTATTTTGTATCTCACTTAAGATCTCATTTGTTGAAGTTAGAAAATTCACCTTTTAAAAAAAAATTCACAATTTGATTTGGTGAAATTAAAATTAACATTAGCGTTATTCTCTATTAAATTATTTTGAAATTAGCTCAAATTTTATAATATTAACTTCATTTAATCTCATAAAATTGAACTTCACACAATCTAATTAAATCTCATATATTAGGAATACAATTTCACAATCAACATCACAAAGCACTCCTTTTTTTCAAAAGTCCTCCATTTCTTTTCATTATTTCTCTCAATTAATAGCAATCAACTAATAATTAATGATTCGAGCAGAGGTTTTGAGAATAATAATTAGAGCTTAAGCCCTATTTGAAATATTTTTATATTTTTTATTATTTTTTGTTTTTTTAAAATATATCTCTCTAATATATTATTTGTATATTTTTATTTTTATTTTTCAAAATAAAATAACTTATTTTTAAAAATACTCAAAAATAAATTTTAATTGCTTTAATTATTTTAAAAAATGACTACTTATGCAATTAACATATTGATTATTCAATAAAAATAAAAATATATTTTAAGATACTAAATATAATTTATTTCAAATCAAAATAAACATTAAAATTTTAAATTTAAATTAAAAAATAGAAATAATCTCAAAATTTTCATTAACTTATGTGCCCATAAGCTGCAATGAGCTAGCAATGTAGCTGATTCCACCATGACTTCATTTTAAGTCTTCTTTTTTAAATGAGTTCATATTTTGTGTTTAGAAGATTTTTTTTAATGATGAATAAAAAAATATAAAATTGTGACTCTAATATTTGATCTTAAAAACCATGTGCATAAGTTCTCTTCTTTGGTCACATCATAAAGCTCAAATTATAGTTTTTGCTTTCACCATCATTAGCCATAATTTTTTGGGCATGGCGAGGGCAGGCGCTAATTTAATAATAAATTCACACACAACAGCTATATAAGTTTTAAACCCAAGATCTCTTGGTTGAAAGCTTATACTCTCAACCACTAGGCTAAGATTATTTGCTTATATGCCAAGTTTTTCCTTCCATCCCTAGTTATTGGTTACATGATTACTTTTTTTTTTAATATAGAGAGAATTTAGTCATAAAATTACATACACAATATATATAAGATCTCACATCTTGATTGAGAGTCTAAGCATCTAAGAAACAAGCTAAGGTGGGTGGCATGATTGATACCTATCACTTCTACCTTCTTACTCTTCCACTTTTTCCATCAATAAATACAACCTATAATTATAAGAAATATTGTTTCCTTTTGTGGGCTCGAAAATTCACCACCAACCTTTCGACAATTGAATTGAAGAGACTGATTAAGTGTCGATATAATTTTCAGAAGGCAGATGAAATAGTAGATAAGACACTATCGAGAGATTTCATCCTCATTTTATGAGGACTTTAGATCTGGTTCTAAGTTTCCTATAAGCGCAAACCCCTATAGTTAATTACTTCTCTCAATGCTGAGATAGAACTTTCGATTAAGGCTAGTCGTTAGATCGCTAAATGCGTAGCGTATAGTAGTAGCATATAGAGTTTAAAATTTGAGATTATGAAATTCATCATTTTAGCTTAAAGCGGATGGTTGTGGGAATGATGACGTACCCGATCTAGATCCCATGGTTCCATCATCCCGGGCTATCATGGTCCCTAGTCTACTTAGTTAGAGGAGTAGTCAACCGAACCTGACCGAAGGATCCTTATCAACAACACATGGGTTACGTCATCCAATAAATCCTTATAGATTTGGGGTGGTGTTTGTCTAAGGAGACAATCTTAAGTCTATCTTAGTTAACAAAGGGCTTTTTGCCCTATCAACTTTACCCTATGATTTACAACTCAAAGGATAGAGCCATTGGGAAATCATGCATCATTGTAATAAAATGGAGCCGTCTTAGCTAAATCCGTGATCGAGAGGACTGGTCATACTACATCATCGTGGAGCCCCGCCAAGCACCAAGGACATGCCACATCCTTGACATGAGATTGATTGAGAGTGAACATAGTAGAACACTTGATTTGACATTGGCTCCTTTTTATGAGCTAGAGTTTTCTTAATTTATCACTTTTAACAAAGCTGTGGAAGGTGGATTGAATGAAGTTTGCTTTTAAGCTTGTAATGATTAAATTTTATTTAAGGAGTTTTTAGATTGATACTTGGTTTAAGTTAATTTGATTTGAAATTAGAATCACATTTTAATGGAAGTATCCCCTCCGGTTGAAATCATAATTCAACACAACTATCATGGTGTGGTTAATTGATTGAATCAAATATATTTGAGAACTTTATATCCTGTCAACTCTATTTAGCTCCTAACAGAGGATCAAATTTACTATCACATGATAGAATTAGCTTCTCAGATATTTTACTAAGTTGAAATTCTTATAACAAGTTTTTAGGTTTTGTTAACGACCTAGTCCTGAGACTAAACTGGGAAGCAACCCATGAAGCATCCTCAAACACTTGAATTTAAGCATTCAGCGTAGTGTTGGGGCCCATGCGATGTATTTAAGAATGTTGTAATTAACGTCTTCTATTGGCTTGTACAATGTGTTGTGAATCCGGTGGCGTAGAAGGTGTTGTAAATTGATCTAATATCTTATTAGATTTTTTTGGATTAATATTTAATTGATTCCAAGTTGATTAGTCTTTGAATATTCAATAGACCCTCACTTAGTGATGATTCCCAAATTCATTGCCAACTATACTCAATTTCTTCTTGATCTAATTCGAGTATTTGATAAGGCGATGAACTTCAAACATTTTCCAAGGATTCGTTGCTTATGCTTATGAGCAATCATACGATCTCATGGAAAGTCTCTAATTCTTTAATTTTCTTCAATTTATTTGAATATGTTTGAAGAGTGTATCTTAATTTCAAGAGGCTCTCTTATGCTTTGATTTGATGTTCAATCAGGATTCTTATTTCTTTTGACATCATCTAATTTTCAATTATTCAATTAGTCTTATGATATCTTGTATGAATTTAATACTTCAAGTATTCAATAGGAGGCTCTATTCACATAAACAAAACATCAACTTCAATATCCCTAACTCCACATTAGGTTTTATATTTAAGAACAACTTGGACTTCAAGTTTTGTTATAATTTCTTTTATGAATTTAACATTTAACTCCCCTATCTCAGTTAAGATTTGTTTAGTTCTCCCTCCCTTTTGTTTGAGAAATTTGCGAGAACATGGACTCACTTACTTGATTTCTTTTTGTGAGTGTGGGTTCTTCATTACTCCCTCCAATTTCTATAAATAAGGCCAAGAGGGGGTCTTACATTTCATTCCATTTGTTTGAGTAGTTGGAGTGTTTGAAAGAGAAAGGTTAATTTTTAGTGGGCTTTCAACTCCGCTTAGATAAATTTTGTAAATGCTTTTCACCATTTTTTTCTTTGATTTAATATTTCACTTTTGTATTCATTGTATGTTCTTTTCCCTCCCATCTTTTTCTTCTTGTTTGATGCTTTTAAATTTGAATTTAGCTTTAGGTTTCTTTCATCTCTCATTTTTTTCTAAGTCAAGCAGCATTTCGGCTAGGGGAAGCGACATCTAATAGATGTTGGCTTACTCGATACACCCTAATGAGCATAACGAGCGGTCTCTTGTGACATCGTGATTTTCATCTCATCCAATGAGTGTGTGAGCCTTGAACTAAGAGATAAGCATATACATATACACATTCACATATTTATCATACATGTTTAGACTCATTTTTTGCAATGATCAACATAGAGATGGAGATGGAGATGCCATAAACCAAGAAGAACCCGCCTAATGTGATTTTCCTCTCTGGCTGTGGCAAAAGGAAAGGTCAAGAAAAGACAAAAAGGAAGATGCCGAAAATCAAGAGAAGAATTTGCCTAATGATGGTGTTCCTCTCTAGTTGCAAAGGAATTGGAAATTTTGGATTGGGAGAAAATAAGAAAATGGAGAGGGATTTTTTATTTTTTGAAGAAGAAGGAAAAAAAAAATGGAAGAAATGGAAGAAGAAGGGAATTTTCGGATTGGAAGAAGATGAGGGAAGAAAGAAATTGAAAAGATATTTTCAATTTAGTGGAAATGTGGGAAGAAATGGAGAAGAAAGAAGAGGAAAAGGAAGAGGAAGAACAATGGAAGAACTTACTTGTGTTGGAGGAGAGGAAGGAAGTTGCTCAATTTGGATAAGAGAGAAAAAAAAGTGAGAATGGAAGGCTCGATTCAAGGAAAGAAGAAAAGAGGGATCTTAGAGAGGAGGAATGGTTGCAGGCGGATGGAGGAGAGTTATCGGATCGAAGAGGGAAGCGAGCTCTCATGCATGAAGAGGAGATGAGGGGATCGCACGTTGGGCGAGGGTTAGGCTGAACCGGGTTTGTCGAATAGGAATAGGGATTTAGGTTAGATTTAGGGTTTTATTAACTTTTAAAATGTTTAATCATATATATATATATATATATTACGGATGCAATATAAACGATATTTCACAATGACCATTTAGTTCAAGTGTCACATTGGGTCAATTTATTTCAAAATGTGTTATCATTTTGATCTCAATTTTAATTACTTATTCAATTGAGTGGGAATAATCTTGATAGATTTTTGATATTTTAAAACTAACATAATAAATTTTAAATGAGCGTATGTCGTTTTACGTGTCTCGACTCGATATGCATGCAAGCGCGTTGATGACTTGATCACTTGATCGGTTGATCATCAGGTTATGCAATATTTTAACTAGTTTTGATGTTTTGAAAGTGATGGAAAAGTCTTTCATTGATTGGAGATCATTTGGGCTGATTTTAGTGACGTCCACTGAATTTCAGCCTCGATTTACTTATCACTTTCGATCATTTGACATTTGCACAGACTCATTTGAATTGAGTGTGGATAATCTCATTTGATAGTTTTTGATATTTCAAAGCTAACGACATGATCAATTTTATTAACAGAGGTCATTTGGACATCATCGTAGCTTCCCGACTCTAACATGCACATCGGCACATTGAGAGCTCGATCATTTGATCGGTTGATCTTTACATTATAATATTTATATTTTGACCAATTTTGATGTTCTAAACATGATGACAAAGTCCGTTCATTGATTGAAGGTCATTTGGACTGATTTTGATGATGTTTGGCATCTCAGCTCTGATTTATGCTCTAAAGCATCCGAAGTCCATGAATTGACTTGTGGGCTTGACATCGACTTATGACACATATATGGAGGTCAATAAATGCCCCCCAAAAAATGTGATTCATGCATAGAATGAGTCATTTTCGTTGAAAATTGGTTGACCTTTTGGGTTGGCCATAGAACTTGGATCATTTTAGCTTCGATTGTAATAGCTTACAGAACTTTGATAGGATTTATCATTAGTATGATGCCTTATTTAGGACATGCTAAATAATGGGATTGGCTAATTTAGATAGATAAGAGTTCTTACACCATCTACTCTCTGCTTCAATGACTTTGCTAAAGCTCTCTTTCTTTTATGTCATTGTAGATTTGAGTTTCCTCCAACCCTAGCTTCGTGTTTGGTTGAGTTTGGTGGAGGAATTGGTTTGCTTGTTTTGAGATTTAGAATTTCTTCTATCCTAGCTTTAAGCTTAGCGGACTTGATGAATCATTGACTTAGTTTGTCCATATTGACTTGTCAAGAAGTGTATGTATGCCCTGAATCTTGTGCTTGATGCTATAACAGATTCATTGAAGGGTGCATAAAAATGACCTAGCCTTCCAGCTTATATTAGGTCTATAATATCGAGTTATCAGCCTAGTAATATGTGCTTTAACATACTGAATAACTATAAAATTCTTTTAGTTTAGCCATCGGCTTTGTATGAACTATAGAATTGCTCCCTCGATCCTAGCCTTTCTGCTTTGATGGACTTGATGAGGAGATTGGCTTTGATCTGTGCTTTGTGCTTGATCAGATCATTTAAGAACATATCAAAATATCACCCTGCGGGCAATATAAACATTGACTTGAGCCAGCTCTGAATTGAGAGTTTTCTCAGATTATCTTAGTCTATCGATCAAGTAGAAAGATCTCTTGGATTTTGGTTGCTTGTAATCATTAAGCTGGATCTGGTTTGAGATTGAACAGCTATTATCATTGGACTGACAAGGGCTCTTTCACTATGTCATTTTCATACCACTTGTTGAGTGAAGTGAATGAACTCACCACATTTGGGCTAGTTGAGTTCGACTTTTATAACCTTACTCGAGTCTTTGATTTAGGCTATGATGGGTTCGTGATTTTGTCATTAGACTAACAAACATGGGCTCTTTCACTGTGGCCTTTCTTGTGGATTGTTGAGTGAGGAGAGCATCAGCAACTCGGCCATTTATGGGCTTGAGTTTGACCATGTCTAGATTTCAAGATGTAGAGGTTGATGTTTTTCTTTTTCAACTTAATTGATTGAAATTAGGAGTTCTTTTGACTTGATCTCTAGAATTTGGAAAATATGGGTGAAAATTTTTCTTGACATTTATGGTTGTCTTTTCATGCGTAGAAATAAATTATTTTTATTTCTGCAAGAACCTGCAACTTAAGAGTAACAATTATGGGTATATTCAGGGATTTTGGCTTAAAGCTCGATGTCAACCTGAATGAGAATATTTTTAAGGATCTTGTCTTATAGCACGATGTCAACTCAAATAAACTTGACATAAACTAAAAATTCCCCTATCTTGCAGGGGAAATTTTAAAGCACATTTAGAAGAACTTTCAAGATGAAAAATAAGCAAATACATCAATATTTGAATTGATATGCTCTTAATAGGATTTTAACATACAATATTGATTTCATCTATATATATAAATCTAAAAATGCACCCTATGTAATAGAGGAATTTTTATAAATTTTTTTTTCATCTATTTAGAGATCTCAGCATGAAACACGATGTCGACCTATATAGATATACTAAAAAAATGCTCCCTGTCTTACAGGAGAATTTTTATCACACCTCGAGAATGTGCTTATCTTGTATAGTACTTTTTCAGGTATCGACCATTAATTAAGTATTGATCTTTCACCCTTTAAATTAATGAGTTGATATGCCTCTCCTTGATACACTTTTTCGAATGACAAAAGAGCCCTCCCAATTAGGCTCAAATTTTCCACCAAATTTGTTATTAGGAATAATTGGTCTTCTCAGAACCAGAACTAATTCTCCTTTTTGGAATGTTCAAGGCCGCACCATATGGTTAAAATTGTTGGACATCTTTGTTCGATAAAATTCTAGATTTTGGTGAGCTTTCAATCTAACTTCATCAAATACGTCGAGTTCCTCAATCCTCAGACGACCATTTTGATCTTTAGTTAGATTGTATTGGATGGCTACTTGAAGTGGAGGTAACTCAACTTCGAGCAAAAAAATTGTTCCAAATACTAATGAATAGGAAGAGACCATTTTGTGTATCAAAGATTTTTCCCCTGAACTACATGGAAGATAGCATTATTTATTTTAGTTCATGGTTCTATCTCAAGCACTTATATTTAATTATATCTTAAGAAGGTCTCTTCCTTAGAATTCTTGAAGAAATAAGTTGTAATTCTAAGGATTTCTAAGTTGGTTTCAAAGATTGATTTTTTTGGAATTTTTAATTGGGTTGTCTAGTGAGAGAGTTATTTTTGGAAGCCAAAAATGATAAAGTACAAAATGCATGTTGATACTGGGATGCCTAGTAGGTAATTCATCAAAATATGCCAATAGTGCCTCTACTAGTTTAGTATGTCATTCTCTTTAGTAAGGTTCCTCTTGAGAAGCTTGACTAATATCTTATTGAAGGCCTACGCCAAACCATTTGCTCTTGGATTGTTTATTGAAAAGTATCACCAATCAATTTTATGTCGATTGATGAATCTATAAATCTTTGTATTTTTGATAGTTATGTCATTATCAAAAATTATTCAACGCGACACTCCAAATCTATAGATCACACTATGCATAAAGAAGTTAATCACTCACTCAACAGTAACTTCTTTAAATGGGATAGCTTTAGCCCATTAGAGAAATAATCAGTCATTGCTAGGATGAAGTGGGTTATCATGGTGGATCGATCCAATTATCTATAACAACATTTGGCATCAATTGTTGGGTGTAGTGGATTTGGAGATTGATGTATTATATTTTCATGTGCTTGACATTCATGACACTTCTTAGCATGATTGATAAAGTCTATCACCATAGATGGCCAATAATAGCCTATCCTTTTGATCTTTACTACCATCTTCGGACCTAACTAATGTGCACCACAAAGTCTTTCATGAACATCAACCATCACTTTGCTTGCTTCATCTACATTTAGGCATCATAACCACATTTGTTCAAAGGATCTACGATATAAAGTGTTATTGACAAAAGCATAGCACAACATTCTCTTCTCGATTTGAGCTATGAGTGATTTATTGTTTGGTAATTTGCCTTCTTTACAGTAGTTGATGAAGGGTTGCCTCCAATCATGTGACTCTTCTACAATAAAGGCTTTGATTGCTTTTCTAAAGCAATGTCATGCTTAACTATTTTTATTGTAACTCCTTGTTGATTTTGGGGAGCATGAGGAGCAACCTGAGTCGCATCCCTCTGTCAAATTTGATAATGCCTCTACTTGTGGAGATTGATACTTTACTAGCTCTAGAACTCGAGTAAATATGTTAATCATGACATAATCACCATTCATACTTGTCATTTCCTTAGGTAATTTTGCTAAGCAATCAACTTTGCTATTCTTGGACCGAGAGACTAGAGTTAATGTGATATTTGATATTTGCTTCATAAGCTTAAGAACTCACTTGTGGTAGAAAGCTAACTCAAACTTGTTGATTTTATTAGATGCCAAGTACTTGATTTATAATAAGCTGAGAATCACCAAAAATATGCAAGTTTTGAATGCCTATGGAAATATCTTCTTCAAGACCTACCACTAATGCTTCATACTTGGCTTCATTATTAGTTCTTGGTTCAGTTAACCCATATGGTTATCTCATTATCCATTCTTCTGGTGTTATAAAGATGATACTGATTCCTGCTCTTGCCGTTGGAAAATTTAGAGGTTGGACTTGTTTGATCGATGAGGCTCCATCAAAGTACATTTACCAAATTTGTGATTTTTATCTTTCATGAATGATCATAATTTTCTCATCAAGCAAATCATCGTTAAGAGAAGAGTCTACAGGGATGTGATGTGCAGTAAGAAAATCTACTAAGTCTTGTCCCTTCACTACTTTCTACAGAATGTATATAATATAAAATTGTAGAAGAAATACTGCCCATCTTTCTAAGTGACATGTCAACGCTAGTCTTATCATCAAGTACTTCAGCGGATCAATCCTTGATATGAGGGTAGTCTTGTGAGATAACATATAGTGATGGAGCTTTTGGACTACAAAGATAAATGCCAAATAGTCCTTCTCTATCGAGTATCTCAATTCTGCTCCTAATAATTTTTGATTGATATAATAAAGAGCGTTCTCTTTCTTTTCTTCATTATGTTGTGTCAATAATGCTCCAAGGGACTCTTCTAATGCAGCTATGTATAGAATGAGGGGCTTCCAGAGTAGGTGCTATAAGGATTTATGGATTTAACAAATAGCTTTTAATGCTATTGAAGGCTTCTTGGCACTCTTTGCCCATTTGAATGGAGCATCCTTCTTCATTAACTTTACAAATGGTTGACAGCATCCTAATAGGTTTGATATAAATCGACAAATGAATGCAAGTTATCCTTGTAAAGAACAGAGTTAATGCATACTCTTCGGTGGAGGCATCTCCATAATTGCCTTGATTTTAGCAGGATCAATTTTAATTTCTCGGTAACATACTATACCCCATAAAATTTTTTGGAGGATACCCCGAATGCACATTTTAGAGGATTCATCTTGAGATTATATTTTATGATTATCTCTAATACAATTCTCAAGTCTTCAAAGTGATCCTCACAATTTAAGCTTTTCACCACCAAATTGTCAACATAACTTTCCACCTTCTGGTGAATCAACTCATCAAAAATATGCGTCATGGCTCTTTGGCATGTAGCTCCAGCATTTTTCAAGTCAAAAGGCATGACTATATAGCAATAGATGTCAATAGTTTTTCTGAATGATGTATGTATTTCATCTTCAGGTGTCATCTCGATTTGATTATATCCAGATGATCCATCCATAAATAAGAACATATTGTAGTTGGAAGTATTTTCCACTAATAGTTCTGATATTGGAAGCAAAAAAGTCATCTTTTGGGCATGCCTTATTTAGGTCCCATAATCCAATACAAAGACAGATTTGACAGTTCTTCTTCCTAACTAAGATAATGTTGGCTATCCAATCTGCATACTTCTCCTCTCAGATGAAGCCTACTTTGATCGGCTTCTTAGTTTCTGCCATTACATGTTCTTCAATTTGTAATCTCATTCACCGAGGAGCTTGCTTAACTGACACCGCATCTGGTTTAATGACAAGTTTATGAACTACTACATTTGGGGATAAGCCTGACATTTAAGAATATATCCAAGCAAAGCAATCCCTAAATTCATAAAGATGCATTTTTAGCTCTTCAGCTTTCTCATGAGGTAGAAGGGCGCTGACGAAAGTTGGACGGGGATCATCTTCAGCTCCTAGGTTGATTTCTTTGAGTTCATCCATAGTAGTTTGGTTCAAGTCGACGTCAAATTAGGTCAATTTCAGCTCAAAATGTGTATTATCATTTCTGACCGCTTAATTTTTATGCAGATTTGTCTGAATTGAGTGTGAACAGTCTTACATGATAGATTTCAATGTTTCAAAACTAACGAAGCAATCAATTTCACAAACAGAGGTTGTTTGGTTTACATCGGTGCCTCTTGATCTCGATATATATGCAAACATGTTGATGACTCGATCGCTTGATCGGTTGATCATCAGGTTATACAATATTTATATTTTTAACTAGTTTCAACGTTCTGAACATGATGACAAAGTCCGTTCATCAATCAGAGATCATTTGGGCTGATTTTGGTGACGTCGAGTATATTTCAGCCTCGATTTGCATTTTACGATCATTCGATGCATGATTCGTCTGGCGTGATCTCATTTGGTTTTTTTGACGTTTGAAGCTAGCGTGATGAATTTTATGAGCGAGGTTGTTTGGATATCTGCACTTCCGACTCCGCATACGTGTTGGCACATTAACTCAATCGCGATCGGTTGATCTTTAGATTATGCAATATTTATATTTTGACCAATTTTGATGTTACGAACGATGAAGTCGCGTTAATAAGAGATCATTTAGACCAATTTCGATGATGTTTGGCGCATCTCTCTAATTTGTTCTCTAAAGCATCTGAAGTCCATCGAATTCGACTTATGGGCTTGACATCGACTTATCACACATATATGGAGGTCAACACTTTTGCACTATAATTTCTTCCCCAAAATGCATCTCATGATTATAATACTATCTATGTTATGTATTCTTCTTCTCCTTCCTCAAGTTATTACCCATTTTCTATATGTTCACTTATTTTTTTTACTATTTTTGTTCCATTATATCTAATTATCATTATTGTGTTCCATTGTAGTGGTGAATTTAAATTTTATACTAACATTGTTAATATGTAGAAGAAAGTCGATTAAGCTATTGTATGAAAATAAGTTTGATTGATGTAGAATTTTTCTTAATTAGGTTATTCCATTGTTGTTTTATTCAATGATGTTCTCTTGGACCTCAATTTAGCTTTTGACTCTTGATTAAATCCTCTTGAAGTGCCTTATTTACAAGAAGATAAACATGTTTTTTATATGGATCATCATCTTTGATATTTACAATATGTTCATTTGAGTATTTAATAAATTAGTAATTGTGATTTAAGCATTCAAAAAATTTATGACCATATTTCTATGACATATAAAGTGTAGTTAATATTATCTTGATAATTTCATAAACACTTAAATATTAAAATGAAATATATCATAACGTAAGTTGATTTATCTATGCATTGACTATCCAGATAGGAAATAAACCTTGTTCATGAAATGATAATATATTGATATAAAATATGCTTGATCATAATTATTTATAAAATATTTATATATTATAATAGCTGCTAAAGACAATATATTTATGACTATATATGTTGAAAGTAATGAAGGGAGTGCTTTTTTATTATTACAACTTGTAAGTTAAGATGAGAGTCACTGTATACCCAAAGATGGGTGAAAGTTATCCTCTTATTTAGGACATGTCGATAGATTGAATATGTATAAAAATACGATGATACATATTTGCTAATTCATTTCTCTCTATATATAGGAATATAAATGAATAAAGGGCGAATTAATAGTTACATGTAAATGCATGGATTATTAATTCCCATATTACGGATTACGAACACTAATATATAGCAACAGCAGCAAATCTGGTATTTAATCATTTTAATTATAAAATATTTCCTTAATTTAATGATGTTATGATTTGTATTATATTTATATTACATTAAAAATTTTACCTTTTTATTAACTAAGCTGCATATGATATGCCTTATTATTTATATTTTTAATGAATAAAAATTATCTATTGAGTTTGCATTATAAATTTATTTACTAATAAAAAGTTTTTAATATAGTGTATCTAACTGATTGATAAATTGTAATAAATAAGAGTGTGAGTCAAGCTGCATATGAGTTGGTCAGTTCTTAATAAATGACTCGTGAACTCGATGAGCCAAAAAATTAAGCTCAAGCGAGCTCTAATTTGACTAATTAGCTCAATATATAAATAAATATATATATATATATATATATATATATATATATATATATATATATATATATATATATATTATTTACGATAAATTTTAGATTGATTGGTGCAAATATTGTTGAATATTCATTCCTTTTTTATAAACTTGATATAAATTTTAATTTCCTCCCGGAATGAAAGGCTGCAAGAGATGTTATAAAAGAAGTATAAATTATTTTACATATCTATGCCTCTATATATATATATATATATATATATATATATATATATATATGATTTTTTTTTGAATATAAAGCTATTTTATGTATGTGAGCTTTTAAGAGAGAATATTATGTGCGGTACACCTAATTATTTTTCAGCATTTAATGCACCGGCCACTTTATAGACCTTCGATGTGACCAAAACCCATAGGTTAGCATTGGTCGGATTCACTGAGAAGGATCACAGGATTTTCATATAGCAAGCGGAAAATATCGAAAGCTCTCATAGCCTCATAGCGAGAACCAATGAAACAACTTGAAGCCATCCCGTCGAGATCGCCATGGCTGACGGCGAATCGTGACTAATTGTCATAGTGGCAAGGAAAATCATCATCTAGTTGTAGCAGAGTTGAAGTGTATGGCAAGGTGGGTGAGCATAACTGGGTGGTTGTTAGGATAAGGAAAGCTT
This sequence comes from Cymbidium sinense, assembly GCA_021442155.1. Lineage (NCBI taxonomy): Eukaryota > Viridiplantae > Streptophyta > Magnoliopsida > Asparagales > Orchidaceae > Cymbidium > Cymbidium sinense. Next base: position 98,947,579 of record CM038220.1, on the reverse strand, counting down.
GGCTTGTCGTGGCAGGGAGGATTGCCGCTCGCCAGGTGGCTAAATCATGATGTGAAGTATCTGGGAAGAGGGTGAGTAGGGGTTTGTTTATTTATTTATATTTATATTCAAAGAATTTGATCTCAGGATTCGAATTTCTTTCGCGATGTCCTGATCTGATTTGCCATGACTTTCTTGACACTGATCTACTTATGAGATTCAAACCAGTTGACCTCCTTAGGCCTGAAGATTCCGCTACATCGATCGATCTCTATTGTATCTTCCTCCGAATTTCTTTGCAATATCTTTCCTCTTTAGTACGTTGAAGTAAGAGCCATGCGGGAGGGGGTTTAGGAGGGAGCGAAAGAGACTGAACATCCTTGACCTGTTCAAATAGAGCATATAAAAAAGTTTAATGAGTCATGATAATATTAAAAAAATATTTTTTAATGTTGAATGATATAGACATAAATTATTATAGTAAATTGTTGATAATAGTCAACATCCTTTAGGTTTATTTCATCCTTAAGCTAAGCTAGTATTCTTTAGGTTCTGTGAAAATCTTAAAACCCCTATTGAGTACCAATAGGTGAAAATGAAAATTTAATAAAGAGAAATAATTAAATACTTCCCTCTTATTATTTTATGATAAGGAAAGGTTCATTCCAAAGATAATAAAATAATAATAATAAATAATAACATTAATTTCGAAAAAGTACTTTTTTAAAATATAAATAATAAAATGTTTGCACAAAAATTTTCATAAATCACCCTCATCTAACAATCTTCATGATTGTTATATGTTGGATCATTTTCAAAATAAAATCAACAATCACATTTTCAAATTCAAAATCAACATATCTCTTTTCAAAAATAAAATCCAAAATCATATTTTTCCAAAAGCACAAATGAACATCATCATCTAATTTATCGAATGAAGATTTCATTTTCAAAAATAAAATCAACAATAATGTTTTAAAATCAAAATCAACAAATCTCTTTTCAAAAATAAAATTCAAAATCATATTTTCAAAAAGAATAAATGAACATCTTCATTCAATTCTTTTTTATGAAGATTTCATTTTCAAAAATAAAATCCAAAATCATATTTTCCAATACCACAAATGAACATCTTCATTCAATTTATTAAATGAAGATTTCATTTTCAAAACAAAATCAACAATCACATCTTCAAAACAAAATTAACAATCATCTTTCCAAAATTTAAACAACATTTGGATCTTTCATTTAGCATACCCAAATTTTCCAAGTGAATATCCTATTTTTCAAAATTAAAAAATAAAACTAATATTTGGATCTTTCATTTAGTATACCCAAATTTGCTAAGTCAAGATCCTCTTTTTCAAAAATTAAAATCAAAATTAAAACAACATTTAAATCTTTCATTTAGCATACTCAAATTTGCTAAATGAAGATCCTCTTTTTCAAAAATTAAAATAAAAAATCGAAAACACATTTGGATTTCTTTACCAAACCTAAATTTGCTAAGAATCCTCTTTTCAAAACCAACAAAAATAAAACACATTTGGATTTTCTTAGCATACCTAAATTTTCTAAGAATCACCTTTTCTAATATCATAAAAAATCAAACAAATTTTGGATCTTTCATTTAGCATGCCCAAATTTTCTAAGTGAAAATTTTCTTTTTCAAAAATCAACAACTCACACATAGATCCTTTATTTAGCATACCAAAATTTGCTAAGGATCCTCTTTTCAAAAAAAAAATTATTTGGATTCTTCATTTATCATACCCAAATTTTCTAAGTGAAGATTTCATTCTCAAATCCACACATGATTCAAAAACTAGCAAACAAAGGAAGAAGAAATTATTTTCAAATACCTCACCTAGTATTCTTAAATTTGATAAGTGAGGAATTTCCAAAATCACAAATCAAAACAAAAATCAATTTACCATTTATTTTAACATACTCAAATTTGTTAAATAAAGGGTCCCCAAATAATCAAGTCAAAATCAAATATGAACTTATGGAAGCATCAAACTCTAAAAATCTTTGAACCCATTTTTAACATACACAAATTTATTGAAAATGGATTCTATATTCAAAAAAAATCCCTTTTCCAATCAATTTCAAAATCTCTCTTCTAAATTCATTTGAGCTCCACTTAACACTTTCAAGTTGTTGATTGTGGGTTCAAATTCTAAATCAAAAATTCAAAAAATCAATAAGCATAAATCTGATTCAGGTTTGTTTTTCAATATTGAAGACTTTCACTCAGTTCACAATCAATTTCAATTCAGTCAGTTCAATTTCAAATGGCAGCACAAAAGTACGGGTTCATATTTCCTCATGGGATGAATTTGGCCTTGGATCAGGCCAGTCTCCCACGATATGACTATGTCTACCTCATCCACTTTGGCAAAGGCTTTGAGGGGGCTTGGATTACATGTGAGGGGACCACCCTCACGACAGACAGCAAGAGCGTGGTGATCGGGTAGGAGTCGATCATCCGGGTTGAGTTACCATTTGATTCAGAGATTCCCTCGTTGAAGAGGAAGGTTGTGGCAGTTCCCGCAACAATAGCAGTGCCAGTGCTAGTGTGCCCAGTTGATCCCCTTGCTGCCCTAGTGCGGGCTATCACCTACTCATTGGCACCTTCCAAGGGGAAGGCTCCCCTGATCCCAAGGATTTTCTCCTCTACCTTCGAGATTGGCTCTAGTTCCCACACTTCTCAACCTACTATGACTCAGTGTTGAAACAAGAACTGCATGATTAAGCGGTATCATACTCGCATAGCTAGGGAGTTGGAGGTAGCTACTCAGTCTGCTGTAGAGGAGTTACGTAGGATGGTTTCCCTGCTAGTCATAGAGAACCAATTTCACCCTCTTTCTAGATCTGATAGAGAGGATGTTAGGAGGATTTATTTCACCTCACTGCAGTTCAATTTCTCTATCGTGAGGAGGAGGTGGTCACTTGAGGTCGTTCTTCTCCGTTGGTGGAGCCTATGGACAATCGGAGTCCGGAACTTAATTTGATTCGAGATTAATTATCCCCCACAGTGTGGGTAGGCAGATCAAGTAGGAGAGGGCTAGAGAGGCTTGTACATCAGTTCATAGTACTATCAGGCGGTACAATCGACACTTGACTTGTGGACTTTTGGATGGCTACCAGCGTCGATCATCTTAGATCTTACTCGGTACTACATCATAGAAGAGGAGCTCCTATCAAAGAGAGTTAGTGGTACCTCCACCACACCACTGTACTCCACGCCCACCTTCTCCTATACATGTTCCAACATCTACTATTCCAGCAAAGACCATGAAGGCGTATGAAAAGAGAAGCCCACTAGTGATCTGGCTACAACTAAGAGATTTTGCTCCATATGCACCCCTTAAGGCGAGCTCTTGCTCGACCTTACGATTATGGTGAGAATGGCGATCAGTATCATAGTCATTCCATCACCACCACTATAGCTCGGAGATTTTAGAGTAGTTGAGGAAGGAAAGTTGTCATCCCCATGGCTATAGATCCTCCTAGAAGTACCACTCTATCCAGATCCAGTGATAGTCAGGAGCATCTTTCTTCTAATGAGCATAGCCCTCATAGGGTTAGCTCTCCAACATTAGTAGAGGTCAAGTGTCTATCAGTTCATGATAGTGATCCTACTATCAGTCAGCCTCAATCTTTTGTACATATTGAGTTGGATCGATCCCTAGATTACATTGTAGCTCAGTATTTAGGGGACAAGCAAGAGATCTTAAGATATGACTGGTCTAAATTGGAGGATGAAATGGTCAGTTTTGATCATAATGAGGATGATCTATTAGAGGATTCAGCGGGAGTCCACATGGTAGACACCAGGGGTTTTCATCTGCGTGATCGGTAGACTTTGGAAGGTGATGTGGACAAGCAGGAAAACACAGCCCACTCGACCCAACACCTCCATCAGCAATTAAAGAAAAAGGATGAACAAATAGATAGGATGGGGAAGCAGCTCAAGAATTTGCTAGCAGTAGTCTTGGAACTTCAGAACCAAGCCCTGGGAGTACATCCTACTATAGAACTAGTCAACCTGAGTTGTTTCATGTGTTGGATCTACCCAAGACTTTACCTCCAGTAGAGCATGGCAGCACCAGTTTGTATAGGAAGGTAGTGGATAGTACCTCCATACAGAAAAATGATATCAAAATCATGGTTGAGCAGTAGGTGAGAGAAGCATTGGCTCAAGATCGAGGAGGATCATCAGTTCCAAAGGGTAGACCCTACCCAAAGAAATTCGATGTCATCCAATATCCTAAGGGTTTCGTGCCTCCTTCTTTCAAGAGCTTTGGTGGCAGCGGGAACCCAAGGCAGCACATTGCACACTTTAAGAGCTAGCTATTGCAATGTTGGTGGCAGTGATGCATTACTCTTCAGACTTTTTAGCATAATAATAGCCTTGATGGTACATTGAACATCCCAACCTGAAGACTTTGTGTTGGAGCAACTCTTCATGAAGAGGTTTGTTGGAGCTTAATAATGGGTGAATGTAGGCAATCTTGTTCTAACTCAACAACACCCTGGAGAGTCCCTCATTGATTATATTCTAAGATGGCATAATTTGACTATGAAATACGAACCACAGCTATATGAATAGCATGCCATTGAAATTCTATTGAAGAATATTCTTGTGCGGTCACCTTCATGCTCAAAGGTTTTACCATCAAAATATTTGAGAATCTAATCAACAAGACGGCTAGCTTACAAGGAGAAGCTAAACAATTTTCTTTTCCAGATCAATCAATAAAGTAGAAGCCATATAAAGCTTATGAGAAGATACCAGAGGCAGTGATAGCAATAGATAAGGGGAAGCAGTCAGCCAGAGACCAATATGAGAGACCTCGTGCTCCATAGCAATCGTCACTTCCACCTCCTCTACCACCATCGAGGCCATCCTACCGGCCACCATAGTAGCCTCCATGGCCTTCACCGCCACCTCCTCAGCCATATCCACAATAACATTGATACACATATCTGTCGCCAGGTAACTACGGTCCACCTATTCTTATGAATAAATTAAACAAACCATATTCATTCAAGAGGGAGGTAATTAGAAAAATATTTAAGAATCTCTTAAAGAAACCTGATTTTCAACTACCCGAACCTAGAAGGCCGGAGGAAGTGGGCAAAAGCAATGATCCTATCTTTTTCCCTTACCACTGCATGCTAGGTCACATTTTAAGGATTACTTTACATTCAAGGACTGGCTTGAGCATAGCTTCAAGACAGGCATCATAGTCATCCCGAAGGAATACGTTATGGAACAATCATCCAGTTCCATTAGGGTAATCCTTGGGGATACTTGCGATCCTTCCAAAATCAAAGAAGGTTGGGATATCTCGTTATCCTGAAACTTGAGCTGGAGAATAAAAGAATCTAGAGTTTTTTTCCCTTTCTCATTGAAACCATGAACCATCAAGTTATCCCTCCCAAGATGTTGGATCTCAAGTGATAATCCTCTTAATACCTTTAGACTCATAAGATTGATAGAAGAACCTAGATCAATCAGTATTTGGTTGATTTAGATGCCATCACTCTCTGTGGTAACATATAGAGGATGGTTGTGATCTGCTATTCCCAACATAAGATCTTCTTCAAAAAATTTGATTACTGGGAGATCTTGAGTTTACAATGATTCATTTATGCATTTTTTGGCAATGTAAGCTTCATAACTCTCTGGATCTTTCAGAGTTTGTATCAAAGTTTCTCAGAGGTCTTTTGACATCAAGAGAGCCTTATACACTCAGTTGTGCAAGAATCTTTCTTATATGATAGAATATTATAATATATCTTTTTGCTTGATTTAGACTTTATCCTAGGATTATTGGGAATGATATCTTCATTGAATTCAATTTTCTTGTATTTGTCTTTATTTGCATTTTCTTTCCTTGATGAAGGTGGTAAGACTTTTCCACTTCTCAACTGAACTTGATTCACCTTATCTTGCACAGATTCCTCTGAAGAGATAGTTTCCTCAAATTCACTTCTTATTCAGATGATTGAGTAAGAGTTAAACTTTCTTTTCAACTTCATATGATTCATGTGTGATGATATCGATGAGTCTGACTCTTCTCCATCGAGAAAACATAAAACTACATCTGAACTGTTATCTTCATGTTGATTTATCAAAAAAAATTCAAATGTTAGCTCTTTAGGATCTTCTTGCTTTCTAGATAAGAGTTTTGATCGGTTGGTCAAATTTGTCTCACTACCCTTGTCATTTCAGAGTAATTGATGTTGAAGAACATATGATATCACGTAAATGATTTGGCATGTCTCTACTAGACAAGATCCACCATTATCTTCTTCCTTCGATTCAACAATACAAAGTTTAGGCATAAAGTCTGCAAGCCTAAATGGTTGTTTATTGGTTGGCTATACTCTTCTAAATTGTTAATAATCTTTTGAGTTGTAGTTCGCTTCTTGATCTTATTTTTCTTAGTTGGCTTCTTTGATTTATGAGGCCTATGTTAAGTAGACTGCTCCTCATGTTGTGATGAAGTAGCCTTATCAAAATGCCATTAAGAAGCTCAAATACTTAGTTTAGGCATCTCTCTTAAGTCCAATATAGGTTCAAGTGGTGATTTCCACTTAACACTAGAGACGCCCTTCAGCTGCTTTAGCATTTTTACGATCTTTTTGGAGACTACTGTTTTTCATTCTTTAGTTTGAACTGATTTTTTTTTTTTGTCTTTTATGGATGATACGGAAGAGGACATAATCATCCTTATAAACTCTCTTTTTGGGGTGACTAGAACACTATCGAATAATGTAAATTCTCCTCACCGATACTTCCTTTCTAGTTAATCTTTGAAGATATAATAATCTTCGATAGGATGACTGATCATTCGATGATAGGGATAGTAATTTGTATTATTGACTTAATCAGCTTCTTCAAGCCTTTTAATTTATGATAATTATAGGCCAGCTTTGACTACTTGCCGAAATAATTTAGCCACACTATCCCTTCTAAAAGAATATTCTTTGTTCATCTTTTCCTTAAGAGATGGCCGCATTCGCTTATCATCTCTCGTTGCTTATTTTGGATGCTCCCTACCACTTAGAAAAGTCTGAGGTTTATCATTGCCTCCTAATACTAATTTTGGCTATGGATTATAATAGACAAGCTTCTTTCTCTTATCATCATTATACATTAGTTGTTTTCCTTTATCCATATTATATATCACCCGCTTTTCACTATTTGGCTATAGGAAGTGACATGAGTTTTGTTTCTTCTTCGGCTGAAGGTATATTTCTCTTTGCTTTATCTGCATAAATTTTAAACTTAGAGTGATTCAGCTTTTCAAATTTGGCCACCCTATTAAGCAAGTCTTGGAATATAAATAAAAATGGTGCCATTTTATCATCCATATTACCCATTAGTAATTGGATTGCATGTTATTCTTTGGATTTTTGCTCGCACTTCATACTTAAGTTAGGCCAATGACTTATGAATTTTGTCACTGATTCATCTTTTCTTCTTTTCAGCAAGGTAAGGTCAGTGATTGTTATTTTTTTGGTTTCACTAAAAAAACCTCCTCACGACTATTATCTCTAACTCTGCAAAGGTTTTAACTAAAGCATTCGGTAATTCTACATACCACTCTAAAGCAGCTGAGGTTAGGCTACTGATGAACTGACTGAAAAGTAGTGTATCATTCCCTCTTATGTTACCATAAGAAGCCTTAAATTGGGCTAGATGTTGCTTTAGGTTACCAAGCCTATTGAAAGTATTAAATTTTGATACTGAGTAATCTTTCGGGTACGACACTTGATCATATTCAACTAGGTAAGGATGAACCTTACTCACCAACTTTTCAACTTGCTCTGAAGCTATAACTACCTTTATCTTTTCATTAATTTTGTTTTCAGTTGAGCAGCTATTACCATCCTAGGTGTGCTAGCCACATTTTGAATTATCGGCTGAAGAGGTAGTTGGTTAACTTCATTCCTTCTTGGTGTAGCATGTCTTTTGAGGTATTAGAGGGCGGTGGTATAAAATTATATTATTAATTTTAATGTTGTAGATAAAAGGTGCATTTAATGTGATATTCTTCTGTAACATATCCATCATGATATTCATTTATACCATAATATCATTCATCTTGGTATCAAGCTGTGCAATTTCTTTATCTTTGATTTCCATTTGATGTAGCATTTGTTTTTGCTCTCTAGCTAACAGTGTCAACAAGTACATGCTCTTCTTCTTCCTCTATTTCTTATTGTTGTTATGCTCCTTGTTCATCTTCAGGGGAAGAACTTGACTGTTCTTCTCCTTGTGCATTTGCAGGGGTAGTTGTTGCATAGGCTGAACGATGATGCTGATTATAAATACATGTACCAGGCTGATCATTTCCTGGTTCAACCATATAAATAGCTTCAACACCCATGATCTCTTTCTCATTTTGATCTTCTTCTTTTCATCTTCAGAGATTGAAGATCCATCTTCTACTTGATTCTGTGAAGACTCTTCTTCATAAACATCAAATTCAGGTTTAGGTTCCCTGGATCAATGTTGCTTGATGGTGCTGAGCGGAAAGTTCATCTATATCTCTGACCATATAGACGACTTCCACTTCCATAATTTCCTCTTCATTATCTTCTTCTTGCACATGAATTTTTGATCGATGTTTCCAGTGGATCTCTGGTTTAGTTTATGGAACAAACACTTCTTCCTTTAAAGGATTGCGATCAAAGTCAATCATCACTTGTGGGGAATATAATCGACAATGGGATCCCATAGAGGATTCCATCATGTCTTTTATCAGTGATATCCCTTCTTTTGGGTATCCACTTTTGATAAGTTATTTTGAGGTGGATTTTGAATATGTGTATCAAATGTCACACCTCTTTCTTTCTTCAGATTTCATCACCGGGCATTGGCCTCCATACCTACTTATCCTTTCGTCGGGACCTTTCAACAGTGAATTCTTAGACACATGGTTCGAGTGTCACACTCTGATACTCACCATGTGAAGCATACCTGTCTAGATGACTGGTTACCATAAGAGATGGCAACCTCCTTGGTGGAGCTTCAATTTTTTTAATCACCGCAGGCCTTTGAAATTTTCATTTCATTAAACCTCTGTCCTTAGCTACTTTAAGAATGTTGTGTATTATGGCAGACAGTGTTCTAGGTTGTTTCCTCTATGGTGGTGGAGCTTATCATTGTTGAGTCCAGAAAGACTACTTCACCTTACCTGTAGAGCTATTCCTTTTTACCCATTTTAGATTATCAAAGTTGTTATGGGTAGGAATACTCACTTCTGGCGACCATTTTGCTTATTCACTAGGTCATTCAAATGGGATCTGCTGAGCCCTCATCTCAGTATTTTTTCTTCTTTTCTACCTTATAGTTAATTTATTTCCTGATGAGGAAGCTTCATGATCATGCTTTCTAGGTACGAAAGGTTCAATAGGCAAAGAAATTGTACCATGAGGAATTAAAGACACTGTTTGTCCACTCACGATTATTTTCATCACGGGGGCATTAAATTGACCTAGTCTTTTAAAAATTGAAGTACCCTATTGAGAGAACTCCGTAACAGCAGTTGGTTGCTGAACTGGTTGGCGAGTATAACGAGTATGAGCTTTAGTAAACTGAGGCCTCCCGGCATGACCTCAGATGAGTGTACCATGGATAGGTACTTCAGGAGTTACAACTATAATAGCTGAGAAATTAAAGCTACCAAGTTGAATGGTAGCTCCAACATTTCCTGTATTGATGATGGCGTTAGCTAAGCAGATGTTCGCACCACACCCTAGATGGACAGTGAAAGGAGTGCTTTGTAGATACATTTTGAAAAAGTGAAAGAAGTGGATTAGGAATTAATAATTATTATTTTATCACATACTTTCAAAATACAGAGGCACTACAGAATAAAATAATAGTTTAATAAAAATATACTCTACAGAATAATTCATTCGACATAGAGTCTCATACATTAGTAATTTGAATTTATTACATATTTAAATCATCATTTTTATTTATTTTGAATTTTCAAATATTTTGTTGCTACTACAACACAATTATGACTAGCCAAAGATGGAAAGAGAATCATGTCCCCCGGAGTCGCTAGAAATCTGTGGCCAAAATTCACCAACGATCTCTCGACAATTGAATTGAAGAAAGTGATTTAAGTGTCGATGTAATTTTCAGAAGGTAGATGGAATAGTAGATAAGACACTACCTAGAGATTTCATCCTCATTTTATGGGGATCAGGTTTCCTATAAGCACAAGTCCCTATAGCTAATTACCTCTCTCAATGCTGAGAGAGAACTTTTGATTTAGGCTAGTCATTAGATCTCTAAATGTGTAGTATATAGTAGAAACATATGGAGTTTAAAATTTAAGATTATGAAATTCATCATTTTAACTTAAAGCGGATGGTTGGGGGAATGATGACGTGCTCGATCTAGGTCCCATGATTCCATCATCTTGGGCTATCGTGGTCCCTAATCTACTTAGTCAAAAGAGGTAGTCGACTCAACCTGACCGAAGGATCCTTATCAACAACACATGTGTTACATCATCCAAGAAATTGTTGTATACCTGGGGTGGTGTTTGTCTAAGGAGATAATCTTAAGTCTACCTTAGTTGACATAGGGCTTTTTGCCCTATCAGGTGTATCCTATGATTCACAACTCAAAGGGAAAAGCCATTGGGGATCATACGGGCTACGGTCATGATTGTAATATAATGGAGCTTTACTGGCCAAACCACCTCATCAAAAGATTCTTATTATAATTGCATCATCTGTGGAGCCTACTGGCCAAGCCAAGCAGTCAGAGAACACATGCCATATCTTTACTGGCATGAGATTGATTGAGAGTGAACATAGTAGAACACTTGATTTGAAATTAGCTCCTTTATGAGTTAGAGTTTTCTTAATTTGTCACCTTAAACAAACTATTGCAGAAAGTGGATTGAATGGAGTTTTCTTTTAAGTTTTTAATGATTGAATTTCATTTAAGCAGTTTTTAGATTGATACTTGGTTTAAGTTAATTTGATTTAAAATTAGAATCACATTTTAATGGAATTATCCCCTTTAGTTGAAATCACCATTCAACACAACCATCATGAGGTGTGGTTACTTAATTGAATCAAATATTATTGAGAACTTTAGATCCTATCAACTTTGTTTAGCTCCTAACAGAGGCTTCATCTACTTGACAAATTAGCTTAGATATTTTAATAAGTTGAAATTCTTATAATAGATTTTAGGTTTTGTTAACCGACAATCTAAGATCGAGAAGCAACTGCGGCACCTCGGACACTTGAATTTAAGTATTCAGCGTAGTGTCGGGGCCCATGCAAGTGTATTTTATAATTCCTTAATTAACACCTTCTATTGTCTTGTATGATGTGTTGCAAATCCGGTGGGGAAGAAGGTGTTGTAAATTAATCTAATATCTTATTAGATTTTTTGGATTAATATTTAATTGATTCCAAGTTGATTAGTCTTTGAATATTCAATAGACCCTCACTTATGATGATTCTCAAATTCATCACCAACTATACTCAATTTCTTCTTGATCTAATTCAAGTATTTGATAAGGCGATGAATACACTTCAAACATTTTCTAAGGATTTTTATGCTTATCAGCAATCATATGATCTCATGGAAAGTCTCTAATGAATTCTTTAATTTTCTTCAAATTATTTGAATATGTTTGAAGAGTGTATCTTAATTCCAAGAGGCTCTCTTATTCTTTGATTTGATGTTCAATCAAGATTCCTATTTCTTTTGACATCATCTAATTTTCAATTGTTCAATTAGTCTTATGATGAGTCTATGAATTTAATATTTGGAGTATTCAATAGGAGGCTCTATTCACATAAACAAACATCTACTTCAGTATCCTTAACTCCATATTAGGTTTCATATTTAAAGAACAACTGAACTTTGAGTTCTATTATAATTTCTTTTATGAATTTAACATTTAACTCCTTCTATATCAGTTAAAATTTGTTTAGTTCTCCCTCTTTTTTTTGTTTGAGAAATTTGCGAGAATATCACTCTTACTTGATTTCTTTTTGTGAGAGTTGGTCCTTCATTACTCCCTCCAATTTCTATAAACAAGGCCAAGAGGGGGTCTTACATTTAATTCCATTTGTTTGAGGAGCTAGAGTGTTTGAAAGAGAAAGGTTAATTTTTTAGTGGGCTTTCAACTCCGCTTAGATAAATTTGTAAGTACTTTTCACCTCTTTTTTCTTTGAATTAATGTTTTACTTTTGTATTCATTGTATGTCCTTTTCCCTCCCCTCTTTTTTCTTTTTGTTTGATGCTTTTTAATTTGAATTTAGCTTTAGGTTTCTTTGTTTAGTGTTCTAAAGCTGATTCTTTTTATTCTCACATATTTTTCTAAGTAAAAATATTTGACAAAATTTTGGTAGCATTTTGGCTAGGGGGAGCAACATCTAACAGATGTTGGCTTACTCGGTACGCCCTAATGAGCGTAGTGAGTGATGTCTTGTGACACCACAACCTATTTTTCATCTCGTCATGCCCTAATGAGAGTGACCAAACCAAAAGACAAGCATATATATATATATATATATATATATATATATATATATATACACATTCACATATTTATCACACATGTTCGGACTCATTTTTTCGTGTGCTTGCAATGATCAACAAGGAGATGGAGATGGAGATGCTAGAAAGAAGAACCCACATAATGATGATGTACTTCTCCGATTGTGACAAAAGAAAAGGTGAGATGGAAAGGGAGATGTCAGCGAGAGAAGAATCTGTCTAATGATGGTGTTCCTCTCCAGTTGCGGCAAAAAGGGATTGAAAATTTCAGATTGGGAGAAAATAAGAGAAAATGGGGAGGAATTTTGGTTTTGAAGAGAAGGGAAGGAAAAAAGGAAATGGAAGAAGAGGGAAGAAGAGGGAGAGGGAATTTTCTGATTGGAAGAAGATGAGGGAAGAAATAAATTGAGAAGATATTTTCTGCTTAGTGGAAATGAGGGAAGAAATGGGGAAGGAAAGAAATAAAGGACTTACTTGTTTCTGAGAGAGGAAGAAGGAAAGTGGTCTGAGGAGAGAGAAAACCAAGAGAAATGGAAGGATTAGGGAAGAAGAAAAGAGGATCTGCTGAGAGAGGAGAAGGAGGAGAATGAGGAGAGATCAATGGATGGAAAAGGGAGATCGTGAGTTAAGACAAGAGAATTGAGTGAGTCAGGCATGAGAGGAGAAGGGATCATGTCGACAGGTGAGAATTGAATTAGGGATTTATATTTGATTTAGGGTTTTTTTTAACTTTTTAAATGTTTAACCATTTTAATGTAAATTTCACAATTAAAATATATATATATATATATATATATATATATATATATATATATATATATATATATATATATATATATATATATATATATATATATATATATATATATATATATATATATATATATCAATCTTTATTCCGATGTTCGGATGCAAGTTTCAGTTTGGTTGAAATATCAGCAATTTTAGCTCAAAATGTGCATTATCATTTGACGCTGATTTTCAGCGATTTGTCTCAATTGAGTGTGTAATAGTCTTACTGATAGATTTTATTTTAAAACTAACAGCAATCAATTTCACAAATGGAGGTTTTTGGTTTACGTCTTGATCTCGACATACATGTATGTGTTGATGATTTGACGCTGATTGATCATTAAGTTGTACAATATTTATATTCGATTAGTTTCAATGTTAACGCTGATAAAGTTCGTCATCAATCAAATATCATTTTGACTGATTTTGGTGATATCGGTATTTCACCTCGATGTGTCGACTTCGATCATTCGATAGCGCTCATTGAGCATGGGAAATCTCATTTGGTATTTTTTTGATTTTGCAATAATTTGATGAATTATATGAATGGAGGTCGTTTGGATATCGCCGAGCTTCCGACTCATGCCGCAACATATGATAGCTCAATCACTAGATCGCTTTGATCTTTATTATGCAATATTTATATTTTGACCTTTGATGTTCAACATGATGGCTAAGTTGAATCGAGATCATTTACGATTGATGATGTTTGAGCATCTCACTCTAATTTGTCCTCTAAAGCCAAGTCCTCAATTCACTTTTCTTCGACTTATCACATATATATATGGAGGTCAACACCTTTGCACTATAATTTCTTCCCCAAAATGCATCTCATGATTATAATACTATCTATGTTATGTATTCTTCTTCACCTTCCTCAAGTTATTACCCATTTTTCTATATGTTCACTTATTTTTTATTATTTTTGTTCCATTATATCTAATTATCCTTATTGTTCCATTGTAGTGGTGAATTTAAATTTTATACTAACATTGTTAATATGTAGAAGAAAGTCGATTAAGCTATTGTATGAAAATAAGTTTGATTGATGTAGAATTTTTCTTAATTAGGTTATTCCATTGTTGTTTTATTCAATGATGTTCTCTTGGACCTCAATTTAGCTTTTGACTCTTGATTAAATCCTCTTGAAGTGCCTTATTTACAAGAAGATAAACATGTTTTTTTTATATGGATCATCATCTTTGATATTTACAATATGTTCATTTGAGTATTTAATAAATTAGTAATTGTGAATTAAGCATTCAAAAAATTTATGAATCATATTTCTATATAAAAGTGTAGTTAATATTATCTTGATAATTTCAAAACACTTAAATATTAAAATGAAATATATGATAACGTAAGTTGATTTATCTATGCATTGACTATCCAGATAGGAAATAAACCTTGTTCATGAAAATGATAATATATTGATATAAAATATGCTTGATCATAATTATTTATAAAATATTTATATATTATAATAGCTGCTAAAGACAAAAAATTTATGACTATATAGTTAAGATGAGAGTCACTGTATACCCAAAGATGGGTGAAAGTTATCCTCTTATTTAGGACATGTCGATAGATTGAATATGTATAAAAGTACGATGATACATATTTGCTAATTCATTTCTCTCTATATATAGGAATATAAATGAATAAAGGGCGAATTAATGGTTACATGTAAATGCCTGGATTATTATTTCTCATATTACGGATTACGAACACTAATATATAGCAACAGCAGCAAATCTGGTATTTAATCATTTTAATTATAAAATATTTCCTTAATTTAATGATGTTATGATTTGTATTATATTTATATTACATTAAAAATTATACCTTTTTATTAACTAAGCTGCATATGATATGCCTTATTATTTATATTTTTAATGAATAAAAATTATCTATTGAGTTTGCATTATAAATTCATTTACTAATAAAAAGTTTTTATTGTAGTGTATCTAACTGATTGATAAATTCGTTAGTAATAAATAAGAGTGTAATTGAGTCAAGCTGCATATGAGTTGGCCCGAGTTCTGCTTAATAAATGACTCGTGACTTGAACTCGATGAGCCAAAAAATTAAGCTCAAGCGAGCTCTAATTTGACATTAGCTAGCTCTATATATATATATATATTATTGAATATTTAGATAAATTTTAGATTGACAGGTGTAAATATTGTTGAATATTCATTCTTTTTTATAAACTTGATATTAATTTTAATTTCCTCCCGGAATGAAAGGCTGCAAGAGATGTTATAAAAGAAGTATAAATTATTTTACATATCTATGCCTCTATTATATATATATATATATATATATATATATATATATATATATATATATATATATATATATGATTTTTTTTAATATTAAGCTATTTTATATATGTGAGCTTTTAAGAGAATATTATGTGCAGTAAACCAAAACCCATAGGTTTATTTCACTGAGAAGGATCAAAGGATTTTCATAGCGCAAATAACTCTCATAGCCTAGCGAGAACCAATGAAACAACTTGAAGCCATCAAGATCGCCATGGTTGATGAATCATTAATTGTCAATGGCAAGGAAAATCATCATCTAGTAGCAGAGTTCAAAGCGCAGATGGCCAATAATGCGGATCGCTTAACGAATCTAGTTGATACAAAGCTCTTGTCATGGGAGGATCCGCCGTAAATCATGACAAGTAGTCAAGATGGGGTTTGTTTATTTATTTATATTTATATTCAAAGAATTTGATCTCGTGGATTAATTTCTGCATCTCTGATTTGATGGGACTTTCTTGACGATCTACCTATGAGATTCAAAGCAACCTCCGTAGTGGGGGATATGGGAAAGCTTGGCTTGTCGTGGCAGGGAGGATTGCTGCTCGCCAGGTGGCTAAATCACGCCGTGAAGTAGCTGGGAAGAGGGTGAGTAGGGCCTTGTTTATTTATTTATATTTATACTCAAAGAATTTGATCTCATGATTAATTTCTGTCTCTGATTTGATTTGCACGACTTTCTTAACACTGATCTACCTATGAGATTCAAACCAGTTGACCTCCTTAGGCCTGAAGATTCTGCTACATCGATCGATCTATATTGTATCTTCCTCCGAATTCCTTTGCAATATGTTTCCTCTTTAGTGCGTTGAAGTAAGAGCCATGCAGGAGGGGGTTTAGGAGGGAGCCAAGGAGACTGGACATCCTTGACCTGTTCAGAATAGAGCATATAAAAAAATTTAATGAGTCATTATAATATTAAAAAAATATTGTTTTTTAATGTTGAATGATATAGACATAAATTATTATAAGTAAATTGTTGATAATAGTCAACATCCTTTAGGTTTATTTCATCCTTAAGCTAGCAATAACATTCTTTAGGTTACGTGAAAATCTTAAAACCCCTATTGAGCCCAATAGGTGAAAATGAAAATTTAATAAAGAGAAATAATTAAAGACTTCCCTCTTATTATTTTATGATAAGGAAAGGTTCATTCCAAAGATAATAAAATAATAATAATAAAATAATAACATTAATCTCCAAAAAGCACTTTTTTAAAATATATATAATAAAATGTTTGCACAAAAATTTTCATAAATCACCCTCATCTAATAATCTTCATGATTGTTATATGTTGGATCATTTTCAAAATAAAATCAACAATCACATTTTGAAAATCAAAATCAACATATCTCTTTTCAAAAATAAAATCCAAAATCATATTTTTTCCAAAAGCACAAATGAAAATCTTTATCTAATTTATCGAATTAAGATTTCATTTTCAAAAATAAAATCAATAATAATGTTTTAAAATCAAAATCAACAAATCTCTTTTCAAAAATAAAATCCAAAATCATATTTTCAAAAAAAAAAACACAAATAAACCTCTTTATCCAATTTATTGAATGAAGATTTCATTTTCAAAATCATTCCAAAATCAAAATCAACAAATCTATTTTCAAAAATAAAATTCAAAATCATATTTTCAAAAAGAGTAAATAAACATCTTCATTCAATTCATTTTGATGAAGATTTCATTTTCAAAAATAAAATCCAAAATCATATTTTCCAAGACCACAAATGAACATCTTCATTCAATTTATTAAATGAAGATTTCATTTTAAAAAAAAAAATCAACATTCACATCTTCAAAACAAAATTAATAATCATCTTTCCAAAATTTAAACAACATTTGGATCTTTCATTTAGCATACCCAAATTTGCCAAGTGAAGATCCTCTTCAAAAAATCAAAATAAAAAAAAATATACTAATATTTGGATCTTTCATTTAGCATACCCAAATTTGTTAAGTCAAGATCCTCTTTTTCAAAAATCAAAATCAAAATTAAAACAACATTTGAATCTTTCATTTAGCATACTCAAATTTGCTAAATGAAGATCCTCTTTTTCAAAAATTAAAATCAAAAATCAAAAACACATTTGGATTTCCTTACCAAACCTAAATTTGCTAAGAATCCTCTTTTCAAAATCAACAAAAATAAAACACATTTGGATTTTCTTAGCATACCTAAATTTGCTAAGAATCATCTTTTCTAATATCATAAAAATTCAAACAAATTTTGGATCTTTCATTTAGCATGCCCAAATTTTCTAAGTGAAAATCCTCTTTTTCAAAAATCAACAACTCACACATGGATCCTTTATTTAGCATACCAAAATTTGCTATTGATCCTCTTTTCAAAAACAAAATATTTAGATTCTTCATTTAGCATACCAAATTTTCTAAGTGAAAATTTTATTCTCAAATTCACACATTATTCAAAAACTAACAAACAAAAGTAGAAGAAATTATTTTCAAACACCTCACCTAGTATACTTAAATTTGATAAGTGAGGAAATTCCAAAATCACACCAAGCCCTCGGAGTACATCCTCTATAGCAGAGACTAGTCAACCTGAGTTGTTGCATGTGTTGGATCTACCCAAGACTTTACCTCCAGTAGAGCAGGGCAGCACCAGTTTGTATAGGAAGGTAGTGGATAATACCTCCATAAAGAAAAATTATATCAAAATCATGGTTGAGCAGCAGGTGAGAGAAGCATTGGCTCAAGATCGATCATCAGTTCCAAAGGGTAGACCCTACTTAGAGGAATTTGATATCATCCAATATCCTAAGGGTTTCATGCTTCCTTCTTTCAAGAGCTTTGGTGGCAGTGGGAACCCAAGGCAGCACATTGCGCACTTTAAGAGCTAGCTATAGCAACGTTGGTGGTAGTGATGTGTTACTCTTCAGACTTTTTGTCAGTAGCATAACAGGCATAGCCTTCGATGGGTACGTTGAACATCCCAACAGCTCAGTGAAGACTTTTGTTGAGTTGGAGCAACTCTTCATCAAGAGGTTTGCTGGAGCTCAGTAATGGGTGAATGTAGGCAATCTTGTTCTGACTCAACAACACCCTGGTGAGTCCCTCATTGATTATATTCTAAGATGGCATAATTTGACTATGAAATGCGAACCACAGCTATCTGAACAACATGCCATTGAAATTCTATTGAAAAATATTCATGGTGTGGTCGCCTTCATGCTCAAAGGTTTTACCATCAAGATATTTGAGAATCTAATCAACAAGACGGCTAGCTTATAAGGAGAAGATAAATAGTTTCCTTTTTCAGATCAATCAATAAAGCAGAAGCCACATAAATCTTATGAGAAGAAACTAGAGGCAGTGATAGCAATAGATAAGGGGAAGCAGTCGGCTAGAGAGCAGTATGAGAGACCTCGTGCTCCATAGAAGTCATCACTTCCACCTCCTCTACCACCACCGAGGCCATCCTACCAGCCACCACAGTAGCCTCCATGGCCGCCTCCTCCTCAGCCATATCCACAACAACATTGATACGCATATCCGTCGCCAGGTAACTACGGTCCACCTACTCTTATGGATAAATTAAACAAACCATATTCATTCAAGAGGGAGGTAATCGGAAAAATCTTTAAGAATCTCTTAAAGAAATCTGATTGTCAACTACTCGAACCTAGAAGGCCGAAGGAAGTGGGCAAAAGCAATTATCCTAACTTTTACCCTTATCACTGCATGCTAGGTCACATTTTGGAGGATTACTTTACATTCAATGACTGGGTAAATAGTTCAAGGGCAGTATCAGAAGTTATCCAAGGAATACCTGGAACAATCATCCGGTTTCATTAGGGTAATCCTTGGGGATACTACATCCTTCCAAAATCAAAGAAGGTTGGGATATCTCCTTATCTCGAACCTCTAAGAAGATTGTGTCCAAAATCAAGAAACTTTCCTTGCAAGTGCCTGAGGTAGCTCGAACCTCCAACAATAAGGAAGGTTTGCAAGTTGTTCAGGACAACTCAGGGAAAGGGGGAGCTCATCAGCAGTAGCCCATGTCAGCCCAGGATAGCCAAGTAGCAAAACCACTGATCGAGTCCAGCCTTCTATCCACAGTTATAGCTACTACATCAGCAAGCACCTCTACTCCAGCTAGCTCTTCCTATAGTATACATCTTGTATCGACGGATGAGGGCATCAAATCCCTCACCCCTCTTTACTTGACTTTAACTATGTACCTCTTTCAAAACCATAGTAATCAATGAATAAAGCTAGTTTGAATTATATCTGTGTCACTTCTGATGAGTTATCTAACTCTATTCTTTAGAAAACTCTTCAAGTCTAAACAATAATTATAATAACTCCGATCTTCCTCCTTTTAATTCAGAGTTGGACTTGCCTTCTCTGAATACTATGGGTTCACCTCTTAAGATACACTTCGAATCATCTCATTTCGAGGGTCCCATAGGAGAAGCTGTAAGTGAGCTTGATGAGCAGGTAGAACCTTCCACTAACCTACCACAAGAGATCACCGAAGTCAACCTCCATAGTGGCAAGGTTCTACCTCCTAGGGCATCACCTCAAGATAGAGGAAAATAAGTCATTGGTTCAAATGATCGAGAAGCCCCTCCACAAAATGCTCCACCCTTGGATATGCTTGTGGAGAATTAGCCCAAAGTGGATTACAATTTTCTCTCTCACCTAAGAAAGTTATCATCTAAGTTAAGCATATATGATGCCCTTAACTTATCCAAAGAGATGAGGGAATCATTAATTAAGGCTCTCCTTGATCCATAGATATGCTTAACTCAGCTGAACCCTATTAAAGGAGGCACATTATTTTAGAGATGCTAAAGGAGTCACTTTCACAGATGAAGACCTTCTATTAGAGGACATGGAGCACAATTGTCCCTTCTACATTATAATGGACACGATTCAAACTCTCTAGGGTTCTTGTTGATCGAGGTGAATCGGTGAACATTATGAGTTTAAAGACCTTTGCCTATTTGAGGATCGATATCTCCACACTCCGAGGAGATAGGATGATGTTGAGAGGATTTAATGAACAAGGCGAGAGGGCTTTAGGTTTCATAGTGTTACCTTTGGAGATAGGTGAATGGAAGACCAAGCCAAGTTTTATATCATTGATCTACATTCCGCTTTGCTCTAGGCCTTGGATACAAGAAGATGATTCCATCCTCCCTCCATTAGTGCATCAAGTTCAGGAAGGATGGGAATATTGTGTCAAAGGAGATGAAAAGTCATTTTCAGTCAGAGAGGTTGAGATATATGAACATGTGACCTATTATCTTTCTCAAAACACATTTTCTCATGAACTTGGACAAAATTTAAATGCAAAAGAAAAAGATGAGAAAGAAAAATAAAAATAAAAATAAAAAAATGAAAATCCAAGTGAATGAGAAAAGGACATCGAAGAAGAAGTAGAACCGCATATCACATTCCACCCATAGTTCATTCCATCATATGAACATGTGGATAGGATGACTCAACCTCCACCAAGTAGAGGTTGAGTCAGAACAGAGGCAGTTCTAGAGGAGGAAGATCCCATGATTGGCAGCCAGCTAATAGGGGTTATGTTCCACTTCATAGGAGTACCCCTACTATTCACATAGACTTGGAATACAGCTCGGAGGATGAGTCTAATGTGATTAGAATACTAGCCAACCCCTCTCAGCAGGTTTCATTGGAGGTGACACTCGAGCTGGACAGCGATGAAGTCTAGGCCTTTAGACAAAGTAAAGTATTTGAATCAAGTGTATGTGAAACTATCAGGCAGTAGTTAGGAACCTTAGCTCTAACCTCACCTTCCTCTCAAAAAGATAAAGGTTTAGTAGTTAAGGAAGCCCCTAAGTCTTCCATTGATGTGAAGCTAAAGAGATTCCTATTGGGATCATCATCCTCAAGTCCATAAATTGATGTAGAACTTGAGGATGATTCATATAAAGAATTAATGGAATTGCCTTTTGATTGGTACTCTCCTTGTGTTCTTAATCTTGCAAAGAAGGGTTTGATTCCTTATACATGGTCTAAGAATATGTCAGAATACTTCAAAAAGCTGTGGAACAACAGAGGCAGGGATGCACAATCAAGATTAAGATTAGGGTTCAGTACAGTGGATCCAGTTGATGATGACCATTACTAGTTGTCACCAATCATTTGGAATCTGATAAGTCCTTTTCACACCACACTAACTCTTATGAGGATGTGTGTTTATAAACTTCAGATGATCCAATTGATCTCTAAATCAAAGATGCACCACCAAAATTTAAAGAGGAGATCCATTCAATAATTGACAAGCTTAAAGAAATCAACATTGAGAGAGAAGAAAATCCTTGCCCGACATACATTAGTTCATTGTTGAATGAAGAAGAAACCAATGACTTAGTTAGTCTATTGATTGAGTTTAAGGACTTCACATGGAGCTATGAAGAAATGCCCGAATTATCTTTTGGTGTAGCAGTCCACAAACTAGCAATGAAATCCTATCAAGCAAGCTCCTAGACACATGCGATTAGAAATTGAACAACAGTCATTTCTGAAATCAAAAAACTATTCAATGATGGTTTCATTAGGAAAGAAAAATACCCTACCTGGTTAGCTAGTGTCATCCCAATTAAGAAGAAGAATGGCTAAATTCACATATGTGTCAATTTTAGGGACTTAAACAAGGCATGTCCTAAGGATGAGTTTTCTTCCTATACCAGAATTAATGGTGGACATCGCCTCATCTCATGCAATTTTCTCTTTCATGGATGGGTCATTTGGCTACAACCAAATCAAGATGGACCCCGAGGATGAAAGAAACACTGCTTTCCAAACCCTGATCAAAATCTATTATTATAAGGTTGCACCTTTCGGCCTTAAAAAATGCCATGCTACATCTTCAACAAACTCATCCATCATCGTTGAGTGCTATGTTGATTTTAGTAGTCAGTAGAGAAAAGGAAGACTATCTCTTTGACTTGAGAGTAGCTTTCGAATGGTTAAGATAATACAACCTCAAAATGATTCCCATGAAGTGTGCATTTGAGTAGCTTCAGAGAAATTCCTTGGGTTTGTTGTCCAGCACCGGGGAATAGAAATAGATTTAGAAAAGATCAAAGCTATCTTAGAAATGCCACCACCCAAAAGTTTAACTCAACTCAAATCATTTCAAGGTTGGTTGGCATATCTAAGATGCTTCATCTCCAACCTGTCGAGAAGATGCAAGCCATTTTCAGCACTTATCAAAAAGGATGCCAAGTTCAAGTGAGATGATAAGTGCCAACATTCCTTTGAAGACATTAAGCAAAATTTGGTGAAGATGCCAGTTCTAGCAGCCCCTATCCCGGGCAGGCCACTCATCCTCTACATTATCGCATTGGATGACTCCATCGGTGCTTTGTTGGCCTAAGCCAACGATAAAGGGAAGGAGAGTGCTCTCTACTACCTCAACCATCATTTGATTCCTACTAAGTGAACTACCCACCCATTGAGAAGTATTGCCTAGCTTTAATCATTGTATCCCAAAAGCTATGACACTATATGCTTTCTCATAAGGTGAACTTGATTTCCAGAATCAATCAACTGTAATATCTCATGACATGGACAATGTTATCCAGACAATGGGCATGTTAGTCCATGATTCTCTCACAGTTTGATATCACATTCATACCCCTCTGTGCGGTGAAAGGACAAGCACTAGCAGATTTCTTAGAAGCATAACCATTGTCTGTAATTCCCTACTTAATGATGATCTCCCTGATGAAGAAATCATGAACTTAGAGGAGGTTAACAATCGATGATGGGAGATGTATTTTGATGGTGCGGCTTCCTTTCATAAAGGAGAAGCACCACAATATACTTTTTTGGGAAAGGCAGTGGTAGGAATAGTACTCTTAACTCCAGACCGTGATATGATGAGATTCTTATACTATCTTTCCAATCCTGCCTCAATAATGAAGATGAGTATTAGGCTTTGATTGTTGATCTGGAGTTAGCCATTACAGTGTATGTCAAGAGCATCATCATCTATGGGGATTCTCAGTTATTCATCAACCAGATTATCGGGTCCTACAAGATTCTCAAACCTAAGCTCATCACTACCACTAGTACACCATGAAGTTGTTGGACCAAATCCCCAAAGTCACCATTTATAAGGTTTCTCGAGCAAAGAATGCAGTAGCAGATGCTTTGGCTAAACTTGCCAAGGAAATGGCATGCCTAGAAGATGAGTCCATTCCAATAAGGATCCAAAATAGACAAGTCCTATCCCTTATTGATGCTGAACTCTTTGAGAGACTTTGTCTTGAAGGGGAGGTTGTTGCTAATAAGGATGGAGCTGGATTGGAGGCAACCATTCATAGATTACTTGAACATCAAAAAACTACCTCAAGAGAAATCACAAGCCCATCAGATGGAGCAAAGAGCTCTCTTCTATGCTCTTATGGATGCACCTTATACCACGATCTTTTGATGAAATGTGGTTACGCTATTTGATAAACATGAAGCCCATAGGATTGTGATCGAGATATATTCAGGTCTATGTGGAGCTAGTCTGAAGATGAAAGCAAAGATCAAGAGACTAGGATACTACTGGCCTTCGATGATTACAGACTGCATGAATGTGGATAGGAGATGCCATCAATGTCAAGTACACGGTGTAGTCTTACATCAATTACCCAACATTCTACATCCTACTTTGGCCTCATGGACATTTGAGTGTTGGGGTATCGACATTGTGCGTCCTATCGATCCTTCTTCTTCCAAGGATCATTGGTTCATTCTAACCGCCACTACTTTTCCAAGGTGCGTAATCCCACTAGAGATCACACAGATGTGCTTCAATTTTTAAGAACCATATCGTATATAGGTTTGGGGTGCCTCGATGAATTATATCCGATAATGGTACTGCATTCAAAATCACCAAGATCAACAACTTTGCTAGAAGACACGGTATAGATTGGAGGTACTATAAATGGCCTAACAGAAGTGCTCAACAAAACTCTCATCTAAATACTAAAGAAGATGCTCGATGATAACAAATAATAGTGGCATGAGCAGTTGGTTGAAGCCTTGTCCTACTACACCACATACAGAACTCAACTCAATCTACCCCATTCTCCTTAGTGTATGGGTTTGAAGCCATTCTTCCTTTTGAAGTTCAACTCTCATCACTAAAGATGGCATACAGCAAAGATCACTACATAATGCAAAGTCACAGTTAAAAGAGCTCAAAGGTTTTGAGGAGAGATGCTACTGCGAACCTCGAAGTTGTATAAGGCCAAAATGATCCAAGCTCACAATAAGCTGCTTCACTAGGGCTTTTCATGTAGAACTTGTATTTGTCCAGGAGACCAATTGCGTCGAAGATGGGAGGCAAGTTTGAACCCACTTGGGAAGGCCCTATGTCATAAAGAAAGCCTACCAAAAGGATCTTATCAACTTATTGATTATAAGGGGGAATACCTCAGGCTTCCAATTAATGAGCTCTATTTGAAGAAATATTACCCATAAAATATGTTTGAAAATAGTTATCAAAAGAATAAAATTTGATTCCAATTCATCAAAATCTTCTCTTCATTCAAAGTGTTACTTCTTGTCTTGTGAATTCACCATGATGTGTTTAGGATAGGTTTAAGAGAACCCAAGAGGAATCATATCCCTCTTTCATAACACAATCAAACACAATTTCTCGAAGCTACTAGAATATGTGTGAGAGAACCCAAGAGGCATCCTATTTCAATTAGCACAACTGAGTCAGGTGTAAGAGAACCCAAGTGGCATCCTTTCTTGATGGGAATCCCAGCTGCTATCAGTGGCATCATTTCATCAAATTCCCTAAGCATGTTTAGGGGAGATGTGAGACAACCCAAGTGGTGTCCTATTCCTTTTAACATAAGCTCAAAAACAAACACATATCTTTTGTCTCGAGCTATTTTGATGTGGGAAAAAGCCCCTGTGGCACTCACTCATTAGCTGCTCTAGGTTGGGCCGACATGCTACCTTGCTAGTGTGTCATCACAGTGGTTCCTTATTTTGGAATATGTGAGTCCCTGTACTTTCTTCCTGACTTGACCATTACAAATCGATGAGCACCTTGTTAGTTTGGTAGGCTTCACTTCCCAACTAGTGAGCTACCTTATGTTGATTTTGTTTAAGAAGATATTCTTCTTGAACTAATCATTTCTTGTCTATATTTGAGGTTTAGGGTAAGTCCCCCAAGGGATCCTTTCCTCTTGAATACTCTTGAGTTGATATAAGTCCCCAGTCGCATTCACTCAATAGTCATCCTAGGTCGGATAACACCTGTCGCGAAGATAGACTATCCAATCGGTTTCTTAGAGGAGGAAGAGTGATTGTTTAAATCGATGGGCACCTTAGGTTGGCTGATGTTCACTATGCTGATAGCGACTCACCCGGTGGATACACCACTCTTGGTAGATATGAGTCCCCGCGCTTTCTCCATGAGTTGGCCACCGAATACCTATGCAAATATCTTCTCTAAAGTTTTGGATCAAGCCCTTAGTGGTCCCTCTTCCTGCGGGAACTCTACTTGGATCTTATCCTTTGCGACCTCATTTAGACACTACCTGGGTTACTCTTGGATTGGACATTCCCCCCTTTCCTAGTAGCCACCCCTATGATTGGAGAATTTGTTTAGGGGATGCATTCTCCCCTTAGTAAATCTGATAGGTCTAAAGCTCCCTTCTTAGTTTGATCCCTCGCAAACTAATAGGGTCCAGGATAAACAAATTAAATAAAAAAATAAAATATTCACTTTTGGCTTAGGAATTCAAGCCTTCAAAGAGCCCCTTTTTCCCAAGAAGGCATCCTATCTTTATGACAGTGTCAACAGAACTCCCTATAAGAATTGTCTGACTACCTGAGTTGAGATAAGTCCCCGGGTCAACACTCTCTCTATAATCGCCCTTAGGTCAGGTTCATTCTATTTTTCCATAAACAAGTTACCCCGACAGTCATTTCACTTTGGAAGATATAAGTTTACTATGCATTCTTTCTAATATGGCTATGGCAAACCGACGGGCAGCCCTATGTCGGGTTTGATTTGTTGCCCAAAGCAACTGATCACCCTAGTGATCTTTTGTAGTGGAAGATGTGAGTCCCCAAGATTTCTTTCCATGAATTAACCATTGTAAACCAAAAGGCACTCCTTTGGTTGGATAACTGTCCCCTTGGTCAGGAAGCTACTCCCTTTGGTTCATTAAATTTGAGATAAGTCTAGGCTGATATAAGCTCCTTTTCAGTGTGATCCATCAAACTAATGGAATCCCTCAAAACAATTAAAAAATGAAACTTTGACTATCTTTCTTATCTAAGTCCTCAGTGGCATTCACTCAATAGTCATCCCTAGGTCGGGTTCGATTTATTGCACAAGAAACTGATCACCCCAGTGGTTCCTTATTTTGGATGATGTGAGTCCCCACTCTTTCTTCTTAAACTTAACCATTGCAAATCAAAAAGCATCCCTTTGGTTGGCTAGTCCTACTATGTGTTTTGTAGACTACCTATTTAGATTAGTAAATCTGAGTTAGTCCTAAGCCTCCATGGCCCCTACTCAGGGCAATCCATCACAAACCAACATGGTCCATCTCAAAATCCAAAATTTTAAAATTTGAAACAAACTAAATAGTCCTCTCTCGGTGGAGTCAACTAAATAATCAAACAAATCAAATCAATTTCTCCCCAGGGAGACCCAAACTCAAATAAAGCCTCTCATCCCCTTGTGGATGACTTGAACCTGCTTCCCTAGTGAAAGGTTCACATACTCTATCCCTAGCAGATTCCTCCTTCACTCTCTTATGTCTTTGACATGAGTAGAGTCACATTGCACTAGGCTCTCGATTCCTTCTACACCTTAGGTTAGGAGTAGATCGCTTCTGTAGTCAAGTGATCATTTGATCATTTTGGTCAACCCCAATACATTTGGTGTACCTTGTGAGTCACACCATACCTATTGGGCACCCTTTGTTGACCTCATTTTTAGAATGGGCTCTCAACCTCTCCATCTTATAGACACTAAGAGTTCCTTAGTCTTAAGACACTTTTAGTGATTAGGTGAACACTCAACCTAACCCTAGAGACTTAGAAGAGCTAACGATATGACTAGGTCAGGCCTTAGGGGTGTTAGAAAAACTTGCCTACCCCATAGCTTGAACCAAATCCTCATTACCTTCCTTCAAGTCAAACTCCAAATCCAAATCAACTCCAAAATCAATTCTAAATAAAATCTCAAATTAATTCCAACTTAATTGATTTTCTCAAACCTTAAATCAAATACATTTAATTTTCTCAAATATTGAATCAATTCCAAATGATTGAAACCCATAATTGAATTTCAAATTCTAAAAATCTTCCCTAAGCCCTTTGATTTCATCTTATGGACTTAGCTCAAATTCAACTCAATTCAAATTCAAGAGATTTTCTTAAAACCCATTTATATTCTCATTTATATTCACAAATATAAATGAAATATAAATTCAAATAACAAAAACCAAATTCAAAACTCAAACCCAATTCAACCAAAATTCAATCTAAGCCTTTCAAGTTAAATTCTTGAACTTGATCAAATCAAATTCAGATTAAGCCAAACCCTTAATTTTTCTTCATGATTCAATCAATATTTCAATCATGAATCCAAATATAAACACAAACTTCAATCATCAAACCAAAACTAAATTAAAAACTCAAATCCAAACAATCAAAATCTAATCTACCCTTTTCTTTTCTTGAACTTGATCAAATCAAACTCAAATCAAGCCAAATCCTTGATTTTTCTTCAAGATTTAATCAATCCTTCAATCATGAATCCAAATATAAATATGAAATTCAATCATCAAACCAAAACTAAATTAAAAAAAAAAATCAAACCCAAGTCAAACTCATGTTCACCCTTTGAACTTAAAATTGTCAAGTGAATCAAAACCCAATTGACTCCAAATCACTTGCAAATGGATTTATATTTTAATCATAAGTCCATATGTGAGTTCAACCAAGCTTGAATCAAGCCTTGATCAAGTCAATTGACTCACTTAGGCTCACTTGACATAAAGTGACCTAAAGTACCCCTTATGAGCTAAATTTTAATCCTGTCCAAATTGGATTGAACTAAGCCCACTTAAGCCTCACATTATGAGCATTAATCATCATAAGATGATCAATCACTCAAATTGGGTCAAACCTAAGGGTTGACCAAGTCAACACTTGGCCAAAATGAAACCTAAACTTGCCAAAATACACCATAGGCCAAATTGATTGAAACCATTGATCAAAACCTATTCATGATCAATGTTTGAACTTGTCCAAATCATCATTTGAGCCTAACCTAGCCCAACTGGCCTCTTGACCCAAGTTGAACCAACTTGACCTAAAAAGTCAAAATATGTTAAATCTTGATCTAAGCCAAATTGATTGCAACCAATAGGTCAAGTTCATTCTAAACCACTTATTGAACTTGACCAAAGCCTTAATTGGTCAATAGATCCAACCTAGCCCAATTGACCATGAAACCAACTTGACCTAAAAGGATAAATTGAGCCAAAATCAAACCAAACCAAAATTGATTGAAAACAAAGTTTGCAACACATTTCAAATGGCCAACCAAACCTAAACCAACCTATGACCTAACCCAATTAGGTCAAATGGGTCAAATTGGTCAACTTGACCCATTTGACCTAAATGAAATCAAATGAACCAAAACTAAATATAAACCAAATTGAACCAAACCAATGATGCCAACACATTTCAAATGGTCATATGAACTTGACCCAACCCTTGGTTTGACCCACTTTGACCAATTGGTCAACTTGACCCAAGTTAGCCCATTTTAACCTAAATGGGTCAACATGAGCCAAATGACATCAAATCAACTACAAATTCTTTGAAATTTGGACCAACCTAATTTCAAACTATTCTAAATCTGTCCAAAGTGAAATCAAAGCCAAATAACTAATTTACCCCTAGGTCAAGGCGTAACCTATGGCCAATTCTGCTTGGAATTTGGTCATATCCTTTTCATGGCCACTTGACACCATCTTAGTGGACCAGGTGGACACTAATGAGTGTAGTGCACATGACCTAATGGGTTTGGGTCAGCCAAACCCATCCCAAGGCCAAAACTACCCTACACTTGAAATTTCTCCACATGAGATCACTCCTCCACTCAAATGATCACATGGGAACTTCAGCGCTCTACTCCTCTATCCAAATCGAATCACATGCCACTAAAAATGGCCTAATTAACTCACTCCATAGGATCAATTTGATCAAAATGGCATATGCAAGTCACCATCCGATCCTTAGAGGAGATATACTCCCCTAATTTCACTTGAACTTGATTCATTCATACTCAATTAAAGCATAGGAACTCAGAGGAAGCAATTCCAAGGTCTCCCAAGCTATTTAGAATTCTCCATTTTTGGTTTTACTTAAACCAAAAATAGGGGAGGTGAGTGAGAGATCCTTCTTGCTCAATTCACCATCATAGATCAATTCCTCCTTCAAGCACATTGAGGGGACCCAATCAAACTCACCCAAGTCTTCTTCCAAGTGTTCAAGCCACAAGAAGAGGGGTCTAAAACAAGGCCACAAGCATTTGAAGAGGACTTTGATCAATAGGAAAATCTACTCAACTTTAAGGCCTTAAACTTTCAACAGGGCTTTATCTCCACTAGACGAAGCTACCTGGATGATTGGGAGCACCGGTGATAGCCTCTAGCGAGGTATGGATCAAAACTAAGCTTAGGTTAGATTTTTTTTGGTCCTTTATGAATGAAAGTATCATCTCATTGGAAATTGACCATTAGATCTTCATCTCCCTACTTGTTGATGGTGTGTGATCAATCCTAGTTCAATTTGAGCTCAATCAAGCTCAAATCAAGCAATGGAGGATGGACGGTTGCCATCTACCGCAAGTGAGCTCAGGAATGAATCATGGACCATCCATCACACCTATTTTGGTTGGACAGTCCTGATTAAAACATAGGAGATCCTCTATTTAATTACTTTAATACTGCGGGCTTGATCTTGACCATCCGATCTTTTATATCCAAGGAAAGCGAGCACCACCCGCTATCGATGTGATAACTTAAATAATCATGTCACGTCATGTGGAAACCGCAGTCCACGTATTGGCAGATTATTTATATAATTAGATTATTTAATTAAGTTTTAATTACAGAAACTTCAAAATTATATAACTAAATGTAGAAAAATTAGAAAAATATAAACTCAAATGCATTTTGAAGATATTTCAAAGGGAAATAATATAAAATTAAGTTTGATTGATTTTGAATAGTAAATTTTATGTATTTTGGGTTT
The DNA here is from genome assembly GCA_021442155.1 of Cymbidium sinense. Classification (NCBI taxonomy): domain Eukaryota; kingdom Viridiplantae; phylum Streptophyta; class Magnoliopsida; order Asparagales; family Orchidaceae; genus Cymbidium; species Cymbidium sinense. Next base: position 98,916,593 of record CM038220.1, on the reverse strand, counting down.
TATTGGGAATGTAATTATGTTAATTACTCCCTAATTTTTCCATTGAATAATTCCAAACTTTAGGTATGTTTAGTGGGATTACTTCTACCTCTCTTAAATTTCTTGGGATTTATTAATGGTTTAATTAGGGTAATTTCTTGATTCAATTCCTAATTACTCCCAATTAATTAAATGACTAATTAACATATTAAATATGATAAATTCATTAATTAAGAATTACCTTAGAATGGTGAATGGACTTAGGGAATGAGATTAAGAGTTCTTTCCTAATTCTTTTCCCTAAGTTTATTTCATTTGGATAAAAATCTAATTAAGGTTCCAATTAATTAAATCATTTAATCACTTTATTCAGTGGCTTAATTAATCAAAATTAAAATCAAATCAATCTAAACTTAATCAATCCATTCTTGGGTAGATACTTAGGTGTTCAATAACTTAAGTTGCTTAAGGAAATCATATCCAATCCATATGTGTGGGAAGGGTTATGAAAGTACTTAAACTAAACCCTTTAGCTTAATTAATCATTAATTGTGTGCCAAATGCATTAGGCCCTTTCTTTCTTAGGTGCATTGCTTATTTAAATTCTTTGTGATTTTATGTCATACATTGGCTCATAATTATTTGGTTAAATATGTTAAAGTGGTGTAGGTAAGGGGTAATTAATGGACTTAATGTACACCTTAACCTAAAAAAAATATTAAATCAATCTAATGATTCTAAAATTAAACTAAAACAACATACACATGTGGGAGATGTGTCAACAAACTTTCTCATATCTCCTAAATTCAAATCAAAATCAACATTTCCTTAAACCAACTTTGATTTACTTTAAATAATCTTATTCTTTAGGATTGTCTTTAGAATTAATTAGGGTGAGTGAAGTTATTTGCTTATATCACATTATTTCTTTCCTAGCATGCTAAATGTGTATGTCATATGAAATCATGAATTCATGTCTTTTGAAAAATCAAATTAAAATGAAATGTTTCTTTTATGTCAAATTGCATATTTTGGCTAAAGTAAGAATATGAATGGCTACTATCACTATTAAATCAAAAAATTGTTTTCAAAACTTATAAATAAAACATTGCAAATGAAAGGTATGCTACTTATAATAATTTATAAGCTTGCATGTGAGTATAATATAAAGATTTGCATTATGTGACTTTTCCTTCTCTTTTGTTTTAACATAGTTTAGAATATGATTTGCAAAGTGTAAAGTTCCTTTAAAAAGAACATAACACTTGCTTAAATCCATTCCTATTCATTCCTATGTTAGAATTTAAGAGGGACCTTCACATTTGTATATAAATTAAACATCCAAAATCAAACAAATAAACATAAACCTTTTGCATGATTCTCTTTCCATTCATTTATTTTTTACATGCACATGTATTTAAGAAAAGTAGTATATTAGTATGGAAATCCCAAGGTTGCAAGGCTTTAAGTATCCCTAAGTAGGTCTTGTACCTTACACCCCTAGTATAGAAAACAATGGATCCGTACTCACTTATGTTTTTTATACATGTAAATGTGCATGTGAATAATGGATAAAAGAAACCCTCTTATCTACTTAACAAAAACATGCATACATGAAACATTCCAATTTTTTTCAAAAAACAAACTCTCTTAGCATTCATCATTAAGGTGTGCTAACATTTCCATTTGCATGTATATATATACTTAGGGTTCATCCATATGCATGTTACACATTTTGGAAGGAAATAAAGTGTTGTGAGTTTTGTGATAGTAAATCACTCTACTTAATCTTAAAATGCCTTCCCTTTTGAATAGGTTTGTTTAGAAAAATCTAAACTTAGGATTAACTAAAACATACAATAAAACATTCACTCAGCAAAAATCAATAATGAATCTACCTTAGAAATTACTTAAGGTAGGGAGGTCTCTTCTCTTTCCCTTTCTTTATAACAATTAGTAATTAAGTATAGGTTCATTCAAACCAAATGAAATCATAAAATAAAACTGAACCAAAAAAACTAAATCACTTAAATGAAGCCACCCTCTAAGTTGAACACTTTATACTTAGAAAACTATAACCTTCAAGCCTAGCTAAAACATACCACATAAACCTTAAATGATACACACATAAGGCTAAGTCACCACTTCTAGTCCTATGTTGAGGCAATGCATGGTTTGATGTTTGCTTTTGTTTATGATGTGATGTTTTAATTTGGATGTTAGGGTGTATGTGCGTAGACTAAATGGTAGGGCGATCTTAGTCTAACCATTATCTTCTGTAGGGGATTGTGCTTAAGGGGCACTATAATAAAAATATAACTATTTTTTGTTGTGTAGGTTACTTATACCCCTAAGCATAATCCAAAATAGGCCAGGTGGATTTGGCTACCCATGTGTGGGGTGCTAAGTCCAATTTACTCATATACATGCTTGAGATTGTGTGATTTGTTTAGCTAATCTCTATTTTGTAAGTTTTACTTAGATTTAATTTTTTGCATTTTCATGTAATTTTACAATTAGGATTTGGAATAATTGTTATGGGAGATTAGGATGAACATATATTATAATACTATGTCTTATGTACCATGTGAAGCCTTTGGAGCAACCACATTCCAACCAACCAAATGAAGAAAGAAGAAAGAAGAAAGAAGAAAGAAGAAAGAAAAAAAGAAGAAATGAAGAATGAAGACCCCCATAACTTGAATTCCTTCTTGATTGTAATTAATTCATTTGTAGTCTAAGTTGTATAAGGTAGAGCTCAGCTACCAAAGTTTTTTTCGGGTTTGTGCGGTGGAGCCCGACCACAAATGGCATCTTATTCTTTTACACTAGCTTTATAAATTATTTGATGTTTGTTTTGCTTGTGCATTAAGATGATATATTTTCCTAGATTCTTCCTTGCTTTGATGTGTGGCTTGGATGATGATTAGGCTCATAGGAAAGATAAATTTATGGGAGGGAGGTGTGCTGATGATACCATCCTTAGAGCAGATCAAGCCTTGGGTGCACCAATTTGTGATTCTCTTTTTTACTCATGAGATATAACACATCCCCTTACCTTGATCATGTGTGCACCACGACTGATTGACAAAACTTTGAAATAATCGTGTGTCTCTTATTGCCCAAAAATGAAATGAAGAGGATGACAAGAAAATATATGAATAGAGAAAGGAAGAGAGAATATTTAGATTTTCTCATGTCATTCAAGCTCACATTATTATCTATTTATAGGTAAAATATGAGAGCTAAATATAAATCACATAATTATGATTTATAGCCATTACTAGCTATTATTTAAATTTATAAATTAATTTATTCATATTCATTTAATTTATGTTATAAGTTATATAATTAAAATTTTTATTATAATAACATTTTAATAATAATGTTAAGAATAACGTTATATAGTATAACATTATTATAACTTTATAATATTTTTTCTTTATTTTTTCCATAACAATTTCCTTTACAATAAAAAAATATTTATAAATAAACTTGAGGTGAATAAAATAAGAGATCAATAATCAAAATTTTCATTTTGGACAACTTTTATCATCCATTCGATGAAAGTACCTTCCGGATTTGAACTTTCACTTAGTATAACCAAAATCTGACAATAATAAATACCATAAGAATAAGTTTTGAACTAAGTAATATAATTATTATATCATTTGGTATACAAATGATATGAGACACTATATAAGTTCTACTCAAGGGTGTGTTTTAAAGGCCATGTGCTTTCATCTCAATTTATAAGTATTTTTTAGGATCTTAATAAGATCTCATTGCAGCGGCTTATTATTTCAACACTTATATAGGTGAGATCTCCAAAGTGCACTGCAATTATAATATCTCACAAAAATTTTTTCCTTTGATCTCATTAAGAGCTATAGCTCAACCTTATTTTCATGACAGTTTAGTATAAATATATATATATATAAGGATGATATTTATAATATTTAGAATTATTCTCTCACCAGTCATTCGATCAGCTTCATTTTTATCACATTGAACCTTCTATCATGGTGTTTCCAGTATGAAGGTTGGGTTTCCACTGTTATGACTATTTTAACCCCATCCATTCTAATGATCTCAATATAAAAGCCTTTGCTAGCCCTTTCGCCAATGATCTGTATTATGTTTCTCAGAGAAAATAAAATGGTAAGTGACACCACCTCTTTTGTATAGGTCATATAAGGAATCATGTCTTATTCTCATATGATATTTTTAATCATTGCATTTTGCACTTTTTATTTTTGCTATAACTTCTTGATTATCATAATTTATTAAAATAGCAGGTATAGGTTTTTCAATACAAGGTAAACAAATTAATAAACTTTTAAGCAACTCTGCTTCAGAAGTAACAATATCAAGTACTATAAATTCTACTTTCATAATAAATCTAGAGATTAATATTTGTTTAGTATATTTCCATGATATTGCACCACCATAAAATGTGAAGATATAACCACTAATGGCTTTTGTTTTATTAGTGTCGGTAATCCAGCTAGCATCATAATATCCTTCTAGTACTATAGGAAAACTATATAATGAATGTAATAGTTTATTGTACCTTCTACATATTTAAAAATTATTTCTAGTGCTTTCCAATGAGTTTTACTAGGGTTACTAGTATATCTACTTAATTTTCCTATAGCATAAGCAATCTCAGGTCGAAAATAATTTGCTAGATGCATAAGACAACCAATTATTTGAGAATATTTTAATTGTGATATACTATCTCCTAAATTATTTATAAGATATAAGCTAGAGTTATATAAAGTGCCTACAGGACTCACAACTTGATAATTAAAATTTTTTAAAGTAGTTTTTGAATATCATGTGATTGAGTAATATAAATGTTATTTGCATTTTTATAAATCTTTATACCTAGTATTACATTAGCCTCACCTAAATTTTTCATATCAAATTGAGATGATAGAAACTATTTAATATTATTTATAATATTTAGATTTGTACCAAAACTTAAAATATCATCAAAATAAAGACATAAAATAACCTAATCATGATCAACAACTTTAATATAAAGACATTTATAAGACTCACTAATCAAAAATTTATATGTCAATACTACTTTATCAAACATTTCATGTCATTGTTTAGGAGCTTGTTTTAATCCATATAAACATTTTAATAATTTAAAAACTTTATTTTCTTGATCTTTTACTATAAAACCTTCAGGTTGATCCCTATAAATTTCTTCATCTAAATCATCATTTAAAAATACAGGTTGTATATCTACTTCATGTATAACTTGATTATATACTAAAGATAAAGCTAAAAGCAAACAAATTATAGAAATTCTAGCAACCGAAGAATAAATCAAAATAGTCAACACCACTTTTTTGTGTATATCATTTGGTTATAGATCTTGCTTTATATTTATCTATAGATCCATTTTATTTTAAAATTTTTGTTTTAATATCCATTTACATCCAATAGTTTTACAACGTGGAGGTAAATCATAAAGTAACTAAGTCTTATTAGCAATAATAGAATATATTTCAATATTAATAACTTCTTTCTAAAGTGGTGCATCTATAGAATTCATAGTTGCATCAAAAGTAGTAGGATCATTTTTTAAATTAAATATTTTAATTAAAAGAGAATAACAATTATCACTTAAAATTTTCTCTTTTCTAGTTCTTTTACTTTTTCTAATATTTTTCTCATTTTTATTAGTTAAAATAGTATCATCATTATTTATTATAGAATTTTACATATAAGATTTTTCTTATTAATAGATTTTGTAATCTTATTTTTTATAGAAAATATATCTTTGAAAAATATAGCTTCTCTAGATTCCATAATTGTATAAATAGAAATATCACTAATATCAGAATTAATGAAAAGAAATCTATAAGTAGGACTATTAAGAGAATATCCAATGAATACACCATATACAATTTTAGATCCTAATTTTCTCTTTTTATATTCTGAAATAAATAATATATCTAAATAACCCCAAACTTTTAAATACTTCATATCGAGTTTTCTATTTTTCAAAATGCATATGGTGTTTTATTATAATCTTTATAAATAATCCGATTTAAAATAAAACAAGATATTATTGTCCTCACTTTTGGAGTGATGATTCAATCTTCCCATCATAGGTCTAGGAATCTTCTAGACACTAAGAACTCCTTAGTCACAGGAAACTTCTAGTTGCTAAGTGAATACTTAACCTAAACCTAGAGACTTTAGAAGGGTTTTCCATAAGATTAGGCTAAGCCTTAAGACTAAGGATACCTACCCTACCTTATGGCCTAACACATGACTTACAATCGTCTAAGTCTAAATAAAATCAAATTAAATCAAGATTAAACCAAATTGAATCAAACCAAAAGTACAAGATCAATGCATAGACAAAAATGAACTCAAAAATAAATTCAAATGAGGTTCAAAGTGGTAAATAGGTCATTTGACCTAGAGTTGACCCACGTGGGCCCCATTAAGTCAAAAGTTAACAAACCAAAAATTGCCCAAATTAAATCACTCTGAAATATCAAAATCATCAAATGAATATGTTAAACATAAAACTAAACAAATCTAAATCAAATGAGATCTCAAATGGGTTAATTGGATCATTTAACCCATTAAGCTTAATTTAGATTAAAATAGGTTCAAATCAAAATTAACATCACGTCAAATAAAACCAATCACTCTAAATCATCATAACCACTTAATCAAACATGATTAGAACTTAAACACATCTTAGTTGAGCTAAACAAAACATTTAACTCAATTGAGCCCGATTTAACCCATTTGAACTCAAAATGGGTCAAATCCAAATCCAAGCCAAATTAATCCAAGTTAAACAAAAGTAATCAATTAAAATTATAATAAATGATCAATTAAACATAATTAAAGTAAATTCAAAGCCAATGAGTCAAATCAAGTTGCTTGAACCCAACCAAACTCATTTGGGTCAACATGAGCTGACCCAATCCAAAATTAACCCCAAATTGAATAAAATTATTAAAGTGTCAAGTAAAAAAGTTAAAATGAAATCTCTATGGTTGGGAGAAACCAAAAGAGGGAGAGAGAAGGAGAGAGAGAAAGAGAGAGAGAGAGAGAGAGAGAGGAAGAGAAAGAAAGAGAGGGAAAACACACAATCTTGCAAAATCCTCTCATTCAATCCTCCCCACACCTCTTGCACTTAATGTAAATGACTGCACAACAGTAAAGGAAGACTTGCGGGCTAGAATCCAAGGTCACTAATCAGCCATCACCTCCCAACTATTTCCCATCACCATTAATGGTGATTTTCAGCCACCATTAAGCACATAGGAAAAGGTGGCACTAAAGTGATTGAATTCTACCATTATTCACTCTCCAATAGCTCTTCCAAGCAACCAGAAACCATTTTCGCACTTCTTTTGAGCTAAAAACACCAAAATCGGGCAGATTCCAGTAAGAAGACGATGGCTATTGATGAATACAACATTCCAAGGGGAGACAAGAGGTTGCATTCATTCTAAAGCTTCATCTTGCATCAAGGAGCATGCTCAGATCAACATCGCCGTTGAAACCATCCCCAGTGAGGTAATTTTGTCAAATTATAGCTAGCCATAGGATCTCTATTTGTGATGATTCTTGTGTGATTTTAAGAATTTCCCTTCGAAATCACTTGCATTCTTTATTTTATTCCATCCTAATGCGAAATAGAAGTTTTTTGAGAATCACATCTAAATTGACCCAATCGACTCATTCTATGGGTTTTTGGTTTTTTGCTGGATTGGTTTTCATAATTTTTGACTGCTCGGTGCACTATTCATACATCCCTTTCATTTGCTAGGAGGCAGTAGCAATGTCGATCTCCCATCCTGGAAATGAGAGGATTTATAATTTTAGAACCTTTGATTTAAGCCCTCAGATCAGCATATTTGACTTGGACTGTTCTATCTGTGATTGGATAGTCCGATTGAAACCATGCCATCCCACATGATTTCCCACTCTTTTGCCACACAGAACGGCTCTGTCCAATCACCGTGCAACATAGGGCATCACGTGCCACACAAGACCATGCGACTAATTCGCCACTACCATGTGGAAGCAAGTGGTCCAATCAGTGCCATGTGGTGCTGACTGGATTAAGTAAGAAATTAAGTATTTTCTAATTTTAAAAATTAATTAAATCACCTAGAACGTCAAAAATTTATATAGAGTAAAATACTTAACGAAAAATTGCCAATAAGGGCTCGTTCAATTCTTATTTCAGAGAGGAATCCAATAAACTCAAAATCATCAAATTTCAATAAATATTACAAGCTTAATTAGAGGTTTAGTAAAAATAAAAATTGTTTGGTGATTTGAAGGTTATTCCAAGAAAGAAGAAAATTTTAAAATAAGATAAACTCTTAAACATTGAGATCTTATTTACTTTAGTCTAATGAGTTTATAATTTTTTTCCTTTAGTACAAGGGTCACTCATTTAGTCACTATTCCCATATGAGCTTGTTTAATATTAGGATTTCTATTCAAATTTTAATTATTACACTAAAAAATATAAAATGTAAAAGTTTAGCTTTATCAACTTAAGGAATTTCATAATCTTTATAACTATGATCACTAATTAACCCATAATTATCCACTAAGGTTTAAGATAGCTCCTACCATCTTATGGCAAATGCATCTATAATATTTATATGCCAAGTCTATAATCATTAAAATAGTCTACTTTTTTTTCTAATGGCTATGATTATGTTCCTTTAGTTTTTAGAGATATTTAATATGCTCTTATATGAGCAAAATTATGTTTAAAGATTTAATAAATTGAATTTCAAATATTATATCAAAATACATATTGATATTTAAAAGTTCAATATCATTCTACTTATGGTGCATCATAATAATAACTTGATGGTTAAAAAGTCCAACTATTATGAACTTTAGGTACCCTTAATAAGTATTTCGAGAGAAATATTCATACAGGATCCATTATATCAATTAGTACTTTGGGTGAATATATTCATGAAGTTGATCAAAAGTGCTTTCAAAGAGTAATCAATTTCTTAGATCATTCATTTGAGTTCTCCATTGAAATATTAATTAAAGAGTTCTTAGCTACTTTAATGATGTAACTAATAATTTTAATTAGTGAGGCTACATATTTCTTTAACTAAGAGATTTTTTGAGTGTACATGCTTCAAACTAATCATACATTCAATAACTTAAAATCTATTTTAAATTTCATCATGATTTAATTAACTCATTGAATTAAGTGAATATAGATGTAGACATACTTATTATATGTGACTTATATTGTATATAAATTATTTATAACATTAAAATTATTAAAAATACATACAACAAATTATTTTTCTCCTCATTGTTTTCACATTAATTAAAATTATAATAAATCATATTATAAAATAAGTAGTACTTTTCTATTTTAATGAACTTTAAATTATAACTTCTAACTTAAAGCTAGCAATGTTATCTTAAAAAGTAAAACATTATAATAATAATTTGACAATACTTCTCATATTTTTATAATATTAGTGGAAAGGTATCTTCACCTTCAGACTAGTTCGTAAAAATTGGCATTAATAACAAAATATTGATGCTTTAGAAAACAAGAGTAATTTCTAGGCCATAAATATCATCTCTTGTGACCACATAATTTAATGATTATCATAATAAATCCCTATGGCAGTAGCAAAAGGTGCTCTACATTCGGACATATGTATAATCATCCCCTCAATCCATATCTCCCTCCATTAAAGAAATAAATCAAGGTCTCCATCCACTTAGTTCATCTTATGTCTAAATTATTCTCCTCATATTTCACCTCAAGTATACGCCAAATAGATGTTTGACTCATTAGTATATCCCACCTTTCTACTTTGATATCCCTATATATAAATCAATCCACCTTCATTCTTTCATAATCCATTTTGTGTTCTCCTTGCCTTCACCCTCACCGATCTCTAACATGGATACAAATATAAAGGAAGAAGAATTTCTATTGAGATCAAGAGCATATCATGGTCGTCATATCGAATGAAGAGGTTGAAGAACAAAAAAGGAAAATAGAGCTTGGTTCGCCATTAATGGAAGGAAACTACTTTTTTTCTAAATGTTAAAAGTATTATTTGGTTTGAACTGGTATAGATTTTCATAGCAAACAAAAATATTTCTTGGGAGAGGGAATTGGAAGAAGTATAAGGTATAAGCTGTTCATAATGATGGGACTAACACGAGGAGAGGAACAGAGTTTTATTCATATAAGCAATGCTCATGATCATTATTAAGAAATTGAAGAATTATGGATGATTGCTTAATAATTATATTACAAATTATTATATATTGTTTACATTTTTTTCATAATATATAATTTTTTATTATCAAGAAATTTGTTCTTTTGTATTGCAAAATAAAAGAAGATATCTTTTAGTTTTGATATTTGTGAATAAAATAGATGCAAAGTAGATTATTATATATTTTTATTTTTTAGTTATTTGAATCATTGAATATTTTATATATATATATATATATATATATATATATATATATATATATATAAATCTATATATATATATATATATATATATATATATATATATATATATATATATATATTATACACATGCTTTAAAATTCATTAAATATACTATGGTAGTAAATGCATATTTTCTAAAATAAATTTATTTTTGTATCTCATTAAGATCTCATTTGTTGAAGTTAGAAAAATTGGCCTTTAAAAAAAAAAAATTAAATTCACAATTTGATTTGGTGAAATTAAAATTAACATTAGCTTATTCTCTATTAAATTATTTTGAAATTAGCTCAAATTTTATAATTTTAACTTCATTTAATCTCATAAAATTGAACTCACATAAGCTTATTAAATTTATATTAGAATACAATTTCACAACCACCACAAAGCATTTTTTTTCAAAAGTCCTACATTTCTTCATTATTTCTCCATTAATAGCAATCAACTAATAATTAATGATTCAAGTAGAGTTTTGAGAATAATATGAGCTTAAGCCTATTTAAAATATTTTGTATTTATTATTATTTTTATTAAAATATTGTTGCTTTAATTATTTTAAAAATGATTATTAATGCAATATATTGATTATTCAATAAAAATAAAAAAATATTTTAAGATATTAAATATCATTTATTTCAAATCAAAATATACATTAAAATTTTAAAATTAAATTTAAAAATAGAAATAATCTCAAAATTTTCATTAACTTATGTGCCCATAAGCTGTAATGAGCTAACTATGTAGCTAATTCCACCATGAATTCATTTTAAGTCTTCTTTTTAAATGAGTTCATATTTTATGTTTAGAAGATTTCTTTTTTAATGATGAATAAAAAATATATAAAATGTGTGACTGTAATATTTGATCTTAAAAATCATATGCATAAGTTCTCTTCTTTGGTCACATAATAAAGCTCAAATTATAGTTTTCTTTTATTTTATCATTAGCCATATTATTTTTATGTATTATTTAATTTAATAGTAAATTCACACACAATAGATATGTTTTAAACCCAAGGCATCTTGGTTGAAAGCTTATTCTCTCAACCACTAGGCTAAGATTCATAAAAATAAGAGAAGAATTATAAGAAATAATAATTTTTTTTGTAAAGAACTCAAAAAAGAGAGCTATCATAGAGATGGAGGTTGAGCAATTGAGCAAATATGATCAAATCAAATGACAATCATAATCATGTTATTATAGTCAAATGATGATGATTGAGCAATCATGATTGGAAGACTATAGTTAAACAAGCATGTTTAGGCGAGAATTGTCATTAGAGATGAGATGATGTGGATGGGTTGCCAAGTTGATCAAGATTTCATAGTTCTACTATTCCTCATCAACCTAATGGAACCAGTTTGTCAAAGCTAAAGGGCCTTATGCCATAACTTTTAAGGAGTCTAATAAGTAGTCATGGGTTGCCTTCTTTCAGTCATCTAGAGTAAATTCATGTGGGTTTTAAAGAGGCACACATCCCTTTATGATGAAATTTAGTTTCAATATAATAGAAAATAAATCCACTCAACTAAATCAGCTAAAGTTAATAAATATACAAATTAATTTAATATTGGAAAAATATCAGCCTCACAAAAAACTCAAATAAGTTAGTGTTTATCCATGAATGCTAAAATTGGTTTGATTAGGTAAACCCAACATTTAAGAAAAATAATTTTTCTCATGGTTGGGAGATTATAGTTAGGAAAATGTGGCAAGGAGTCTATTTATTTGACCATTAAGAATTGGCATTGTATATGAGATGAAGGGGGTAAGTTGTCAAGTTGATTAATTTCTACCATTCATGATCAACCTAATGGATCTAATCTGCCAAACCTAAAATGATTTAATTTATAACTTTGAAGGAGTTTAATTAGCAGTCATGGGTTACCTTCTTTCAAACAACTAGGGTAAATAGATATGGATTTTGAAGTGGGCACAACCTTTTGAGATGAAATTTAGTTTCACTTTGGATAAAAAAGGCTTACAAGCACAAAGTATAGCTAATGATAAGTTAGAGATATTGCTTGTCAGTCGCAATGGTCCATGAAGACTTTGCATTGTAATTATGTGTTTTTTCATGAACGAAGCCTTGAGATAAGTTTGAGTTAAAAATTTTACATCAAGGATATAACTTTGATACATGATTGATTAAGATATAATTCATTGAGTGTTGGTATTATCTAAGCAAACCAATTTTAGGCTTGGTAGATTAACACTAGCTTATTTGATTTTGTTTGTGAGCTTAATAATTTTTACTATTTGATTATTTTGTATATTTCCTTACTTTGAGCTGATTTAGCTGAGTGAATTTATTTTCTATAAGTCAAATCATTAGAGTTGATTTTGAAAAGTAGAATTTATATTTTCGAGGAAGACATGTTGATTATGAAAGTAAAGATTTACATATGATGAATGAACCAAAGTTATATTTGTTAAAAAAGATAACATGCCATGCTTTTATGTAAAGAAAATATTTTTTTATTCACACATAAAAAAATACTAATTATTTTCACAAAATATTATACTATATTTATTAATGGTATTTATATCCACAATTATACATTTATTTTATTATTTTTTTCTACATTAATAAGCCTTTGCAAACCTTTGCAAACCTTTCAATGGATGTGTATTTTCTTAGAGCAAATAAAATGGTAAGTGACACCACCTCTTTTATATAACTATTATAAAGAATCCTGTCTTATTCTCATATGATATTTTTTATCATTGCATTTTACACTTTCTATTTTCTCAATAGCAGCTTGCTTATCATTATTAAAAATAGTAGGTATAGGTTTTCAATACAAGGTAAACAAATTAATAAACTTTTAAGCACCTCATAATAATATCAAGTGTTATAAATTCTACTTCCATAATAGATGAGATTAATGTTTTAGTAGATTTTATTATATTGCACCACCAAAATGTGAAGACATATGGCTTTTATTTTACTAGTGTCGACAATCCAACTAGCATCACAATATCCATCTAGTACTATAAGAAAACCATTATAATTCTTTCTAGTGCTTTCCAATGAGTTTCACTAGGGTTACTAGTATATCTACTTAATTTTCCTATAGCATAAGCAATATCAGGTCGAGAATAATTTGCTAGATGCATAAGATAACCAATTATTTGAGAATATTTTAATTGTAATATACTATCACCTAAGTTATTTATAAGATATAAGTTAGAGTTATATGGAGTTCCTATAAGACTCACATCTTGATAATTAAATTTATAAGATATAACCTAGAGTTATATAGAGTGCTTACAAGACTCACATCTTGATAATTAAATTTTTTAAAGAAGTTTTTGCATATAATGTGATTGAGTAATATAAATGTTATTTGACTTTCTATAAATCCTTATACCTAGTATCACATTAGCTTCACTTAACTCTTTCATATCAAATAGAGTTGATAGAAACTCTTTAATATTATTTATAATATTTAGAATTGTACCAAAAATTAAATATCATCAACATAAAGACATAAATAACATAATCATGATCAACAACTTTAATATAAATATATTTACCAAACTCACTAATCAAAAATCCATGTGTCAATACTACTTTATCAAACTTTTCATGCCATTGTTTAGGAGTTTTATTTAATCTATATACAGATTTTACTAATTTAAAAACTTTATTTTTTTTCCTTTTACTATAAAACCTTCAAGTTGATCCCTATAAATTTCTTCATCTAAATCACCATTTAAAAATATAGGTTTTACATCCATTTGATGTATAACTAGATTATATAATGAAGATAAAGCTAAAAGCAAACAAATTATAGAAATTCTAGCAACCGAAGAATAAATATCAAAATAGTCAACATCACTTTTTTGTGTATATCCTTTGGCTAATCATATTGCTTCATATTTATCTATTGATCCATCTAATTTTAATTTTTTTTTGAATATCCATTTACATCTAATAGTTTTACAACATGGAGGTAAATCACAAAGTATCCAAGTTTATTTGATATGATAGAATCTATTTCATTTTATTTCTTCTAAAATGGTGCATTTATAATTCATACATCAGTAGGATCATTTTCTAAAATAAATATTTTAGTTAAAAGAGAATAAAAATTATCACTTAAAATTTTTTATAATTCTTTTAGTTTTTCTAATATTTTCCTCATTTTTTATTAATAGATTTTGTAATCTTATTTTTCATAGCAAAAATATCTTCATAAAATATAGCTTCTCTAGATTCCATAATTATATAAATAAAAATATCACTAACATCAGAATTAATGATAAGAAATCTATAAGTATGACTATTAAGAGAATATCCAATGAATACACCATATATAGTTTTAGATCCTAATTTTCTCTTTTTATATTCTAAAATAAATATTTTAGATTAACAACCCAAACTTTTAAATACTTCAAATTGGATTTTCTATTTTTCAAAAAATTTATATGGTGTTTTATTAGAATCTTTAAAAGGAATCTGATTTAAAATTTGTTGTTGTTTACCTCACTTTTGGGTGAATTCAATCTTCCCATCATAGTCATGAATCTTGACACTAAGAACTCCTTAATCATAGATTTAGCTAAGTAAACACTTAACCTAAACTAGAGACTTTAGAAGGGTTTTCCATAGGATTAGGCTAAGCTTTAAGACTAAGGATACCTACCTATCCTATGCTAACCCATGACTTTCATCTAAGTCCAAATAAAATCATTAAATCAAGATTAAACCAAATTAAATCAAACCAAAAGTACAATCAATGCATAAACACAAATGAACCCAAAAATAAATTCAAATGAGGTTCAAAGTGGTAAATAGTCATTTGACCTAGAGTTGACTTGGGGCCCCATTAAGTCAAAAGTCAACAAACCAAAAATTGTAAATTTCAAAAGATTAAAATCATCAAATGAATATGTTTAAATATAAAACTAAGCAAATCTAAATCAAATGAGATCTCAAATGGGTTAATTGGATCATTTAACTCATTAAGCTAAATTTGGATTAAAATAAATTCAAATCAAAATTAACATCAAGTCAAATAAAACCAATCACTATAAATCATCATAATCACTTAATCAAACATTATTAGAACTTAAACACATCTTGATTGAGCTAACAAACCATTTAACTCAATTGAACCCGATTTAACTCATTTGAACTCAAAATGGGTCAAATCCAATTCCAAGCCAAATTAATCCAAATTAAATAAAATTAATCAATCAAAACTATCAGAAATGATCAATTAAACATAATTAAAGCAAATCTAAAGCCAATGAGTCAAATCAGGTTGCTTGAACCTAACCAAACTCATTTAGGTCAACATGAGTTGACCCAATCGCAAATTAACCCCAAATTGAATAAAACACTTAAAAGCATCATGTAAAAAAGTTAAAATCAAACATCTATGGCTAGGAGAAACCAAGAGAGAGAGAGAGAGAGAGAGAGAGAGAGAGAGAGAGAGAGAGAGAGAGAGAGAGAGAGAGAGAGAGAGAGAGAGATAGAGAGAAGAGAGAGAGAGGAAGAGAGAGAAAGAGAGGGAAAACACACAATCTTGTAAAGTCCCCTCATTCAATCCTCCCCACACCTATTGCACTTAATGGAAATGACCACACAACAGCAAAAGAAGACTTTGGAGCTAGAATCCAAGGTCACTAATCAGCCATGACCTCCTGACCATCTCCCCATCACTATTAATAGTGATTTTCAGCCACCATTAAGCACATAAGAAAAGATGCACTGAAGTGATTGAATTCTGCTATTATTCACTCTCTAAGAGCTCTCCCAAGGAACCAACAACCATTTTCCCACTTCTTTTGAGCTAAAAACACCAAAACTGGGTAGATTATGGCAAGGAGATAGCGGGTATTGATGAATACAACATTCCAAGTGGAGACAAGAGGTTGCATTTATTCCAAAGCTTCCTCTTGCATCAAGGAAAATGATCGGATCAATACAGCCAATGAAAACCTTCCTCGATAAGGTAATTTTATCAAACTTTATCTGGTCGTAGGATCTCTTGTTTGTGAAGATTCTTGTGCAATTTTAAAAATTTTCTTTAGAAACCACTTCCATTCTTCATTTTATACAATCCTAATGTGAAATAGACGTTTTTGGGTGAGAATCGATGCAAAATTGACCCCAATTGAACCCCATTCTATCCATTTTTGTAATTTTTGTCGTCTCGGTGCACTGTTAGGCCCCTTTTTGGGAGGCAAAAAGCACCGATCCCTTGTGGAAATGGAGGACTATGATTTAGTGCTAGATCCTTCAATTTATTCCCTCATATCACCGTATTTGATTTGACTCAATCTGTGATCTGGTCGATCAAACTACCCCGCGATTTCGCTCATTTGCCGGAACGGCTATGTCCAATCATCGACACGCGGCATCACGTCTAACCACACTACCAGTTGGTCCAGCGCCGCATGTTGTAACTAGATTATGAAAGAAATTAATGATTTTTTTATTTTAAAAATTAATTGAATCACCTGGAACTTCAAAAATTCATAAAAAATAAAATACTTAACAAATAATTGCCAATATGGGCTCGTTGGATTTGAATTTTAGAGTAGAATCCAACAAGCCCTAAATCCTCAAAGTTCACTAAATATTATGAGCTTAATTTGAGTTTTAGTGAAAATCAAATTTCATCAATTACTCTGAAAATACAAATTAGATTGAGCTGAAATTTTAGGGATTGAATTTCAGCTTAAATTATACCTATTATAAAAACTTCAAACCTAAATGACTTCTGGAATGGATGATATTGAATTTTGAAGCCCAAATAGTCCATTTTAATAAAATAAATTTACAAACTTTATAAAAATTATTTAAATCGGATGAAACTTTAAAAAATCATAATAAATTATAAAAATCTAAAAATGCAAATAAATACTCATTTTAAAGGTATTTCGGGGGAGGATGTAATAAAAATAATTCTAATTCATATTAAATAGTAATTAAGCCTTAATTAAAGTTTAATTACAAACTTAATTAACTTAATTAGTCCTTCATTAACTATGGGATCAATCTCAAACTTTCTGAGATTTTCTAAGGGGTTGACCTCTGCCTCTCCTAATTTTCTTGGGATTTATTGCTTGCTTAATAGAAATTAATTAATTAACCTCTACTCCAATTAATGATTAATTAATCATGTGAACATTAATGAATCAAGTAATTAAGTAATTAATCATTTGAGCAATAGTGAATGAGCCTATGGGATAAGATTGAGACCTCCTTCTTAATCTATTCCTTCAAATTCATTTAATTAATCAAGTTAATTATGGCTTAATTAATTAATTGAATAACTTAATCAATGAAACTAAGATCTAAATCATTCTAGAACTGATCACTTAAGTCTTGGGTAGACTCTTAGGTGTTCAATAACATAAGAGAATTCTAAGAAAATTATAATTGACCTACATGTGTGTGAGGGTTATAAGAGTACTTAATTAAACCCTTTAGCTCAACTAACCAATAATTATGAGCCAATTGCATTAGGTCCTTTTATTTTCATATGATCATTGTAGATTTTATTTCCAAAGCATGTGCATATCATGTTGGCTCATAATCACTTGGATAATTATACTAAAGTGACATAGGAAAGGGATAATTAATGGACTTAACTCATATTACAACCTAAATAACCCATAAAATCAACCTAATTACCTTTTTCATTAAACTAAATTGAACCAAAAACATGGGAATAGATTAGGATCAGAAAACTTTCCCTCATTTAATGAAAGATGGTATTAACAAGCTTTAATTTTCTTTAAATGCTTTTATAAAATATGATTTTCCTTAGGAATTAGTTTGATTGAATGAGATTATATCCTTATATTTAATATTTCTTGTCTAATCATGTTAAATATTGTATGTTATTTGAATCATTCATTCATGTCTTTCAAAAATAAATCAAATGAAATTTTCTTTATGTTAAACTTGCATGTGTTGAATTAAATTTATAATATGTGTGGCTATTATCACTATTAAATCAAAGTTATTTTAAAAAGTATATAAATCAACTATAATATTTGGAGTGATAATAGTTATAAATATCTATAAGCTTGCATGTGTATATAGCTTAGAACATGTGATATGGAGTTCTCTTTCTTTAGTCTACATGGATTTACATAAATTTGAATGTTAACAAATGTATAGTCCATTTGAAAAGACACAACATTTATTCATTCCACATTCCTATGTATTTTATGTTTGAATTTAGATAGAACTTTAGCTCACACATATAAATAATTCAATTAAAAGAAATATAACTTTCGCATGATTTTTCATTCTTGTAGTCATTTGTACATTTATTTGTATTTAAGAATAGTGGGTATATCTAATCTGGATATTCTGGGGACTCAAGACTTTAAGTAGCCCCAAGGAGGTCTTTACCTCACTCTCGTGGTTTAACAATGGCGAAGTATCCACTTAAAACTTGTATACACTTGTATGTGCATTTAGCTAATAAATGAAGATCTCCTTTCAATTGAAAGAAATATAATTTTTGCATAATTTTCCATTCTTGTAGTCATTTGTACATCCATGTGTATTTACAAATAGTGGATATATCTAGTCTGGACATTCTGGGGACGAGAGTATTGGCCTGATTTTTGGATGAGGTCTATATCTATATGAAATTAGTAATTATGATGTTCTAATTCCAAATAAGAACCTCCTAATTCAGTGCTTAGGACACTATACCGAGTGCCTAAGGAATCCCTTGGGTTTATTCTAACCTAGTTGACTTAGGTGAGACCCACATAGCCAAGTCAACTCATCAAAAATTTAAACCTAATTAAAATTCAATTCAAAATTGAATTTGAATCAAGACTCAATCAATCATCAATTTAAGATGATTGAATTCAAAATTAAAAGGTTTAAATTAAAATCCAACACTTTGAATTCAACTACTTGGTATCGATTTCAATTTTCAATCCAAGTCAAATGGATTCAAACCCAATCTCAAATAAATTTGAGATTAATTTGGGCATGTAATACATTAATTCAAACTAGGATGATAATGCCATAAATCACTAAACAATAAAAGAAAAAAATGGAATTTCAAAATCCAAAAGAAAAATGGGAAGAAGGGAAATGCAAATTCCACTCTTCCCATGCAAAGTCATCGCACCTCTTATGGATGGTTGCCTTCAAGTGAAGGCCAACAAAAGCAAGAGCCAAGGACAAGTTGGCTTCAAGGGAAGGAAGAAGAGAAGAATAAGCAAAAAAAGAGAGAATAGAGGATCGACCAAGAGGAAAATCAAGCAAGGAGCCTTCCTCTCTCTCATGTGAACATCCCAACATGTTAACAAGGCCAAGTGGAGTTGATACCCCTTGCCATGAAGTGGAGTGAGGAGACCACCAAAATTCTTCAATATAGGATTTTTGGCCACCTATTCCCTCGCCCATTTTCATTCCAAAAGCTTCACCAAGGCAAGAGATGAAGTTCCCAACCATTCCCCGACCTTCTCACCGCTGGCACGCCGATGAACAGATGAAGGTCCGCCCTCCAATGGTGAAATCTAAGGGAATGGATTTCACCCCAAATTGAAGTTACCAACACATTCTAGGGGCTGAATTGAGCTCGAATGAAACTCCACCCATCCCCTCACTGACCAGAAGCCAGAGAATGACCAACGTCGCCTTGGACCAAACCCATATTGGTTTAGGGAGCAATTTAGAAGGAGACAACTTGTTCCCTTTGGTGCACAAGCTTCTTGCATCATTCCGAAGCTAATGGAATTCATTTCATCACCGGAGATTGCCGAATTGGATGTTCGCCACTAATACACTCTCATTTTTTCCATTAAACTTTTGATTTTCATCATTTTTGAAGGAAACTAGATCCAAAGTGTGATCAAGCCTCTTAGATTGGTACGATTTCCTTCCATGATCATTTTGCAATTAAAATCATATGAATTCGTTGCTTGGATCACTGACAATCAAGAAAAAACCATGGATGGGTCTCGGTTTACGCAGTCCGGGTAACAGACACAATCTTTGTCATTCATTCCTTCTAAAAGGAACGACGGCTCGGATCTAGCGACCGCTCGATTTAAATCCCTTAGGACCCGCAGATTGATAGTGGACCGTTGGTCTCTGACGGTCCGCACTCGCCGTCAACCACCAAATGATCCATGTGGATCCGGTATGGACCAATGCAAAAAAACCGACACATACGTGGCATGGTTTAAAAGGAAATTGATTTGAATTTAAAAAATTACTAAAATTACTAAAACTTCTAAAAATCATAGAAAATTCAATATAAAAAAAATTTCAAATGAAGGCTATGGATTCATCTTGATGAGTTGAAGATACAAAAATTAAATTCCCCAAATTATTTTGGGTATTGTAGCTTTAATTTGGGTTTAAATGAAAACCATTAAACCTTACTCTTAAACCACAAATCCAATTGATTTGAAACTTTGTGGAAATGAAATTAGGGTTAAAACACACCTTACGTAAATTGTTCATATTTTATTTCACTATATTTTATGGGAAATGAAAATTTAAACCTAAACCTCAATCTTAATTAAATAAATTAATTTAAAATGAAATAATTAATAAAAATGAATCAGAAAACTTTAAATTAACCTAATGAACCCTAATGAACATTAAAATATTAAAGGAACTTAGTTAAACTTAATAAATCACAATTTGACTTAATTAAGCAATTAATTAAATTAATTAATTCAAATAATTAACGAGAATTTAATTAAATCATAATAAATCAACCAAATGTCCAAAAATATGGATGAACCCTCATTGCAAACATATTTCAGAGAGGAATCAATGAAAAATGAAACCTCTAAATAAATTTCATTAAATTAAGCACAATTTAGGTTTTAATGAAATAATTAAAAATTTAGTTACACCCTAATTATAAATCTAATCAAAATAAAACTTTGGAAACATGAAATTGGCATATAACCCCACTTGCAAGAAAATTTTGAAACCTAATTGATCTTTGGATTGGGAGTTGTTGAATTTCCAAATTCCTAGATCAATATTAAATCCATAATAAATATGAAAATCCATTAATTCATTAAATCATGAAATAAATTGAACTAATCTAAATCAAACATCAAAAATACTTAAGATAATTCTCCAAATAGCCTAAGTCAAATGATTAATCAATTTCAAACTTAAGGACTAATGAAATTAAAACTTAAATTAATGAAATATTTAATGAAATCAAATATTTAAACTTAAATCACCAACTCTTAATGAATCCTTACATCTCTAATGAATCAAATCAAATTAATTCCAATCTTAACCTAGTACTTTAGGTTAACCTAAACTAAACCAAATGAAATCAACATGACTTAATCCAAAGATTAATGTAAACCAAATGAACTAATTCAAACAAAACTAATTAAATTAAATTAAATCAAATAATCCTATTCAAATAAAATCAAATAAAATAATTCAAACCAAACTAAATTGAAAACTAAACCAAGAATGAAAATCAAATTCAATTTCCAAAGAAAAGAAATGAAATATCAATTCAAATCCAAATTCAAACAAACTAAATGAAATCATAAGGATTAATTAAGATACTTATGAATCTTAGTTAGACCTTTAGAATGAATCTTCATCTTAAGATGATGATTTTATTATATTAGGAATTAAGATGTTGAATAGGGTGAGTTCCATCCAAAAATAGAATCCATTCTACTCTTCATTCTTGAAAATCTAAACATCACTTTAACTAAATAAAGTGAAAATAAAATGAAACTAAATCACTAAATCATTTGAATTGAAACCACCCAAAGGTAAAATTCAAACAAACTCAAATCCCAAATTGAAACTTGAACTAAAAGAGGCTTAGTAAATACTATCACACAAGACTATCTTCTACACAAACACACACACTAGATCATGTAGGTCACGAACCTTAGATTTAGGTTAGATTCGTGATTCTTTTTAGTTCTGCAATGTGTTATATGTATGCTTCACATGCATGGTGTTTTTTTACTTTGACAATTCCTAGGCTTGTTTTCCCGTTAGACTAGATGGTAGGGATTTCTTTCTAGAACTAACTCTATTTTCTATAGGGGACTATATTAAAGAGATTTCTATCATAAATAAATAAATAAATATAATAAAATTATTATCTGCTTGCAGGTGCTAAAAAATCCCTTAACATAGTCCATAAGACAGGTGGGTTTGGAAAGCAACTAATGCTAAGACCATATGTTTGTAAAATATAACTATTGTGTGCTATTTGTATTTCCTAACATATATTTTGCAAGACTTTAGATTTCTTTTTGAATTTTAAAATATAAATTTGAGCTTAGAATTAGGTTAGGATCTATGGGGTCTAGGATTAGCGAGCTAACCTACTAGGATAGTGCATGGTCCCTTGTGGGGCAGGGATGTCGAAGAAGGAGAGGATGCTAGAAAGAAGACCCATAGATCTAGACTTGTAGTTCTAGCCTATATAAGGGGAACTTGCCCTTTTTTTTCTTCCAGGGTTAATACATTGCCATTTCTATAAATTTAAATTGGCTTGATTTATTTTGGGTGTGCAATAGAATCAACCTACTTTTCTATGTTTCTTTCTGTGTTATGTTTTCTTATGAATGAAAGCCTCGACGATTAGGCTCATAGGAAAAACTAAATTGTTTACCCAACTTAAATCTAAATAACTAAAATAAAAATAAATACAACTTGTAACTTCATATAATTAAAGCCTTAGGCACAATAAAAAATTAATTAGAAACCACCAGGGATAAAATCATGAAATCATATTCTTTTCATTCTTTAAATTAGGCAACTTCACCCATTGCACATAAGGGGCATCTGTCTTGTGAGGATGACCACCTTCTTAGGGAAGCCTACCTTCTATTATTGATTTGGCCTATAACCATTTCTAATTGCATGACATTAGGCATAAATGCATACCCATGGACTAAAAGAAATCTTGAGTAAAAATTTGTAAAATCTGAAAAATATGCATTAGTTAGATGCATCTTCATACCCTACATGATTTTAAGGATTAGGGAGTGAGTCTAGATTCATAGATTCTATTTACAAAAAGGCAATAGCTTGACCATCTTGCATTCATGAGACTTAGCTTAATGAATTTAAAATGCTTAGAGGTAGCCAGCCTCTCAGTGTTGTAAGTCCAGAAGAGTCAGGGATAAGTTAATTCCCTCAAGTGAGAGAAATTATCAATAATTCCAAAAAAAGAATGAGATCGAGCATCTGATATCTGTTAGAAGCACATGTAGACTTGGTTCTGAAGCATCCATTTTAAGAATAAGTCTTCAACACTAGGCATTTCTATAATCTTTTGTTGCTAGAATTTAAGTCCTAGATTTCTAAGAAAATGTCAACTCAAAATCTAAATTAAATTCCAAATTTAAAGCCCAATTATAAGATTGTTGAGATGTCTACTAGGAATCCCAATATCAATAGACATTTCTTACTTCATCCCAATTGGCTTCCAAAATAACTCTCCCCAATTTGGACCGTTCCCAATTGAAATTATAAAAATCAATCATTTGAAAACCACCTTAGAAATCTTAAAATAATAACTTATTTCTTTAATAGAGTATTCTTAGGAAGAGACATTCTTAAGATGTAATTACTTACCTCTATAATCATGAAGCAATTTAAAATAAACCATGTTCTACTTTCTCATGTGGTTCAGGGGAAAAATCTCTAGTACACGAAAGACCCATTAGCCTTATGAGTCTTTTATTGAAATGATCGAATCCATTATAGGAAAACACGTTTATCTTCTGAGATAATTTGCTTATTACTTAAGGACGTATTACTGACCTCGCTTTTGGAGTGAGCTCTCAACTTTCTCATCATAGATCAAGGACTCTTATAGAAAGATCCAAGTCTTAGACTTAGTGATTAGTGAACACTTAACCTAACTCTAGAGACTTAGAAGAGTTAGCCATAGGAATAGGTTATGCCTTAGGGATTTAGAAGGACTTGCCTACCCTATAGCCTAAACCCAATCCTTGCTTCCTTATTCCAAACCAAACATCAAATTCAAATTCAAATTCCAAAATCAAATCCAACTATCAAATGATTGAAATCCATGATTAAATTCAAACTCCAAACCCCTTCTTAAGCTCTTTGATTTTATCTTATGCTCTTAGCCATAACCAAATTCAAATCAACCCCAATCCAATTAATTTTCTCAATTATCAAATTAAATCTCAAATAAAATTCCAAATCATAAATCAATTCCAAACTCCTAGTGATTGAAACCCATAATCAAATTCAAACTCCAAATTACCTTCTTAAGCCATATGAACCACCTTCATATGCTTAGCCAAAACCCCCCTTTAAACCAAATCAAACTTGATTTGTTTGTTTATAAATCAATTATTCTTTCATTCATATTCACAAATATAAATAAAATATAAATTCAAATGGCCAAAATAAAACCCAAATCAAATCAAATTCCCAATTTTAGCCCTTTTAGCTAAATTTTTGAACTTGGCTAAATGATACCCAAACCAATTCAAAACTCATGGATTCCTTCATGATTCAAACATTCCTACAATCATTGTCCCAAATATAAACATAAACCACCATTATCAAACAAAACCCAAGTCAGCCCAAGTCAAGTCCATGTTGACCCTTTTGGCTTGAAATTATCATATGAATCAAAACCCATTTAGCTCCAAACTACTTGCAATTGGATTTATATTTCAATCCTAGGCTCATGTATGAGTTCAACTAAACTTGAATCAAGCCATAATCATGCCACCAATTAATGCATTTAGGCTCACTTGACTCAAAGTAGCCTAAAGGAATCTTTTTGAGCCAAGTTCTAATCCAACCCAAATTGGATTGAACTAAGCCCCTCTAAACCTCACAACATAACCAACAACCACCCTAGGGTGATCAATTGCTTTAAATTGGGTCAAACCAAGTCAACCTAAAGCTTTGACCAAGTCAACACTTAACCCAAATGAAACCCAAACTAGCCAAAATACAGACTAAGCCAAATTGATTGAAACCATTAATTCAAACCCACTCATAATCAATGATTGAACATGACCAAACCTTCACTTAAGCCAAACCAAGCCCAATTGGCCATTTGACCCAAGTTTACCCAAATTGGCCTAAAAAGCCAAAATATGTCAAATCACAATCTAATCCAAATTGATTGCAACCAATGACTCAAGTTCATCCCAAATTGATTATTGAACTTGACCAAATCCATAATTGAGCCCAATTTGACCAATTGGTCAACTTCACCAAACCTAGCCCAAATTGACTTAAAGGGTCAAATTAGAAAATCCAAATTAAATATAAATTAAACCAAACCAAAGCCTACAATCACCTTCAATTAGCCAATTGAACTTGACTCAATATCCAACCCAGCTCAATTTGGTCAATTGGTCAAATTGGTCAACTTGACCTATTTGACCTATATGAACTCAGATGAGCCATAATCAAATCCAAAGCAAATTGAACCAAACCAATGACACCAATATACTCCAAATAGTCATGTGCACTTGACCAACCCTTGGTTTGACCAATTTGACCAAATTGGTCAACTTGACCACCCACCAATTTGACCTAAATAGGTCAAATTAAGCCAAATCAAATCAAATAAACTCCAAACCACTTAAAATTTTGGCTAACCCACTTTTGACCCATTTTAAATCTACCCAAATCAAACTCATAGCCAAAAGACCACTTTGACATTGGGTCTAGGGCATCCCATGAGATAAGACACATGCATATTTGGTCATTCCCTCCCCTTGGCACTTGGCACCCATTCATAGGTCCACCTAAGCACCAAGGACAATGGCTGACCTGACCCAAAGGTGGTTGGGTAGGCCATGACTCATGAGAAGGTGAAATCACTTCCCCATTGCCATTAGAGCATTTCAAACCACAACTCCCATGGCAGCCACCTCCCACCCTTCCTCCACTCATGTAGCGGAATGATTCTCTGCTCAAATCGAGCTTCCCATCCTAGCCATTGATCCACCAAGTTGAAACCATCACCACCGTCCAAGCCAAGGAAGGAGGGAGTATACCCCCCTTCATTCGTAGAAATCTGTGGCCAAAAATTTATGGGCAATCTATGGGGTTCAAAAATTATCCACTGACTTCTCGCATTGAGAGATTTTGATTTAATGTGTTTGTGTAATTTTCAAAAGGCAGATGGAATACTAGATAAGACACTACCCAAAGATTTTGTTCTCATTTTGTGAGGACTTAAGATCTAGTTCCAAGTTTTCTATAAGCACAAGCACCTATAGTTAGCCCTCTCAATGCTGAGAGAGAACTTTCGATTAAGGCTAATTGTTAGATCGCTAAATGCATAGCATATAGTAGTAGTATGTGGAGTTTTGATTTCTCATTTAGAATTCATGAAATTCACCATTTTATCTTAAAGCGGATGGTTGGGGGAATGATGACATGCGATCTAGATCCCATGGTTTTATCATCCGTTATCGTGGTCCCTTGTCTACTTACTTAAAGGAGGTAGTTGACCCAAACGATAAGGATCCTCATCAACAACACATGGGTTACATCATCCAAGGTGCTAAATATCTATGGACAACCCCCTAAGTGCTCACAGACTTATAAGATTTATTGATGAACTTGGGTCAATTACAATTCAAGTGATCATAATTTCATCACTTTCTAGCTACATATAATGTGATTATGTTCCATTATCCCGAGCATAAGATCTTCTTCAGAGAAAGTGGCCATCGGGAGGTCTTGAGCTTGCAAAACTTCAAGCAGGCATCATTCTACAAAATAAGCTTCATATCTATTTGGATCTTTAAGAGCTTGAATCAGCATTTCTCAAAGGTCCTTCGACATCAAGAGAGCCTCGTACACACTCAATTATGCGGGGATCTTTCTCAGATATGATAGGATATTATAATCGATTCCTCAACTTGAATTTGCTTTCTTTTTATGGTCTTTAAGGATGATATCTTTGTTAACTTCAAAATTTTATCTTCATTTATCATTTTGTGCTTATTGAATGACCCTTTCCATAATGGAGGCGGTAGTATCTTACCACTCCTTAGTT
This sequence comes from Cymbidium sinense, assembly GCA_021442155.1. NCBI lineage: Eukaryota > Viridiplantae > Streptophyta > Magnoliopsida > Asparagales > Orchidaceae > Cymbidium > Cymbidium sinense. Next base: position 98,889,068 of record CM038220.1, on the reverse strand, counting down.
GCACTTGAACTAATTTATTTGGCTCAGACTCTTCAAATGAGGTAGCTCCTTCGGAGTCACCATCTACTCGGTGGATTGAATGGATACTTCAGAGTCACTGCTAACTTCAAGAAGCTCATTTGGGATGTATTTGAAAGCTCAGACTCACCCTCATCGAGAAAATATAAGACTTCTTCTGAACTGTCTTCTGTTTGTCGCACCATCAAGCATGACTTTGATGTTATGGGCTTAGGAGTTATCCTGCTTAGCGGGACAAACTACTTGATTTTATTTTTACATAATGCAATTTTTAAAGCTGCTTGATTCCAATTATCTAAGGATGGATCACATTAGGTGTTGACACCACAAAAATAACTCGACATGTTTCTCTAACAAGCAAGTCTTCATTACTATTTCCTTCTTCATTTGACTCAATGATCCAAAGTCTTGACATGTAATCAACAAGTCTGATAGTCTATCTCATCGGTTGATAATACTCTTCTAGATTATTGATGATCTTTTGAGTTATAGTTCTCTTCTTGATCTTCTTTTTCTTAGTCGATTTCTTTGATTTATGAGGTCTACATTTAGCTGACTGCTCCTCGTGTTATGATGGAGTAGCCTTATCAAAATGCTTCTGAAAAGCTAAAATGCTTGGTTTAGTCATTTCTTTTAAGTCCAATATAGGTTCAAGTGGTGATTTCCACTTAACACTAGGGACATCTTTTAGCTGCTTCAATATTTTTATGGTCTTCTTAGAGACTACTGTCTCCCATTGCTCTTCTTGTATTACTTTTTTTTTGCTTTCTCTTCCATTGATGGTATTAAAGTGGACATAACCACTTTAGCATATTCTCTTTTAGGATGAACGGGGACACTATCAGATAATGTGAATTCACCCTTTCTATATTTTTCTCCAGCCAATCCTTAAAGACATAGCAATCTTCAATCGAGTGGATAATCACCTAATGATATGGACAATATTTTGGATTATCAGTTTGACCTGACTCTTTGGGTCTTTTTCGATTCCAATAATTCTAATCTTTCTTTAAGCGCTTGGTGGAATGACTTAGCCACACTTTCCCTCTTGGAAGAGTATTCCTTATTCATCTTATCTTTTAGAGATAAGCGTTATTCAAAGATCTCTTATTGATTGCTTTGATTGGGGGTTAATTGATTGCTTTCCCCCTTCATCCGCATAATCTGGTTGTTTTTCTTTATCAACATTATAAGTTGCTCTCTTTCTACTGCCTGTAGAAGGTTGTATGAGACTCATTCCTCCTTGAGTTTGAGAATTTATTCTTCTTAAACTTTTCTAAGTGACCCTCAGGTTTTGAGCAATTCAACTTTTGGAACTTTGCCACTCGGTCCAATAACTCTTGAAATGTTGAGATAGAGGCCATACATAAATATGGTGCCATCTTATCATCCATGTTACCCATCAACAATTGGATTGCATGTTCCTCGTGTAGCTGTTGTTCACATTTCATGCTCATATTTCACCAACGTGAAATATATTTAGTCATGGACTCATCTTTTCTTCTTCATTCTTAGGTGAGGCCAGCAATTGTAATCTTTTTGATTACACTAACAAATCGATTGATGAACATCATCTCTAATTCAGAAAAGTCTTGATTGAGTCATTAGTATTCAGCGTACCATTCAAAAGCAGTTGAGGTTAAAATTACTAACGAATTGGCAGAATTGTAGTGCATATGTTTACCTCATTTTTAGAATGAGCTCTCAATCCTTCCATCTTAGACATAAGATTCCTCTTAGACTTTAAGAGATCCTTAGTCTTAAGACACATCTAGTGATTAGGTGGATACTCAACCTAACCCTAGAGACCTAGAAGAGTTAGCCATAGGAATAGGTCATGCCTTAAAGGTATTAGGAAAATTTGCCTACCCTATAGCTTGAACCACATTCCTTACTTCCTTCCTTCAAGTCAAACCCCAAATCAAATCAACATCAAACCTAAATCAATTCCAGCTTATATGATTTACTCCAAACTCAAATCAATGCCAAATGACTGAAACCCATGATTGAAACTTTTGATTGAAGCTTATGATTGAAATTCCAAGTTCAAAATATTTCCTAAGTCCATTAATTCCCTCTTAAGGACTTAGCCTAAATCAAATCTAAATCAATTCAAACTCATGAAATTTTCTCACAACCCATTTATATTCTCATTTATATTCACACATATAAATGAAATATAAATTCAAATCAATCAAATCAAATTCCAAATTCAAATCCAAATTACAAATCTTTCCTAAGACTTAGCCTAGATCATGTTCAAATCACTTCAAATCTTTGAAATTTTCTCATAACCCAATTATATTCTCATTTATATTCACATATATAAATGAAATATAAATTCTAACAACCAAAAGCAACTCCAAAAATCAAACTCAAATTCAATCAAAATCCAACCTAAGCCTTTCAAGTCAAAATCTTGAACTTAGCCAAATCAATTTCACATCAAGCGAAAATCTTGATTTTTTTAATGATTCAATCAATCCTTCAATCATGAATCCAAATATAAACACAAACTTCAATCATCAAATCAAAACTCAATTCAAAAATCAAATCAAAATCAAACCCATGTTCACCCCTTGAACTTGAAATTGTCAAGTGAATCAAAACTCATTTGACTTCAAACCACTTGCAAATGGATTTATATTTCAATCATAAGTCCATATGTGACTTCAATCAACCTCAAATCAAGCTTTGACCAAAGCCATTTGATCCACTTAGGCTCACTTGACCAAAAGTGACCTAAAGTACCCTTATGAGCTAAATTTAAATCCTATCCAAATTGAATTGAACTAAGCCCACCTAAGCCTATCATCATGATCAACAATCATCATGAGATGATCAATCACTCAAATTTATTCAAATCAAGTCAAACCTAAGAGTTGACCAAGTCAACACTAGGCCAAAATGAAACCCAACATAGCCAAAATCCTCCAAAGGCCAAATTGATTGAAACCAATGATCTAAGTTCATTCATGATCAATGTTTGAACTTGACCAAATCAACATTTGAGCCTAATCTAGCCCAATTGGCCACTTGACCCAACTTGACCCAACTTGACCTAAAAGATCAAAATGGGTAAAAACTTGATCTAAGCCAAATTAATTGAAACCAATGGGTCAAGTTCATTCCAAAATGATTGTTGAACTTGACCAAAGCCTCAATTGGCCAACTAGACCTAACCTAGCCCAATTGACCATGAACCCAACTTGACCTAAAGGGTCAAATTGAGCCAAATTCAAACAAAACCAAAATTGATTTGAAACAAAGATACCAATCCATTTCATATGACCAACCAAACATGAATCAACCCATGACCAAACCCAGATAGGTCAAATGGGTCAATTTGGTCAACTTGACCAATTTTACCTAAATGAACTCAATTGAACCAAATTCAAATCTAAACCAACTTGAATCAAACCAAAGCAACCAAAACATTTCAAATGGTCATATGAACTTGACCCAACCCTTGGTTTGACCCAATTTGACCAATTGGTCAACTTGACCCAAGTTGACCCATTTTGATCTAAATGGGTCAACATGAGCCAAATCAAATCAAACCAACTCCAAATTCAATGAAACTTGGTCTAACCCATTTTTCAAACATACTAAACAAATTCAAATTGAAATCCAAGCTAAATGACTTTTAAACATTAGGACATAGGGTAAATTTTGGCTAAATCCACTTCAAATTTGGTCAAATCCTCTCCACAACCACTTGGCACCCAGCCCAATGGGTTTGAGTCTGCCCAACCAAGTCTAAGGCTAAAATCGACCACCTCCTTCAAATTAAGCACATTAAAATCCTTCCTCCACTCAATTAAACACATGGCCACTTTCCACTACCCACACTACCCCTTGGCCAAACGACCCATGTGCAAGCCCTAAATGGCCTAACAACCCATTGCATGAGCTCAATTGGATCAAAATGGCAAATGAAGGCATGGTCGCCCAGTCCTTCAAGGGGGAGATATACTCCCCCTAATTTGAATTGAATCCGTCGATCCCCAATTCAATTGAGTAAGAGGAAGCCAGATAAGTCATTTCCCAACCTCCCTAAGCTCTCTTAAGCATTTCCCAAACTCCATATTATCGATTTTCAAAGCTTGAAAATAGGGGAGCTCCACTAAAAATTCAACTTACTGTACACTTCAAATCAACCCATTTCCCTTTGCAAGCTCCATCACTGAGCTCAATCGAACTTTCCTAAGCTCTTTCCTAAGTTCTAAAGGCACAGGAAGACCATCCTTGATCAAGACCGAGCTCAATTCAAGGAGGAGTTGGCCCATAAGAGGATCCACCCAATCTCAAGACCTCAAACTCTCAACAAAGCTTCATATCCACTCGATGAAGCCTCTCCAAAGAATCGAGCATCGATGATCACCTCCAAAAAGGTTACCCATTAAATTGAGCTTAAGTTCAATGTGGTTTGGTCCTTTATGAAGTAAAGTTTAATCCCATGAAAATTTAGCCATTAGATGTGTTTGCCTTTGTGCTTAGATGGAGTGGAGAAGTTTTGGATCAATCCAAGCTCAATCGAGCTCAAATCATCCTCTAGAAGATGGGATGTCCATTCTTCATAGAAATACAAGGATAGATCATGGGTCATCCATCCGCACATATTGGCTGGACGGTCATGATTTAAGACTCGTAGATCCCATGTTTAATCCCTTAGATCCGTAGCTTTAACTTCAACAGTCTGATCCTTGATCGGATGGGTGAGGAGAAAGCGCATAGCACCATCACTGATGCAGTGCTATGATGTGACTATTTTAATATTGAATCTCGTCGTGCCATGTGGAAAGCGCATGCCGCATCAGTGACCCACATGGTGTCGATGGGATTAAACTATTAATTAATGGTATTAAATCATTAACTAACCATGGAAACTTCCTAAATTCATATCTAAGCCTAGAAAAATCAACAAAATATGAAATAGAATGCATTGGATATATAATTGAACATAAAATATTCTAAAAATGATTTGAATGGATTTGAAATAGTGCTTTTCTTTGGATTTGGGTTTTATTAGGAATATTATTTTATTAATTACCCTTTAATTACTCCACTGATTAATCCAAAACTTCTTATGCATAGTTAGTGGGATGACTCCTGCCTCCCCTAATTTTCTTGGAATCTATTAGTGGCGTAATTAGTGGAATTGCTAGTTCATTCCTTAATCACTCCCTTAATATAATTAAGCTTAATTAAGGGTATAATTAGTGGTTTAACCATCTGATTGAATCAATTAAGTTTTGCTTTAGTGAATATGAGATTTAGAGAATAATTTTGGATATTTTTCTTAATATATTCCTTAATCCTCTTTCTTCCTTAATCTAACCTTAATTAAGGGTTAATTCACTAATTTCCTCCTTAATTAATTTTATAAAATTCTATGACTTTCTAGAACTCAATTAATCTATCTTGGGTAGATGCTTAGGTGTTTAATAACCTAAATATATTAAGGAAATCAAAACCCAACTCACATGTGTGAGAGGGGTTATGAAAGTACATAAGTTAAACCCCTTAATTTAATTAATCATTAATCAAGAGCCAATTGCATTAGGCCCTTTTCTTTTCTAAGTGAATTGTTGATTTAGATTCCTTGCATGGTTTTATGTCATCTCATTGGCTCATAATTATTTGATTTAGTATGCTAAAGTGGTATAGGTAAGGGATAATTAACACACTTAATTCATACCTTAACCTAACCAAAGCATAAAATTAATTTAATCACCTAAAAATTAAAATAAAATAAAAAACATATGTGGGAATAGGTTAGGAACAGAAATCACCTCACATTTCTCTAAATTCAAACTCAAAACAAAATCAAATCTTCTTTAAAATAACTTAATTTGCTTTATGCTTTCTTATTTCATAAGATTGTCTTTAGAATTAGAATTGAATGTGTTTACATGCTTTCATCACTTTAGTTCTTTCTTAACATGCTAAATTTGTATGTCATATGAATTTCATACATTCATCCTTTTCAAAAATCAAATTAAAAATGAAATGTTTTCTTTATGTAAAATTGCATGTTTTGGCTAAAGTAAAAAAAAAATATGATTGGCTATTATCACTATTAAATCCAAAAAAAATTTAAAAATCTACAAATCAAATACCTAAAACTGAAAGTGAGCCACTTATAATTATTATAAGATTTCATGTGGATATAAATATGAAGATGTGTATAGTGTGGCTTTCCTTCTTTTTTTCTTTTAGCATAGTTTTGAATATGATTTGGCAAGTTCATTTGAAAAGGACACAACACTTGCCTAATCCCCTACTCATTCTTATGATATAATCCAAGAAGGAGATCCATACTTGTACATATAAATTGTATAAACTAAACAAATCAACCAACACAAACTTTTTGCATCTTTCTTTTAGGATTTTGGAATGAATATTATGGGGGATTAGGATGAGCATTGGTCATAAGATTACATCTTTTGTACCATATGAAGCCTTTGTAGCAACCACCTTCCAATTATCCAAAGGAAGGAACCAAAAGAAGAAATAAGAAAGAAGAAAGAAGAAAAGAAGAAAAGAAGAAATGAAGACCCCCACAACATGAATTTCCTTACTTGATTATAAATTAATTCATTTTGTAATCCAGGTTGTATAAGGGCAGAGCTTGGATATCCAATTTATTTTTGAGTTTGTGCAATGGTGCCTGACCACAAATGACATTTTATTCTTTTGCTCTAGCTTTAAAAAATGTGTGATGTTTTGTTTAGCTTGTGCATTAAGATGGCATGTTTTCCTAATTTCTTCCTTGCTTGATGTATGGCTTGGATGTCGATTAGACTCTTAGAGAAAGATAAATCTTCTACTAAATTAATCAACTCAAAATTAAAAATAAAATTACTTATAACCTCATTTGAAGCCTAAGTTAAAATCAAGATAAAAGAATTAGCAACCCCTTAGCTGGATGAGTATTTCTTTTATAACATCATGCATAAAAAGTCATATTGATTCACTCTTAATTGAAGGGCTTCCACCTTTTCTAGAGAAACTTGCCTTGACTTTTGAGAGCCATGGTGGAAACACACCTCCTCCCTTCTCGTTGATTTTGGCCAATAATCTCACTTCTCATGCATTAGGCATATGAATCCTATAATCTTGAGTCAAATGATTATCCAAAAATAAAAATAACATGTAATATATTTTGCATTAGATCTAGGACATTTTTCATGCCCTTACATGATTTAATCTCTTAGGGAGTGAGTTTATGGACTTAGTCTCTTTCTATATAAATAATAACTTAGCTATCTTGCTTAAAGCATATGACTTACCTACATGAATTTAAAATCATAGGAGGAGATAGTTGGCAGTTGTAAGTCCAAGCAAATGAGTGGTTTGGCCTCTCTTATAGAGGTAAACCAAATACCCATTTTCATCTTAGATTTAGGTCATGCTTTTAGCCCTCGCCAAAGCTCCCTATATTTAGGTTCTAAGGTTGCTTCTCCCTTCTATGGGCCATAAGCATAAATCCTCACCTCAGGTATTTTCATAACCTTGTATTGTGGAATCATAATCCCTAAACTTCTAATAAAAATTCAACTCAAATAAATAATTCAATTTCAAAAACATAAAGCCCAACCATAGGATAGTTTGAGATGCTCACTAGGTTTCCTAGCATCGTGAATATCTCCTACTTATCTTTCTTTGGATTTAATAATAACTCTTTCTCTTTGATCAATCCCATTTGATCTTCCAAAATAAACTAATTGATTGATAGTCCCACCTATTAAAATCTTTGGAACAATGATCATTTACCTTGTGAGAGTATTCCTAAAGAATCCTTCCTTAGGATGTAATTAACTATGGGGGCTTTCCCCTATAGGGAACTTAATGAACCCGATTTAAAATAAACCCTACTTTACTTTTCCATGTAAAGTAAAGGAAGAATCTCTAGTACATATGCAGACCCATTATCCTTAGGAGTCCTTGTTGAAGTGATTAGGTCCATTGTAGGGTGGTGACTTTTATCTTTCAAGATAGTACACCTTTCCTCACTGTCATACCCGATCACCCTCAATAATAACATCGGTGGATCTATGTGGTGTCAAAAATGCATAAAAAGAAAATTATATTTCTATCTTCATTTTATCCCGCATAGAGTGAAGATGGAAGCATACATTTTCTTTAGAAATCTATTAAAAATTTCACCATAGCATCATTGCCTCTTATTGCCACATGTTGCTTTGAATTATGCCAGGTGTTGTGTGGGGTTCCCAATGTCATTGAATGTATTTAATTTAAGCATTGAATAACCCTTAGGGTATACCACTTGATTGTACTCTATCGGATATGGACCACCTTTGCTTACCAATTTTTCTTCCTGGTCAGTGGCAATGATAGCTTTGATCTTTTCATTTATAATTATTTCCAATTGAGATGTTATCACAAGATCAGATATGTTAGGCACATCTTGAGGTATGGGTTGAGAAGCTAGCTGATTGACTTCATTTCGCCATCGATGCATTTGTGCTTCGAAAGCTTAAGGCATTGAGTCAACTAGTAGACCAGTAGATGTAGCATTAGCTGTTGGATGGTTGGTAGGTGGAGTAGATGCTGGCACTGCAGTCGCATTTGTCTGCATCATCTGTAGCATCGCATTCATTTGTGTCATCATTTGGTTCATCTTTACATTTAACTAGATGATCTCCCTATTCTTTGCCTTCATATGCATTGCATTCATTTCGGCATTTGGGCTAATGTGGTAATGTCGGCAAAGAGAGAGTTATCTTCTTCTCTTTCCAGTTCTTCCTCCTCTTCATCACCTGAGGACGTGCTTAAAGCTCCTCCTTTGTTTGCTCAAGAGCTGGTTCTCCAATATGAATAGGAGGTGCGGCTCCATGCCATCTATGTTGGTGCTATCGTGCACTAGATAGTTCTCATACGTGCTATACAACATACACTACTTCCACTTCCATAGTATCTTCATCATATTCTTCATCATCTTGTAATTTGACTTCAGAATGTCTCCTCTAATGAATTTTTGGCTCTAAATTTGAGACAAACCTCTCTTCAACCAGAGGCTATGATCAAAGTCAACTTTCTCTCATGAAGATTTAGTTGATCGATGATAGATTCCCTCGAATGTTCACCTAGGTGTCGATCATCCTGTGATCCATCATCATAAGATTTCTTCTTTTGAACCCATTTTTGTTAGTTTTATCATTAGTGGATTTTCGGGAGTGTGAACCAAATGTCACACCTTTTTTTTTATTTTCAATGGTTTCTCTTGGGTCCTTAGCCTCCAAGGTTGCATCCCCTTCCATCGGGACCTTTTGAAAGCAGATTCTCTGATATATGGTCAGGGTGTCATGCTTTGATTCTCATCATATGGGATTTGCTTGAATCAATTACGAGGTCTCACAATATGTGGTAATCTATCTGATGAAACATTATCATCTTCAATTATTATAGGCCTTTGGACTCTTCTTTTCAATAGGCCTATTTCCTTGGCAACTTTCAGCACTCGATGCACTCTAGCAAATAAGGTTTCAAGAATTTTATTTTGGGGCACTAGAACTTGATGCAGTGGTGGATGCTTAAGTCTTGAAGGAAAAGAATTAAATAAAAATCTAAAATATACTTAAGTGAACCTTTCCAAATATCAAAGAAAGGTAATGAGTATAAATTCCACCTAATCTTGTACCCAATGGAGTCGCCACAAATCTATGGGCTCCAAAAATTTGCCATCGACCTCTCAACAATTGAAGTGAGTGATTTAAGTGTCGATGTAATTTTAGAAGGCAGATGAGATAGTAGATAAGACACTACCTAAAGATTTTGCCCTCATTTTATGAGGACTTTAGATCTGGTTCCAGGTTTCTTACAGGAATAAGCACCTATAGTTATTTACCCCTCTCAATGCTGGGAGAGAAATTTTGATTAAGGCTAGTTGTTAGGTCTCTTAATGCGTACCGTATAGTAACAGCATATGGAGTTTAAAATTTGGAGTTTAGAATTTATGAAATTCATCATTAATAGCTTAAATCGGATGGTTGGGGGAATGATGATGTGCCTGATCTATATCCCATAGTTCCGTCATCCCAGGCTGTTGTGGTCCCTAGTCTACTTAGTGAGAGAGGTAGTCAACCCAACTTAATCCAAAGATCCTTATCAGCAATACATGGGTTACGTCATCCAAGAAATCCTTATAAACCTGGGGTGGTGTTTGTCTAAAGAGATAATCTTAAATCTACCTTAGCTGATAGAGGGCTTTGTGCCTATAAAATATGCCCTATAATTCATAACTCAAAGGGCTGAGCCATTGGGGAGCATATAAGCTACAATCGATCGTAATATAAAGGTGTCATTTGGAGGCAAACACGAATTAGAGAACTCTGGTCATAATCGCATCATATGTGGATCTTACTGACCAAACCATGCGTGGATAGAGGACATGGGCCACGTTCATACTAGCATGAGGTTATTTGATTTTGAATATAGTGATTTATTTGACTTGACATTAACTCCTTTATGAGCTAGAGTTTTCTTAATATGTCATCCCCAACAAATAATGGTGGATCGATGGATGAGTGGATGAGTTGTTTTCTTTAAGTATTTAAATGATAAATTTTATTTTAGTTCAGATGTTTCCTGAATTGAAATTTAATTTTAAGATAAATTAATTTAGAACTCAAACATCTTTTAATGATAATATCCCCTCCGATTGAGATTTTCACTCAACGTGATTATCATCAGGGTAGACCTTGTCAACTTTATTATTTTGTTAGCAAAGGATAAGGTCTACAACTTTAATTTATAAATCTAAATTTTAGATATAATAATTTAAAATTTAAAATATTAGTAATCCCCTCTAGTTGAGAATTTCATTCAACATAGCCATCATCGGGGTAGACCTTATCAACTCTACTATTTTGTTAGCAAAGGATCGGGTCTATGACTTTATGTGTAATTTAAATTCTTTAAGAAATTGATATAATAACATACCTTATCAACTCTATTACAAATATAGAGGATTGGGTCTTATGATATAATGTAATTTAAATTAATATAGAAGTTGATTATTTAGTCGACCGTGACAACTCTATTTCACACATAGAGGATTAGGCCTACTATGATCATATTCTATGGAGCTGAATACTTATATCTTTCATTGACTTGATTTAGCATATGAAGACATTCATTAGTTTACATGTAGTCATAAAAGATTGAATCCATTTTAGCATCTTCAGACACATGAATCTAAACATTCAACTATATGTAAAAATCATATATATTTATTTTATACAGGTGATCAAAGACCCAACTAATGCTCAATAAGGCTTAGTGGGTATGAAGACTTGGTTGTGGTGTCACAAGAACCATCCGCTATGCTCAGAGCATACCTGCCAAAGTAGATGTAGCCCCTATGGGATGATCAATACATCGAAATGTTGCCTAATTTTGATTAAATTTTGGAATTAAAAAAAGGGGGGAAGAATCAAGATGCATAAAAAAAAATTGAGCACATCAAAAATAACAATCTAAAATGAAATTTGAATGATTTAAATTACATATATATTTAATTTTATGCAGGTGATTGAAGACCCCACTAATGCTCAATAGGGCTTGGTATGAGGATTCTCTGGGTGTCACAACATCCCCACTATGCTCAATAGGGCATACCAGGTAAGCCAAAGCAGCTTCGATGTAGCCCCCCTATGTGGGGATGATATCGGAATACTACCAAAATATTGCCAAAATTTTATCCAAATTTTATACTTGCAAACAAAATTCAAGCTAAATAAATAGCGCTGCCTAAGCTCACTAAAATAAAATTGATATGGAATTGAATTTTGAATTATAAATGAGAATGAATTTGAAATGAATTTGAAGATTATATTTCAAATAAAGAAAGGTAGATTACACTCAAACAAATTTATGAACTTGAAGTGAATTAAATATTTTGGCAGTAAATATAAATTTGGCACTTCAATATATATGTTATTCTAAGGGATCTAATAAAATAAGAATAATTTAAAATGCTTTCCTTGCCACCGGATCTGTAATTCTTCATATAAGCAGATAAAAGGTGATACTAAATTAAATGATACACTAATTATGTAGCTTCTTTCAATCCAAAAATTAAGAATTTTATTCTAATTGTGATTTTCAAAATCAATGATTTCATTAATTAGATGAAATTATCTAAGCTAAAAATACCTACATATGTGCAAACATAGAGAATTAAAGTGCAAATTCTAATATCTTAAAAGGTTGCGCAGGCTAAGTTGAGATTAAATAAATATAAAATTAATCTCATAATTTAGAAATAAAATTACCTAAATCACTAAATACATGTATGGGCCCCGACACTTATACTAAGCACTTAAACTTAATGTCTGAGGATGTTGCATGAGTTTAAAAAGAAAGGGGAGAAAATTGATAAAATTAGTTCAATCATTTATGACTATATTCATGCAAGCTAATGAATGTATCCATATCCTAATTCAAGTCAATAAAAGATATAAATATTCAGCTCCATAGAATATAATCATAGTAGACCTAATCCTCTATATTTGAAATAGAGTTAACAGGGTCTACTAAATGATCAGCTTCTGAATAAACTTAAATTGTATTAAATCATAAGACCCAATCCTCTATATTTACAATCAAGTTGACAAGGTCTGTTATGATATCAATTTTCTAAAGAATTTAAATTACACACTCATAGACCCAATCCTCTACTAGAAAATAAGTAGAGTTGACAAGGTCTACCATAATGATAGCTGAGTTGATTGAAGATATTAACTGGAGGGATAATTATTATCAAAATATTTATGATATTATATTCAATATTCTTAAATTCAAAATACTCAGAATCTAAAACTAGATCTGATCTCTATTATTAATTAATCGATTCGACAGGATTTGAAATAATAAACTAAATTATTAAGCAAATTTATATACCCCGATGATGGTCACGTTGATCAAAAATCTCAACCGAGGGATATTATCATCAAAGATGCTAGAAACATTCATCTTAAAACTAAATTTTAACTAAGTAAACATCTAAACTAAATGAAAATTTTCATTTAAATACTTGAACCAAACAATTCATCCACCAATTTACCATCGTTTGTTGAGGATGATAGATTAAGAAAACTCTAGCTCATAAAAGAGCTAATGTCAAGTCAAATAAATCACTAGATTCAAACTCAAATAATCTCATATCAGTAAGGACATGGCTCGTGTCCTCTATCGACATGGTTTGGCCAGTAGGCTCCACATATGATGTCACGACCGAGTCCTCGACGGGTGGCCGCCAAATGGCACCATCTGATCATGATAGTGTATGCCCCCAATGGCTCAGCCCTTTGAGTTATGAATCGTAGGGTATATTTGATAGCCACAAACCCCTTTTCTCAACAAAGGTAGACTTAAGATTGTCTCCTTGAACAAACACCACCATAAGTCTATAAAGATTTCATGGATGATGTAACTCATGTGTTGCTGACAAGGATCCTAGTTAGATTGGGTCGATTACCTCCTCTGACTAAGTAGACTAGGGACCACGATAGCCAAAGATGATGGAACCATGGGATATAGATCAGACACATCATCATTCCACCAATCATAAGCATTAAGTTAAATAATGGGAAATTTCATAAATTTTAAACCCTAAATTTTAAACTCTACATGCTGCTACTATATGCTACGTATTTAGCTATCTAATGACTAGCTTTAATCAAAAGTTCTCTCTCAATATTGGGAGGTGTAATTAACTATAAGTGCTTGTGCCTATATGAAAATTGGAACTACATCTAAAGTTCTCAAAATGAGGATAAAATCTCTAGGTAGTTTCTTATCTACTATTCCATCTGCCTTCTAAAGATTTGACCGACATTCAAATCATACTCTCTTCAATCAGAGGTCGGTGGTGAATTTTTGGAGCCCACAGAGTTATAACTTGGGGACAAGTATCTCTTTCCATCTTTAGCTAGTCAAATTTGAGCTATCGTAGTGGAGCATGATAAAAATTAAATTTTAAAATCAATTATCATTGAAATTAAAACTAAATTAGTCATCTCATTATGACTAATCTGCTTGTTCTCTATATCGAGGGATCTTTAGAATACATCATTCATCATGCAGCCAAGTAGTAGCCTTCTGATTAATGTTGCAATCAATACTGGAGATATTGAAGCTACCATCCAATTTGGTAGTATAAACTTCCTAGCTATTGCTGCTCCAAACAATCCACTACTTGAAGCACCTGCATATTGTAAACACCAACTTATGTAGAGAAGAAGGACAATTAGAATGTCCATTACTGCTACTTAAGTTCCTCAAAAGAGAGCTTTTATATTCAAAAGATTGGGTCATTCTGAGATGCTAGCGATGAAAAGGACCATTATTGGACAGAAAGTTTCTATCATGCCTATGAGTGCAATAACTCTACTAGTTGAACCATTCACCCTGGGAAGGCACAATGCAATAGCTTCTTCATATGGAAGCAAGCTAACCTTAAGCAGTAGAGAAACAAGGAATGCAAGCTCATCTCTCACATGGATCACACACAACCGTTACAAACCGGAGAGTATTCCTACACGCAATAAATTTGAAATTTTGGGAATAGCTCTACTAGTGATGTTAAGCAGTTTTTGTTAGGCTCAATAGCAGTCAGCTTCAACCCTTTAGAAGAAATAACCTAAAACTCTATCTATTCGAGTACATAGAGTCCTAAAGGGTGTAAAAGAAAAGGTCTTATGAATAAAAGATATCAAAGGCCAATTACTAGAGAAATCGAGAATGCTCAACTACAGAAGCTACCATCAATGGTAGAAAAGCTCATGACCATCCTAAGCAACTCCTACACGGTGAGCATCGGGGCATGACACCTGGACCGCATGTCTAGAAATCCACTACCGAAAGGTCCCAAAAAAAAAGAAAAATAAATATAGAGGCTAAAGCCTCAAGAAGATGTAGCAATGCAAAAACTTCTTTATTTAGAAGCAAGCTAACCCTGAGATAGTGGAGAAAGAGAAATGTTGAACTACATGCTTGTTGACCTCACTTTTGGAGTAAGTTCTCAACTTCTCCATCTTAGACATAGGACTCCTCTAGACACTAAGAGTTTCTTAGTCTTGAGAGACACTAGTGATTAGGTTAACACTTAACCTTATTCTAGAGACTTAGAAGGGTTTATCATAGGATTAGGCTATGCATAAGAGATTTAAGGCAGCCCCTTACCCTATAGCTAAAATCCGCCCACGTACACTCCTTCAAACCAATCCAAATCAAATATCAAATCAATTCCAACTCAATTAATTTTCTCAAATCTCAAATCAATTCTAGCTCAATTGAGTTTCCCAAATCCAAAATAAACTCCAAATTCAATTCCAACCCTAAATGATTCAAATCCAAAAATAATTCCAAATCAACTCCAATTTAAGATGATTGAAATCTATGATCAACTCCAAATCCAAAACCTTCTTAAGCCTTATTAATCACATTCATAATCTTAGCCAAACCCTTCAAATCAACCCAAAGCTAGGTGATTTCTTTATAAATCATCATTCCATTATTTGTATTTCACAACTATAAATGAAATTGGCATCCATATCATCCAAATCAAATGAATTAAATCAAACCAAATCAAAATCCCTTTTTTAAACTTTTTGACCAACCTTACCCAAATTCAGAATCAAATCACACATAATTCACATGATTCTCTTATGGATCATTTATATTCTCATTTATCTTCACAAATGTAAATGAAATATAAATTCAAATGGCCAAAATCGAATCAATATAAATTCAAAACTCAAATCCAAACTGAATGTACATCCTTTAAGCCAATTTCATGGATTTAGCCAAATCATTCTCAAATCAATCCAAACCCTTGGATTTTCATTTCAAACAATTACTCCTTCAATCATATGCCCAAATATAAACATAAACTACAATCACCAAGCCAAAATCAAACAAACTCAAGTCAAACCCATGTTCATCCTTTTGACTTAAAATTATCAAATGAACCAAAACCCAATTGACTCTAAACTACTTATAATTGGATTTACATTTCCATCATAAGTCCATATGTGAGTTCAACCAAACTTGAATAAAGCCTCGATCAAGTCAATTGATCCATTTAGGCTCACTTGACCTAAAGTGACCTAAAAGACCATTTTGAGCTAAGTTCTAATCCAACCCAAATTGGATTGAACTAAGGCCATCCAAACCTCTCATTGTGATCAACAACCATACTAGAATGATCAATCACTTAAATTGGGTCAAACTATCCTTTGACCAAGTCAACACTTAGCCCAAATGAGACCTAAACAAGCCAAAATTCAGCTATGAGCCAAATTGATTGAAACCATTGATCTAAACCAATCCATAATCAATGATTGAATATGACCAAGTCATTAGAGCCAAACCAAGCCTAATTGGCCAATTGACCTAAGTTTACCCAAATTGGCCTAAAAAGCCAAAATGGGTCAAATCATGATTTAATCTAAAATAATTGTAACCAATGACTCAAGTTCATTCTAAATCACTTATTGAACTTGACCAAAGCTTCAATTGACCAATTAGACCCACCTAGCCCAATTGATCATGAGCCCAACTTGACCCAAAAGGTCAAATCAACTTAAAATCAAACCAAATCAAATTGATTGAAACCAAAGCTTGCAATACATTTCAAATGATCAACCAATGCTAAATCAACCCATGACCTAACCCAATTGGGTCAAATGGGTCAAATTGGTCAACTTGACCTATTTGACCCAAATGAACCTAAATGAACCAAAACCAAATCTAAACCAAATTAAACCAAACCAATGATACCCATAAGCTCCAAATGATCATTTGAACTTGACCTAACCCATGGTTTGACCCAATTTGACCAACTGGTCAACCAAACCCAATTTGACCCAACTTGATCCAAATTGATCAAATTGAGCGAAATTAAATCAAATGAACTCCAAATCACTTGAAATTTGGCCCAACCCATTTTTAAATCATTTCAAATCTGCCCAAATCAAACTCATAGCTAAATAACCACTTTGCCCTTAGGTCAAAGGGTATCTCTTGACCAAATTAACTTGGAATTTGTTCATTCCTTTCCCAAGGCCACTTGGCACCCATCTATTGGTTTACATGAGCACCAAGGAGGGTGGTGAACAGAACCCAATGAGCTTGGGTCGGCTATGACCCAAGTGGAGGCCAAACTGACTTCCCTAATCACCATTGGACACTTGGCTCACCAAATTCACTCACCAATCACATGGGAAGCCACTCTCGCACACCCTTCCACCCAAAATGACCCATGTGGGATGTTTTCTAGCTCAAATTGATCAGCCAATCAAAGCCATTGAGCCAAAATGACAAATCCATCCATCTCATGAAGGAGGGAGATATTCTCATTCTCACTCAAACATAAGAGATGAAATGTGATTTGTCGATTGTCCATTCCAATGCGAAATAATTCCGTATGATCGGACAACAATTGACTCAACTGATAGATGTGATAACTTAAATAACCAATCCCATCGTCATATGGAAAGTGTGTTGTGTCAGCCGCCACTTGGCCCAACGATTAGGAGTTTAATTAAGCTTAATTAATTTGATTTTAATGGTAAAACTTCAAAAATTTATAACTAATTGTAGAAAAATAAAAAAAAATATAAATAAATACTCATTTTAAAGGAAATTTAGAGGAGAATAATAGAAAATTAAAATCAATTAATTTTAAATAGTGATTTTGACTCAATTTAAGATTTATTAGAAATTTAATTAAGATAATTACTCTCTAATTACTTCAGTAATTAATTCTAAACTTTCTCAGATTGATTATTGGAATGACCTCTACCTTCCATAATTTTCTTGGAATTTATTATTTGACGATTAGAGGAATTCCTTATTTCATTCTTAATCCCCCTCTTAATTAATTAAATGATTAATTAGCATGTTAAATAGTAATGAATCCATTAATTAAGTTGACTAATCATTATGAAATAGCAATGGACATAGAGAATGAGATAGGACCTCTTCTTCAATCTTTTCCCCAAAGTTTATTTCATTTGGATAACACTTAATCAATTCTCAACTAATTATTGGCTTAATCACTTCATTAAATAATTTAATTAATCAAACTAAAAATCAAATTATTCTAGAACTCAATCATTCAATTCTTGGGTAGACTCTTAGGAGGTCAATAACCTAAGAGAATTCCAATGGAAATTACAATCAAATTACATGTGTAGGAGGGTTATTAAAGTACTTAATCAAACTCTTTAGCTTAATTAACCAACAATTGTGAGCTAATTGCATTAGTCACCTTTATTTCTTAGGTGCATTGCTGAATTAATTTCATGTGGTTGTATATCATATATTAGCTCATAATTACTTGGATAATTATGTTAAAGTGGTATAAGTAAGGGATAATTAATTAATTTAATTCATACCTTATCTTAAACAAAACATGAAATTAACCAAATTGTTCTAAATTAAATCAAACAAATTCACACATGGGGGAATGGGTTAGGACTAGCAAACCCTTCTCATATTTCCTAACTCAAATCAAATTCAATGATAAAAATCTCCTTAAAGAATTTTAATTCATTTTAAAAGATCTTATTCTATGTGATTGTCCTTAGGAATTAATTAGGGTGAATGAAGTCATATGCATACATCCCTTTATTTCTTTCTAATCATGCTAAATATTATTTTCCATATGAAATCATGCATTTATTCCTTTTAAAAATTAATTAAATAAAATATTTTCTTTTATGTCAAATTGCGTATGTTGGCTAAAATTAAGAATATGAGTGGCTATTATCACTATTAAACCAAAAATTATTTTTTTTAAAAAAGGCCTATAAATCAAATATTATAAATGAAGTGATGCTAGTTATAAATATTTATAATCTTGTATGTGATGATAGCATAAGATGTGTATTATGAAGCTTTCTTTCCTTCTCTTAACAGGAATTCACACAGGATTTTCAAGTGTATAGTTTACTTGAAAAGAACACAACACTTGCCTAAATCTATTCACATACATCTTTATAAAAGATTTAGGAAGGATCTTCATGTTACACATGTAAATCATAAAACTAAATCAAACATAATCTCTTGCAAGATTCCTTTTCATACATGCGTACTCACTTATAACTTTCATACATGTGTATGTGTATTTAGCTAATGGATGAAAAATCATTCTTATCTACAAAACAAAGGCATGCATTAATGATCCAATTAACAAATATAATATCCAAATTTTCAAATCACATCTCTTTGCATTCATCATCAAAGTGTGCTAAGATTTGCATTGCATGTATAGGTATGCTTAGGATTATTCACATGCATGGTATACATGGTGGAAAGAAATGAATGGTGTGTGTTATGTGATAGTAACCCACCCTAACTAATCCTAAGATGCCTTTCTTATTGAATAGGATTATTTAAAGCGAATCTAAACTTAGGGTTAATTAAAACACATAATAAATCAGTCACTAAAGAAAATTCATTAACCAATTTACCTTAGAAATCACTTAAGTGAGGATAAAAGAGATACTCTCCATCTCTTTCTTCTCTTTATAACACTTAGTTGCTAAGTGTAGGTTGCATGAAATGAGAGAAAACATTAAGTAAAATTCCTCGAACCAACTAAAGAACTTAAAGAAATTAACCCTACATAAATTAAACCTCTCACACTTAGCAAATCATAACTCTAAAGCCTAGCTAGGACATACAACACATGCACATTAAACTAAATCACCATTTCTAGCTTTAGGTTAGGGCGGTGCATGGTTTGATGAATGTTTAGCTTTGTGATGTATTATTTTACAATAGATGTTAAGGTGTATGTGTGTAGTCTGGATGTTAGGCCAATATTATCCTAATCATATCTTCTATAGAGGATTGTCCTTAAGGAGCCACTATAATAAAAATAAAAGGAATGTAAATGCTTTTGTTGTGCATGTTTGGACTTAGTTACCCTTGTGTGGGGTGTTAAGTCAAAATTATTTATATAATAGCTTGGGTTACGTGGTATGTTTAGCTAACCATTCTTTTGCAGTTTAGTTAGATTTATTTTTCCCATTTTGATGTAAATTTTTCAATTAAGATTTGGAATGAATGTTATGGGGGATTAATATGAACATTGGTTATAAGATCAAGTCTTATGTATCATATAATGCCTTTGGAGCAACCATATTCTAATCAAGCCAAAAGAAAGAAAGAAAAGAAGCAAATCAAAATGAAGAAATGAAGAATGAAGACCCCCATGACATGAATTCCTTTTAATTGTGATTATTCATTTGTAATCCAGGATGTATAAGGGTAGAGCTCGGCTACCCATTTTCATTTTTTGGGTTATGAGATGGAACCCGACCACATCGGCCTCTTATTCTTTTACGTTAATTTTATAAATTGATTGATGTTATGTTTATGATTGTGCAATTAGGATGACATGATTTTCCTAGTTTCTTAATTTTTTGATGATTGTTGAATGGCCTAGATGCGATTAGGCTCTTATGAAAAAAGAAATTTTCTATCCAATTAATCAATTCAAAATTAAACTAAACAATTCATAACCTCACCTAAAGCCTAGGATATAAATCAAAATAATAAATTATTTAGCAACCATTTAGCTGGATGTTGTATGTCTCATATCTTGCATAAATCATATTGTCTCACTCTTGCCAATGGAGGGCTTCCACCTTTGCCAAATAACATGGCTTGACCTTTAAGAGCCATGGTGAAAATACACTTCCTTCTTACTGATTTTGGCCCATAACTGATTTTCTCATGCATTAGCCATATAAAATCCCATAGCATGTCTCAAATAAAAATGTCCAAAAAATCAAAATAAAGCTAGACAAAATTTGCATTAGATTTAGGTCATCATACATGCCTTTCATGATCTAGTCTCTAAGGGTGTGAGTTTAAGGACTTAGTTTCTCTTCTATGCAAATAATAGCCAAACCATCTTGCAAAGCATATAACTTTCCTACATGTATTTTAAATCATAGAAGGAGTTAGTTGGCACCCAGAGACGGTTGTAAGTCCACTTGGGTGGTTTATCCTCTCTTATGGAGGTAAACCATATACCCACTTTTGCCTTAGATTTAGGTGGCACTTTGGCTTATGCTAAAAGCTCCCTAGATTTAAGATATGAGGTTGTTGTTTCCCTTTGGGACTACAAGCATAAATCCTCACCTCTTAGGCATTTCTACAATCTTGTATTATGGAATTGTAAGCCCTAGATTTTTAATAAAAATTCAACTCAAATATATAATTCTCTTCAATTTTAAAAATATAAAGCTCAATCATAAGATAGTTTAGGATGCTCACTAGGTTTTCTAGTATCATGAGCATCCCCTACTCACCTCTCTCTAGTTTCGGTAATAACTCTCTCTTTTTGATCAATCCCACTTGATTTTCTAAAAATAATCAATTGATTGATAGTTCTATCTTTGAAATCTTTGGAGACAATGATCATTTACCTTAATCGAGAGTATTCATAAGGAATCTCATTCCTTGGGATGTAATTAACTATGAGGGATTGCCTCCGTAGGGAACTTAATGAGCCTGGCTTAAAATGAACCCTACTTTACTTTTCCATGTAAAGTAAAGGAAAAATTTCTAGTACATTTGAAAACCCATCATGCCTTAGGAGTCCTCATTATGTGATTAGGTCCATTATAGGGTAGTGATTTCTATCTCTCGAGATAGTACACTATTCCTTAATGGCGTATCCGATCACCCTAATAAGTACATCTGTAGATCTACGTAGTGTCCCCTCACATAAACACACACCTAATACCAAAACAAAAAATAAACACCATAATGCTCAACAGCCATTATTCAAGCAAAAAAATTGTACAACTAACTGTCAAACCAAAAGTGAGTGTTCCAACCCATAACATGTTTGACAGCCTAAGATGGGTAAAGTGGAACAACTCTACTAGTTAAATCACTTAATTCTTCTGGACCAAATAATGTTAGGTTCCAGCTTCTCCAATGAGGATTGTATATGCAAGAGACCTTCAGGTCCTCAAAGTTGCTAAGGAGAAAGGGTTGATAAAAAGAAAATATGAAGGTCTTATCATCGTTGGCCAGAGTTGGTCCTTCAAGGAGACCTCCTCCTACAACCCTGTAAGATATCAACCAATTCAAGTTACACGGTGAGCATCGAGGCATAACACTTAGAACATAGGTCCAAGAATTTTCCGTCGAAAGATCTCGATAAAAAGGTAAGCAAATTTGGAGGCCAAAACTTCGAAGTGAAATTGCTTACAAAAAGACAATGGCGTGACATCTAGACTGCACTCCTAGAGATCTGTCATAAATAAAACTCGTCAAGAATGTGTACCTAAGAAAAAGGTCATATGTGATGAGGTTTTTGATGATCGACACCTTGGAAAGTCATCCAAGGGATCCCATCGCCAACCAACTCCATATCTTTGAGAAGAGGTCAACTCCGATCGATTGATCAAAAGTTTATTGAGGTGTCAATCAAAGATCCACATCCAAGAGGAAGAGGCTAATGTAAAAAAATACTCTTTCAAATAGGACAAAGAATGTCGAGAACTTTTGATAGTTCCAAGAAGTATCTATTGATTCTGCTCATTCTCGTGGCACCAATCCTAGGAAGATCTCTCCTCATGTACACACCAACACTGGAAGAATCTCTACATGATCTGTTGGCGCAACAAAATGACCAGGAAAAGGAGAATGCTCTATATTACTTTAGTCAAAGGCTAATAAGTGTGAAAATGTACTACTCTCTAATCGAGAAGCATTATTCGGGTCTAATTTTGTTGTCCAAAAGTTTCATCATTACATGATATCTCATAAAAGTACTCTCATCTAAAGGATTGATCTGCTGAAGTTCTTGATGACAAGATCAGCGTTGACAAGTCGCTTAGCATGATGGGCTATTCTTTTATATAATTTGACATCACATATGTTCCCAAAGTGATGAAGGGGTAAATTATAGTAGATTTCTTTACTGCACCACCTACAAGACTCCCACAATATCCACTCCTTATGCACTAGTATTATGGGCTGAAGCAATTCTATCACTTGAAGTTCAACTAACTTCACTTAGAGTATCCATCCAACATGATCTTACCAAGATGAGAATGTCTATCTACATATGGAAAAATCTTGATGCGCTTGACGAAGTTAGGCTCAAAGCTCAACAAAATTTAAAAGTTTACTGAGCGAGGATGTCCAAAGCATTCAATCATATAGTGCATCCTCAAACTTTTCAAGAAGGAGAATTGATCCTCATGCTAAGAATGCCAATTATTCTTACCGTCATTACATGTTTAAGCTTTGATTGAAAATTCTCTCATAACACAAGAATGTATTTTTGAAATAAAGCAAACAACCCCCTATCAGCTAGGGGCACTTTTTAAAAATTTTATAGTAAAATGTTAGGCTTTCCCTCATAATACAGGGGGCCTCCATTTGTATTTGGGTTGACATCATGCCTAAGGCTGATATCCCCATATACATGTTCAAATTATGTATTCAAATTCACAAGTTTCAAAGTCAAAGATGACCAAAAGAGAAATTTTCAAGTCTACAAATATCAACAAATCAAGTTGGAAACACTTCTTCCATCCATACATCAAATCTAGGGCTTGAGTGGGTGTATAAGGTCAAACTCAACACACCCAAAATGCTCGAGTCACTGACAGGTATGCTTACTCAATACGCCACAAAGACTGTAGTAAGAGATCCCCTATCTCATTAGCCCGATGATAAAATCCTCCAATAATTGATTAAGTACAAGACTCAAGTGGGTGCATAAGGTCAGACTAAACACACTCAAATATGGCCTAGTTGCTAATAGGTTTGCTTACTCAATACACCACAAAGGCTACAGTAAGGGATCCTCCTACTACTTTAGTTCAAAGATGAGAGCAGCCAAATCTTCAAATCCCTCCAACTTGGTGAGTTTAAGTGGCCCAGATTAAGAGATCATCCCTAATGGTCGGAAGGTCATTTTTCAAAATCCAACAAAAAGATCCTCACTCGAGAAGGCACTAAGCTGAGTTTGGTATCAATATAAAATGAGAAGTGTCAACTCCTTCAACAAGTTTATTAAAGCAAAAAATAAAGATCAAGGAAACTCTTCTTTAGTAAGTCCAACCAAGCAGAAAGCAAAGGACCTAATAAGTCACCTAATGTTCATACAAAGCCAAAGGCTGAACTAAGGGAGTCATGTCATCAATATGTCTATTACACGCAAAGCATAGGATTGATGACCCTTCGTTATTGACCTAACATAGGCTCTAGGGCTAGGTCACCTGCAAAAATCCTTCTATAAGCCCACTAAAGCAGAAAGCTAGGGCAGAAGGTAATTTTGAACCACCTGACAAGTCTTCAAGACAATTCAAGACTTTCCTCCATCAAATCCATTAATGCATGATGCCAAGATAAAAGGAAATTGTTGACCTCATTTTAGAATAAGTTCTCAACCTCTCCATCTTAGACATAGGAATCCTCTTAGATTTTAAGAGATCCTTAGTCCAAAGGCACATCTAGTGATTAGGTGGACACTCAACCTAACCCTAGAGACTTGGAAGAGTTAGCCATAGGAGTAGGTCATGCCTTAGGGGTGTTAGGAAAATCTACCTACCTTATAGCTTGAACCCCATTCCTCACTTTCTTCCTTCAAGTCAAATTCCAAATCAAATCAACATCAAACCTAAATCAATTCCATCTTAATTGATTTTCTCCAAACTCAAATCAATACTATATGATTGAAACCCATGATTCAAATTCCTAATTCAAAATCTTTTCTAACTCCTTAATTTCCCTCTTAAGGACTTAGCCTAAAATATCTTCAAATCAATTCAAACTCATGAATTTTTCCATAACCCATATGTATTCTCATTTATATTCACATATATAAATGAAATATAAATTCAAATCAATCAAATCAAATCCAAAATTCAAATTCCTAATTCAAAATCCTTCTTATGTCCTTAATCCTCTTAAGGACTTAGCCTAAAAATCATCTTCAAATCAATTCAAATTCATGAAATTTTCTCATGACTCATTTATATTCTCATTTATATTCATATATATATATATAAATAAAATATAAATTCAAATCAATCAAATCAAAATCCAAAATTCAAATTCCTAATTTAAAATTATTTTTAAGTCCTTATTCCTCTCTTAAGGACTTAGCCTAAATCATCTTTAAATCAATTCAAAATTCATAAAATTTTCTCACAGCCCAATTATATTATCATTTATATTCACATATATAAATGAAATATAAATTCAAATCAATCAAACTAAATCCAAAATTCAAGTTCAAATTCAATCAAAATCTAACCTAAGCCTTTCAAGTCAAATTCTTGAACTTAAACAAATCAACTTCAAATCAAGCCAAACTCTTGATTTTCCTTCATAATTCAATCAATCCTTCAATCATGAACCCAAATATAAATACAAACTTCATTTACTTAACCAAAACATAATTCAAAAATTAAGCCAAAATCCATTTCATGTTCACCCTTTGAACTCGAAATTGTCAAATGAATCAAAAACCATTTGACTTCAAACCACTTGCAAATGGATTTATATTTCAATCATAAGTCCATATTTAAGTTCAATCAAACTCAAATCAAGCTTTGACCAAGTCATTTGACCTACTTAGGCTCACTTGACCCAAACTGACCTAAAGTACCATTATGAGCCAAATTCTAATCCTAACCAAATTGGGCTGAATCAAAACTCACTTGAGCCTCTCATCATGATCAACAATCATCATGAGATGATCAATCACTTAAATTGGGTCAAACCATGTCAAACCTAAGAGTTGACCAAGTCAACACAGCCAAAATGAAATCCAACATAGCCAAAATCCATTATAGGTCAAATTGATTAAAACCAATGATCTAAGTTCATTCATGATCAATGTTTGAACTTGACCAAGTCAACATTTGAGCCAAACCTAGCCCTAGGTTTGATTGGAATCAATGGGTCAAGTTCATTCTAAATCACTTGTTGAACTTGACCAAAGCCTCAATTGGCCAACTAGACCTATCTTAGCCCAATTGACCTTGAACCCAACTTGACCTAAAGGATTTTATTAATCCAAATTCAAACTTAACCAAAATTGATTTGAAATAAAGATATAAATCCACTTCATATGACTAACCAAACCTAAACCTACCCATGACCTAGCTCAAATAGGTCAAATGGGTCAAATTGGTCAACTTGACCCATTTAACCTAAATGAAGTCATATGAACAAAATTCGAACCTAAACCAAATTGAATGAAAACAAAGCCATCACAACATTTCAAATGGTCATATGAACTTGACCCAACCCTTAGTTTGACCAAATTTGACCACTTGGTCAACTTGACCCAAGTTGACCCATTTTTTACCTAAATGGGTCAACATGAGCCAAATCATATCAAACCAACTCCAAATTCATTGAAACTTGGTCAAACCTATTTTCTCAACATACCAAACATACCTAGATTCAAAATCATCCAAATGACCATTTTACCCCTAGGCCATAGAGTAAATTTTTGGCCAATTCCACTTAGAATTTGGTCAAATCCTCTTCATACCTACTTGGCACTCTCCTAGTGGATCAAGTGAACACTAGGGAAGGTGGCGCACCCAACCCAACTAGTTTGGGTCAACCAAACCCAACCCAATGGACAAACTGACCATGTGCATGAAAATGGCCACATGGCAAACCTTCTCCCACTCAATTGAAGCACATGGGGAGTTCACCATTCCATTCCCTAGCCAAAACCAAACTCAAGGACACTCCTAACAGCCTAACAAACCCACTCCTTATGGGCAATTGATCAAAAATAGCCTCTCCTTTCTTGGTTGTCCGATTGCCAAAGGGGAAGATATACTCCCCCTAATTCATTCTCATTCCAAGAGAGCCATTATTGATTGAGTGTTATGCCAGAGGAGCCATTTGCAAGTGATCCTAAGCTTTAGAGGAGATTGAAAGTTCATCTTCTCAGCATACATTGCAAATAAAGGAGCTCAGCTTGATTGCCAACTTGCTCTACACTCAACCTCAGCCTAATTCCTTTTGCAAGCACTCAACCTCAAGATGGGGGTCCATAGAGCCATCCACTCAACCTCAAGAGCTCAAACTTTCAGCAAAGATTCATCTCAACTATGAAGCTTCTCCAAGGGAATCGAGCATCGGTGATCACCTCCAGCGAGGTTAGCCATTTTTTGAGCTTAATTTCAATGTGTTTTGGTCCTTTATGAAAGAAATTTTAATCATATGGAATTTTAGCTGTTAGATGTTCTTTCCATTAGGTTTAGATGGTGTGGGATAAATTTTAGCCTAATCTAAGCTCAATAGAGCTCGGATCTTACCCTAGACATGGACGACCACCATTGGTCACAGGGGATAACAGGGACAGATCTCTGGCCGTCCATCCACATATTTTGGATGGATGGCCGAGATTAAAATGCATAATATATTTATATTTAATCCTCTGATCTACAACTTTAATCTTAACTGCCGACTTTATCGGACGGTTGAGGAGAAAGTAAGTAGCACCGCCACCACGCGATGCTATGATGTGATAGGTTAAGTGTCCAATCAGGTAGCGATGCCTGTAAAGCACATACCACGGTATGCGTATTAATTAATGATTTAATTAAGAAATTATTTAATTACTAATTAATCATCTAAACTTTTAAAATTCATATCTCAACATGGAAAAATCAAAAAAATATGAAATAAATTGCATCAAAAAGGTAATTAAACATAGAATATTCTAAAATTTATTTTGATCGATTTTGAATAGTTCTTTTCTATAAATTTGGGTTTTATTAGGAATGTTAATTTCTAATTACACTCTAATTAATCCACTGATTAATCCCAAATTTCTAGGGTGTAATTAGAGGGATGACTTCTGCCTCCCCTAATTTTCTTGGGATTTATTGATAGCTTCATTATAGGAATTGCTAGTTCATCCTTAATCACTCCTTAATGTAATTAGACTTAATTAAGGGTAATTAGTTATTTAACCCTCTGATTGAGCAATTAAGTTTTGATTAAGTGAATGTGAGATTTAGGGAATGATTTTGGGATACTCTCCTTAAGATATTCCTTAAACCCCCTTTTTTCCTTAATCCTATCTTAATTAAAGATTAATTCACTAATTATCCCCTTAATTAATTTTATAAAATTCTAAAACTTTCTAGAACTCAATTAATTCTTCTTGGGTAGATGCTTAGGTGTTCAAGACACAATTAAGAAATCAAAATTTAACTCATATGTGTGAGGGGTGTTTGAAATTACTTAAGTTAAACCCCTTAGCTTAATTAATCATTAATCATGAGCCAAATTGCATTAGGCTCTTTTCCTCCTAGGTGCATTATCAATTTAAATTCCTTGTGTGGTTTTATGTCATCTCAATAGTTCATAATTATTTGATTAACTATGTTAAGGTGGTGTAGGTAAAAGGGTAATTAACATGCTTAATTCATATCTTAACCTAATCAAAATATAAAATGAATTTAATCACATAAAAATTGAACAAAAATATCAAATACATGTGGAATGGGTTAGGAATAGAAAACTCACCTCACATTTTTTAAATTAAATCAAACTCAAAATTAAACAAGAATCACATTAAATAAACTTTGATTTTCTTTAAGCTTTCTTATCTCATAAGATTGACTTTAGAATTAATTAAGGTGAATGTGTTTACATCCTTTCACTACTTTAGTTCTTTCTTAACATGCTAAATGTGTGTTTCATATGATTTCATACATTTATGCTTTCAAAAATCAAATTTAAAATGAAAATGTCTCCTTTATGCAAATTGCATGTTTTGGCTAAAGTAATAATATGAGTGGCTCTTATCACTATTAAATCCAAATTATTTTCAAAATATATGAATCAATTAGCAAAACTGAAAGTGTGTTACTTATATCTTACTTATAAGCTTGCATGTGAGTAAAATATAAAGAAGTGCTTAATGTAATTTTCCTTGTCCTCTCTTTTGGTATAGTTTTGAATAGGATTTGGCAAAGTGTATAGTTCATTTGAAAAAGAACACAATACTTGCTTAATTCCATCTCATATTCGTTTCTATGCTATGACTTAAGAAGGACACCTACACTTACATATATAAATTTCATAAATAAACCAAAATAAAACAAATACCAACTTTTGCATTCTTTCTTTTCCATTTATTTCTTTTATACATATGCTTGTATTTAAAGAAAGTGGTATATTAGTCTGGACAACCTCAGGGTTGTGAGGATTTAAGTACCCCTAAGTAGGTCTTGTGCCTTACACCCCCTAGTTAATAATGGCGTTGTACTCACTTATGCCTTTCATACATTCATATGTGCATGTGAAAATTAGATAAGAAACCCCTTCACCACTTAATGAAAATCATGCATCATAAACATTCAAATTTTCTTAAGTGACTTATTTAGAATGCATCATAAAGTGTGCTAAACATTCTCATTTAGTATGTATAGATATGCTTAGGATTCATTCATATGCATGTTATACATGTTGGGAAAGAAATGAAGTGATGTGTGTTTTTGTGATCATAACTCACTTAATTTAATCTTAAAATGCCATTATTTTTGAATAGGTTTGTTTAGAGTTCATCTAAACTTAGGATTAATTAAAATACATAATAAAATATTCATTAAAAAAACTAAAATATGAATCCACTTTAGAAATTACTTAGGTTAGGGAAGGAAAGAGAAGTTTTCTTCTCTTTCCTTATCTTTACAACTTACTAATTAATTGTAGGATTCACTTGAACCCAATAAAAACATAAACCCTCCTCTAAGTTAAACATTCTTCACACTTAGAAAATTTTAACTTAAAGTCCATAGCTAAGCATACCACACAAGCCTTAAAAGCACACACTTTAGACTAGGTCACCACTTCTAGCTTTAGCTTAGGGTGGTGCATGGTTTGATGTTTGCTTTTATTTTGTGATATTTGTTTTAGTCTAGATGTTAGTGTGAATGTGCATAAAATTAATGATAGGATGATTTAGTCTAATCATTGTGTTTCTACAAGGGATTGTGCTTAAGGGGCATTGTAATAAATAAAAATATAAATACTTTTATTATGCAGGTGCTTATACCCCAAAGCATAATCCAATAGGCCAAGTGGACTTAGTCACCCATGTGTGGGGTGATAAGTCCAATATACATGCTTGGGATTTGTGTGATTTGTTTAACTAATCTTTGTTTTGGAGGTGTTAGCTAGATTTAATTTTCCTTTGCATGT
Organism: Cymbidium sinense; assembly: GCA_021442155.1. NCBI lineage: Eukaryota > Viridiplantae > Streptophyta > Magnoliopsida > Asparagales > Orchidaceae > Cymbidium > Cymbidium sinense. The sequence goes on along the minus strand of CM038220.1, from coordinate 98,858,789 downwards.
AATTTTTGCAATTAGGATTTTGGAATGATTATTATGGGATTAGGATGAGCATTGGTCATAAGATCTCATCTTATGTATCATGTGAAGCCTTTGGAGCAACCACCTTCCAACCATCCAAAAGAAGGAACCAAAGATGAAAGAAGAAAAGAAGAATGAACAAATGAAGCTTGAAGACCCCCATAACAATGAGTTCTTGCTTAATTGTACTTAATTCATTTGTAATCTGGGTTAAATAATGGTAGAGCTTGGCTATGCAATTTATTTTTGAGTTTTTGCAGTGGTGCCTGACCACAAATGGCATCTTATTCTTTTGCATTAGCTTTATAATTTTTTTGATGATTTGTTTAGCTTGTGCATTAAGATGATATCTTTTTCCTAGTTTCTTCCTTGCTTGATGCATGGCCTGGATGTGGATTAGGCTCTTGGGGAAAATAAACCTTCTACCAAATTTAATAATTCAAAATTAAAAATAAAGAACTTATAACCTCACCTAAAGCTTAGGCTAAAATAAAGGATAAAAGAATTAGCAACCCTTTAGCTGGATGAGTACTTATTTTATAACATCATGCACAAATGCATATTATTTTCACTCTTGATTGGTGGGCTTCTACCTTTGCCATAGAAACTTGGCTTGTCCTTTGAGAGCCATGGTGGAAATACACCTCCTCCCTTCTCACTGATTTTGGCCAATAATTTTACTTCTCATGCATTAGGCATATGAATCCTATAAGCTTGAGTCAAATGATTGTCCAAAAATAAAAATATAATATAATATGGTTTACATTAGATTTAGGTCATTTGAAGCATACCCTTACATGATCTAGTCTCTTTAGGGAGTGAGTTTAAGGATGTAGTCTCTTTCTAAATAAATAACAACCTAACTATCTTGCATAAAGCATATGACTTGCCTATATGAATTTAAAATTGTAGGAAGAGTTAGTTGGTGACCTCCCCCAGGCAGTTGTAAATCCAAGCAGTCGGGTGGTATGTCCTCTCTTGTGGAGGCAAACCAAATACCCATTATCACCTTAGATTCAGGTCTTTCTTTCAGCCCTCACCAAAGCTCCCTAGATTTAAGTTATGAGGTTGCTTTTCCCTTCCATGCTCCATAAACATAAATCCTCACCTCTTGGCATTTTCATAATCTTGTGTTATGGAATCAAGTCCTAAACTTCTAATAAAAAGTGAACTCAAATAAATAATTCAATTTCAAAAAAATAAAGCCCAACCGTAGGATAGTTTGAGATGTTCACTAGGTTTCTTAGCATCGTGAATATCTTCGACTTATCTTCTTTTGGCTTCGATAATAACTCCCTCTCTTTGATCAATCTCATTTAGTCTTCTAAAATAAACTAGTCGATTGATAATTCAACATATTCAAATCTTTGGAGACAATGATCATTTACCTTAATCGAGAGTACTCCTAAGGGATCTCATTCCTTAAGATGTAATTAACTATAGAGGCTTACCTGTACGGAACTTAATGAACCCAATTTAAAATACTTTTTCATGTACAGTAGGGAAAGAACCTTTCATACACATGCATACCCATTGTCCTTAAGAGTCCTTGTTGAGGTGATTAGGTCCATTGTAGGGTGGTGACTTCTATCTTTAGGGATAGTACACATCTCCTCAATGTCGTACCTGATCACCCTCAATAAGAACATTTGTGGATCTACTTGGTGTCAAAAATGCATAAAAAGAAGAAGATATATATTTCCATCTTCATTTTATCCCGCATAGAGTGAAGATGGAAGAATATTTTATTCTTTAGAAATTCACATATAAAAATTTCACCAGAGAAATATAAGATATGAATCCCTGAGGTGAAATCTTCAACAAGTCCGTCAAAGCAAAGCGCATAAGATCAAAGATATTCTCATCGCACTAACAAATCATCAACTCCATTAAGTCCACCAAGGCATAAAGCGGACAAGGAAAATTTTTTATATAAATTTTAAACTCTCAAGAGAAAGTCTTCAACAAGTCTAAAGCACAAAGCATAAGAGCAAAGATTTTTCAAATTCTCACAACAGTACTGCAAAAGCTCCCATGTTAGACAAGAGGCGTATTTATATATTTATCTAAGTCAACATCGTGCTTCAGGCTGAGATTCTTAGATAAATATACATGATGATCAGAATGAGCTACGTTTATTTATATTAAAGAAGTTCAAACTATGTGATACATTTATGAGCTAATTTGTAATTCCTATTAGACAAGAGCCCTTTTTTATGATCAAGGTTGTTCAATCCTCTCCTGTGAAATAGGGGGCCTTCTTATATATATTCAGGTTGACATCGAGCTTTATGCTGAGATCCCTAAATATATTTATAATTTTTATTATTAAAGTTGCCAACTCTTGCAAGAAATAAAAAGAATCTATTTCTACGCATGAAAAGACAACCATAAATATCAAAAGCTTATCTCTCTGATTTGTCAAATTCTAAAGAGCAAGTTAGAAGAACTCCCAATTTCAAAAACTTTAATCAATTAAGTTGGAAAAATATCAACCTCTATATCCTAAAGTCTGGGACACTTATGTGTTCTAAAGGTTAAACTTAACAAGCTCACAAATGGCCAAGTTATGAACGCTCTCTTCACTCAATAAGCTGTGGTGAAAAAGCCCCCATTCGTAAGTCTGATGACAAAACCACCAAGCCACCACAGCTTAAGTCAAAGATTCGAGTAGGTTCTAAAGGGTAGACTCAACAAGCCCACAAATGGTCGAGTCACTGACGCTCTCCTCACTCAACAAACCATAAGAAAAGGCCACAGTGAAAGAGCCCTTGCCAGTCAATCCAATGATAATAACTGCTCTACCTCAAACCAGATCCAACTTAGTGACTAGCAACCAAGAATCTAAGAGATCTTTCTACTTGATCGACTGAGAAAATAACTCTCAATTTAGAGCAGTCTCAAATTAATTTCTATATTTCCTACAAGTTCATATTTCAATCTTTTCAAGTGAGCTGATCAAGCACAAAGTACAAATTAAAGCCAATTTTCTCATGAACTCTATCAAAGCAAAGAGTACAAAATTGAGAAAGCAATTCCATAGTTCATATAAAGGCAATGGTCAAACTAAAGGAATTTTGTGGTTATTTAGTTTGTTAAAGCAGTCATCGCTAGACTAATAACTCAACATTATATACCTAATATAAGTCAGAAGGCTAGGTCATCTGTATGCACCCTTCAACGAATCTTTCAAAAAAGAAAGCACAGGATTTAGCGCATACATACACTTCCTAATAAATCAATATGGACAAATTAGGTCAATCCTTCATCAAGTTCATCAAGCTTAAAGCTAAGATAGAAGAAATTTTAAATCCCAAAGCAAACAAACTAGTTCCTCCAACAAACTTGATCAAGCATGAAGCTAGGGTTGAGGTAAACCTAAATCTACAATGACAAAAAAGAAATAGATCTTCAAGAAATCCATTGAAGTAGAGAGTAGATAGTGGAAAAAGATCTTCAACGAGCCCATTGAAGCTGAAGTAATTCATAATCGACATGAAGGGTCAACCAATTTTCAACAAACATGACTCACTCCATGCACAAATCACATTTATTGGGGCATTTTTTTGACCTCCATGTATGTCACATCAATCGAGTTGAGCTCACGAGCTGAATTCGATGGGCTTCAGATGCAACAACGTGCAAATCAAATTTGAAATACAATCGACATCACAAAAAATCAATCAAAATGACCTCTGATCAACAAACAAACTTTGCCATCATGTTCAAAATGTCAAAATTGATCAAAATATATATATCGTACAAATCGACAGTCGACTGATCAAGAAGAAAATTTGTCAATGCGCCTACGCACATATCAAGGTTAGGAAGCTGGGATGATGCCTTAATGACCTCCATTTGTAAAATTGATTGTGTAGTTAGCATTGAAACATCAAAACCTTTCAAATGAGATAATATGTGCTCAATTCACATGAGTCTGCGTGAATGTCGAGCGGTCGAAAGCGATGATGCACAATTTTGAAATAAAATTGATCCGATTCGGCACTGACTTGCACCAAATGGCATCCAATCATAAAACAAATTACACATTTGAATCCAGAATGTTGAATTTACTTAGGAACAATACCCATATTATGTGGGTTTGATTTCAGCAAGGTTCACAAAATTTTTGACATGATATTATGAAAATGAGACATTCAATTTAATTAAATACAGCTCAATTTAATTTTAATAATTAAATCATAATATGATTAATCAAATTATACAGTTCCTAAATAATTTATAATGATGCTCAAAATTACGCACCAATTTTAAAATTCCTATCTAATCTTTATGAAATACATTAATGAATAATTAAGGTATTAATCATATTAATGGAAGGATTTTCTCGGAGGAATCGGGACAAATTTGGAGCAGCCGAAAACACTCGTTCCTTTTGGTCCTCCCGCAAGCCACTGCCCACTCTTCCCTCTCCTTTGCTTCAACACTTCTTGATGACCAACCAGAGAGACAAAGTCAAGTAAATTCCCAAAACCCATATCTCTTCCTCTTTGTTGTTCAATGTCATGTTGCAGACCACATTGCATTGATCTCTGTCAGCCATAATGGGATTAGAAGCACATTTTTAAAGCATCCTGATCACCTTTGCAGTTTCCATCGTACACACACCATCCTTCAGCACCTCAAAGAAGGGTTTAGGGTTTCTATCATTGATAACCTCGATAATTCCATGGAAGAGTTCATGGACCACATGAGGGATCTCACCAGTCCCGATCTATCACATAATCTTTGACTCATCTAGGTGATCTACGAGGCAATGAGGATCTGGAGAGAGTTTTTTCTAAGACAAGGTTTTATGTTGTTATCCACTTTGCTAGATTGAAGGCTGTTGGGGAGAGTGTTGTTAAACCTCTTTTGTATTACAGCAATAATTTGATTGGGACATTAAATTTATATGAATTTATGACAAAATATGGATGTAAAAGTTGGTCTTCTCCTCGTCTACTATAATTTATAGTCAACCTAAAAAAATTCTGTGTGCTGAAGATTTTGAGCTAAAGGCAATGAACCCTTATGGTCGGACCAAGCTCTTTGTTGAAGATATCGCTCGTGATATTCAAAACACTGATCCAGAATGGAGAATTATTCTATTGAGATACATCAACCCTATTGGCACTCATGAAAGTGGCCTGATTGGTGAAGATCCTAAGGGCCTTCCTAATAATCTTATGCATTACATTCAGCATGTTGTTGTGGGAATATTATCTGAGCTAAATGTGTATGGCAATGACTACCCAACAAATGATGGGACTACAGTTCATGACTACATTCATGTCATGGATTTGGCTGATCACCATATAGCATCTATTCAAAATCTTTTCCTTAGAGATGACATTGGTTGTATTGCCTATAATTTAGGAACTGGACGTGGCACATCCATCCTTGAAATGGTTGGTCCTTTTGATAAAGCTTCGGTAAGAAAATTCCTATGAAGTTTTGTCCAAGAAGACTTGGTGATGTTACTAAAGTCTATGCCTTGACAGAGAAGGCTGAGAAGGAGCTTGCTTGCAGGTGATCAAAGATCCTACTAAGCTCAAATAGCATAGTAGGTATGAAGACCCTGCTATGCTTAATAGAGTGTAGCGGGTCAACTCACTTGATAATTGTCATCATTGCTCATTGCAAAGGTATACATAAAGAGGCTTAGATATGTGAAATTTATACATGTTTGCTACATGCAAGTGATTGAAGACTCCACTAATGCTCAATAGGGCTTAGTGGTATGAAAACTCAGTTGTGGTGTCGTAAGACACCATCTACTGCTCTCAATCGGGCATACCGGGTAAGCTAAAGTAGTTCTGATGTAGCCCCCTATGTAGGGACAACGTTAGAATACTGTCAAAATGCTATCAAAATTTTGATTAAATTTTGGACTTAAAAAGGGGCGGAGAATCCAGATTCATTAAAAAAATTGAGCACATCAAAAATAAATAATCTAAAATAAAATTTGATTGATTTGAAATTGCATATATATTTTCTTTTATGCAGGTGTTCGAAGACCCCATTAATGCTCAATAAGGCTTAGTGGTGTGAAGACTCAGTTGTGGTGTCATAAGACACCATCCGTTATGCTCAATAGGACGTATTGAGTAAGCCAAAGCAATTCTGATGTAGCCCCTTATGTGGAGATGACGTCGAAATACTATTGAAATGCTGCCAAAATTTTAATTAAATTTTGGACTTAAAAAGGGGAAGAATCAAGATTCATTTAAAAAATAAATTGAACACATCAAAAATAAATAATCTAAAATGAAATTTGAATGATTTGAAATTGCATATATATTTTCTTTTATGGGTGATTGAAGACCCCACTAATGCTCAATAGAGCTTAGTGGATATGAATACTCGGTTATGGTATTGCAAGAAACCGTCTGCTATGCTCAATAGACTATACCGGGTAAGCCAAAGTAGTTCTGATGTAGTCCCCAATGTGGTGATGCCGAAATATTGCCAAAATGCTATCAAAATGCTACCAAAATTTAATCCAAAATTCATACTTGCAAATAAAATTCAAGCTAAACAAATAGCCATATGCTCACTAAAATAAAATTGATATAGAATTAAATTTTGAATTACAAATGAGAATGAATTGGAAATGAATTTGAAGATTATATTTCAAATAAAGAAATATGTATTGAACTCAAATAGATTTATGAACTTGAAGCGAATTGAATATTTTGGCAATAAATATAAATTTGGCACTTCAATATATGTTATTCTAAGGGATCTAATAAGATATTAGAACAATTTAAAATGCCTTCCTCGCCATCGAATTGGTAATTCTTCATATAAGTAGATAGAAGACATTACTAAATTAAATGCTACACTAATTATGGAGCCTCTTTCAATCCAAAATTTAAAAAAATTTATTCTAATTATGATTTTCAAAATCAATGATTTTGTTAATTAGATGAAATTATCTAAGCTAAAACACACATGGGCCCTGACAAAGTGCAAATTCTAATGTCTAAAAAGGCTATGCATGCTAAGTTGAGATTAAATAAATATGAAATTAATCTCATAATTTAGAAATAAAATTACCTAAATCACTAAATATGCGCATGGGCCCCTACACAGTGTTGAATGTTAAGATTCATGTGACTGAGGATGATGTGTGGATTTTAAAAAAAAAGAGAAAGAATGATGAAATTAATTCAATCTTTTATAACTACATGTAAACTAATGAATGTTTTCATATGAAAAATTAAGTCAATGAAAGATATAAATATTCAGCTCCATAGAATATGATCATTGTAGGCCTAATCCTCTATGTTTGAAATAGAGTTGACATGGTATACTAACTAATCAACTTCTAAATTAATTTAAATTACAATATATCATAAGACCCAATCCTCTATATTTGTAATGGAGTTGAGAAGGTATGTTATGACATCAATTTCTTAAAGAATTTACATTACACATGAGTTGTAGACCCGATCCTTTGCTAAAAAAATAGTAGAGTTTAGAAGGTCTACCTCGATGATGGTTGTGTTGAATGAAAATCTCAGTCGGAGGGAATTACTTCTATTTAAATTTTTAAATTATTGTATCTCAAATTCAAATTTATAAATTCAAGTTTTAGACCCTATCATCTACCACCAAATAGCAAAGTTGATAAGGTATACCCTGATGATGGATGCGTTGACTAAAAATCTCAACCGGAGGGGATATTATCATTAAAAGATATTTGAGCTCTAAATTAATTCATCTTAAAACTAAATTTCAACTAAGAAAATATATGAACTAAATGAAGCTTATCATTTAAATACTTAAATCAAATAACTCATCTACCCATCCACCATCGTTTGTTGGGGATGACAGATTAAGAAAACTTTAGCCCACAATGGAGCTAATTTTAAGTTAATTAAATCACTTTATTCAAACTCAAATAATCTCACATTAGTAAGGATGTGGAATGTCTCCTCTATTTGCGTGGTTTGGCTAGTAGGCTCCACATATGATGCAGTTATGATCATAGTCCTCTAATCGGGTGGTTGTCGCCAAATGGCATTATTATATTATGGTCACTACTATAGCTCGTATGTTTCCTAATGGCTCAACCCTTTGAGTTATGAATGATAGGGTATATTTGATAGGCACAAAGCCCTTTTGTCAGTTAAAGTAGACTTAAGATTGTATTCTTAAGCAAAGACTGCCCCAAGTCTATAAGGATACCTTGGACGATGTAACCCATGTGTTGCTAATGAGGATATTTCATTAGGTGGTGACTATCTCAACTAGTGACCATGACAAGGAGATAATCATGGATCTAGAAGCATGTCATCATTCCCCCAACCATCCTCTTTAAGCTAAAATGGTGAATTTCATGAATTCTAAATGAGAAATCAAACCCACATTCTCTATACTATGCATTTAGCGATCTAATGACTAGCCTTAATTGAAAGTTCTCTCCATTGAGAGGGTACTAATTATTCTCATAAAACCTAGAACCAAATCTAAAGTCCTCACAAATGAGGATGAAATCTCGATTAGTGTTTATCTACTATTTTATGCCTTCCAAAATTTCACCAACACTTAAATGACTCTCTCAATGAGAGGCTGGCAAATTTTGAGCCATGATTTAGTGACCCATGGTTTTGGGGTATTTCTCAATCAAAGTGCAATTAATTTTGCACACACCATCCTTGGACCTAGACGAGCCAAAATAAATTGTTTCCTAAGCTTCTCGATGGCCGGAGGGTGGAGTTCTATCATGACTGATTGCTTACATGTTGTGGGTTGGTCTTCTAATCAAACTACACCAAATCAAGGCTTGTGCGACTCAATAGGGCTTCATTTCTACCAAATGAAGCTTCTTCAATCGTTAGAACCGCAGGTTATAAGCTTCGGTGAGGTATGCCATTAAAATTGATCATTAGCTCAAAATAGGTTGGTCTTTTGTAAAGGAAACATGTGTCTCATGTGATTTCCATCGTTAGATATGTTTGTTATGCTTTCCCTAAGGTGTAAGATCAATTTGATCTCCATCCGAGCTCAAGTGAGCTCGGATCAAGCAATAATTGACGGATGGTATTGTATCTGAGGAGAAAATCATGGATCGACCATTCGCATGATCGAATTCATCATCCGATCATGCATAGAACCTCTTTTCCCCTTGAATTGTGTTTAATCATGGTCATGATCTAGATGGTCGAGTTACTGCTCGTCAATCAAGTCGCCCTTTAGATGTGACAACTTAAATAGCCACTCCCATGGTGCCACATAAAAACCGCACTGCATCAGCACGTTGCGTTAGCCGCCATGTGGCCCAATGGGATTAAGGTTTTAATTAGACCTAATTAATCTATTTTTAAGCCTGAAACTTCTAAAAATCATAACTAATCCTAGAAAAATCCAAATAAAATGCAAACTTGGGCTCATTTTAAAGATATTTCATAGTAGAATCTAGGAAAATTATTATTAATTGATTTTGAGCAGTGATTTTAGCTTAATTAAGGTTTATTTGGAAATATAATTAGCTTAATTATTCTTTAATTAATCACCCAATTGATCTCCAACTTTCTGTGGATATTTGGGGGATGACCTCTGCCTCTCTCATTTTTCTGGGATTTTATTGGTTTCTTAATTAGGGAAATCAATTGATTAAACTTATTCACTTTATTAATTTAATTTATGATAATTAGTGAATGAGCAGTGGTTTAATTAATTATTTAAGCCTACTTACCTCTGTTGAACAGTAAGGGAGCCTAGAGAATGTGGTTGGGATAATTTCCCTAATTCATTTCCTAAGCTTTCTTCACTTTTTAGAATTAGTTAATGATTAATGAGGCAATTAATTCCTTAATTAATTAATTAATCTCCAAGATAAAAATTATAGTCTAATTAAGTGTTTGAAGTGAATAAGGGTTTAAGGATTGAGGCATTATCCTTGATCCCTTTCCCTAAGTTATTTCCATCATTCTAATCAAAATATACTAAAAGAATTCAATCAATTAATTAATAAGCTTGATTAACTCAATCTAAAATTTACTTCATACCTAAGCAACCTTTAATTAATCTTGGGTAGCACCTTGAGTGTTCAATAACCCAAAGTGAGAGATAATGAAATTATGGTTAGCTCACATGTGTGAAAAAGCCATAAAAAATAGTTAAGTGAGATCCCTTAAGCCTGATTAACTATAAATCATGAGCCAATTATATTTGTCCCCTTTCATTTCTTAGGAACATTGCAAATTTACTTTTCATGTGCTTCCATATCATATTGGCTCATTATTAATTAGTTAATTAACTTAAGGTGATGTAGGTAAGGGTTAATTAATTGGCTTAATTCATACCCTAACCTAATTAAACCATAAAGTCAACTTAATTACTTCTTCATTAAACCAAATTAACTCACACATGGGGAACAGGATTAGGATTACCAAACCTCTTTCATTTCTTAAATAAAATCAAATGTAAAATTAAAAATGTCATTAAAGATCATAGGTTTATTCTAAATAACTTTATTTAGTATGATTGTCCTTAGGAATTAAATGGAATGAATGAGATCATGTGCTTATGTTCCTTTATTTTTTCCAATCATGTTAAATGTTGTTTTCCATTCATAATCATGCATTCATTTCTTTTAAAATTAGACTAAATAAAATGGCTTCTTTTATGTCAAATTGCATGTGTTGATTTAAAGTAAAAATAGGTTTGGTTATTATTGCTATTAAATCAAAAGTTGTCTTCAAAAGCCCATAAATCAATTATAATATATGGAGTGATGTTAATTATAAATATCTATAAGTTTGTATGTGTTGATAATATAAGATATGCAATATGAAGCTCTCTTTCCTTACCTATATGGATTTGTATGGGATTTATAAATGTATAGTTCATTTGAAAAGAACACGACATTTATCTAAATCTAGCCCTATGCATCTCCATGCTAAGACTTAGGAAGAATTTCATATCACATATGTAAATCATATAATCAAATCAAATATGACTTCTTGCATGACTCCTTCTTCTTGTGGTTCTTTTTATACATTCATTTGTATTTGAGAAAAGTGGTATATTAGTCTGGACACCCCGGGGCTGTGAGACCTTAAGTAGCATTAAGTAGGTCTTCTACCTTACACCCCTGGTGCAGAATAATAGCATCATACTTACTTAAAACTTTTATACATCTGTATGTGTGATGTGGTCAATGAATAAGAATCATAAGTCAAATGAATCAAATATAAATTTTGCATGTGTTTTTCCTATCCTTGTAGTTTCTTATACATCTATATCTATCTATGAAAAGTGGTATATTAGCTAGACATCCTGGGGCTATGAGGCTTTAAGTAGCCCTAAGTAGGTCTTGTACCTTGTGCCCCAGGTGCAAAATAATGGTGACATAGTGTCTTAAAACTTTTATACATTTGAATGTTATCTAGCGAATGGATGAAAAATTCCTCTTTTCTATTAAAAAGGCATGCATTTATAATTCAATCAAATGAAATATTTAAATTCCAAACACGCTTCTTTGCATTCATCATTTAATTGTGCTAAGACATACATTGTATGTATAGGTATGCTTAGTACTTGATCATATGCATGATACACATGATGGAAAGAAATGAATAAACATATGTCATGTGATAATAATTCTTTTTAATTAATCTTAAGATGTCTTTCTTATTGAATAAGGTCATTTAGAGTGAACCTATACTTTGGATTGATTAAAACATATAATAAGCCATTCACTAAAGAAAATTGATTAATTAACTTGCTTTAGAAGTGACTTAAGGTGGGGATGAAAGAGAGATTCCCTCCCTTTCTTCTCTTTGTAACACTTAGTTGTTAAGTGTAGACCAAATAAAAAAAAAGAAAATACTAAGTAAAATATTCAAATTAATTAAATCACTTAAAGAGAAATCAACCCTTTATAAATTAAATCCCACACACTTAGCGAATTACAACTCTAAAGCCTAGTTAGGACATACCACATAAGCTTTAATTTATACACATTAGACTAAGTCACCATTTCTAGCTTTATGTTAGGGCGATGTATGATTTGATGTATGCTTGTTTTGTGATGTATTATTGTAGACTAGATGTTAGGGTGTATGTGCATAGTCTAGATGTTAGGCCGATATTAGCCTAATCATATTTTTTATAGGGGATTGTGCTTAAGGGTCTGCTAAATAAAAAATATAAATACATTTTCAATTCAGGTTGTTTAGACCCTAAGCATAATCCAAGTTAGGACAGGTGGGCATGGTTACCCATGGGTGGGGTGTTAAATCCAAATTATCCATATAACTGCTTGGGTTGTATGGTGTGTTTAGCTAACATTTATTTTGCACATGTAGCTAAATTTTCTTTCCTTCTTTTAATTTAATCTTACATTAGGATTAGGATGATTGTTATGGGGGGTTAGGATGAGCATTGGTTATAAGACTAAGTCTTATGTACCATGTAATGCCTTTGGATCAAGCACTTCCAAATCAAGCCATAAGGAAGAAGGAAATGGAGCAAATCAAATGGAGAAATGAATGATGAAGAAATGAAGAAGGAAGAATGAAGAGTGAAGACCCCCATAGCATTCATCATTTGCAATTGTAATTATTCTCTTATAATCCAGATTAAATAAGGGTAGTACTCGGCAACCCATGTTTCTTTTCAGGTTACATAGTGGTGCCCGACCACATCGACCTTTTTATTCTTTTGCGATAGCTTTATAAAGATATTTGATGTTTTTTTTAGCTTGTACATTAGAAAAAATCATGCCTTTTCATAATTTATTTATGATTGGTGATTATTGCATGGCCTGAATGCGATTAGGCTCCTAGGATAAAAAATAATTTTTTAACCAAACTAAAAACTCATAACTAAACCTCTAAAACTACTCATAGCATCATACAAAAGCCTAGGCATTAAATCAACATAATAAATATTTAGCAACCCCTTAACTGGATGTTGTATGTTTAATATCATGCATAATCATCATATTTCACTCTTGTTAAGAGAGGGCTTCCATCTTTGTGATGGTAACTTAACCTTTGAGAGCTTATGATGGAAGAAACGTCTCTTTCCATTTTATTTGGCCAATAATCAACTTCTCATGCATTTAGGCATACAAAATCTATAGCTTGTGTCAAAATAAAGAGTCTCAAACTAAATGAAATTTGAAAAATATTATATTTAAGTAATTATCTATACCCTTCATGCTCGGTCTCTTAAGGTGGGTAAGGACTTAATTTCCTCTAAATAACAACCTAGTCATCTTGCAAAATATAAGACTTGCCTACATGGTTTTAAATTGTAGGAGAGTGGCTACAACCTTAGCGATAATAAGTCCGGCGGTGGTTTACTATACTCTTGCATTATAGAAATCCTCACCTCTTAGTCATTTTCATAATCATGTATTGTGGAATTATAAGTCTTAGATTTCTAATAAAATTTTAACTAAAATAAATAAATCTCATCAACTTTAAATATATAAAGCCAAACCACAGGATAGATTAGAGTGCTCACTAGGCTTTCAAATATCATGAGCACTCCCTACTCATCTCTTTTGGTACCAATAATAACTTTTCCCTTTTGATCCATCCGATTTTCTAAAAATACAACTAATTTATTGATAGTCCTATCTTTGAATTCTTTGGAGATAACAATCGCCTACTTTAATCCAGAGTATTCTTAAGAGATTCATTTTTCTTAAGATGTAATTAACTATGGAGGTTAGTCTCCATATGGAACTTAACAAACCCAGTTTAAATAAACCTTGCTTTTCTTTTTCATGTAAAGTAGGGAAAAATCTCTGGTATATTTGAAGACCCATCATGCCTTAAGAGTCTTTATGAGGTGATTAGGTCCATCATAGGGTAGTGATTTATATCTTTTAAGATAGTAAACTATTTCTTGATGTCATACCCGATCACTTTAATAAGTACATCCTCAGATTTGCATGGTGTCCCCTCATATATGCACAAACAAATGAATATGAAAATAAACACCCCAACCTTTCCTAGAAGATTAGATCATGGTTCTTCTCCTTGAAAGGAAGCTGCACAAAAATAAATCTCGATGGGATGCTTGTGTCCCAATTCATGATTTGTTGATGGTCATCACTAAGTGGGAAACCAGCAGAAAGTGGGTGTCCTGCTAAGAAATTTATTAGTGCATATCCTTTTACAGCACAGAAGGGTATGAATTTAATGACAAACTGTGATAAAATCATGGACCAATGCACCAATTGTTGGATAGCGTTGGATATCATGAGATATTATAGTGGATTGATCATGGAAATTCTGTTATGAAAATATATTAGTGTAAATAGCTTTTGGGATGCAAAGATTAAAGCTAGGCGATGCTTTTCAATAAGGGTAATTTGCCTCCTGAGAATTAGATTATGACTAAGGTAGTAGAGAGCATTTTCTTTCCCTTCGTCATTGGTTTGAGCCAACAAAGCTTCAAGGGAGTCATCTAATGCAGCGATGTAGAGGATAAATAGCTTGCTCGGGATACTGGTTGCTAGAACTGGTGGCATCATCAGGTAGTGCTTAATGTCTTCAATGGCATGCTAGCACTTATCATCCCACTTGAACTTGACATCCTTTTTGACAAGTGCTGAGAATGGTTGGCATCTTCTTGATAAGTTATATATAAAGCATCTTAGATATGCCAACCACCCTTGGAATGATCTAAGTTGAGTTAGACTTTTAGGGGGTGGCATTTCAAAGATAGCCTTGATCTTCTCTAGATCAATCTCTATTCCTCAGTGTCAGACAACAAAGGAATTTATCCTGAATGCACACAAGGGATTCACTTTGAGGTTAAATTATCTTAACCATTCAAAAATTACTCTCAAGTTGAAGAGATGGTCTTCCTTTTCTTTACTTTTGACTACTAGATCATCAACATGGCATTTAACTTGATGATGAATGAATTCATTGAAGATCGAGTCATGGCCTTTGGTATGTAACCGACATTTAAGGCTCAAAAGGAAAGACCTTATAATAATAGATTTTGATCGATTAAGCGTGTTTCTTTCATCCTTGGGGGCCATCTTGATTTGGTTGTAGCTAGATGACCCATCGATAAAGGAGAACACTGCATGACATGAGGCGATCTCCACCATTATTTTTGGTATAAAAAGTGAAAATTCATCCTTAGGACATGCGTTATTTAGATCCCTAAAATCAACGGATATACAAATTTGGCCATTCTTTTTCTTAACTAGAACAACATTGGCTAACTAAGTAGCATATTTTTCTTCTCTGATAAAGTCAGCATCGATCAGTTTCTCAATTTTAGAAGTGACCTATTGTTCAATGTCTAGTTGCATGCATCTAAACCATACATTTCTTCATAACTTCATACAAAGTAGTCCTTAAACTCCTAATAGCCTAACTAAGTCATTGGTTTCTTCTTCATTTAGTAAGGCGGTGTGTGTCGGCATGGGTTATCTTTGATTCCCAAGTTGATTTCTTTGAGCTTGTTGATGGTTGATCTGATCTCTTCTTTGAACTCTAGTGGTGCATCTCTGAATTCAAGCTCATTTAGGATATCTAAAGTTTCTAAACATACCTTCTCATAAGAGTTAGCATGATTTGAGCAGAACTTATCAGACCCCAAATGAGTGGTGATGACTAGGAAATGGTTGTCACCGTCAACTGAACCCACTGTGCTGAATCTTAATCCCGGTATTGATTGAGGATATATGCTTTGGTACTCCCATAACCTTTCAAACTAATTTGACGTGTTTAGACTAAGTATGTGGGATTAATCACTTCTTTATCAAAATATATAAATCTCTATCATCATGACTTGACTTGATGATGATGCTCCCAACAAAATCTCTTTGGAGGACTTCTCTTTAAATTACATTCAATTAAACTAGGTTCTCAAGCTGTTGTATGACTATTCTACTAGTGATTCAGATACATTCATGCTTTACTTGGAGGCCTGATCTTCATCATTGTCTAGCTCGAATGTCACCTCCAAAGGGATCCGCTTAGAGGGTTAGTCGACTTGCTAACCACATGAGATTCATCCTCAACTAGATTCTAAGTATATGTGGATAGGGTATTCCTATGAGTCAATATAACTCTATTGGGTAGCCAATGAGGAGGTCTTCCACCTCTCAAAGCGTCTCTAGATCTACCTCTTCCTCTACGGTGGGGTCAACTCATCCTACCCATGTGATCATATGGAGGAGTAAACTATGGGTGGAATATAACTTCAGGATCTACTTCTTCCTCAATTTTGATTCTCGCTCACTAGCACTTTCATTTTCTTTTCTTTTCTTTTTTCTTTTCTTTTCGTATCTTCTTTTCTTTTATTTCTTTCTCTTTTATTTTGAACTTTCACCAAGTTCACAAGAATAAACTTTTGATTAGGAGGAAGAGTAGGTTATATCCTCATATATCTCAACCTCTCTAAGTGAGAATGGCTTCAAATCTCCTTTGACACAATACTCAATTCCACCTCTTTGAAATTTGATGTACTGATGTAAAGAGGATAGAATCATGTTATTTTCATGTATCCAAGGCCATCGAGCAAAGCTGAAATATGTATCAATCAATTATGTAGAACTTGGCTTCTATCTTCTCATCTATCTCCAACGGAAATACTATAGAGCCTAAAGCCCTCTCACCTTGCTCATTGAATCCTCTCAACATCATCTAATCTTTTCATAGTTTGGATATGTCAATCCTCAATTAGGCAAGGGTCTTTAGACTCACAATGTTCACTGAAGCACTTAGATCAACTAACACTCTAGAGAGTCTAAATCTACCCATGTTCACTATGATGTAGAGGGCGGATGTGCTCTGTCCCCAAAAGAAGGTTTTTTTATCGGTGAATGTAACTCCACAAGCTTCTCTTGAATAACACTCCTCTCCAATAGCGTCATGAGCTAAGCATATTTCTAGATCAATAAGGGCTTTGATTAATGACTCCCTCATCTCTTTGGATAAGACAAGAGTATCATATATGCTTAGTTTAGGCAACTTTCTTAGGTGAGCGAGGACATTGTAGTCAACTCTGGGCTTGTCCTCCATAAGCATATCCATAGGTGGAGCATCTTGTGCATGAGATTCTTGATCACTTGAACCAATGACTTATTTTCTCTTATCCTGAGGTGCTACCTTAGGAGGTAAAACTTTGCCACTACAGAGGTTGACTTCTGTGACTTGATGAGATGGTTTAGTGGAAAGTTTTACTTGCTCATCAGTTCACCTACGACTTCTCCTATGAGATCCAGTCGGATGACTCCAAATCAATCTCAATGGGTAAACTTGAATGATTCAAGAATGAAAAATCCATTTCTAAATTAAAAGAAGAGGAGTGATCAGAACTAGAGTTATTATTAATTAAACTTGGAGAGCTATCTAAAGGAATAAACTCGGGAGGATCATCAAAAGTGACACAGATGTAAGTGGAATCAGCTTTCTTCATTGATTTCTTAAATTTGAATGAAGGTACAAAATATAAATTAAGTAAAGTGAAAGGATTTGGCACCTTGACAATATGGTGTTAGAAGAAGAGGCGGCTAGAGGAACTGCGCAATGTAGAAGGAGTGCTTGACTCGGTCGATGGTTGCACTAGTAAGCTATCATGGGCTAGTGGAGGCTGTCGCTGCTACTGTTGGCCTTCTACCTCCTTCAAGTTATCCTTTACAACTTACAAACCTTCCTTAGAGTTGAAGGTTTGAGCTACTTCAGGCACCTGTAAGGGTAACTTTCGATCTTAGAAATGATTTTCTTAGAGGTTTGGGATAGGAGATATCTCAACCATCTTACATAAAAAGATCACATGCATCCTAAGGATTACCCTAATAAGACTAGAAAGTTATTCTAGTAGGTATTTGTGGTGTTTTCTTTTCATTTCTCTTAGATTAAGAAAAATGTGAGTGTGGGACACCATGCAAATCTACAGATGCACTTATTAGGGTGATTAGGTAGATTGAATCATGTACTATCTCCTAAGGCAAGTCACCATCACGCAATAGACCTAATCACCTAAGGACTCCTAAGGATGATGGGTCTTGAATGTACTAGAGATTCTTCTCCTACTTTACAAGAAAAAAAAAGTAGGGTTTATTTTAAATTGGGTTTGCTAAGTTCCCTCTAGCAAGCCCCATAATTACATCTTAAGGAATGAGATTCCTTAGAAATACTCTTGATTGGGGTAAATGATTGTTATGCAAAAATTTCAAAGATAGGACTCAATCAATTAGTTAAATTTGGAAAATCAAGTGGAATTTCAGCAAAATAAAAGAGTTATTATCGAGACCAAAGGGAGATGAGTAAGGGATGTTCTTGATACTAGGAAGCCTAGTGAGCATCCAAAACTATCTTATGGTTAGGCATTACATTTTTGAAATTGAGGTGAATTATATGTTTGAGTTAATTTTTTATTAAAAATCTAGGCCTTATAATTCCACAACATAAGATTGTGAAAATGCCTGAGAGGTGAGGATTTATGCTTATAACCTGAAAAAGGAAATAGCAACCTCAGATCCTATATCTAAGGAGCTTTGGTGAAGGTCGAAGCATGACCTAAATCTAAGATGAAAATGGGCATATGCTTTATCTCCACAAGAGAGAATAAACCACCCGACTATTGAACTTACAATCACCTGGGGGTGGCCGCCAACTAACTTCTCCTATAATTTTTAATACATGAAGGCAAGTCTTATGCTTTGCAAGATAGCTAAGCTAGTATTTATTTAGAAAGGAGACTAAGCCCTTAAACACACTCCCTAAGAGACTAAATCATGAAGTGCATGAGTAATGACTTAATCTAATGCAAATTTTATTAAGTCTTATTTTGATTTTTTGACATTGTTATCTGACACCGGCTATGAGATTCATATACCTAATGCATGAGAAATTGGTTATGGGCCAAAATCAGAAAAAAGGAGGTGTTTTTTCACCATGGCTCTCAAAGGTCAAACTATTTTCCCTCGCGAAGATGGAAGCCCTCCATTCGTAAGAGTGAAGCAATATGATTTTATGCATGATGTGAGACATACAATATCCAGCTAAAGGGTTACTAAATCTTTTATTTTTTGATTTATGTCAAGGTTATAAGTGAGGTTATGAGTTGCTTAATTTAATTTTGAGTTGATTAATTTGATATAAAAAATATTTCTAAGAGCCTAATCGCATCTAGGCCATTCATCAAATAATGTTGAAATTGAGAAAATCATGTCATCCTAATTACGCAATCATAAACAAAATATCAATCAATTTATAGAATTGGCGCAATAGAATAAGTGGTCGATGGGGTCGGGCTCCACTGCACAAACTTGAAAAGGAAAATGAGTAGCCGAGCTCTACCCTTATACAACCCAGATTACAAATGAATAATTATAATTTAGAAGGAATTTATGTTATGGGGTCTTCATTCTTAATTTCTTCATTTCTTCTTTTCATCATTTCTTTCATTCTTCATTTCTTTCTTTCTTTTGGTTGGTTGGGACATGGTTGCTCTAAGGCTTCACATGATGCATAAGACTTATATTTAATGGCTAAACAAGATAATAACAGTTCAGATGAAGATCTATGTTTTCTCGATAGAGAAGAGTCAGACTCATCCATATCATCATGTATGAAGCATGATGTTGAAAAATGAGTCTAGCCCTTTTGGCCAATCTTTCAGAATAAGAAGGGAACTTGAAGAAACTACCTCTTTAGAAGAATTTGAGCAAGATAAGGTGATTCAAGTTTAGTTGAGAAGTGGTAAAGTCTTACCACCTTCATCAAAGAAGGGAAATGCAAATAAAGATAAAGGCAAACAAATTAAAGTCAACGAAGATATCATTCCCAGAAATCCTAGAATAAAGCCTAAATCAAGCGAGAAGATAGATTATAACATTCTATCACACTTGAGAAAGATACCTGCACTGATACCTGCACAATTAAGTGTGTACGAGGCTCTCTTGATGTCAAAAGACCTCCGACAAACATTGATACAGGCTCTTAAAGATCTGGAGAGTTATGAAGGTTACTTTGCTGAGAAATGCATGACTGAAGCATTACAAACTTAAGATCTCCCAATAATCACATTTTCTGAAGATCTTATATTTACAATGGATCACAATCTTCTTTATGTTACGCAGTGATGGCATCTCGATCAGTTGAATATTGATTGATCTAGGTTCTTCTATCAACCTTATGAGTCTAAATGTATTAGAGGATTATCGCTTGATATCAAACATCTTGAGAGAGATAAGTTGATGATTCATGTATTCAATGAAGAGGGGTAGAAAACTCTGAGTTCTTTTATTCTCTCGCTCAAGTTCAAGGATTTATATAGAGGCTAAGTTTCATGTAATGTCGATTTCATACATCTCTAGGAAAATATAGATTTCATCTGTTATTGTCTTGTTGAGTCATTAAACAAAATTTAGACATTAGCTCCTTAGGCTCTTCTTACTTTCCTGACAAGAGTTGTGATGGGTTGGTCGAGTTTGTCTGACTACCCTTGTCATTTCAGAGTAACTGATGTTGAAGAATATCTGACATCACGCAGATGATTTGATATGTCTCTACTGGACAAGATTCACCATTATCTTCTTCATCTAATTCAGCAATGCGAAGTTTATGCATGAAGTCTGCAAGCCTAAATGGTTGTCTTACCGGCTGGTGATACTCCTCTAGATTATTAATGATCTTTTGAGTTGTAGTTCTCTTCTTGATCTTCCTTTTCTTAGCTAGCTTCTTTGATTTATGAGGCTTGCATTTAGTATACTGCTTCTCATGTTGTGATGAAGTAGCCTTATTAGGACATTGTCAGCCATTTGCAAGGTTGATGAAGAAGGATGCTCCATTCAAATGGGATAAACAGTGTCAAGAAGCCTTCAATAGCATTAAAATCTACTTATTAAATCCACCATTCTTGGCAGTGCCTATTCCTCGGAAGCCCCTCATTCTATACACAACTGCATTAGAAGAGTCTCTCGGGGCATTATTGGCACAAACAATGAAGAAAGAAAAGAGAATGCTCAATATTATATCAGTCGGAGACAAATTGGAGTAGAAATGAGATACTCTCTGATAGAGAAGCATTATTTGGCACTGATCTTTGTAGTCCAAAAGCTCTGCCATAATATGTTATCTCATAAGATTACCCTCATCTTGAGGATCGATCCGCTAAAGTACTTGATGACAAGACCAGCGTTGACAGGTCACTAGGCAAGATGGGCAGTATGAGGATGTTGTGCGGGTATCGGGTGACAATAGATCTAATCATCTATTAGCAGCTACATTGAGTTGACAGGATCTAAAGCTCTTAAACATATTTGAGTCTGAAGGATTATTTCTCTTTACTTTATCTACATAGACTTCAGACTTATGGCGATTCAACTTTTCAAATTTAGCCACCCTATCGAGCAAGTCCCGAAATGTTGCAATGTCATGTCATAGAAATGGTGTCATTTTATCATCCATATTTCCCATTAGCAATTGGATCACATGTTTTTCTTCCAATTGTTGCTCACACTTCATACTTAGGTTGCACCAATGACTTATGAATTTTTCCACTGACTCATCTTTCCTCCTTTTCAGTAAGGCAAGGTCAGGGATTGTGATTTTCTCGGTTGCACTGGCGAACCTCTTCATAAATATGGTCTCCAATTCAACAAATATTTTAACCAAATCATTTGGCAATTCTGCATACCATTCAAAACGCTAAGTCATTCTAAAGCTCCCGTGATGAAAAGAATTATCAAGGGATAAACTGTGTCTTTAATTCCTCATGGTATAGATGCTGCACTGATTGAACCTTTTGTACCTGAAAAGCATGATCATGAAGCTTCTTCATCAGGAAGCAAATTAATCATAAGATAGAGAAGGAGAAATGCTGAGCTGAGGGCTCAGCAGATTCCCTTTGAACGACCTACTAAATAAGCAATACTACTGCTAGAAGCCAGTATTCCTACCCACAATAACTTTGACAATCTAAAGTGGGTAAAGCGGAATAGCTCTACTGGTGAAGTAAAGCAGTCTTTCTGGAAGAACCAACCACGTCATGCTCCACCACCATAGAGGGGACATCTTAAAACACTATTTTCCATGATATATAAAGTTCTCAAAGTAGCTAAGACAAAGGCATAATGAAAAGAAGATTTCAGAGGCATGTGGTGATAGAAAATACCGAAGCTCAACCAAAAAAAGTTACCATCTATTTTAGAAACTAGCCAGCGAGCCCAGTACTGTTCACATGGTGAGCATCGGGATGTGACACTTGGACCTCAAGTCCAAAAATCCATTATCGAAAGGTCCCAATGAAAGGATAAACAAATATGGAGGCCAAGGCCCCATAATGAAACTTTGAGTAATAGAAGAGGTGTGACATCTAATACATATACTCAAAAATCTGCTTCAAAATTAACTCATCAAAAGTGGATACCCAAAAGAAAGGGTATCAATGATACTGGATAAGATTCACCATTATCTTCTTCATCTGATTCAGCAATGCAAAGTTTAGGCATGAAGTCTACAAGCCTAAATGGTTGTCTTGCCGGCTAGTGATACTCCTCTAGATTGTTAATGATCTTTAGAGTTGTAGTTCTCTTCTTGATCTTCCTTTTCTTAGCCAACTTCTTTGATTTGAGGCTCACATTTAGTAGGCTCATGCTATGAAGAAGCTTATCGAATGCCATTGAGCTGCCCAAATACTTGGCTTAGGCATCTCTCTTAAGTCCAATATGAGTTCAAGTGGTGATTTCCAATTAACACTAGGACATCTTTAACCTGATCTTCATGGTCTTTTAGAGACTATTGTTTGCCATTCTTCCTAAATAGATTTCTCCTTCTATTTGTCTTTATTGGATGATATGAAAGAGGTTGTAATCATCCTTGTAGACTCTCTTCTAGGATTGACTAGAACACTATCAGATAGTGTGAATTCACTTCACCGATACTTCCTTTCTAGCCAATCTTTGAAGACATTTTGATTTGGCATGCGCAACCTTTTCAGATATTAAAATTTGTACTTGAAATTTCTATGTTCGAGCACATGCAAGAGTTTATATCTTAGCTAATTTCATCTAATTAATGAAATCATTCATTTTGAAAATAATAGTTAGGTAATGCCCATCTGCCAAGACTGCTAATGCTAGTCTTGTCATCATCAAGTACTTCATGATCGATCCAAAATGAGGGTAATCTTGTGATAACATATAGTGATGGAGCTTTTGGACTACAAAGATCGTGCCAAATAGTGCTTCTCATTGAGAGTATCCCACTTACTCCAATCTACGATATAATAAAGAGCATTCTCTTTGATTTCTTCTTTGTGTTGTTAATAATGCCCAGAGACTCTTCTAATGCAGATGTGTATAGAATGAGGGGCTTCTTAGACACTACCGATTGGTGGATTTAACAAATAGCTTTTAATGCTATTGAAGGCTTCTTGACACTCTTTCTCCTATTTGAATGGAGCATCCTTCTTCATCAACTTTGCAAAAGGTTGATGCGATCCATATTTCCCATTAGCAATTGGATCGCATGTTCTTCTTCCAATTATTGCTCCACTTCTACTCTTATGCAACAACTTCTAAATTTTGTCATGACTCATATTTCCTTCTATTGCAAGGCAAGGTCAATTGTGATTTTCTGTTGCACCGGTGAACCTCTTCACAAATATGGTCTCCAATTCAACAAATATTTTAATCAATCATTTGATAATTTTGCATAGCGTTCAAAGGCTAAAAAGCTCCCGTGATGAAAAGAATCATCAAGGGACAAACTCTTTCTTTAATTCCTTGTGCATGTTGCAGAATGAACCTTTTGTACCAAAGCATGATCATGATGCTTCCTCATTAGGAAGCAAATTAACTTGAAGAGAAGAAAGAGAATGAGAAATGAGGGCTCAACAGATCTTTGAATGACCTAGTGAATAAGTGATAATGCCAACTGAAAGTATTCCTACCCACAATAACTTTGATAATCTAAAGTGGGTAAAAATAGACCGGCAAAGTAAAGCAATCTTTTGGAAGAACCAATCACATCAAGCTCCACTACCACATAGGAGACCAAACATCTGGGGATATATAAAGTTCTCAAAGTAGCTAAGAACAAAGGCCAAATGAAAAGAAGATTTGAGGCCTATGATGGAAAATATCAAGCTTCACCAAAAATGTTATCATCACTTTTGGTAAGTAGCCAAAGTACTCTTCACATGGTGAGCATCGTGTGACACTTGGACCTTGAGTCCAAGAATTCCTTTTAAAAGGTCCAGTGAAAGGATAAGAAAATATGGAGAACAAGGCCGTAATGAAAATTTGAGTAATAGGCAGGTGTGACATCTAATACATATACTAAATGCACCTTAAAATTAACTCATTAGAAGTGGATACCCAAAAGAAAGGGTATCATTGAAAACATATAATGGTTGACACCTTGGAGAATCCTCTGGGGATCCCATCATCGATCAGTTTCACTCCTACAAGAGAAGATTGATGTTGATCATGGTCCTTTAATAGAAGAAGTACTTATTCCGCCTTGAGGTGGTGTTTATCTAAGGAGACATTCTTAAGTCTACCGACATAGGGATGTTTGCCTATCAAGTATACCCTATGATTCACAACTCAAAGGGTAGATCCATTAGGGAGCATATGGGCTACTCAATCATAAAATAATGGAGTAGGTCGGCCAAACCACTCAATCGAGGACTTTGATCGTAATTTCATCTCGTGGAGCCTATTAGTCCAGGTAGAGGACAGGCCATGTCCTTACTAACTAGAGATTGATTGAGAGTGAACATAGTAGAACACCTGATTTGATATTGTCTCCTTTGTGAGCTAAAGTTTTCTTAATTTGTCACCCCCGACAAAGCGAAGGTGGATAGATTGAGTTTAATTTAAATTTTAATCATAGAATTCCATTTAAGTAGTTTCAAATTGCTACTTAAAATTTATTAATTGGAATATGTTTAAGAGCTTTAGATCATGTCAACTCTATTCAGCTACTAACAGAGGATTAGAACTACCATCACCTGACATAATCAAGAATTCTGAATTCTTCTCCATCTTTTAGATACTTCATACATTGATGCATAGTTGATGGGACCATGTCATACTTATGTAGCCACAGCTAGCCCAAGAGAGCTCTAAATGATGTATCAGCATCGATTACATGAAACCTGGCCTTTGTATAGAAATCCTTGAACTTGACCAGGAGATAAAAGAACCCAGAGTTTTCTGTCCCTTTTCATTGAATCCATGAACCATCAACTTATCTATCCCAAGTTGTTGGATATCGTTATAATCCTCTTAATACCTTTAGACTCAGGTGATAGAAGAACACGGATCAGGCTTGGTTTGACTTAGTTTGACCCAATTTGAGTGATCATCATCTAGGATGATTTTTTGCTCATAATGTGAGGCTTAGATGGGCATAGTTCAATCTAATTTGGGTTGGATAAGAATTTGGCTTAAAAAAAGTGTTTTAGGTTACTTTGGGTCAAGTGACCCTAAATGGGTCAATTGACTTGATCAAGGCTTGATTCAAGCTTAGTTGAACTCACATATGGACTTATGATGGAAATACAAATCCAATTGCTAGTGATTTGGAGTCAATTGGGTTTTGGTTCATTTGATAATTTCAAGTCAAAAAGGTGAACATGAGTTTGACTTGGGTTAGTTTAATTTTTGGTTTGGTGATTGCAGTTTATGTTTATATTTGGAAATATGATTGAAGGATTGATTGTTTGAAGAGAAAATCCAAGGGTTTGGATTGATTTGAGAATTATTTGTCTAAATTCAAGGATTTGACTTGAAAGAGTTTAGGTTGGATTTTGGTTTGATTTGGATTTGAGTTTTGAATTGATTTTGGTTATTTGAATTTATATTTCATTTATATTTGTGAATATAAGTGAGAATTTAAATATGTTATGAGAAAATCTTTGAGTTTGGAGTGATTTGGATTTCTTTGAGGGAGTTCAAGAATTTGACTTGAAAAGAGTTTAGGTTGATTTTGGTTAGATTTGGATTTCAATTTTGAAATAATTTTGTTTGAATTTATATTTCATTTATATTTGTGAATATAAATGAGAATATAAATAGGTTATGAGAAAATCTTTGAATTTTGAGTGATTTGGATTTGATTTGAGCTATGTTCATCATGAAATCAAAGGGCTTAGGAATAATTTTGTGATTTGAGTTCAATCATGGGTTTCAATCATTTAATTTGAATTTGATTCATGATTTGGATTTTGGAATTGATTTATGATTTGAAAAATCACTCGGAATTGATTTGATATTTGAGTTGAATTTGAAGTTTCACTTCAAAGAGGGAAGCAAAGATTTGGTTGCGAGTAGGCAAGTCTTCCTAATACCCTAAGCAACCTATTTCTATGGCTAGCTCTTCTAAGTCTCTAGGGTAAGGTTTAGTGTTCACCTAAGCACTAGAAGTGGCTTAAGCCTAAGGAACTCTTAATGTCTAGAGGAGTCTTATGTCTAAGATGGAGAAGTTGAAAGCTCACTCCAAAAGGAAGGTCAAGAGTATTCCTTAGGGATGACAATGGAACCCACGTAGCTTCTCGAGCCAGCCCCTTAAAGGTAAAGCAATCTTCTAAGACATGTTCTCGCATGTGGTGGTAGGGACAATAGTTTAGATTGAGACTCTTGCCCACTTCCTCAGCCTCCCAGGCTCACGATAACTAGAATCGCTTCTTTAAGAGATTCTTAAAGATCTTCCTCACTAGCTCCTCTTGAATGAATATTATTTATTCAATATGTCAGCAAGTGTAGATAAATGTTAGCTACCTGGTGGTGGGTAGGAATACTACTGTTGATGATGATGATGATACTAGGAGGCGGGTGGAGGCCTGCAAACCGAGGTGGCCGAGTATGATGAGTGGTGGCAAAGGAGGTGGTAGAGGAGACTGATGAGCTCGAGGCCTGCCTGACTAAACCCTAGCTAGCTGCTTCCTCTTATCAACTGTTGTGACTACTCCTGGCTTCTTCTCAAATGCCTTCTAAGGTTTGGGTTTGGCTGACTGGTCATGGAAAGGAAACTATCTAGCTTCCTCTTATAGACTAGTCACCTTGTTGATTAGTTTCTCAAAGATTTTGATTGTAAACCCCTTAATCATCAAAGCGACTGGGCCAAGGATATTCTTGAGTACAATCTCAATGGCATTCTGTTCGGATAGCTGTGGTTTGCATTTCATTCTCATGTTTCTCCACCTGAAAATTTAATCAACAAGGGACTCCTTTAGATTTTTCTTGGTCACAACGAGGTCGCCCATAGTAACCCTTTGCTAAGCTCCAACAAACCTCTTAATGAAGAGGTGCTCCCACTCAACAAATATCTTTACCGAACCATTGGACAGTTTGGCATACCAATCAAATGCAACACCCACTAGATTGCTAATGAACAATCAAAAAAGAGCATCGTTACCTTCGGTGTTGCAACATTGGCCCTGAAGTGTGAAATATGTTGGGGAGGGTTCCCACTGTCATCAAAGATTTTTTAAGGAAGGAGGTACAAAACTCTTACGATATTGGACAACATTAAATTCCTCTAGGTAGGATCTACCCTTTAGAACAATGAGCCACCTGCTTATGCCAATGCATCCTCACTCTATTCCACTATGTTTTTAATGTCTTTCTCATGCATAGATGTCCACCACCTTCCTATACAAGCTACCATCTGATCTCGGAGAAGTGCTCTTGATCTAGGACATGTGGTGACTGGATGATCAATGCCATCGATATATGCAAGGACTGAGGCCTAATTTTGAAGTGTATGGAGGGCTCCTAACAAGTATATTATCCTCTTCTCCATCTGGTTGATTTGATCATCCTTCTTTCCAAGTTGATGATGGAGGTGTTGGGTTGAATGGATGGCATCATCTTCTTCAACTACAATACCTTCTTGACTATACTGATCTCTATGGAGGGAGCTCATACAATGTAACCTCGGCCAAATCTTCAAGAAGGTCATCCTCATCAGGATCAAAGGCTACCCTCTCATTCTCCATGTCTGTATGGTCACTGCCTAAGCGTTCCCTCTTTTCGGCAAAGTATTGTCCTAAAATGTCATCTAAGGAGTGGTATAACTATGTTGGTACAAGCACATGCCAAGATAGAGGACTATGCTCATTGATGGAGATACATCCGCCGCCACTAAAGTGCTGCTAGGAGGGTCATGAAGAGATCCACTCATGACCGCCGTGGAGTGGTGCCTCAAGAGATCCACTACCATGGGAACTATAAAACTATCACCTTCCCTTCTCCAATAATTGTTGCCACCGGTTGATGGTGGTGGTGATGGTGCAACTATGATGCTACTAGGTCGCCACTCCTATCGAACCATTAGAGGGTCAAGGAAGCTCGATCTCACCTCAATAGGTTGGATGGAGGAGGATCCTTGGGCCATAGTTGGATCACCAGGGGAAGGTCTCCCCGATGGGGTTTTGAATCTTGGTGGGAGTGGGGGATGTTATGAGTTGTATCAGTAATGGTGGATGATGAGGGGAGCAGTGTGAAGGCAACACCGACTGCCCCTCAATGGGATATCTTTTCCTACGTTAGGTAGAGCCGATAAGAACAATCCTATCTAAATGATCGGCCCTGACAGAGGGATGATCAGGAAAATCCATTAGAGCGGAGGCAACCAACTGCCTGGCATACCTCCGTCGCTCTCTCCCGTCTATCTAAACAAATACTCGGGCATCCACTGCTCTCTCCCTATGGATCTGACCCCTAACACTCCTAGGGATCAATGATAGCAAATCAAAGAAGGTGACTAAGTGTCTCAGATGCTCGCCAACCAAGCATAAGATAGTCCTGGCATAGGGCCTCCTATGCTCCCTATCCGGTGTCTCATAATATGTGAGAGAGAAGCAACAATCCTATAATATTCTCTCCATCGAGAGGGGTGGAACTTGTGGGAGAGATCTCTCTCGGGAGAACCTCTGCCATATGGGATGCCCCTCAAGCTCTCTGGCTGCTTGTTCATGCTTCCGCTTAATATTTTGATTTATATTGCCGTGTTGAGTATGAGTGAACAAGGTAGAGCAAGAACTGGTACTTACCTCGAAAGTGGAGAAGACTATCTCAGAGGCTAAGATAGCCTTCCCTTTAGGGTGATCAATGAGGGGTAGCTCACCGGAGCAATGGTAAGAATGATGGGCATATGTTCTAAAACTATCATAACGGGTGTAAGAATCACTACGCCTTTTCTCTTCAATGGAGTACTCAATCGAGGGCATGTCAATGTGGATGACTAGCTACCACCTCATCCCAACTTACGGTAAGGATCCCCTCATAAGTATCATGTGCTCCCTTGAACCCTCGGTCAAAGAAAACCAAGTGGGTGGAGTCCATCTTGGGGAAGCTGACTTGATCCAAGGCAAATCCATCCCAATGGGAAAGTAAAAATTGAATTTATGTGAAGCCATGTGTACTGACTACAAAACCAACTATACTAATCGGTCTATGTTGTATCTCTGCATGTGTTGAAATGTAATCTAAGTCAGATTTTTTCTTTAATAGTCATCCCAAAAGAGTAATATATATTTGGAGTTTTGAAGCCACACTCAATAATTCAAATATGTTGAGTGGGGTTCATTAGAGAGATTTTGATATTGAGGTGAGTCTTTGCCATTTTATTTTGATTTTAGAGCCCATACTCAACCAATGTAAGTAGGTTGGGTGGGGTTCATAAAATTGAGGAGAGATTTTCTTGGATATATTTGTATTTTGTGTATCTTCATTGAAAATATTGATGATTTGAAAGAACCTCTACTTAGAAAATTTAAGTATGCTAAGAAGAGGTTGTGATTGTGTGCTTAAAAAATTTTTTTGTGGAATATCGTTTGCTTGTGATGAGTGAAATGTTGATTTGAAAATGAGATGTTTTACTTGACAAATTTGACATGTCAAGCCACATGTATTTGATTTATGTTTGAAAATGGGGCTTTCACTTAACAATTTTGGTATGTTAAATGGAAGTCAAATGTGATTGATATATGTTTTGCTTTTCTTGAAAATGGGACTCTCACTTACAGATTTGGAATGTTAAGAAAGCCTAATGTTAAGTGAAAGCCTAAATGTGATTTATGTTTTGGTTTTCTTTGAAAATGACTCACTTAACAAATTGGTATGTTAAGTGAAAGCCCAAGTGTGATTTGATTTATGTTTTCTTTGAAAATGGGACTCACTTAACAAATTTGGTATGTTAAGTGAAAGCCCAAGTGTGATGTGATTTGAAAAAGAGATTCTTAAAAAAATTTGGTATGTTAAGTAGGAATCAAATGTGCATTGAAAATGAGACTCTCACTTAACAAATTTGGTATGTTAAGCAAAATTCAAATGTGATTGTTATATGTTTTGAAAATGGGAGTCCCACTTAACAAATTTGGAATGTTAAGTGGAAGTCAAATGTGAAATGGAAATGAGACCCTCACTTAACAAATTTGTTGTGTTAAGTGGGGAGTCAAATATGTTATGAAAATGAGATTCTCACTTAACAAATTTGATATGTTAAGTGAACTCAAATATGATTTATGAAAATGATACACTCACTTACCAAGTTTGATATGTTAAGTAAAAGTAAAAATGTATCATGAAAATGAGATACACACTTGACAATTTTAATATGTTAGAATAAATGTATGAAAGTGAGATTCTCACTTAACAACTTTGATATGTTAAGTGAATCAAATATGACATGAAAAAATAAGATTCTCACTTAACAACTCGATATGTTAAGGAATCAAATGTGACATGAAAATAAGATTCTCACTAACTTTGACATGTTAAGTGGGAATCGATGAACATGAAAATGAGATTCTCACTTAACAACTTGATATGTTTAAGTGGAATCAAATGTATATGAAAATGAGATTCTCACTTAACAACTTTGATATGTTTAAGTGAAAATCAAATTTATATGAAAATGAGATTCTCACTTAACAACTTTGATATGTTTAAGTAGGAATCAAATGTATTTGATGTGCTCTCTTTTTTTCTTTTTCTTTTTTTGGAAAGAGAGGGGAATTCTTTGTTTGACAAATGTGGCATGTCAAATAAGATTCCAAAAGAGAGGTGAAATTTATTTAACAAATCGTAAGTATGATAAAAAGATTTCAATAATATGTTTTGATGCCATGTATGTGATTTCTTGATTTTGAAAAGAGAGAAATTTTAACTCTAGCATATGTGAAATATGTTCAGTGGAGTTTCAATCTTATGGTATGATTTGAAAAAAGATTATTCATTCAATAAATTTGAGTATGTTGAATGAAGGTGGCTATTTTTTTTAAAAAAAATGCTTTTTGAAAGTGTCATTTTGTGAAAGAATTTATTTTCTTAAATTTTATGATGAACCTCGCCTCACCAAGCTAGTAGTAAAGAGATTATAAATTTTTATTATCTCTCCCTTCATTGATAAATTTTATTTTCTACCTATTAGGGAGCCCAAAAGGGGTTTCAAGACATACACGGAGTGAGGTCCTAAAACCTAAAGGATGTTGGCTAACTTTGTTAAAGAATGAAATAAGCTAAGTGCCAACGGAAGGAAAGATAGTCTCAGACTCACAAAAAATGCAAGTCCACCATCGATTCTTGGATACAACAATTGTCTACTAGAGATGGAGAGAAGAACCTTCCTCAGTGGAGTCAAAAATTTGTTATGTTTATTTTGATTCATTTATAGGGGACACCATATCCGAGGGTGTACTTATTGAGGTGATCGGGTATGACATTAAAGAATAATGTGTTATCTCGAGAGATAGAATTCACTACCCTACAATGGACCTAATTACTTAATAAGTACTCCTAAGGCATGATGGATCTTCAATTATACTTGAGATTTTCCCCCTACTTTACATGGATGAATAAAGTAGGGTTTATTTAAATGAGGTTTTAAAGTTCCCGATGGGGGAAATCCCCTATAGTTAATTACATCTTAAAGAAAGTGAATTCCTTAAGAATACTCTCAATTAAAGTAGGTGATTGTTGTCTCCAAAGAATTCAAAGATAGGACTATCAACAAATTTGTTATATTTTAGAAAATCAAGTGGGATGGATCAAAAGGAGAGAGTTATTATCAATGTTAAATGAGATAAGTTGGGAGTGCTCATGATACTAGGAAGCCTAGTGAGCACTCCAACCTATCCTATGGTTGGACTTTATGTATTTGAAATTGAGCTAATTTATTTATTTCATTTAAATTTTATTCAAAATCTAGGACTTATAATTCCACAATACAAGATTGTGAAAATGCCTAAGAGGTCAGGATTTATGCTTGTAGCAGAGGAAATAGCAACCTCAACGAAGGCCAAAATCACAACCTAAATCTAAGGAGAAAGTGGATATAGAGAGAGTAAATCACAATAACCGGCCGACACTTATTAGGGTAGCCGCCTAACTCCTTCTATGCTTTAAATTGATGTAGGTAAGTCATATACTTTGCAAGATGGCTAGGCTATTATTATTTAGAAAAGAAATTTAAGTCCTTAAACCCACTCCCTAAGAGACTAGAGCATGAGGGGTAAGAATAATGACTTAATCTAATGCAAATTTTTACCAAATTTCATTTAATTTGGACTCTTTATTTTGGCACAAGCTATGAGATTTTGTATGCCTAAATACATGAGAAGTTGATTATGGGCCAAATCAAAAGAGAAAGAGGTGTTCTTCCATCATACGCTCTCAAAAGTTAAGCCTTTACTATTTGGAAAAGATGGAAGCCCTCCTTAACAAGAGTGAAATAAGATGATTATGCATGATATTAAACATACAATATCCAGCTAAGGGGTTGTTAAATATTTTATTATTTTTATTTAATATGTAGGCTTTTATATGATGTTATGAGTTATTTTAAAGGTTTAGTTATGAGTTTTAGTTTGGGTAAAAATTAATTTTATCCTAGAGCCTAATCGCATCTAGGCCATACAACAATCACCAATCATAAACAAACTATGAAAAAGCATGCTTTTTCTAATGCACAAGCTAAACAAAATATCAAATAATTTTATAAAGCTATTACAAAAAAATAAAATACTAATGTGGTCGGGTACCGACGTACAACCCAAAAAGGAACGTGCATAGCCGAGCTCTACCCTTGTACAACCCAAATTACAAGGGAATAATTACAATTACAAATGATGAACATTATGGGGGTCTTCATTCTTCATTCTTCCTTCTTCATTTTTTCATCTTCCATTACTTCATTTGATTTGCTCCATTTTTTTCGTCCTTTTGGCTTGATTTGGATATGCTTGCTCTAAAGGCATCACATGATACATAAGACTTGGTCTTATAACCAATGCTCATCCTAATCCTCGATAATACTCATCTTAATCCTAATACAAAAATTATATTAAAAGAAGTAAAGTAAATCTAGCTACACCTACAAAATAAATATTAGCTAAACACACCATACAACCCAAGTAATTAGACTTAACCCATACATGGATAACCAAGCCCACCTGTCCTAACTTGGCTTTTGTTTAGGGGCTAAGCAACTTCTATAGCAAAAGTATTTATATTTTTTTATTTAGCGGTCCCTTAAGCACAACCCCTACATAAAATATGATTAAGCTAATATCAGCTTAACATCTAGACTACGCACATACACCTTAACATCCAGTCTACAATAATACATCACAAAACAAGTAAATATCAAACCATACACCGCCCTAATATAAAGCTAGAATTGGTGACTTAGTCTAATGTGTGTGAATTAAAGCTTGTATCCTTTTGCTTAAGTGTGAGGGATTTAATTTATAAAGGGTTATTTTCTCTTTAAGTGATTTAATTGAAGAATTTACTTAGTTTCTTTCATTTCATATGGTCTAAACCTTAACTAAGTGTTATAAGAAGAGAAGAAAGAATCCCTACATTAAGTCACTTCTAAAGCAAGTTAATCAATTTCCTTTAGTGAATGGCTTATTATATGTTTTAATCAATCCTAAGTTTAGGTTCACGCTAAATGACCGTATTCAATAAGAAAGGCATTTTAAGATTAATTAGATGAACTACTATCACATGACACACGTTTATTCATTTCTTTCCATCATGTATATCATGCATATGATCAAATCCTAAGCATATCTATACATACAATGTATGTCATAGCACACTTAAATGATGAATGCAAAGAAGTGTGTTTGGAATTTAAATATTTCATTTGATTGAATTATGAATCCATGTCTTTTTAATAGAAAAATGGATTTTTCATCCATTAGCTAAGTACACATTCACATGTATAAAAGTTTTAAGTGAGTATGGCATCATTGTTCTACACTAGGGGCATAAGGTACAAGACCTACTTAGGGCTACTTAAAGCCTCGTAGCCCTATGATGTCAAGACTAATATACCCTCTTTTCTTAAATACATATAGATGAATAAATAACTACAAGGATAGGAAAACCCATGCAAAAGTTGCATTTGATTTATTTGATTATAATTCATATTCATTGGTCACATCATGCATACATATGTATAAGACTTTTAAGTGAGTACAATGCCATTTTCTAAGGTACAAGACCTACTTAGGCTAACTTTCAAGGTGTCCGGACTAATATACCACTTTTCTATACATACAAAAAAAAAAAATCATAAGAACGAGAAGACATGTAATAAGTCATATTTGATTTGATTATATGATTTACATACGTGATTTGAACTTCTTCCTAAGTCTTAGTAGGGAGATGTATAGGAGTAGATTTAGACAAATGTTGTATTCTTTTCAAATAAATTATTTGATATTTATAAATCCTATATGAATCCTTGTAAGATAAGGAAAGAGAACTTCATATTGCATATTTAATATTATCAATACATGCAAACTTATAGATATTTATAACTAACATCACTCCATTTATTTTAATTGATTTATGAGCTTTTGAAAATAACTTTTGATTTAATAGTAATAATAACCACACCTATTTTTAATTTAAATCAACACATGCAATTTGACATAAAAGAAATCATTTCATTTAGTTCATTTTAAAAGAAATGAATGCAACAATTAACATGATTGGAAAGAAATAAAGGAACATAAGTACATGATCTCATTCATTCCAATTAATTCCTATGGACAATCATACTAAATAAGGTTATTTAAAATGAACCAAAGTTCCTTAATGACACTTTCAGTTTTGAGTTTGATTTGATTTGATTTGGGTTTGGTTTTGGCCTTTTGAATTTATATTTAATTCATATTTGTGAATATAAATGAATATATAAATGGGTTATGAGAATATCACTTGAGTTTTGAGTGATTTGGATGCAATTTTGACCAAGCTCATGATGTTAGGTCGAAAGGGCTTAAGTAGGATACTTGGTTGAGTTTGGATTTGATCATGGGTATTAAATTATTTGATAATTGGATTTTATTTTAGAATTTGGATTTGAATTTGAGATTTTATTTGCAAGAAGGAAGCAAGGATTTGGTTTGGGCTATAGAGTAGGAAAGTCTTCCTAAATCCCTAAGGCGCAACCTATCCCTATGGCTAACTCTTCTAAGTCTCTAGGGTTAGATTAAGTGTTCACCTAATCACAAGAAGTGTCTTAAGACTAAGGAACTCTTAGTGTCTATGAGAGTCCTAGACCTATGATATGGAAGTTGAGTGCTCACTCCATAAGTGAGGTCAACAGGAGTACTAAACCTTTTAATTATCTTGATTTAATGTCTATGCTTTATGTGAGGTTATGAGTTATTTAGAAAATTTAGTTATGAGTTATAGTTGGGGTAGAAAATTTTTTTCCTAAGTGCCTAATCGGATCCATACCACGCATTAAATTGCCATTCATAAAGAAACTAAAAAGAGGCATGCCATTTTTATTGCATAATTTAAACATAACATCAAGCATTTTATAAATCTAACGTAAAAGAATAAAAAAGGCCGGTCGAGTACCATCGTATAAGCCAAAAAAAAGAAATGGATACCGAGCTTTACCCTTATACAACCTGGTATATGAAAGAATAATTACAATTTACAAATGAATAAATGTTATGAGGGTCTTCTTATCTTCATTCTTCATATCTCCTTCATTTCTTCATTTAGATGTGTTTGCTTCAAAGGCATCATAGGGCCTCCTAGGACAAAACCTTCTAGCCACTACTCATCCTAATCCCCCATAACATTAATCCTAATTCCTAATGAAAAGTACATCTAACTACACCTGCAAAATAAGCATTAGCTAAACATGATATACAACTCAAGCAATTATTGAATAATTTGGACTTAGCACCCTGCACAAGGATAACCAAACCCACTTGTCCTAATTTGGATTATGCTTAGGGATTAAGTAACCTACAAAAGAGGGCATTTATATTTATTTTAAGCACCACTTAAGCATAATCTCCTGCAAAAAATATGATTGGTTTAATCACGACCTACCATCCATTCTACGAAGCATACACCCTAACATCTAATCTAAGATAATACATCATAAAACCAAACATACATCACCCCATGCACCACCCTAACATAAAGCTAGAAATGGTGACTTAATTCTAAAGTGTGTATTTTAGGGCTTGAGTTGTATGCATTAACTAAGCTTTGTTATGATTTTTTAAGTATGAAAGGGTTTAATTATTAGAAGTTGATTTCATTTTTAAGTGGTTTAATTTATTTGAGAATTTTAATTAATATTTTCTTGTGTTCCATTTGGTTTATACTTAATAACTAAGTATTATAAAGAGAACAGAAAAGAGGGTCACTCTCTTTTATCCCTACCTTATGTCACTTCTAAAGCAAATTAATTAGTCAATTCTCTTTAGTGAATGGCTTATTATATGTTTTAATTAATCCTAAGTTTAGGTTTACTTTAAATACTCTCATTCAATAAGAAAGCTGTCTTAAGATTAATTGGAATTAAATACTATCACATGACACATGTTCATTCATTACTTTCCATCATATGTAACATGCACATGATCAAATCCTAAGCATACCTATACATGCAATATGTCTTAGCACACTTAAATGATGGATGTAAACATATACATTTGGAATTTAGATGTTTCATTTGATTGAATTATTTTATCATATTAATTTAAAGCTCTATCTAAATTCTTAAATAGAAATACATAAGAATGAAAATAAATAGGTACATGTCATTGTTAACCAGGGAAGTGAGATAATCAAATGACTTCCTTAGGGCAAGCTAAAATCTCGTGTTCTTGGGATGTCCAAACTATATACCCATTACATTCAAACATATGTAAGTTTATACACTTGAACATAAGAAAGAAGGCTTTAAACCATGTGATCAATCAATTCGACCATTTGAACAAATATGAATGCATGTCTTTCTTAGTAGAAAAGTGAATTTTTCATTCATTATCTAAATATACATGTCATTGTATAAAAGTTTTAAGTGGATACTTGCCATTATTAAACTAGGGGAGTGAGGTAAAGACCTCCTTCGGGCTACTTAAAGCCTTGCGTCCCCGAAATGTCCAGACTAGATATACTCACTTTTCTTAAATACACATGAATGTACAAATAACTACAAGAATGGAAGAATCATGCTAAAGTTGTATTTTTGAAATGTTTATGCATATGGTACAAAGTCTTATCTAAATTCTAGTATTAAAGTATGTAAGAATGAAATCAAATGGAGTATGTTTCATTATTAAACCAGGGAAGTGAGGTAATCAAATGACCTCCTTGAGGCTAACTAAAGCCTCATATTCCCAGGATGTCCAAGATATATACCCATTAGCATTCTTACATACATAAATCAATAAATGTATGAAAGAAAAGAAACTTCACTTCATAAACTTAAGTTATAATCACATACATCTCATATGTATTTATAACTAGCATTCATAGCATATATAATCATTTATTTGTAAGTTCTGAAAAATAAATTTTGATTTAGAAATGATAATAGCCACACATATCTTAAATTAAATCAACACATGCAAGCTTGACATAAAAGAAATCATTTAATTTAATTGATTTTTGCAAGAGATTGTCTCATTTTATATTATGAATGATGTGAAGGGACACGATGTAGATTTGTAGGTGTACTTATTAGGGTGATTGGGTATGACATTGAGCAATGATGTACTATTTCGAGAGACAGAAGTTACCATCCTATAATGGACCTAATCACCTGATAAGGACTCCTAAGGATGATGGGTCTTTGAATGTACCAGAGATCTTTCTCGTACTTTACATGAAAAAGTAAAGTAGGGTTTATTTTAAATCGAGTTTGTTATGTTCCCTATGGAGGTAAGCCCCCATAGTTAATTACATCCTAAGGAATAAGATTCTTTAGGAATAATCTTAATTAAGTTAAATGATCATTGTCTCCAAATATTTCAGAGATAGGACTATCAATCAATCAGTTATTTAGAAAATCAAGTGGGATTTGAGCAAAAGAAAAGAGTTATTATCGAAACCAAATAAAGATGAGTAGAGGATGCTCATGATACTAGGAAGCCTAATGAGTATCCCAAACTATCCTATGGTTAGGCTTTATATTTTTGAAATTGAGGTGAATTATGTGTTTGAGTTAAATTTTTATTAGAAATCTAGGGCTTACAATTCCACAATACAATATTGTGGAAATGCCTATGAGGTGAGGATTTATGCTTGTATCCCTCAAAGGGAAACAACAACCTCAAATCCAAAATCTAGGGAGCTTTGACGAGGGCCAAAGAATGAGCTAAATCTAAGGAAAAAATGGGTATATGGTTTACCTTCATAAGAGAGAATAAATCACCCAACTGTTGGACTTACAACTGTCCGATTGTTTATTTAGAAAGGAGACTAAATCCTTAAACACAGTCCCTAAGAGACTAGATCATGAAGGGCATGAATAATGACCTAATCTAATACAAATTTTGTTAAGTTTTATTTTTATTTTTGGGCATTATCATTTGATACAGGCTATGAGATTTTATATGCCTAATGCATGAGAAGATTGGTTATTTTCCAAATCAGAAAGAAGGAGGTGTATTTCTACCATCGCTCTTAAAGGTCAAGCCATTTTCTCTCACAAAGGTGGAAGCCCTCCATTAGTAAGAGTAAAGCAATATGATTTATGCATGATGTGAGACATACAACATCAAGCTAAAGGGTTGCTAAATCTATTATTATCTTGATATATTTCCTAGGCTTTAAGTGTGGTTATGAGTTGTTTAATTTAATTTTGAGTTGATTAATTGGATAGAAAATTTTTTTTCTCTAAGAGCCTAATTACATCCAGGACATTCATTAAATAATGAAGAAACTAGAAAATTCATGCTATCTAATTATGCAATCATAAATAAAACATCAATCAATTTATAAAATTTGTGCAAAAGAATAAGAGGCTGATGTGGTCTGGCTCCACTGCACAAACTCGAAAAGGAAAATGGGTAGCCAAACTCTACCCTTATACAACCTGGATTACAAATGAATAATTTCAATTTAGAAGGAATTTATGTTATGAGGGTCTTCATTCTTAATTCTTCATGTCTTCATTTCTTTCTTTCTTCATTTATTTCTTTCTTTTGGTTTTACTTGGGATATGGTTGCTCCAAAAGCATCACATGGTGCATAAGACTTTGTCTTATGACCAATATTCATCCTAATCTCGCATAATTCCAAATCTTAATTGCAAAATTTACAAAAATAGGAAAGGTAACTAAGCTAAAACAAAGGTTAGCTAAACATACCACACAACCCAAGCAGTTATATGAATAAGTTAGACTTAGCACCCTACACATGGGTAACCAAGTCCACCTATCCTAGTTTGGATTATGCTTAGGGGTATAAGCAACATGTACAACAAAAAATATTTATATTTTCATTACAGCACCCCTTAAGCACAATCCCCTATAAGACATTAGCTAAGACGCCTATCATCCGCCTACCACATACACCCTAACATCCAGTCTAAAAATATTATATCACAAAACAAAATTAGGCATCAAACTATACATCGCCCTAATATAGAGCTAGAAATGATGACTTATCCTAAGGTGTGTGTCATTTAAGGCTTGTGTGGCATGTCTTAGCTAGGCTTTAAGGTTGGAATTTTCTAAGTGCGGGGGATTCAATTTAGAAGGGTGGTTTCATTTTAAGTGATTTAGTTAATTTATCTATTTTTAGTTGATGATTTGATTTGGCTTGAATGAACCTACACTTAGTTACTAAAAGTTATGAAGAGATGAAAGAAAGGAGAACTCTCCTTCATCCCTACCTTAAAATATTTCTAAGGTGGTTTCATTAATGATTTTCCTTTAGTGAATATTTTATTATGTATTTTTATTATAACTAGTTTAGATTTACTCTAATAAGAAAGGAAATTAGGATTAATTAGAATGAATTATTATCACATAACACACACCCATTCATTTCTTTCCTCTTAGCACATCTTAATGATGAATGCAAAGATGTTGTTTAAGAAAATTTTGGATATTCCATGAATGCAT
This sequence comes from Cymbidium sinense, assembly GCA_021442155.1. Taxonomy (NCBI): domain Eukaryota; kingdom Viridiplantae; phylum Streptophyta; class Magnoliopsida; order Asparagales; family Orchidaceae; genus Cymbidium; species Cymbidium sinense. Next base: position 98,818,406 of record CM038220.1, on the reverse strand, counting down.
GTTTTTCTTATGAAGAAAAGAGGGACACTTTTATCCATTAATTAAATGCACATCCACATGTATAAAATACATAAGTGAGTATAGCGCCATTATTTTCTACACACTAGGTATTACAAGACCTACTTTACTTAAAGCCCCTGACCACAGGATGTCTAATATACCCCTTGTCTTAAATACATGTAAATGTACAAAAAGAAATAAATGGATGAAGAATCATGCAAAAGATTATGTTTGGTTTGGTTGTGTAATTTACATGTGTAAATGTGAAGATCCTTCTTAAGTCATAACTAGAAATGCATAAGAATAGATTTAAGCAAGTGTTATGTTCTTTTCAAATGAACTATACACTTTGCAAATCCTATTCAAATCCATGTTAAGAGAAGAGAAGAAAATCACATAATACACATTATTTGCTATAATCACATGCAAGCATATAAGTACTTACAAGTAGCATCACTTCATTTATAATCTTTGATTTATAGGTTTTGAAAATATTTTTTGGTTTAATAGTGATAATAGCCACTCATATTCTTAACTTTAGCCAAAACATGCAATTTGACATAAAAGGAAACATTTTATTTAATTGATTTTCCAAAAGAAAGGAGTGCATGGTTTCATATGTGTTGACCTCATTTTTAGAATGAGCTCTCAATCCTCTATCTTAGACATAGGACTCCTCTTAGTCACTAAGTGTTACTAAGTCTTAAGACACTTCTAGTGATTAGGTGAACACTTAGCCTAACCCTAGAGACATAGAAGAGTTATCCATAGGAATAGGTCATGCCTTAGGGGTGTTAGAAAAACATGCTTATCCTATAGCTTGAACCAAATCCTTACTTCCTTCTTTCAAGTCAAACTCCAAATCGAAACTAACTTCAAATTCAAATCAAATTCCAACTTAAATAACTTTTCTCAAATCATCCAAATCAATTCCAAAAAATCCAAATCAAATTCAAACTCAAAAGATTTTCTCATAACCCATTTATATTCACAAATATAAGTGAAATATAAATTCAAATAACCAAAACCAAATCCAAAACTCAAGTCCAAATCTAAAATCTTTCCTAAGTCACTTTGATTTCATCTTATGAACTTAGCTCAAATCAAATCCAAATCATTCCAAATTCAAAAAATTTTCTCATAACCCATTAATATTATCATTTATATTCATAACTATAAATGAAATATAAATTTAAATAGCCAAATCAAATTCAAACACAAACCCAAATCTAATTTAAAATCAACCTATACCCTTTCAAGTCAAATTCTTGAACTTAGTGAAATTATCTTCAAAGAAATCCAAACCTTTGAATTTTCTCTTCAAACAATCAATCCTTCAATCAAAAACCAAATTCAATCATAAACTTCATTCATCAAACCAAAAATAAATTCAAAACTCAAACCCATGTTCATCCTTTGAACTTGAAATTATCAGATGAATCAAAACCTATTTGACTCCAAATCACTTGCAAATGGATTTATATTTCATTCATAAGTCCATATGTGAGTTCAACCAAACTTGAATCAAGCCTTGATCAAGTCAATTGACCAAGGCTCACTTGACCCAAAGTGACCTAAAACACCTTTTTGAGCCAAATTCTAATCCTACCCAAATTGGATTGAACTAAGCCCATTTAAGCCTCACATTATGAGCAACAATCATCATAAGATGATCAATCAATCAAATTAGGTCAAACCAAGTCAAACCTAGCCTTTGCCAAGTCAACATTTGACCCAAATGAAACCTAAACTAGCCAAAATCTACCATAAGCCAAATTGACTGAAACCAAAGCTTGCAAAATACTTCAAATGACCAACCAAGCCTAAAACAACCCATGACCTAACCCAATTAGGTCAAATGGGTCAAATTAGTCAACTTGAAATGAAACTAAAACCAAATATAAATCAAATTAAGCCAAACAAATGATGCTAAAATATTTTAAATGATCATTTGAACTTGGCCAAACCCATTGTTTGACCTAATTTGACTAACTAGTTGGCTTGGCCTAACTTGACCCATTTTGACCTAAATGTGTCAACATGAGACAAATCATATCAAATAAACTCCAAATTCATTGAAAATTGGCACAACCCATTTTTCAATCATTCAAAATATACCCAAATCAAAATCAAAATCAAATGACCATTTTACCCATAGGTCAAAGGGTAACCTATGGTCAAATTCACATGGAATTTGATCATATTCCAACTCAAGACCACATGTCATCCTCTTAGTTGTCTATTTGGACACCAAGGGATGTGGTGCACATGACCCAATGGATTTGGGTCAGCTAAACCCAACCTAAAGCCAAAATTGACCACCCAATAGAAAATGAGCACATGGAATCACTCCATACTCTCATTTAACACATGGGCAACTCCTCCACTACACTCCCCTGCCAAAACTGAACCACATGGCAACCCTATCAACCTAAACAACCCATTCCATGAGATCAATTTGATCAAAATGACAAGGAGGCTCACAGCCGTCTGATTCAAGTATGGGAGAGATATACTCCCCCTCATTCAATTCCAATTCAGGACACTTGCACTCGATTGAGCCATAGCAACCCAAAGGAAGCTCTCCAAGCTCTCTCAAACATTCTTAAGCTCAATTGAAATTCCCATTCTCAATTTTTCCTAAGCCAAAAAAATGGAGGCGAGTGAGATTTTCAACTTACTCAATACCCAACCAAAGACCAATTCATCTTGCAAGCACCATCAAAGCACTATGTCGAGCTCATCCAAAGCAAATCCCAAGCATGCAAGCCACAGGAAGGGGGAGTTAAACCAAAGATGCAAGCCATTGAAGCGGAGCTTGGTCAATTGGAAGATCCAGTTCCCTTCAAACCTTCAACGGTGCTTCGTCTCCACTAGATGAAGCTACCTCAACAGTTGTAAGCACCAGTGATAGCCTCCGACAAGGTACAAATCAAAACTGAGCTTAGGTTAAAAATTCTTTGGTCCTTTATGAAGGGAATTGTAACCCCATTGATTTTTCCATTGTTAAATTTTCTTCTCTATGCTTCTTGATGGTGTGGGTTGAATCCTAGCCCAATCTAAGCTCAAGTGAGTTCGGATCAAGCCATGGAGGATGGACGATCTCCGTCTCTCGCAGGCGAGGCCAGGGATGAATCATGGAACATCCATCCCATATGTTTTGGATGGACGATCCTAATTAATCTGCATAGATCTAGTGATTTAATCCCTTTAGATCCATGGGTTTTATCCTGATTGTCTGATCCTTGATCGGACAGCCTAGGAGAAAGTGTGTAGCACCGCCAGCTAACGTGACATCTAATTTGATAACTTAAATAATCAATCCTGTAATGCCATATAGAAAATGCATGTCACGTCAGCAGCCCACATGGTGCCGATGGGATTAGTTATATAATTAGGTTATTTAATGACCTATTAATCATAAAAACTTCAAAAATTTATAATTAAATATAGAAAAAATCCAAAAAATGCAAACTCAACTTCATTTTAAAGATAATTCAAAGGGGAATAATATAAAATTAAGTTTAATTGATTTTGAGCAGTGACATTTACTCAATTTGAGTTTTATTGTGATGTAATTATGTTAAGTACTCTTTAATTATTTTAATAATTAATTTCAAACTCCCTAGGGTTAATTAGTGGGATGACCTCTGTCCCCCATGATTTTCTTGGAATTTATTATTGGATTAATTTAGGTAATTGCTTGTTTCATCTCTAATCACTCTCTTAATCAATTAAATGATTAATTAACCTATTAAATGGTGATGAATTCATTAATTAAATTAATAATCTTAGAATAGTGGATAAACTTAGGAATGAGATTGGGCCCCAAATCTTTTCCCCTAAGTCTATTTCATTTGAATGAAAACATAATTAATTTACAAATTGATTAATGATTTAATCATTCTATTAAATAGCTTAATTAACCAAACTTGAAATCAAAAATTAATCTAGAAACTTAATCACTTAATCAATCCCATTCTTGGGTAGATACATAGGTGTTCAATAACCTAAGTGCCTTTTGGAAATCATATTCAACCACATGTGTGAAAAGGTTATGAAAGTACTTAATTAAACCATTTAGCTTAATTAATCAATGATTGTGAGCCAATTATATTACGCCACTTTCTTTCTTAGGAGCATTGCTGATTTAAATTCTATGTGATTGCATATCATATGTTGCCTCATAATTGTTGGGTAAATTATGTTAAGGTGGTGTAGGTAAGGGGTAATTAATGGACTTAATCTATACCCTAACCTAAACAAAATATAAAATCAATCTAATGGTTCAAAAATTAAACTAAATTGATTCACATATATGGGAGATGGGTTAGCACTAGCAAACCTTTTTCACATTTTCTAAATTAAAATCAAACTCAAAATTAAAACAAAAATTTCTTTAAAAATTTTTGATTCTTTTTAAATGATCTTATTTCATAGGATTGTCTTTAGGAATTAATTATGGTGAATGAAGTTACATGCTTACATCACTTTATTTCATTCCAAGCATGCTAAATGTTGTTTGTCACATGAAAATCATGCATTCATACCTTTTAAAAAATCAAATTAAAATGAAATATTTCTTTTATGTCAAATTGCATGTTTTGGCTAAAGTAAGAATATGAATGGCTATTATCACTATTAAATCAAAAATTATTTTTAAAACTTATAAATTAAAGACTATAAATAAATGTATGCTACTTATATGTATTTATAATCTTGCATGTGAATATTGCTTAAATGTGTTATGTGGTTTTCTTCTCTTTTCTTAACATGGTTTGTATAGGATTTGCAAAGTGTATAGTTCATTTGAAAAAAACATAACACTTACTTAAATTTATTCCTATGCACTCCCATGTCAGGAATTGAGATGGATCTTCACATTACATATATAAATTAAATAACCAAAATCAAACAAATAAACATAAACTTTTTGCATGATTCTTTTTCCATTCATTTATTTTTAAACATCCACATGTATTTAAGAAAACCGGTATATTAGTATGGACATCCTGGGATTGCGAGGCTTTAAGTAGCCCTAAGAAGGTCTTGTACCTTATACTCTTGGTGTAATAATAATGGCGTTGTACTCACTTATGTCTTTCATACATGTAAATGCACATTTAATTAATGGATAAAAGAATCCCTTTCTTTTCTACTTAACAAAATCATGCATCATGAAACATCCAAATTTCCTTAAGCAACATCTCTTAGCATTCATCATTAAGGTGTGCTAAATGTTTGTATTTCATGTATAGATATACTTAGGATTTATTCATACACATGATACACATGTTGGAAAGAAATAAATAGTTATGTGTTTTATGAGAGTAATTCACCTTAATTAGTCTTAAAATACATTTCTTATTGAATAGGTTTATTTAGAGCAAATCTAAACTTAGAATTAATTAAAACACATGATAAAACATTCACTAAAGAAAAATCACTAATGAATCTACCTTAAAGTTACTTAAGGTGGAGAGGAAAGAGAAGTTCTCTACGCTTTTTCTCTCTTCACAACACTTAGTAATTAAGTGTAGGTTCATTCAAACCAAAATAAATCATCAAATAAAATTAACAAATCAACTAAATCACTTAAATGAAATCACCCTCTAAGTTGAAATCTCTTTAGAAAACTTCAATCTTAAAACCTAGCTAAGATATACACACATAAGGCAATGGCACCCATTAGCTAAGTCATTTCTAGCTCTATGTTAGGGCGTGCATGGTTTGATGCTTGATTTTATTTAATGATGTGATTTTTGGATGTTGGGTGTATGTGTGTAGCGGATGATAAGATGATCTTAGTTTAATCATTGTCTTATGGATTGTGCTTAAGTAAAAAAAAATAAATACTTTTTTTGCGGTTGCTTATACCCCTAAGCATAATCCAAAAATGGCCAGGTGGACTTGGTTACCCATGTGTGGGGTGCTAAGTCCAATTAATTCATATACATGCTTGGGATTGTGTGGTGTCTTTAGCTAATCTCTATTTTGTAGGTTTTAGTTAGATTTACTTTTCCTATTTTTCATGTAATTTTTGTAATTAAGATTTGGAATGAATGATATGGGGGATTAGGACAAACATTGGTCATAAGACTATGTCTTATGCACCATGTGAAGCCTATGGAGCAATCACATTCCAACTAACTAAGAGAAGAAAGCAGAAAGAAGAAAGAAGAAAGAAGAAAGAAGAAAGAAAAAAAGAAATGAAGAATGAAGATCCCCTTAACATGAATTCCTTTCTAATTGTAATTAATTCATTTATAATGGGGTGTGCTACCCAATTTCTTTTGGGTTCATGGTGGAACCCAAAAGGCCATATTCTTTTGTAGCTTTATAAATTGTTTGATGTTTATTAAACTTGTGCATTAAGATGGCATATTTTCCTTAGTTTATTCTTTGCTTTGATGAATAGCCTGGTTGTGATTAGGCTCTTAGGAAAAAAATAAATTTTTTATCTAATTAATTAACTCAAAATTAAAAATTAATAACTCATAACCTCACCTAAAGCCTAGGTTATAAATCAAGATAAAAGATTTAGCAACCCATTATTTGGATGTTTTATATTTCACATCATGCATAAAAAATATCTTGCTTCACTCTTGCTTATGGAGGGCTTCCACCTTTGCCAAGAAACTTGGCTTGACCTTTCAGAGCCATGGTGGAAATACACTTCATTCTTGTTGATTTTGGCCCATAATCAAATTTCTCATGCATTAGGCATATGAATCTCATAGCCTATGACAAATCAATTGTCCAAAAATGAAAATAAAATATAATAAAAATTTTGCATTAGATTTAAGTCATTAATTATACCCTAAATGATCTAATCTCTTAGGGAGTGTGTTTAAGGACTTAGTCTTTTTCTAAATAAATAATAGCTTAGCTATCTTTCAAAAGCATATGACTTGCCTATATGTATTTAAAATCATAGGAGGAATTAATTGGCGGCCACCCCCAGGTGGTTGTAAGTCCAATAGTCTTGTGATTTATCCTCTCTTATGGAGGTAAACCAAAAAATCATTTTTGCCATAGATTTAGATCATGCTTCAGCCCTCGCCAAAGCTCCCTATATTAGGTTCAGAGGTTGTTATTTCCTTTTGTGGGCTATAAGCATAAATCCTCACCTCTTAGGCATTTCTATAATCTTGTGTTGTGGAATTGTAAGTCCTAGATTTCTAATAAAAATTTAACTCAAATAAATAATTCTCTTCAAATTCAAAAATATAAAGCCCAACCATAGAATAGTTTGGGATACTCATTAGGTTTTCTAGCATCCTGAGCATCCCCTACTTATCTCCCTTTGGTTTTGATAATAACTCCCTCCTTTTGATCAATCCCACTTGATCTTCTAAAAATAAACAAATTGATTGATAGTCCTACCTTTAAAATTTTTAGAGACAATAATCATTTATCTTAATCGAGTGTATTCATAAAGAATCTCATTCCTTAGGATGTAATTAACTATGGAAGCTTGCCTCCATAGGGAACTTAAAATAAGTTTAAAATAAACTCTACTTTACTTTTCTAAATAAAGTACGGGAAGAATCTCTGGTATATTCAAAAACTCATTGTCCTTAGGAGTCCTTATTAAGGTGATTAAGCCCATTGTAGGATGGTGACTTCTGTCTCTCGAGATAGTACATCATTCCTTAATATCATACTCGATCACCCTAATAAGAACATCTACGGATCTACGTGGTGTCCTACCAAAAGGCATTTTTACTTTTGTCTTCATTTAACTCATTTTTAGATGAAGATGAAAATAATTCACCATAATATGGAAAATAATATATAACATGCTTGGAAAGAAATAAAGAGATGTAAGCACATGACTTCATTCACCCTAATTACTTCTTAAAGACAATCCTATGAAATATGATCATTTAAAATGAATCAAAATTCTTTAAAAAAAATTTTATTTTTGGATTTGATTTGACTTAGGAAATGTGAGAAAGAGCTTGCTGGTCCTAACCTATTTTCCCCATGTGTGATTCAATTTAGTTCAATTTGGAACAATTAAGTTGAATTTATGTTCTATTTAGGTTAAGGTATGAATTAAGTCCATTACTTACTTCTTTCCTAAACCCCTTTAACATAATTATTGAAGTAATTATGAGCCAACATATGATATGAAATCACATGGGATTTAAATCAGTAAATGCACCAATGAAATAAAGAGGCCTAATGCAATTAGCTCATAATTATTGATTAATTAAGCTAAAGAGTTTAATTAAGTACTATCATAACCATTCTACCCATATAGTTTGATTATAACTTCCTTTGAAGTCTCTTAGGTTATTGAACACCTAAGAATCTACCCAAGAATTAAATTTTTGAATGATTTGGTTTTTAATTTGATTAATTTAGTTAATTAATGAGGTGATTACGCCATTAATTAATTTGCAAATTTATTAAGTGTTTATCCAAATAAAATAAACTTAGGAGAAAGGTTGGAAAGGAAATTCTAATCTCATTCCCTAAGTCCATTCACTATTTCATGATGATTAGCAAGCTTAATTAATGGATTTATCATTATTTAATAGGTTAATTAATCATTTAATTAATTAAGAAAGGGATTAAGGATGAAATGAGCAATTCCCAACACAAATTCCAAGAAAATCATGGGAGGAAGAGGACATCCCACTAATCAACCCTATGAAGTTTAGAATTAATTTCTGTAGCAATTAAGGAGTAATTAACCTAATTACATTTCTAATAAAACTTAAATGGAGTGAAATCTACTATTGAAAATCAATTGATCTTAATTATATATTATTTACCTTTGAATTATCTTTAAAATGAACTTGAGTTTGTATTTTTTATATTTTTAATAATTAATTATGAATTTTAGAATTTCAGCTTTAAAAGTAAATTAATTAAGCATAATTAACCCCTAATCCCATTGGTCCATGAGGCGGTTAATGTGGCACGCTTTTCACACGGCGTTATAGGATAGGTTAATTAAGTTGTCACATCCGTCGTTGAGTCAGCCGGCGGCGGACGCGCTTTCTCCACGGACCGTCCGATCTAAGATCAAATGGTCATGATTAATCCTGAGATTTAGGCTTACATGAGAGAGGGATCTATTATGATTTAATCATGACCGTCCGTTCCAATCAAGAAAAATGGATGATGTGTGATCTATATCCTCCAAAGTGGTGAGAGACGAATGCCATCCATCGATCGTCACTCGATATGAGCTAAGATGGAGCTCAAACTTGCCCCACACCTTCGAGGAAGCACAAGCAAAGTATCCAATGATCAAGATCTCAAAGGATAACACTTTCCTTCAAAAAGTACCAAGCTATTTTTCCTATGGCTACAGATTCAATGGCATACCTCTCCGGAGGCTATAACGGGTGCTTCCAACGGAGGAGGTAGCTTTGCCTAGTAGACATAAAGCCTTGTTGAAGGTATCAAGTCTTGATTTGGTGTTTATGGTTTGGTTGACCAAGCTCCCCTTCAATGATAATCGGCCTTGATCAAAGACCTCCTTCCCATGGCATGGTGACTTAGGAAATAACTTCATTGAGCTTGATGAAGTCCCTTGATGGTGCTAGTGAGGTTAATTTGGTTCTGATGGAGAATTGGATGAGTTTGGCTTTAGATTCACCTCCCTTGTTTTAGCTTTGGGTAAAATCGAGAAAGAGAAATCAAGGGAGCTTTGAAATGGCTTAGAGATGCTTGGTCTTGATTCTTAGAGCTCAGTTCAATTGAGTGCTTCTAGTTTAGTGGGAATGAGGGCGAGTATATCTCCCCCTCCTTGGATCAAACGGTCGAGAGCTAAGTTGTCATTTTATCTCAATTGCTGAGATTGGTTGATCATTTTGGGTTGTTTAACATCCCATGTGAGTCATTTTAGGTAGTAGAGAAGGAGAGTGGATGCCCATGTGTTAGGAGAGTGCATTGGGTGATCTAAGTGTCAAATCTCCATTAGAGGAGTCAGTTTGGCCTTGGGTTAGGTCATGGCCAACCCAAACCCATTGGTACATGTTCATCACCCTCCTTGGTGTCCATGTGGACCACTAGGAGGATGTTAAGTGGCCTCGAGAAAGAATTGGCCAAATTCCAAGTGAATTTGGCCATAGGATACCCTTTGACCTACAGATAAAGTAGTCATTTGGCCATGATTTTGATTTAGGCAAATTTGAAATGATTCAAAAATGGGTTTGGCCAAATTTCAAGTGATTTTGAGTTCATTTGGTTTGAATTGGTTCAATTTGACCCACTAAGGTCAAGTTGGGTCAAATTAGGTTAGGTTGACCAATTGGTCAAATTGGATCAAACCATGGGTTAAGTCAAGTTAAAATGATCATTTGGAGCCTATGGGTATTATTGGTTTGGTTCAATTTGGTTTATATTTGGTTTTGGTTCATTTGAGTTTATTTAGGTCAAATGGGTCAAGTTGACCAATTTGACCCATTTGACCCAATTGGGTTAGGTCATGGGTTGGTTTAGGCTTGTTTGATCATTTGAAATATATTGCAAGCTTTGGTTTCAATGAATTTTGAATTGGTTTGATTTGAAGTTGATTTGACCTTTTAGATCAAGTTGGGTTCATGGTCAATTGGGCTAGGTTGGGTCTAGTTGGCCAATTGAAGTTTTGGTCAAGTCTACCAGGGCTACCACTCATATATTGGGATGACAACAACTTAGCTCGAATAGCGTCATTCGTTGGTGAACCATTGTGGATGGATAACCAAACAAGCAAATGGGGGCAAAGCACATATGCTAGAATTTGTGTCAAAATTGACCTATCAAAGCGACTTCCTCCAGGAATATGGATCAATGGTTACAACGGCCATTTTTTTCAAAAAGTTGAATATGAAGGGATCACACAACTTTGTTTTCATTGTGGCAAAGTTGGTCATAAAATTGAAACATGTCCAGAAAAGGCCAACTTACATGCTCCTACTAAACCTTCCAGCCCTCCCAACTTCTCCACCAACCCATTTTCCAACCATACCACTTCCAAGACACCTCTCAGCGTAAAAAAAAAGCATGTATGCAAAAAATAGTTCTACAACAACCCAAGCCACTCCCTCCATGGATAGAGGGGCAAGCTGTCATTCCCTCTTCAGTGCGAACAATACATAGCTACAAACAACACCAATCTGAAGCGACAACCAACACCCTTCAATCAAACAACCCAACCAATCCAGTGCTGCGGTTTTTGACCCACTGCAGATTTCACCTTATTGGCACCACAAACCAAAGGAAAGGAAGCGATTAATGATGCTACAACTCATATTGAGTTGGATAAGTCATATGGACCATGGACATTGGTCACAAGGAAGAAGGCTAGGCCTCCCAAAGAAAATCGAGCAAAGGGAGTCTTCAAAGGAAATTCTGGTGAACAAAAGCAATTCCGCACAAGGGAGGAAGTGATAACAACCATTCTAAAGACCCCAAAGACTCCACAAATCATGACCAGACCTCATTGCAAACTCACCATGACAAGGAGGGGAGGCATCCACACCTCATATACAAACAACTTTTTTTGTGACAACCAAGAAGCCACCACTTTTTCAAACACAACAAGACTAAGAGTGGACAAAGTCGTGTCTCTAAAGCTCATTTAGGAGGGGCTGGGCACTTGGGCATCAAAGCAACACCACAAACGGAGAAAGAGTGAATTCCATATCGACGGGGAGACCTCCAAACGCCCACCCATGACTTCCGTTATAATATGGAATTGTGGGAGTCCAGGCCGCAATTATCTCCGCAAATTCTTGGAGAGCACCATGCTCTCTTCATAGACTTAGAAACCAAAGTGGAGGAAGTCACAAGGAAGGAAATTGATAATATTATGTAGGCTGGATTTTCTACACCAACCAGTAGGAATATCTGAGGTATCCTTGCTCTTTGGAGAAGTGACTTAATCACTTTCTCTCCTATTGTGCAAAATGAACAATGCATTGTTACATACATTTGATAAAGCTATATGGAGGCGACCATTTGTTATGCTAACAAAGACTATCACACTCGGCGGAGACTTTGGGACACCTTAACTCCTTTGCTGAATACCAACTTGCCCATTGTATTGAGGAGATTTTAACGCATCTATGGTAAAGACAAAAAAGGGGAAAGCGTTTAAAAGCTCGCCAGAATGAGATGATGGAGTTCCTCACCAATGGGGACTTACATGACTTTTACCGGCCCTAGATTCACATGGACCAACAACAAAGATAAAAACAGTCGTATATGGGTGCGCCTTGATCGCTTCCTTATCAACTCCATTGCTTCCAACCTCCTCCTTGCACAAACTAAACACCTTCCAAGGATTGCAGATCATTGCCCCATTCTTCTCCAAATCAGTTCTAAGGAGAGTCGGAAATCACAACTGTGGCTGAAATTTGAAGACACCTTTCTTATCCTATGGCTTGGAAATTAGTGTGGAAAAGTTGGCAAAGCAACTATGAAGGGTCCGCTGAAAACTTGGAAGAAAATGGAGCCTACTAAGGAACTTATTCTACCGGAGTAAAACAAGCTCAAAGATTTGAGTAAGCAAAGGGACACCCTCCAAGAAGAAATTGCAAATTTTAGAGGCGATTGCTCTCCTCAAGGGATGACCAAAGCAAGAAAGAGACCTCCTCAAAAGCAAATGAACTGAACTCTACCCTTGCCCGTTTATCTTGTTGGTGGCGAAGAGCTAAAGCTAGGTGGGCTGAAGAGGGGATGCCAACACACATTACTTTCATCTTGGCAACTAGAAAGAGGTCCAATAGAATTAACACCCTCAAACTTGATGATGGCAGTTACGGAGGACGGTTTTAATCAAAGCTTTTATGAACTTCTTTCACGAAGTGGAGGGCACATCCTATTACCACCAACAATTGGCCTTCCTTTGCTGAAATCAGCACCATCTCACCTCGGTCTGTGATCTGGATGAGGATACTAATGAGGTTGAAATATGGGAGGCGGTCAAATCGATGGGAATCGTGCACACAGTATTGATGGCATCACAACATCCTTTACAAACACTTTTGGAGGATTATTGGCCAAGATGTTGTGGCTATCAAGGAGTTTTTTTGTAGTGGCACTATGATTCCTCAATGGAAGGAAACCTTGGTTGTTCTTATACCTAAGTCCTCCAATGCTGATTGTCACGCAAAATATAGACCCATAAGCCTTTGTAGAACTACAAAGTCATAGCAAAGATCCTTGTACACCTGAAAAACATTCTACCAAATCTCATCTCTAAGCGGTGCATTTATGCCTTCTAGATCTATCTCCCACCCGCTTGGCCCAAGAAATCATGAATAAATTCCAACACTCCACCTCAAAGGAAGGTTTTATGGCAATTAAAATTGACATGGAACAAGCATCGACAAAATGAGTTGGGAAACCTTAGCCATCATCCCTGAGATTTGGATTACCTATGAAGTTTGAATTGGCTCCTCCGGTGCATTTCCTCGCCTTCCTTCTCCCTCTTGTTAAATGGGCAAAGAAGGTGGATACAAGCGAGTGGCGGCTTAGACAAGGGTGCCCGTTATCTCCCTATCTTTTATCCTTTGCTCAACTCTCTTTAGCCATCAAGCAACATGGTGCTGAATTTGGTGTGCCTATTAAGGGAACACGATATCACACCTTCTCTATGCATATGACATTTTATTAATACCAAAGCTTCCATGGCTCAAAGGTGTCCTCCATATTCTCGAAAAAAATTCGCATTTGAGGGCGTGTCAATGCAACCAAACCGTCATAGTTTTCGAAAGCCACATAGATGGAAGGCCACGAATCACCAGCTCAGGCTTGAAGAGTGGAGGAGCTTGATTACTTGGGCATCAAGCTTGCCATGAGGAAGTTAAAAGCTAGATTTTCATCAACTCCTCCAAAAGGCTAGAGACAAAATCAGCTCTTGGGAGTTAGACACCTTCAATGGTGGACTTACACTCAGGACATCCTTCTTTGTGCATCTCTATGTACCAAACAACCACACCGTAATTCCCAAGGGAATTAGGGATTGAAAAGCTTGCTAGGAACTTCCTTTGGCAAGGAAACAACAACCATCATTGCATACACTATGTTGCTTGGAACAAAATCTACATGCCAACCAACAAAGGAGGCCTTGGACTACACATGGTGAAAATGGAATGGACCCTTAAGGGCTAGAATGGCTTGGGAATTCCTCTCTAAACCCACCAAGCCTCCACAAGTGTTTGATCGAGAAGTATGGGTTGGACCCATGGCATAGGGAACCCAAGCTGGGAGACTCCAATTGCTGGAAAATTATTCGTAATGGTGCTTCCACCTTGAATTTAAAATGGAGAATTTGCAATGGCAAAGAGGTGGACTTTCTAAACTCCATTTGGATATCCGACCTACCACTGTCCAAATGGCCGACATTTCTCAACATGGAGTGCATGGAGGAATGGAAGGTGGAAGAGCGATTCTGAAAAGAACACGGAAAAGCGAAAATCGACATCCTTTTGGAATGGAGCTTGAACTCATCTCCAACATTTCTATTGAAGAGGAACATCAACATGACATCCCAGCTCATCAAGGCACCTATGGGGACAACTCTCACATCCATTTTATACAAAATCTGCTTTGCTGAAATTTCGATTCTACACCATGCAGAATTTGAAACTCCCACCAGGGAAAAGCTGTTACGGTGGGCTCATCAACGACTCCTTGCCAAACAACACCGGCTTGCTCGGAGGGTTTAACTCACACCACCCTTGCCCTTGGGGTGTAATCAAGATGAGACACTGAACACATTCTGTCAATGCTCAATGTCACGAACAACATTATCCGATTTTGGCAACATAATTTAATCCCAATTTTCAGCAATTTGCAAGATTTACTCCAAGCTCTCACTAAGGTGCAGTGACAACTTATGTTGGGCTAGAATGTATTGTGCAATTGTGTACGTGTGGATAAGTCGCGCCAAGACTCACTTAGCCATGGTACCCAAGACTATTCTTTTCGATTCTAAGCTCTATCACACATTCTTCCTCTTATCCTATCCGCAATGGGACATCACCCATTATGGGTGATCAAACTAAATTTGTGGTGTCCTCCCCTCCCCGGTGGATCAAGGCTAACGTGGATGCTCACTCCTTCCCAATGGGGTGGCCGGTATTGCATGGTGCTAAGGGATGCAAATGGCAACTTCCTCAAAGCCATGGGTCATTGTTTTCAGCATTGGGGCACACATGTTGGGAGGCTATGCTCTACACTAGCAAAATTATTGAACCGTGGATGACCAATACAAGGGCATTATCATTGAAGGAGATAATAAAGGTGTGGTGGATCACCTCAAACTTTCTCTTAACAATGAAATATGGCGAGCAGGACCGGATGCTCGACATCAACTTTGAAGGGTTATTTTTGTATACACAAATAGATCTAACAACACTCTTACAGACTTTTGTGCAGATATAGCTACTAGCTTTGATTTTGTATGGCATAGTCTAGATAATCACACTATTCCTCCACAGTTTTTTGCTCTTTTGGAGGAGGATAGGAAATATGCTGTTAGTAGCTAGTTTTTTGCTTTCTTTAGCAGTTTTTTCTACATTGTAATCAGTTTTTTTTATTATCAATGCAAATGCATCTTTTCAGCAACAATCAATTTAGAATGAATTTGACCTATTGGTTGCAATCAATTTGACTTATATCAAGATTTGACCCATTTTTTAATTTTTAGGTCAATTTGGGTCAACTTAGATCAAGTGGCCAATTAGGCTTGGTTTGGCTCAATTGATGGCTTGGTCAAGTTCAACCATTGATTATGGATTGGTTTAGATCAATGGTCTTAATCAATTTGGCTTATGATAAATTTTGGCTTATTTAGGTTTCATTTAGGCCAAGTGTTGACTTAGTCAAAGGCTAAGTTTGACTCGATTTGACCTAATTTCAGTGGTTCATCATCCTAGGATGATTGTTGCTCATAATGTGAGACTTAGATGGGCTTAGTTCAATCCAATTTGGGTTGTATTAGGATTTGGCTCAAAAAAGTGCTTTAGCTCACTTTGGATCAAGTGAGCCTAAAATGGGTCAATTGACTTGATCAAGGCTTGATTCAAGTTTGGTTGAACTCACATATGGACTTATGATGAAAATATAAATCCAATTGCAAGTGATTTGGAGTCAAATGGGTTCTGATTCATTTGAAAATTTCAAGTCTAAAGGGTGAACATGGGTTTGACTTTGGTTAGTTTGATTTTGGTTTGGTGATTGTAGTTTATGTTTATATTTGGGCATGTGATTGAAGGAGTGATTGGTTGAAGGGAAAATCTAAGGGTTTGGATTGATTTGAGAATGATTTAGCTAAGTTCAAGGATTTGACTTGAAAGAGCATAAATTAGATTTTGGTTAGATTTGGATTTAGGTTTTGAATTGATTTTGGTTATTTGAATTTATATTTCATTTATATTTGTGAATATAAATGAGAATATAAATGTTATGAGAAAATCTTTTGAGTTTGGAGTGATTTGGATTTGTTTGAAGGAGTTCAAGGATTTGACTTTAATCATGGGTTTCAATCATTTGATTTGGAATTGATTTATGATTTGGATTTTAGAATTGATTTATGATTTGAAAATTTTAAGTGGGTTGGAATTGATTTAATATTTGGGAAAACTCAATTGAGTTGGAATTGATTTATGATTTGAGAAAATCAATTGAGTTGGAATTGTTTAAAATTTGATTTGAATTTGATTTTGACTTGAAAGAAGGAAGCAAGGATTTGGTTCAAGCTATAGGGTAGGCAAGTCCTCCTAATACCCCTAAGGCATAACTTATTCTTATGGCTAACTCTTCTAAGTCTCTAGGATTAGGCTAAGTGTTCACCTAATCACTAGAAATGTCTTAAGGCTAAGGAACTCTTAGTGTCTAGAGTAGTCCTATATCTAAGATGGAGATGTTGAAAGCTCACTCCAAAAGTGAGGTCAACAGAGATGAATGCATGAATCAAGTGACATACAAAGTTTAATATGATTGAAAAGAAATAAAGAGACATAAGCACATGATTTCATTCAGTCCGATTTACCCTTAAAAATAATCATAGTAAATAAGCTCATTTAAAATAAATCAAAATTTCTTAATGTCATTTTCAATTCCATGTTTGATTTGATTTAGGAGATGTGAGAAGAGGTTTGCTAATCCTAATCTCATTCCCCATGAGTGAGTTGATTTGATTTAATGAGAGGTAATTAAGTTGATTTTATGGATTAGTTAGGTTAAGAATGAATTAAATCAATTAATTAAACCCTTACCTATGTTACCTTAAGATAATTAATTAAATAATTATGAGCCAATGTAATATGCAAATGAATTGAAAAGTAAATATCAATGCTTTTATAAAATGAAAGGGGCTTAATGTAAGTAGCATATAATCATTGATTAATTAAGCTTAAGAAACTTACTTAATTACTTTTATGATTTTCTCACTCATGTGAGCTAACCATAATTTCATTAAACCTCTTTAGGCTATTGAACACCTAAAGCTCTACCCACAGATTAATTAAGGGAAATCAGATGCAATTACCCTTTTAATTAGGTTAATCAAATCATTATTACATTAATCCATTCCTCTTTTCTTAATTACCAAATTTAATTTATTATCCTTTAAAAAATGGGCTTAAGGGGGAAAAGGTTGGCAAAGAGGTCCCAACATAATTCCATAAGCCTTTTACATAATCAAACATTATTTGGTATAATTTGAGCTTCAATTTAACTAATTAAGTCATTAATTAGTTAAATAATCTTTAATTAGCATTTTTTGTTGAAAAAGAGTAGGAAATCTAGGGAAAGATTAGGAGGGAGGCCCCAATCCAATTCCCAAATCTCCCCAATGTTAAACAGTGATTAAGGGGTCTAATTTGTTGATTAATTACTGTTCACATACTTAATTCTCACTAAAGTAAGTTAAGAAGATAATTAGGGCTTAAGTAACCAACTTTCTCAATTAATCAACCAATAAATTCCAAGAAAATAGGAGAGGCAGAGGTCATCCCCCTAAACATTCTTAGAAAGTTTCAAATTGATTGGTTGATTAATTAGGGAGTAATTATGCTAATTAAATTTTTAATTAAATTCTAATTAAGATAAAATTATTGTTCAAAATTAATTAAGAATAATTTTAATGGATTTCCCTTTGAAGTATCTTTAAAATGAGCCCTTATTTACAATTTTTGGATTTTTCTAAAATTAGTTATAAATTATGAAAGTTTTAGCCTTAAAAATAACTTAATTAACCTAATTAAAACCTTAATCCCACTGGCTCCATGTGATGCGGTGCTTTCAACATGGCCATAGAATTTAAAGTAGTCACATCCGTGAGTCACCCGGTTGGATCGTATTAATCTCTATCGTCCGATCTCGGATCGGACGGTGCAGGTCAATCCCGTGACATAAAGAGAGAAAATAGATAAATCTAGCATGATTTGATCATAGCCATCCATTCCAATCACATAGAACAAATGACCAATGATCTCTCCTCCTACGAGCGAAGAACGACAGAGGCTGTCTGCCATGGATCGCTCGATCTGAGCTCACCCAAGCTCAGATTCACTCCAAAATCAACCCATGCCTTTGTGCAAGAGATCCACAAGGATCCAATTGCTATGATGGGCTCACATGTGAATTCTCTTCACAAAGGACAAACCAAAATTTCCAATTTCTATGATTTTAGGAAATTACCTCACCGGAGCTCAAGACTAGTGGTGGGATCGATGGAGGCAGCTTCGTCTGGTAGAGATGAGGCCCTATTGAGTAGAACAAGCCAATTTCCCTTGATTTGCTTGGTGGATCAACTTTTATCAATTTGGAGCTCGGTGGTGATTGAACTCCTAGCCCCGGTGGGTTTAGAACTCGAAGGAAGCTTTGGGTAGCCTCGACAAGATATGTGAAGGAGTGGGTAAGAGGAATTGAAGTTTGGTTGAGAAATAAAGAAGTTAGAATCAAGATTGAGCTCCCTTATTTTGGTTGCATGCAAGAAGGAGAAATGTTGAGGGAGGAAAGCTTGGAATTGCTCTGGGGATTGCAAATAGGATTGAATTTTCCCTTAGAAGCTCAGACGATTCGAATGAGCTCATTTCCCATGCAAATTGAGGGGGTATACCTCACAATTTACTGAGGTGGACGGACGAGATTGTTTCCCATTTTTTGGTTGTCCAACCACCGCCAAAGCGCCAGAGTGGTCGCCATCAAGTTGACGTGGCTCAGTTTGTTGGAGGAATGCTTGGGAGGTGGCTCAAGGTTTGATCTTGGCTAATCTCTTTGCTTGGATCCTTTGGTTTCTTGGTTTGCATGGGAGGTGAGTTAACTCACCTCCCATTGGTCCAAGGCAAGTCCTAGCACACTTAAGGTGGGCTAGGCAGTTTAGGGATGCACAATATAGAAGTTTGATGGCTGCCAAGGATAAGAGGTGAGTGAACTTTGCCATATGAGGAAAGAATCCAATGTGGGAGAGGATCCATGGAGGATTTGCATTGGACTTGGCTCCAAATGGGTTTGGGCTGATTTTGGGCTGACCTAAGATGGGTTTGGGTCGGGTTAGGTTAACTCCCAAAGTTTCATGGGTTGATTTTATGAGTTTTGGCTCAATTTGGTCATATGGGTTCAATTTGGGTCATATTGGGTTAGGTTGACCAATTGGTCAAATTAGGTCAAACCAAGGCTTAGGTTAGGTTCAAGTGATGATTTGCAGAGTTTTGGTTCATGTGGTTTTAATCAATTTATCCTAGGTTTGATTTTGGCTCGTTTCGATTCATATAGGCCAAATGGGGTAAGTTGAACAATTTGACCAAATTGGCAAAATTGGGTTAGGTTAGGTGTTGGTTCATGTTCAATTAGTTAATTAAAAATGATTGTATGCTTAAGTTTGAATCTATTTTTATTTGATTTGGATTTTGACCAATTTGACCTTTTAGGTCAATTTGAGCTAGGTTGGGGCAAGTTGACAAATTGGTTAAATTGGGCTCAATTATGGCTTTGGTCGAGTTTAATAATCAATTTTGAATGAACTTGAGCCATTTGTTGCAATCAATTTATGTTAAATCATGATTTGAACCATTTTGGCCTTTTAGGTCAATTTGGGTCAACTTGGGTCAAATGGCCAATTAGGTTTAGTTCGGTACAGTTGATGGTCAAGTCATGTTCAAATATTGATTATGGGTTTATGTGAATCAATGGTTTCAATCAACTTGGTGTAGGATGAGTTTTGGCTAGTTTGGGTTTCACTTGGGCTAAACATTGACTTCATCAAGTGACCAAGTTGACTTGGTTTGACCCAATTCAAGATGATTGATCATTCTAGAGTGATTGTTGATCATGATATGAGGCTTTGATGGGTTTGGTTCAATCTAATTTGGGCTGGATTAGAACTTATCTCAAAAAGGTCCTTTAGGTCACTTTGGGTCAAGTGGACCTAAATGGGTTAATTGGCTTGGTTTTGGCTTGATTCAAGTTTAGTTAAACTTATGCATGAGCCTATAAGTGAAATCTAAATTAAACTATAATCAATTTGGAGTCCAATGGATTTTAGCTCATTTGAAGTTTTCAAGTTAAAAGGGCTAACTTGGGCTTGACTTAGGTTGACTTGAGTTTGGTTTGATGATTGTAGATATCATTCATATTTGGATAGATGATTGAAGAAATAATTGATTCAAGAGAAAATTCTTTGATTTTGACTTGGTTTGGATAGGATTTGGCCAAGGCCAAGGAAATGGATTAAAAGGCTTGAACTGGGTTTTAATTTGATTTTGGATTTGGTTTTGACTATTTGAATTTATATTTTATTTATATTTAGGAATATAAATGAAGATATAAATGATTCATGAGAAAATCACTTTATTTTGGAGTGATTTGAAAGTAAATTTGATTAAGCTCATGGAGGTAGGTTAAAAGCGCTTAAGTAAGAAATCAATTTAGTTTGATTTATTTTTGGTCATCGAAAATGGCTTTTATATTTATGAATATAAATGAAGTAATAATTGATTTATAAAGAAACCATTTCATTTTGGGTTGATTTGGGTTAAGATTTTGTTAACTTATGGAGGTAGGTCTATATGGCTTAAGAAGGGTCTTCTTGGTTTGTTTGATTTAATTTTGGTCATTTTATGGATTTCATTTATATTTGTAAATATAAATGAAGAATAGTTGATTTATAAATCAATCAAGTTTGGGATAACTTAGGTGGAGATTTGGCTTATGAGAATGGGTCATATATGGCTTGAGAACTTTGGAACTTGGATTTGATT
Organism: Cymbidium sinense; assembly: GCA_021442155.1. Lineage (NCBI taxonomy): Eukaryota > Viridiplantae > Streptophyta > Magnoliopsida > Asparagales > Orchidaceae > Cymbidium > Cymbidium sinense. The sequence goes on along the minus strand of CM038220.1, from coordinate 98,797,188 downwards.
TTGGGTTATAATCACTTGGAATTGAGTTTGGATTTGGATTTAATAAATGATTGAGAGATTCAATTGATCTTTTAAAAAATCAATTGAATTAGAATTGAATTTGACTTGGCAAAGGTTAAGGCCATGGAATTCTATCATAAGGTTTATGGAGAATTTTATGCTTGGATCTGATCATGAGATTGATTATGAGTCTTAAAATTTTGGTTTGGATTTGGCATGAATTTAAGGTTTGGTTTGAGAAGAAAATCATGGATTAGGTTTAGGCTATAGGGCAGGCAAATCTCCCTAAGTCTCTAAGGCATGACCCATCCCTATGGTTAACCCTTTTAAGTCTCTAGACTTAGGTTAAGTGTTCACCTAATCACTAGAAGTGTCTTAGGACTAAGGAGCTCTTAGTGAGTATAAGAGTCCTCGATCTATGTTGAGGAGGTTGAAGACTCACTCTAAAGTGAGGTCAACAGTCCAATAAATCTGAGATAGGTCAAGGCCGACATAGCCCCTTCTCAGTGTGGTCCTTCGCATACCAATAGGGTCCATGATAACAAACAACAAACAAAAGATATATTCGCTTATGGATTAGGAATTAATGTCCCCTGTGGCACCTTTCTCAAGCAAGCATCCTATCTCTAGGGTAATATCAGCAAAACTCCCTATAGGAATCGCCTGACTACTTTGAGTTGAGATAAGTCCCGGCACTCCTCGGTTCACCCTTAGGTCGGTTTGACCATTCTCAATGGCGACCTACTTTGAAATGTAAATGCATAAACTTTCCAATGAGCAAAGTAGCCCTAGGTCGTTCAATATATTTTCAATGGGTCACCCTAGCGGCTGGTCCCAGCTCAAGAAGATGTAAGTCAGCTATGCTTTCTTCCTAGCATAACTGTTGCACAATGAAAGGCACTCCTTAGGTTGGATTGTCCTACTTTGCGGCCAGTATACTACCCATTTGGATTAATAAATTTTAGATAGGCCAAAGCCGACATAGCTCCTTCTCAGTGCGGTCCATCACACACTAACAAGGTTCATCAAATTAAAATAAAATTAATCTTGATTACTCTTGAGTTGACATAAGTCCCCAGCGACATTCACTCAGTAGTCACCTTAGGTCAGGTTTGATTTGTTGTTCCATCAACAAGTCACCCTAGCATTTGTTCCCTGCTTTAGAAGATGTAAGTCTGTTATGCTTTCTTCCTAGCACAGTCGTTGCACACCGAAAGGCAACCCTTAGGTTGGGTAGCCCTACCTTATGGCGGGTAGACTACCCCTTTGGATTTGTAAATCTAAGATAAGCTAAGGCCCTCGTGGCTCCTTCCTAGTAAATCCATCACACACTGACTAGGTCCATATGTCAAATCAAAATTTAAATCAAACAAATTCAATCAAGATCATATCCCTAGTGGATAGGCCTTCAAATAAATCAAATTCAAAATTAACTTCTCCAGTGGAGTCAAATCAAAGATAATAAATCAAATTCAAACTAATCCCCAGTCAAATCACGTCCTCCTTTGGAGCTCAAATTAAAACAAACCAAATCAATCTCGATTGGGTGGAATCAAGAAATATAAACTAAACAAATTCAACCAGCTTATAGTGGATATGCCTCCAAATCAGACATCAAATCAACCAAATTAATCTCTCTCCATGGAACCAAACCAAAATAAATTCATAAAATAAATTAAATCAAAATAAATCCAGTCATGATCCCTAGTGGATTCAGGCCCATATCCCCAGCAGATATGACCCAAATTAAACCAACAAAATAAATTAAGCAAACCCAAATTTGTATTCCTAATGGATCCCCCTCTTATAAAATTAAATCAAACAAAATCAAACAAATTAAGTAAAATCTTCATCCCCAATGGATCTTCTTCCCAAATAATTTAAATATATCAATCAAATCTCAATCCCCAGCAGATCTCCCTTACTTTTATGCCCTTGGCATAAATCTATCTCAAATCAAACCCAATTCATGTGTGATTCCCTAGTGGATCTCTCTTCCTGTCCTTGACATGAAAACATATTCATACCCAAATCTTCTAGGCTCTCTTATACCCTTGGAACAAGATGAGTTATATTGCACTAAGATCGTGATTCTATCTACCTCTTGGTTTAGGTATAGATGGTATCCGTTAGCACTTTCATTCCTTTGGATATTATTGATCATCTCGATTAATGCCAATACGTGTTGTGTGTCTTGCCAGTTACACCACACCTATTAGGGATCCTTTTATTGACCTCACTTTTGGAGTGAGGATTCAATCTTCCCATCATAGGTCTCTAGGAATCTTCTAAACACTAAGAACTCCTTAGTCATAAGACACTTAAGCTAAACCTAGAGACTTCAGAAGAGTTTTCCATAGGATTAGGCTAAGTTTTAATATTAAGGATACTTACACTACCCTATGGCCTAACTCATGACTTGCAAACACCTAAGTCAAAAAAAAAATCAAATTAAATCAAGATTAAACCAAATTTAATCAAACCAAAAGCACATAATCAATGCATAAACATAAATGAACTCAAAAATTAATTCAAATGATGTTCAAAGTGTAAAATAGGTCATTTGACCTTGAGTTGACCCATGTGGGCCCCATTAAGTCAAAAATCAACAAACCAAAACTTGTCCAAATTAAATAACTCTGAAAGATCAAAATCATCAAATGAATATGTTTAAATATAAAACTAAACAAATCTAAATCAAATGAGATCTCAAATGGGTTAATTGGATCATTTAACCCATTAATCTCAATTTGGATTAAAACAAACTCAAATAAAAATTAACATCAAGTCAAATAAAACCAACACTCTAAATCATCATAACTACTTAATCAAACATGATTAGAACTTAAACACATCTTGGTTGAGTCAAACAAATTATTTAACTCAATTGAACCTGATTTAACTCATTTGAACTCAAAATGAGTCAAATCCAAACCAAATTAATCCAAATTAAGAAAAATTAATCAATCAAAACCATCATAAATAATCAATTAAACATAATTAAAGCAAATCCAAAGACAATGAGTCAAATCGGTTTGCTTGAAAAAACTCATTTGGGTCAACATGAGTTGATCCTAAATTAACCCCAAATTGAATAAAACACTTAAAGCATTATGTTAAAAAGTTAAAATCAAACCTCTATGGCTAGGAGAAACCAAAAGAGAGAGAGAGAGAGAGAGAGAGAGAGAGAGAGAGAGAGAGAAGAGAGAGAGAGGAAAACACACAATCTTGTAAAATCCCCTCATTTAATCCTCCCCACACCTCTTACACTTAATGGAAATGACCACACAGCAGCAAAGGAAGACTTGGGAGCTATAATCCAAGGTCGCTAATCAGCCATCACCTCCCAACTATCTCCCCATCACTATTAAAGATAATTTTCAGCCACCATTAAGCACACAAGAAAAGAGGCACTAAAGTGATTGAATTATGCAATTATTCACTCTCCAAGAGCTCCCCCAATCAACCAGCAACCATTTCTCCACTTCTTTTGAGCTAAAAATACCAAAATTGGGCGAATTCCAACAAGGAGGTGGCGGCTATTGGTGAATACAACATTTTAAGGGGAGATAAGAGGCTGCATTCATTCCAAAGGTTCCTCTTGCATCTAGGAATATGCTCGAATCAACATCATCATCGAAACCATCCCCAGCGTAATTTTGTCAAAGTTTAGTTGGTTGTAGGATCTCTTGTTTGTGATGATTCTTGCATGATTTTAAGAATTTCCCTTAGAAATCCCTTGCATTCTTCATTTTATACAATCTTAATGTAAAATATAATTTTTTTAATGACAATCAGGGTGAAATCAACCCCAATCAGACCCCATTCCATCGATTTTCATGGTTTTCATCGATTTTTGCAATTTTTATTGCTCGCCTTGGTCGTCCTTTCATCGGTTGGGAGGTGGCATGTAGCGATCATCTCATTCGGGAAAGATAATTTAGCAAATCCTTCAATTTAAGCCCATAGATCACCAAATTTTATTTGGACCATCTGATCTATGATCGGATGGTCCGATCGAAACTGTGCTATCCTGCCGATTTCCCGTTCATTTGCCATGCAGAATGACTCCATCAAATCATTGTGCGCCATGTGGCATCGTGCCACAGGACGTCGTAATCCACTACACGTGGAAGCATGGTCCAATCGGTTGTCTAGATTAGATTAAGAAATTTGGGATTTTTTATTTTAAAAATTAATTAAATCACCTAGAACTTCAAAAGTTCATAAAAAATAAAATACTTAACAAACAATTACCAATAATGGCTCATTGGATTCATCTTTCTGAGAGGAATCCAACAAATCTAAAATCCTCAAATTTCACTAAATATTATGAGCTTAGTTTGAGTTTTAGTGAAAATCAAATTTCATCAATTACTCTAAAAATACAAATCATATTGAGTTAAAATTTTTAGGGATTGAAGTTGGAATAAAATCTACCTATCATAAAAATTTCAAACCTAAATGACTTCTCGATTGAGAGATATTGAATTTTGTAGCTGAAATATTCCATTTTAATAAAATAAATTAATAGACTTTATAAAACTTATTTAAATCGGCTGAAACTTTAAAAATCATAATAAATTGTAGAAAAATCAAAAAAAATAAATAAATACTCATTTTAAAGGTATTTCAGGGGATGATGCAATAAAAATATTTTTAATTAATTTTTAACAGTAATTCAGACTTAATTATGATTTAATTACAAATTTAATTAACTTAATTACTCCGTAATTGACCATGGGATTAATCCCAAACTTTATGAGATTGTCTAAAGGGATGACCTTTGTCTCCCTTAATTTTCTTAGGATTTATTCCTTGCTTACTTAGGAAAATTAACTAATTAACCTTAATTACTCTCCTAATCCAATTAATGATTAATTAATCACATGAACATTAATGAATCAAGTAATTAAGCAACTAATCCTTTGAGCAACAGTAAATGAGCTAATGGGATAAGATTGAGACCTCCTTCTTAATCTATTCCTTCAAGTTTATTTAATTAATCATGTTAATTATGGCTTAATTTATTAATTGAATTACTTAATCAACAAAATTAAGATTCAAATCATTCTAGAACTTAATCACTTAAGTCTTCGGTAGTCTCTTAAGTGTTCAATAACTTAAGAGAATTATAAGAAATTATAACATTAACCTACATGTGTGGGAGGGTTATAAGAGTACTTAATTAAACCCTTTTGCTCAACTATCCAATAATTATGAGCCGATTGCATTAGGCCATTTTATTTTCATAGGATCATTATTGATTTTATTTTCATAGCATGTGTATATCATGTTGGCTCATAATCACTTGGATAATTATGCTAAAGTGGCATAGGAAAGGAGTAATTAATGGACTTAACTCATATTACAACATAATTAACCCATAAAATCAACCTAATTACCTTTTCATTAAACTAAATTAATTAAACATGGGAAAGGATTAGATCAGTAAACTTTCCCTCATTTCATTAAATCAATTCAAAACATAAAATGAAAGATGGTATTAACAAGCTTTGGTTTTCTTTAAATGCTTTTATTTAATATGATTATCCTTAGAAATTAGTTTGATTGAATGAGATTATATGCCTATATTTAGTATTTCCTTTCTAATCATGTTAAATGTTGTATCTCATTTGAATCATTCATTCATGTCTTTTAAAAATAAATCAAATGAAATTTTCATTATGTTAAACTTGCATGTGTTGAATTAAATTTATAATATATGTGGCTATTATCACTTTTAAATCAAAGTTATTTTTAAAAGTGTATAAATCAACTATAATATTTGGAGTGATAATAGTTATAAATATTTGTTAGCTTGCATGTGTCTATAGCTTAGAACATGTGATATAGAGTTCTCTTTCTTTAGTCTACATGGATTTATATAAAGTTTGAATGTTAACAAATGTATAGTCCATTTGAAAAGGACACAACATTTGTTGTTTGTATTCATTCCTATGTATTTCTATGTTTGAATTTAGATAGAACTTTAGCTCATATGTATAAATAATTCAATTAAAAGAAATTCAACTTTTGCATGATTTTTCTTTCTTGTAGTCATTTGTACATTCATGTGTATTTAGGAATAGTGGGTATATCTAGTCTGGACGTTCTTGGGATGCAAGGCCTTAAGTAGCCCGAATGAGGTCTTTACCTCACTCCCCTGGTTTAACAATGGCGAAGTATCCACTTAAAACTTTTATACATTTGTATGTGCATTTAAGCGATGAGAGAAAATCCCATTTTCTACAAAATACATATATCTCCTTCATTTCAAGTGTGCTAAAAAGAAATATGTTACATGTGTGTTATATCTAGAATTAAGTCATATGCATGCTACATGTGATGGGAAGGAGTAACTTGATGTATGCCATATGATAGTAATTCAATTAAGTTAATCTTAAGAAGCCTTTCATATTAAATAGAATTCTTTAAAGTGAACCAGAATTTAGGATTAATTTAAAAAATATGTAATGAACCATTTAATAAAGAGATAATTAAGTCAAATTAATATGCTTTAGGAATGCCTTAAGGTATGGATAAAAGAGGGTAATCCTCTCTTCTTCTCTTTATAATACTTTGTTGCTAAGTGTAGGATCATATAAAATAAATCAAATCATAAATTATAATTTGTAAATCAATTAAACAACTTAAAGTTAAACCACCCTTTATATAAAAGTTAAATCTTTCCACAAAAAATTATAACTCTAAAGCATAATAAGGACATACCACACAAGCCTTCAGACACACACATTAGAATAAGTCACTACTTCTAGCCTTATGTTAGGGCGGTGCATGGTTTGATGTATTTTGTTTTGTATATAATATTTTAGATTGGATGTTATGGTGTATATTTCATAGACTTGATGTGATATTATTTAATCATATTTTAGGGATTGTGCTTAAAGAGCTATAAAATAATTATAAATATTTTGCTTATAGGTTACTTAAGCCCCCTAAGCATAATCCAAGTTAGGACATTTGGGCTTGGTTACCTATGTATGGGGTGCTAAGTCCAAATTATAAATATAACTGCTTGGGTTGTATGTATGTTTAGCTAAGCTCTATTTTTCATCTGTAGCTACATTTACTTTTCCTATCTTAATGTAATTTTACATTAGGAATTAGGATTAGCGCTACGGGGGTTTAGAATAAGCATTAGCTAGAAGTCTTTGTCATGGGGTGCCATGTGATACCTTGAAGCCTACCAAATCAAAAGGAGCAAAGGCATGAAGAAATGAAGGATACATGAAGAATGAAGACTTGAAGACCCCTCATAGCTTTTATTATTTGTAATTGTAATTATTCTTTTATATAATAGGTTGTATAAGGGTAGAGCTTAGCTACTTATTTTTCTTTCGTTGTATGACGATCTGACCAGACCCCTTTTATTCTTTTTAAGCTATAAAATGTTTGATGTCATGTTTACATTATACAATAGAAATGGCATGCCTTTTCATAGTTTCTTTATGAATGATGATTTAATGTGTGGCTTGGATGCAATTAGGCTCTTAGAGAAAAATAAATTTTCTACCTAACTAATCACTCATAATTAAATTTTAATCAACTCATAATCTCATCATAAAGCTTAAGTTTTAAATAATATAATTAAAAGAATTAGTAAACCATTAGTTGTATGATTGTATGTCTCACATCATGCATATCATATTCCTTCTTCCTTAAATATGGGAGATCTCTATTCGTGCATGATAGGGGAATGTTTGACCTATGAGGGCATCCCTTGTGGTGGAGAACACCCTTCTCTCACTGATTTAGCCAATGACTTTATTTCATCATGCATTTAGGCATAAAATCCCAAGTCTTTATCTAAATGAACATGTAAAATGGAATAAAAATTGAATAGATTTTGCATTAGTAGACTAAGTCATATGCTCATACCACTCATTCTCTAGTCTCCTATGGAGTGGGTTTAGGATTTTAGTCTCTTTCAAATTCAATAATAGCGTTACTGTCTTGCACTTTCATAAGACCAGACTATATGGTTTTGAATCGCAGGAGGTGTTAGCTGGCAGCCACATTAGGCAATTGTAAGTCCAGAACTCAGATGGTTTATCCTCTCTCATAAAGGTAAACCATTATGTCCATCTCTCTCTTAGATTTAGATCGTGCTTTAGCTTATGCTAAAGCTCCCTAGATTCAGGATCTGAGGTAGCTATTTCCTTTGGGCTACAAGCATAAATCCTCACCTCTTAGGCATTTTCACAATCTTGTGTTGATGGATTATAAGTCCTAGCAATCTAATAAGATTTCAACTCAAATAAATAATTCTCTTCAATTTCAAATACATAAAGCCAAACCATAGGATAGACTGGAATGCTCACTAGGCTTCTTAGTATCATAAGTATTTCTTACTCTTTCCCTTTGGACTCTAAAATAAGTCTTCTCCTTAAGCTTTCCCAATTGATTTTTTAACATTGCCAATTTATCGATAATCTAGCCTTGAAATCTTTGGAGACTTTAATTGTTCCTTTAATCGAGAGTATTCCTAAGGAATTTTATTCTTTAGAATGTAATTAATTATGGAGGCTTGCCTCCATAGGAAACTTAATGGACCTAGCTTAATATAAACCTTTCTTTACTTTTTCATGTAAAGTAGGGGAAAAATCTCTAGTATATTCGAAAACACATCATGCCTTAGGAGTCTTTATTAGGTGATTAAGTCCATTATAGGGTGATGGTTTCTATCTTTCAAGATAGTGCACAATTCCTTAATGTCATACCCCATAACCTGTGTGGTGACCCACACTCCAAAAATAAACACCACAACTATTAATAAAGCTTCACCCCATAAATTATACAGTAAAATTGAAGAAATTGGCATTGCATTTACCATATCAATTAATGTTTTATTTTTTTGATCTATTACTCCATTAGATTGAGGAGAATATAGAGGAGTAACTTGATTTATAATACCATTTTCTTCACAAAATTTATTAAATTAAAGTGAAATATATTCCCCACCAATATCCGATGTTCAAATTTTAATTTTCTTATTTAATTGATTTTCTACTTCTAATTTATACTTCTTAAATATATAAAAAAACTTCATCTTTAGTTTTCATTAAATAAATATAGCAAAATTTTGAAAAAACATCAATAAAAGTAGTAAAATAACTTTTATCTCATCTAGTTAAATTATCATTTAAATCACAAATATCACTATGAATAAGATCTAATAAATCATTTTCTTAATGAAATAGATTTAAATGATTTTTTTAGTTTATTTTGTTTGAGAACAAATTTCATACTTTACATCTTTATTTATATCAGTTTTAGATATTAAATTTATATACATTATTCTTTTAATTATTTTATAGTTTACATGTTCTAATCTTGCATGCCAAATGTTAGAAGAAATAATTAATGAAATAGAAGGATTTAAGCAAAACAATTTATTGCTAGAAAATGATAAATTTAATTTAAATAAACCATTACATAAATATCTCGTACCCACAAATGATCCATTTTTTATTATAATAATCTTATTTGACTAAAAAATAAGATGATAACCATGTTGAATAAGTAGCGAACCACTAATTAAATTTCTCTTAATATTCGATACATATAAAATTGAATATAATTTTAAATATTTTTTTGATGTCAATTTTAGATCAATATCTCCTTCTCCAACCACACTAGCTAATTCTCCATTGTCCATGCTTATACTTCTTCTTGGTGTATCCAAGTAGGAAGAAAACCAACATTTATTAAAACTCATATGTATAGTTGCCCTGGTATCTATCCACAAATCGGTAGAATAATATGAAAAATTAATTTCAAATGATGGGCTAACATACCTCAAAGTAAAGGAATCATTGGCACTTTAGTGATCATATTAATTTGGTTGAGATTGATTTTGCTCAAAGGTCTTGTTATTTTTTTGGGTGTCTTATCTTTCGATAATAATAAGCCTTTGCAAGATAGTTAGTTCTCTCGCATACCCAATAATGAATCTCATTATGATTTTTATCTTAATTGATATACTTGTGTAAAATTTGTTTCTTAAACTTTTTATTAAATGGTTTAAAATTTTTTCGTTTGAAATTACTCTTTTCCATTAGAATGACATGTGTTTGAGATTCAATTTTACTAAGAGTTTTATCTTTTTCTTTTTCTTTTTCTTCTATTCTAAGTGCAATAATAAGATTGTCAAGAGACATCTTATTTTATTATGCCTAAGTGTTTGCAAATTGATTCCATGACAGTAATTTTTCTATTATCAATACAACTATAAATGCTCATGCTTTATGTCATTTTCTTTAAGATTATGAATAATGTCCTGAATTTTATTTACTTGGTCTAATACGGTGCGAGAACCACTCATTTTATATTCATTGAATGATTCATTCAAATATTTTTTTTAGACCCACATCTTCATTTTCATATTTTGATTCAACTATCTTCCAAAGCTCAAAAGAAGATGTTGATGTACAAATCATGTCATAAAGACGATCAAAAAGAACATTAAGAATGCGCCCAAGCCAAAAAAAAAATCAATCGCTTGTGAAGTTTTTCCTTTTCCTAACCCTTCATCGAAAGAAGAATTATTTTCTCTTTCCGAATTAGGCACGGATGAAAAAGGATTATATATTGTAGAAATTAATCCTAATCATGTCAACCAATATATAATTTTCTTTTGTCATCTTTTAAAGTGTGTTTCTATAAATTTTTTTGGCTTAACATCATCATGACGAAGCGATATTTGTGTAAACATATTTTTTTAATTGGTGAAAATAATTAGAACAAAGATAATATTTTGATCTACTAAGATTATTAGAACTATAAGTAAATAAATTAGAAATTAAGAAATAAATTTAACACAACTAAGAAAATAAAAAGTAAAAGTACTTAGATTGAAATAGCATTGGAGGGAGGCATGCCGATGACATTATCCTTAGAGAAGATTAAGCTTTGGGTGCACCAATTTGCAGCACACTTTTTTACTCGTGGGATACAACCTATCCCCTTGCTTTGATCGTGTGATTGATCGGTAAAATTTCAAACTAATTGCGTGTCTCTTGTTTCCCAAAAATGAAATAAAGAGAATGACAAGAAAATATGTTAATGGAGAAAGGAAGAGAGAATATTCAGATTTTCTCATGATATTCAAGCTCACATTATCATCTATTTATATGTGAAAGATGAGATTAAAATATTAAATCACTTAATTATGATTTATAGTCATTACTAGCTATTATTTTAAATTACAAATTAATTATTTTATATTTATTTAATTTAAATTTTAAGCTACATAATTAATATTTTTATTATAATAATGTTGAGAATAATGTTATATAGTGTAACGTCATTATAACATTATATTTTTTTCCTTATTTTTTCTGTAACATGTGTAAACATAATTAAATTGAAATGTCTATATTTATATAATTTATATTTGTATTAATGTGCAGTGCACAATATTGAATTAAAATGTGATCTATAAAAATTTATATCAGAAATTCTAATAGATATATATATATATATATATATATATATATATATATATATATATATATATATATATATATATATATATATATATATATATATATATATATATATATATATATATAGAAAGGTTGGACTTGAAAAATAATTAAATTTATCCTAAAATTAATGCAATACAAAGCTCTAGTTGGCTATGCTCTTGGTAGGTGACCATTTTACGACAACCTGTTACAAGCTATCAAGAAGGTTTGGAATTTACGTGGTAAAGTAGATCTAATTTTCTTAACTTATGGTTTTTTCCTTTTCAATTTCAATTGTGAAGAGGACAGGGATATCGTTCTCAGCGGTGGTCCTTGGTTTATCCTGGGTAAACCCTTTATCTTTAAGAAATGGCACCATATTTCATCCCTATCCGAGAGGACTTCAAAGAGGTCCCTATCTAGGTCAAATTCCCTAATTTGCCGCTATGTTGCTAGTCAAAAAAAGGGATTTCAAAAATCGCCAGTAAGATTGGAACCCCTCTCATTGTGAATCCTCTTATGACTAATGGTTCACTCAACTTTTCTAGAGTGTGTTTAGATTTCCACTCTTCTCTTCCGAATTCCATCACTATTTCCCTCAATGGCAAAGAACTCGTGCAGTCAATTATTTACGAATGGAAGCCTACTCCTTGTAGTGCTTGTAATATTGCCCATAACCTATAATTGCTCTGCCTTCTCCTAACTATAACTTTGTCCATTCTACAATCATTCTACTCCTCTTAGGCCTGTGGACCCTAGCAACACAAGAGCTTCTAATCTACTTCTATTCAAGGAGGTGATACATCAAAAGCTTCATCCTCTAAATCTATTATATTTTTGTCTGCAAGTAAGGGCCTAAAGGGTCGACCAAAAGGGGGTTCTTCCTCCCAAGTTCAGAAATAATTATGAGCCCTATTAACATTGCCTCTTGGAATGTGAGAGGCTTTAATAGTGATGCTAGAGTCACTGGTTGTAGGAAATTTGTAATGGAAAACCACATAGATGTGTCGTGTTTGTTGAAAACAAAGATCCCTCTTTTTTTTTGTTTATAACCCCATTAACATCAAGAAATTTCAACTCTTCAAACATGAAGATAACTACAACAACTTCTTGGATGTTCCCAAAGGTCATATCTAGCTTAAATGGAATGTAAATGTGACTTCATTTTATGCTCTCCTCTCCCATCCACAATTTTTCATGGTTGTTTTACATCTAGCTCTGCTAGCAATTTTCTTACCACTTTTATTTATGAGGATAATAATAGTCATTTGAGGAAAGCACTTTGGCACTCCATTCTTTCTCTAGCTCCTTCCATTACGGAACCCTGGTTGATTATGGGTGATTTCAACTGTATTCAGAGTACTTTGGAGAAATCGGGGGTCGGCCTCCTCTTCCCAGTAAGCTTAAAGACTTTAATGACTGTATTCTCAAGACAAGTTTAATTAAATTATAAAATTTGGGGCTTTCATTTAGTTGGTTTAATCAATAGCTCAATAACCCCATTAGATGCTTACTTGATCGGGTGCTTTGCAATAACCTCTAGATCTCCACCTTTCCTCTCTCCTATTGGAAAGTTATGGTTCCTCTTACCTCTGACCACTCTCCAATCATGCTTTCCTCAGGCACTATGCCAAATTTAAAGCATCATTTCATGTATAAAAACTATTGGAGCTTCTTTCCTGATTTTCATGAGATTGTCCAGCATGCTTAGGAAAGTTTTGTGGGAGGAGATCCCATCTTTGTCATTTGCAACCACCTCAAAAAAGTCAAAAAGTTCTGAAAGATGTTGAATGGAATTCCTTCAATTACATTTCATCTAAAATTTTAGAATTGAAAATGCAACTCAATGATATATACACAAATCTTGGATCCTCTCCTACAAGATCTTCTCTCTAAAGCAATCTCTATTCAAGCTAAACTTAGTGAGGCCATCTCTTGTGAGAAAAATGGTAACTCAACATGCTAAATGTGATTGGCTTTCTAAGGGTGCAAATGACATCAAATTCCTTTACCAAAGGGTTAAAATAAAAAAAATTGGAATTCCATCAGCACATTGAAGTCTAATGGAACCACTCTTAGTACTGAGGAAGACATTGCAAAGAAGACTATATCATTCTATTTGCATCTTCTTAACAGTCCAACTGCTTCTTATTGCAATAATTGGTTGGATATTCCCATTAGCTCTTATTTATCTCAATAGGACAGTGACTCTCTTATGGATCCATTTTCTTTTGAAGATATAAAGAATGTTATTTTTTCTATAGGTCCCAATACAGCTCCTAGTCCTAATGGTTTTACTTCCAAAGTTTTCATGCATACTTGGAAGATTACTGGGTCCACATTCACGGAAGTTGTTCAATACGTTTTCTCATCCTCTAAGCTCCCTCTCAGAGTCAAGCATTCTGTTATTGCCCTCATTCCTAAGGGACATCTTCCTGAAGATATTAGCGATTATAGACCTTTATCCCTTTGCAACATTTTCTACAAGGAGATTTCCAAACTCCTTGTTGATATAATGAAGCTACTTATTCCTACTCATACACCCGAGCACAAGCCGTTCTTAAAGCGTGATATTGCCGATAATGTTATTATTGCTAATGATATCCTTTTTGGGTTCAACCAAAAAACTATCCCCAAAAGTTTTGTGCCAAAATTGATCTCAAGAAAGCATTTGATAATGTCAATAGACACTTTATCTTCCATAGACTACGTATATTGAAGTTTCCTCCTAGTTTTGTTAATTGGATTTAAATTTGTATTGGCAATGTGCCCTTTTCTATCATCTTAAATGGAGAATTGAGAGGATTCTTCTCTTCCTCCTTGGAGCTAAGACTAGACTGGCCTTTGTCTCACTATCTCTTTTCCATTGGTATCGATGCCTTCTCTTGGCTCATGGACAAACTCAACAGTGATAGCTTATACAAACCTTTTCTAAAGAACAGCTACCTCATTTCCCATCTAATATATGTTGATGATCTCCTTATGTTTGGAAAGGCTTATCTTGCTAATATTAGTTGTCTCTCCACACTTCTTCACCTATTTTTTAGAGAATCCAACCTCTCCTATAATACTACTAAATCTTAAAGGTGCTCTCTTTCTTCCTTACCTGTTGGGCCTGTACTGGTTCTCTGGAATGGTTTATTCTGTCTAGCTTTGATGATCTTTTAGCTGCCTTTGGACATAATTATGAGAGGGTTTTTTCTCTTTTCTCTTTTCTGTTGTTTTGGAGCAATGATGTTACTGGTTCGCTTAAATGGTATACCTTGCCGAGCTTTGCTGATCTTATAGCTGCATCCAGCTACAAGCATGGGAGAGGGATTTTCTTTACTGTTATTTTGGAGCAATGACGTTACAATGGCATATATCAAGGACTCAACTGGAAGTCGTGTTCTCAGAATTTGTACTCTTCCCTTCACTTCCCTCATTGTCCGAGTTTTGCTTGCTTTATCATATTCAGTAATTTTTCTTCTCGAACAGATCGGTGCTTGACTGCGAATTTCGCTTCCTTGGACGGAGTCCTTCGGTTATTTATATTTTACTGGTCTTCCTGAGCTCGACTCCTTTGGAGTCTACTTTTGGTTTTGTTTAGTTTTGAACTGCATCTGTTTTTATTGTTTTTGGGTCTTCCGTGCTTCTCTTTGTTATTATAGGTTTTCATTGTTATAGATTTTCATTTCTGCTATTGCTTCTCATAATGTATTTCTTAGACATTATCTTTGTAATTTTCACATTTTTGAAATGAATTCTGAGCAATACCCTCATTTCTGCCAAACAAAAATAATAATAACTCTTAAAAAATAACTCTAGATCCCAACAATCACAAATGATAGCTGCAGCAGAAACAAAATCAACAGCCACCACATGCCCTTCTCGATTTCAGGCCCATTTTTCCTGAACGTATTCTATCACAACAGGTTATTTGTCATTTGGATCTCACACTAATTCTCTCTCATTCATCTCTCTCTCTCTCTCTCTCTCTCTCTCTCTCTCTCTCTCTCTTGCAAATCTCTTTTCGTGCATATGGAGCCTTTTCAGGCCTTTTCCTCTAGTCAAGGATTTGTTCAATTTTCTATTTTTAAACATATTTCTTAGGGTATATTTGTGGTTGTCTAAAAATATAGTAATAGAGCTGATGGTGCATAAAATGTTGTCTAAAAAATTATTATGAGAATTATAAATTTAAAAAAAAAAATTAGACTTCAACTTTTTAGCAGCCACCTCATTTTATGAGATTAAATTAAAAAAAATATAATTTTATCTCTTCAAATTCTCTCAAATACAATGAAAACAAAATTTTTAAACTGTACTCCAGTGTATTTTCACAACGTGCTATCATTATTGCCTCAAATGCACCTTAAACTATATTTGGTGAGGCTTTCTATTTGCGATGCGATCTGAATTTCATCTCAAGTAGCTTTTGGGAAATTAGATTGTGGTTGTATTTTGAAAAATTAATAATAAAAAAATTATATTTTTTAACATATCTTAATAGAATATGATGATGATCAAACAGATAAAATTTGACTTATTTTTAAACTAAAAAAAATTATAATACTCATCATAATTTTTTAAATGGCAGCTGACCCTGCCCTCATTTATGATCGATTGCATTTACACGTAAATCGTTTCATTGTTAGGAGGTCTGTCCTTTTTGATCTAAACTATCCAAATATCTTCCATCAGAGTTTACAATTTCAACGTATTCTGCACTTAGTTTTTTTTCTATCATTGTAAATTGGCATTGCCCTTATAACAGTGCAATATCTTCACATGATAATGTTATGCGCGAATAATAACATGGTCATCCTTCTTCAAGCCTTCGGCTATTGCGGCCGACACCATATTTCTAGAAGAGTTAAGTAGCTCAAGGCCTGCTTGAAAGATATGAGCAATAGACGTCGTCGTTTATTTCATTAACCATGGAAGTATTATACTGACTTTTTAACACTTTTTATGCTTTGTTTATTGCCACCACTGGTATTATAAGGAGGGTATCAGGAAGTTTTTTGGGCATGCATGAACCGTTTAAATATGTTGCTACCACTGATCTCTTATCTATATAAAATACTCTTGTAATATGTGATAGGTTTGTGATGCCGCATATCACATTCTTGATTAATGGCCAATAAATATTCTCCATCTTTCTCATCATCATGCAAGGAAAGCTTTTTATATGATTGTGAAAGTATGTTTGCAATGTTTGCTTGTTATATAAATGCAATGTGTGTGAAGTATATCCCCGCGTTACACAAAATATATTCGGTTATTCTAACATAATGCTTTTCTTTAGTGAATATACTTATATAACATTTCTTCTTAAACTATCAGATATTTTTGATATTCCTTATAATCTACTAATTTTATTAGATTGCTATTAAAATTTCTGAAATTACTGATACATTAATAAAATTTTCTTTGAAGAATATTTATAATATATTAATTTAACTTTAATTTAATTTTTAGCAGCAAATAAATATAATATAAAAATTAAAATATGCACTAATTTGATTTTCTTTATTAATCTATTATTATTTTTAAATCTGATTTAGATTGTTATAGTAGTCAATTTTCACCTTAAATCAAATTTAAGGAGCTATATCTAATTTAAATAAAAACTGATCAAACCATTTATAATTAGATTGGGCTCATCTCCAAATTAGATTTAAATGAATTCAAACAAATATTGAACTGTGATGCATGCAGGAAGATTCGGGTTAGTAGAATAAGAGAATTCGACGTCTTAACTTTGCACGAAGATTTCGCACACATAATAAAAAAGTTTGAGAGACAGCAAGAATTTTACGTGAAAAACTCAATAAGGAAAAAATCACGGGGCCTAGCCCACATAGAAATAATTTCACTATATCAGCATTTGTTACAATTATTATCCTTTCTACAAAGTTGGAGAAGGATACCATACAAGAATAGGTTTTGCGAGAAGCTTCACTGAATCAGCAATAATGGCTTCGCTTGAGGTGGTAGTCTGACGATCCGACGACAACAATCAAGCGATGGTTGAGTGGCGCGAAGACATTATGGTGATTAGGTGGGTGGTCGCCTCGATAAGCGACGTTGACCAATGATGGTGGTCTAGTGGTGACCCGATGGTGGTCAAACGATGGTCCGACGGCGTACGGTGGTGACCGACTACCGAATGGTAAGTGCGCGGTGACTAACGCGATCCGGCACGTCAAGAGGTGGTAAATGGAGATGGTGATCGATGGCGCGCTGCGTGGCCAAGAATGGCTAGCGGTGATCCGTGACGGTCGAACGGTGGTACCTAGCGGTGGTGACGGCGGTGATCCAATGATGGTCAGATGGTGGCCCGATTATGCTTTGAGATTCTTCAAGTATCAGAGCTCTCTCTTCTCTTCAACTTAGGTCCCCTTATGCGAAGAATGAGGGATATTTATAGATTATGGGAGTGACATTTCTTATAAATACAATCAAAATCCGAACCACTCCATCGGACGGCTCAAAATAATCCCTTTGATCATCTCATGTATTTTAAGTACTTGAATCATAAAATAAAATCAGAATTAAGAGATCTTAGACTTGTTAGATTCAGCTCGTCAAAATGCACGTTTTGGCTATAAACATTCTATATTTAGAAATTATTCAAGGATCTGAATGATATCTCAAAGTTTTTAATTATATTTTAAGTGCTTGATCTGAGCTAGTCTCGACTCAAGATTAAATTATTTTTGATCTAATCGAGATATTTTATATCAGTTCTATGATGATCAAAAGAGAGCTTAAAAGATTAAGATTTTAATTCTAAGTGATGTTGAATAACTCATATATCAAGATTCGTACTTTAATTAGAAGATTTTTTAATGACATATCAAATTGAATTTGATCAAACTTGATATGACACTAAAAATTCTACTAGTCAAAGTACGAATCTTGATGTCGAAAGCAATCTAATTCTGAATCAATATTAACCTAGATCAAGTGCTTATTATCAATCGACTCTTAAACATGGAGTGTTTATAGTCAAATCAAGCGTCTTGACGAGTCGGATTTAACAAGCCCAAGATCTTTTGATTTTGACTTCATTTGAGCATTCAAATACATAAAATACATCAAATGATCAAGGGAATCATCATGAGCCATCTGATAGAGTGATTTGGATTTTGCATGTATTTACAGAAACGTCACTCCTCTAATCTATAAATAGTCCCTCATTCTTCCCATGAGAGGCTGCTTGGAGAGAGCTCGCTTGAAAATCCTCCAAGCATAATGTGTCATATTCGATTTGCCGTCGACCACCTCCGTTGGTCACCACCACATTGCCGCCGCTGATCCGCCATCCGTTCGTCTTCCGTCGGTTGCCGCCGCCAACCATCGCTATCGCCACCGCTGCCGGGCATTACCAGAACCACACTTTCGCCGGACATTAGCTGTAAGCCGCTGCTGACCACTGCCGCGCGCCACACCGCCACCGCTGCTGCGGCCACCACCATCAATCATCATTGTCATCAACCACCGTCGTCGGTCATCATCACCGACCACCGTCGCCGGTCACCACCGCTGACTACCATCATCGGTCGCCACCGCCGACCATTGCCGGCCATCTCCGCCGGTTATCACCACCGCCGACCGTCACCGTCGATCGCTGACCCCCGCTACTCACCATCATCAACTACCACTAGTAACTGTTATAACCTACTATCATCAACTACCACTAGCAACTATTACAACCTAACCATGGTTATATAGTTGTTGTGGCCTGATTCTGGGATCTCCATTGTTAGCCCTTCTCATATACAATTCTGTAATCTCATTTTCGGGAAAATTTTGTACTCTGAAACAGATACATAGTGGAAGATTTTTACTGGGCTATGCCCCGTGATTTTTTCCCTCTTCGAGATTTTTCACGTAAAATTTGAGTTTCTTTATTAATTCTTCAAACATTTGTGTGAGTGCTGGATTCCGCAATAAAGCTAAGGCGTAAACTTTTATTCTACCGTAACAGGTTTTCTAGCACGCAACAGTTTGGCACCGTCTGTGGAAAACTAATTCTCATTACTTCATCATGTCAGAAAACCAAGTTCCCAAAGAGATCAAAACCACCAGCTAGGTGGAGCACTTCATACTTTTGAGGAGCGCATGCGAAGAATGAAGATTCATCAAACTCTGATTCTTCAACTTTTTTTGGAAACTGGGGGGGGCAACTCTTAATCTCGAAGATCGCCCATGTTAATACTAAGCATCTAATTGATTACCACAAAAACAAGTCAAAGTTGGAGGATATTTCAACATTGAGAAGAGATATTGCTTTGCAAATTATGATTTTCCAATCATACTCATAGAAAAATAAGACCAAGATCAAGAACTTTGGCTTCACAAATGGATATTTTGATTTGACCTCTTCTACACAGTTAACGTTATCGAAAGTGAATACTCTAACAAACAACCTCGATAGGTCAAAATCCTCGAAATTCAATTCCTCTTCCACAAGTTAATGTCGAGCAAAGACACAAACAACCTCTGATAAGTCAAAACTTTGCACCTCCACACAAGTTAACATCATCAAGTAACACTCATACAAACAACCTCGGATATGTCAAAAATTTTCGATCCAATTGATCTCTTTCATACAAGTTAATGTCATCGGTAACACAAACAACTCGATTCCAAAAATCAACGGATTCAATTTGACCTCTTCCATATAGGTTAACGTCATCAAGTAACATTTTGACAAATAACCTCGGATAGGTCACAAATCCTCAACATATTCAATTCGACCTCTTTCATACAGTTAACGTCATGGGTAACACTCGATAAATAACCTCGAGTCAAAGTCCTCACATATTCGACTCGACCTCTTCCATTAAGCGTCAGTAACACTTTGACAAACAATCTCGGATGGGTCAAAAATCCTTGGCGTATTCGATTCAACCTCTTTCATATAGGTTAACATCATCAAGTAACACTTTGACAAACAACCTCGGATGGGTCAAAATCCTTTCTTGAATTTGATTCAACCTCTTCCATCAGGATTCAATTCGACATCTTCCATACGTTAACGCCATCGTAACACTCGAAAATAACCTCGATAGGTCAAAATCCTCGGATTCGATTGACCTCTTCCATACGTTAACGCATCGAGTAACACTCAAAATAACCTCGAAGTCAAAATTCTCACGGATTCAATTGGACCTCTTCCATTGTTAACGCATCAAGTAACACTTTGACAAACAACCTCGGATGGGTCAAAAATTCTCAGCGGATTCAATTCGACCTCTTCCATACCGGTTAACGTCATTAAGTAACACTTTGACAAATAACCTCGAATAGGTCAAAAATCCTCAGCGAATTCAATTCGACATCTTCCATACAGGTTAACGTCATCAATTAACACTTTTACAAATAACCTCGGATGGGTCAAAAATCCTCAGCGGATTCGATTCGACCCCTTCTATGCAGGTTAATGTCATCAAGTAATACTTGACAAACAACCTCAGAAGGGTCTAAAATTCTCAGCGGATTCGATTCTACTTTCTATACAAGTTAATGGCATCAAGTAATATCATGGAGAATGATACTCTGAAATAATCTATCAGACTTTCTGAGTTGTTCGAAGGATGGTTCCTAACTGACGTTTCCCCGCCATCTTGGCAGTTATCAACTTTTAAACCATCCATTGAAGTTTCAAGAAATCCAATTTCCTACAAGAAGAAATAGGAACTATGAGCCTTGATCGCCTCCAAACCCGGTCAGTCCGACGATGATAGTTGACGCCTCTTTCAAGGAAAAATCGGAGCCTCACCGTATGAACTATGGGCCTTGATCGCCTCCGAACCCGGTCTGTCCGACGAGGATAGTTGACATCTCTTTTGAGGAAAAACTGGAGCCTGCCATATGAACTACGGGCCTTGATCGCCTCCAAACCCGGTCAGTCCGACGAAGATAATTGATGCCTCTTTCGAGAGAAAATCGGAGCCTCGCCATATGAACTACAGGCCTTAATCGCCTCTGAACCCGATCGGTCCGACGAGGACAGTTGACGCCTCTTTCGAGGGAAAATCGAGCTCCCCATGAACTACTTGGACCATCAAGAACCGAATGACCTTCTCTTAAGAAAAAGAACACTATAGAATATGGGATTTGTACCTTCACACTTAACCCTAGGGGGGTTTTTATAGACCCCCTATAGCGGCAAAATGGTAAAAAATAAAAAAACTGAAAAAATTGGGTGAAAATCGCTGAAAATAGATGAAAATGGGCAAAAATGAAAGAAAACGGACAAAAAATCCCTCATCAGCAGCCTCATAAGGACATCTGACGGACATCTGTCAGGTTCTAGCCCGACGGCCACGATAAAAGACAAGGCTCAGCTCATAAGCACCACGATACTGCCGAGCCGCTCCGCTTCCACGGCTACCTCAGATGCTCACGCCACATGCGCCACCGCGACGCTCACTACTTACGCCGGCAACCCATGGACGCCCGTGGATGCCTGGAAGCACCCGTAAGTGTCCGAATGGGTCCATAACCCCAAAACCTTGCGCCCGCACACATCCGCAGCCCTATACTCACTTCCGTGATCATAATCTTGTGCTCCCATGAAGATCTATTCTCTCAAAATGTATGGCTAATGGACTCGCAAATTTCATTGAAGAATTTGCTATTTTAAGTATTATATATATTTTGGATGATTGAGATAATATCATCCAAAAATAGGCAACTAATATGATACAAAATTCTACTACTCAAGCACGAATCTTGATGTCGAAAGTAATCGATCTCAATCAAGACTAACCTGCATCAAGCTTATTATCAATCTCTTAAACATGGAGTGTTTATAGTCAAATCGGCCTTGATGAGAATTTAATCCCAAAATCTTTTGATTTTGACTTCATTTGAGCATTTAAATACAAAAAATACATCAGATGATCAAGGGAATCATCATGAACCATCTGATGGAGTGGTTTGGATTTTGCATGTCTTTATAGAAATACCACTCTCTAATCTATAAATAGTCTCTCATTCTTCACATGAGGGGGGCCAAGCTAAAAAGAGGAGAGAGCTCTAAAGCTTGAAAATCCTCCAAGCATAATCGTGCCACCATTCGACGGTCGCCAACCACCTCCATTGGCCGCCAACCACCACCACTGCCACTCTATCGCCAATCTCTCATCGCTGATCTCATCGCCATCGCTATCACGGCCATTACAACCATCATCATCGGCATTACCACCGGACGCGACCACCCGCCACCGCACGCATATCATCGCTATCCACCACCATCAATCATCATTATTATCAACCACCATCATCGCATTACACTATCATTTGGCTGCCATCGCTGATTACTATGCCGCTATTGCTGACATATTGCTGTAATTTCCGCATCGCTGACCATTACCGGTTTATTACGACCACCGCACACATCTACTACTTACCAGTACAACTAATGGTTATAGTATTTCGATTTCAGATCCCCATTGTTAATCATTCTCATATACAATTTTGTAATCCGTTAGAAAATTTTGTGCTCAAATAAATACATAGTGAAAGATTTTTACTAGGCTAGGCCCCGTGATTTTTTTCCTCTTTTCGAGATTTTTTCAAGTAAAAATTCTGGAGTTTCCTTATTGATTCTTCAAACATCTATGTGTGTACTGGATTCTGCAACAAAGCTAAGGCGTAAACATTTATTCTACCGCAACTGGTTTTCTAGCACGCAATAGTTTGGTGCCATCTGTGGGAAACTGATTCTCATTACTTCATCATGTCAGACCACCAAGTTTCCCAACGAGATCAAAACCATCAACCAAGTGGAGCACTTCATACTTTTGAGGAGTGCATGCGAAGAATGAAGATTCATCAAACTCTGATTCTTCAACTTTTGTTGGAAACTGGGGGGCAACTCTTAATCTCAGAAGATTGCCCATGTAAATATGTGAAGCATCTAATTGATTACTAGCCCAAGAAACAAGTAAAAGTTGGAGGATATTTCAACATTGAGAAGAGATTTAGCTTCGCAAATTATGATTTTTCAATCATACTCATGGAAAAATAAGACCAAGATCAACGAGCAACTTTGGCTACAGCCACAAATGGATGTTTTGATTTGACCTCTTCCACGTAGGTTAACGTCATTGAGCATAGACTCTAACAGACAACCTCGGATAGGTCAAAAATCCTCAGTAGATTCAATTTAACCTCTTCCACACAGGTTAACGTCATCGAGCAAAGACTCTGACAAACAACCTCGGATAGGTCAAAACTTTACTCCTACTCCACACAGGTTAACGTCATCGAGTAACACTCTGACAAACAACATTGGATAGGTCAAAAATCATCAGCAGATCTAATTCAACCTCTTCTATACAAGTTAACGTCATCGTAACACAAACAACCTCGATAGTCAAAATCCTCAACCATTCGACCTCTTCCATATAGGTTAACGTCATCAAGTAACACTTTATAAACAAACTCGGATAGGGCAAAAATCCTCAGCGGATTCAATTTTACATCTTCCAAGTTAACATCATGCAACACCGACAAATAACCTGGATAAGTCAAAATCATCGATTCGACTCGACCTCTTCCATTCAAAGTTAACGCCAAGTAACACTTTGACAATAACCTGATGTGTCAAAAATCCTTAGCGGATTCAATTCAACCTCTTCTATACAGGTTAATTTCATCAAGTAACACAGACAAATAACCTCGGATGGGTCAAAAATCTTTGACGGATTTGATTCAACCTCTTCCATATAGGTTAATGTCATCGAGTAACACTCTGATAAACAACCTCGAATAGGTCAAAAATCCTCAGCGGATTCAATTCGATATCTTCCATACAGGTTAACGTCATCGGGTAACACTTTGACAAACAACCTCAAATAGGTCAAAAATCCTCAACGGATTCAATTCAACCTCTTCCGTACAGGTTAAAGTCATCGAGTAACACTCTGACAAACAACCTCAAATATGTCAAAAATTCTCAGCGGATTCAATTCGACCTCTTCCATACAGGTTAACGTCATGAAGTAACACTTTGACAAACAACCTTGGATGGGTCAAAAATCCTCAGTGAATTCAATTTGATATTTTCCATATAGGTTAACGTCATCAAGTAACACTTTGACAAACAACCTCGGATAGGTCAAAAATTCTCACCGATTCTGATTCAATTCCTCTTCCATACAGTTAACGCCATTAACACTCTAATAAATACCTCAAATAAATTCAAAGATATTCAATTCGACCTCTTCCATACAAGTTAACTTCATCAAGTAACACTTTGACAAACAACCTCGGATGGGTCAAAAATCCTCAGTGGATTCAATTCGACCTCTTCCATACAGGTTAACGTCATCAAGTAATACTTTGACAAACAACCTCAGATAGGTCAAAAATCTTCAGCGGATTCAATTCGACATCTTTCATACAGGTTAACGTCATCAAATAACACTTTGACAAACAACCCGGATAGGTCAAA
Organism: Cymbidium sinense; assembly: GCA_021442155.1. Lineage (NCBI taxonomy): Eukaryota > Viridiplantae > Streptophyta > Magnoliopsida > Asparagales > Orchidaceae > Cymbidium > Cymbidium sinense. The sequence continues at coordinate 98,772,237 of CM038220.1, read as the reverse complement.
ATTCCTCAGCGGATTCGATTCAACCTCTTCTATGCAGGTTAATGTCATCAAGTAATACTTTGACAAACAACCTCAGATGGGTCAAAAATCCTCAGCGAATTCGATTCTACTTTCCATGCAAGTTAACGACATCAAGTAACATCATAGACAATGATACTCTAAAATAATCTATGACTTTCTGAGTTGTTCGAAGGATGGTTCCTAACTGACGTTTTCCCGCCATCTTGGCAATTGTCAACTATTAAACCATCCATTGAAGTTTCAAGAAATCCAATTTTCTACAAGAAGAAGTAGGAACTATGAGCCTTGATCGCCTCCGAACCCGGTCGGTCCGATAATGACAGTTGATGCCTCTTTCGAGGGAAAATCAGAGCATCGTCGTATGAACTACGGGCCTTGATTGCCTCCGAACCCGGTCGGTCCGACGAGGATAGTCGACGCCTCTTTCGAGGGAAAACTGGAGCCTCGCCGTATGAACTACGGGCCTTGATCGCCTCCAAACCTAGTCGGTCCAACGAGGATAGTTGACGCTTCTTTCGAGAGAAAATTGGAGCCTCGCTATATGAACTACGGGCCTTGATCTCCTCAGAACCCGGTCGGTCTGACGACGACAGTTGATGCCTCTTTCGAGGGAAAATTGGAGCCTCGTCGTATGAACTATGGGTCTTGATCAGCAAAGCGAATGACCTTTTCTTAAGAAAAAGAGGAACAGTAGAGCATATGATATTTGTGTCTTCTCACTGACCCTGGGGTTTTTAGACCCTGGCAAAAGGTAAAACAAATAAAAAAAGGTGAAAAAAAACGGCAAAATGGAAGAAAATGGACAAAAAAACTATCATCATGTTCCATACCAAGATACACTACACCACATACGCATGCACTACCGCTTTACCTCGCTCACATGCTATACGCGCATTTCACCCAACACTGGAAGCACCAGTGGTCCATAATCCCAAACCTTGCTCCCACTTACACATCCGAGCTCGCACTCTTCGTGATCATAATCTCGCTCCCATGAAGATCTGTTTCTCTCAAAATGTATGGCTTATGAACCCGTAGAATTTCATTGAAGAATTTGCTATTTTCAAGTATTATATATATATTTTGGATGATTGAGATAATACAAAAAAATAGGGGCAACGATATGACATTAAAAATTCTATTAGTCAAAGCACAAATCTTGATGTCGAAAGTAATCTAATTCTGAATCAAGACTAACCCAAATCAAGCGCTTATTCAATCGACTCTTAAACATGGAGTGTTTATAGTCAAATTGAGCATCTTGATGAGTTGGATTTAACAAGCCCAAGATCTTTTGATTCTGACTTCATTTGAGCATTCAAATACACAAAATACATCAGATGATCAAGGGAATCATCAAGAGTCATCTGATGGAGTGGTTTGGATTTTGCATGTCTTTACAGAAATATCACTCCTCTAATCTATAAATAGCCCCTCATTCTTCACATGAGGGGGGCCAAGATAAAAAGAGGAGAGAGCTCTAAAGCTTGAAAATCCTCCAAGCATAATTGTGCCACCATTCGACGGTCGCCGACCACCGTCGTCGGACGTCGCCGGCCGCCGCCGTCGCCGATCCTCGTTGTCATCAATCTCCATCACCGGTCATCGCCGCCGACCATCGTCGGCCATCTCCGCCGATTATCACCACCGCTGATCGTCACCATCGGTCGCTAACCCCCGCTGCTCACCATCATCAACTACCACTAGCAACTGTTACAACCTAACCATGGTTAAATAGCTATTGTTGTCTGTTTCTGGGATCCCCATTGTCAGCCCTTCTCATATACAATTTTGCAATCCTGTTGTCGGGAAAATTTTGTACTCTGAAACAGATGCATAGTGGAATATTTTACTGGGCTAGGCCTTGTGGTTTTTTCACTATTTTCGAGATTTTTCCACGTAAAAATTCTGGAGTTTCCTTATTAATTCTTCAAACATCTGTGTGTGTGCTGGATTCCGCAACAAAGCTAAGATGTAAACTTTTATTCTACCGCAATTGATTTTCTAGCACGCAACAAGACTGAATTCAAATCAGTCTCAATTTTGATTTCAGGATGCGAAAGCATTGAAATAAAAAATAAAAAATAAAACTTTTTGTGACTTTATGTGTGGTGATTTTGCTGCTATATAGAAGAGAGCGTGCATGCAACTGATGTGATTTTTTTTCGGGACATCTAAGCGAATTTAATCGCAAACTCACACACACACACAATGCATGTAAGGACAACCCAAGACTCTTTTGAAAGTTTCAACCACTAGCTAAGGTCTGCATAACCAAGTGGTTTACGATTCATTTGGATGACTTAAATTTTTTATTTTTTTTATTTTTATAAAAGAGGTTATAAAATTATTGCTGAAAAATAATTTTTTTAGAAAGTATTATGAGTCTTAATTTTTTTAATTTAAAAAATAATCAAATACCGGCTTTTTTTTATAATTATAACTCATTATAGTTCAATCTCAAAAATAATTTTTTTTATAAAAATTTTTAGAAAGTAGTAGCCAAATAGATGTATGATAATGAACTAAAAAACTAAAATAATGAGAAAAATATCACAAACAGATCTTTTATTTATTTTTATTTTTTTGAGATATTTGAGTAAATTTAATCATAAATTCACACATATAACACATAAAGATTTGAACCAAGACTTTAACCGAAAGTTCAAAATTCTCAACCGCTGCAAGATGCACAGATCTTTAGACTTTACATGGAAAACAGTGGGATGTGATTTAATAATTTAATGAATAGTCTTTAATTCTAATTATATTACACTTAATTCATGGCATCCTAACACAATCATAAATTCATTATGCCTTAGGGCGTGTATGGGATTTTTTATTTTTTATTTTTTGAAATTAAATAATATAGTTGTAATAAAATTAACATTCAAATTTTAATGTGAAACTAAATCAATAATATTTAGAATAATTTTAAAAAATTATTTGTAATGATAATTTAACAAATTAATTTTTCAACAGCTATATTTTCTTCAAACGAATACTTCAAAGAATTTAACTGCTTTTAACTACTTTTTTTATAATTTTTATTTAATAAGCCATCATCATTTTAAATTGATATATATATATATATATATATATATATATATATATATATATATAATTTTTTAACATCTTGTTATGAGGCATTTATACTACTACCTAACAGCTTTATTAATATATTTTAAGGATAATTAATTTATTAATTATCTTCATAATTGGGCATCTTATATAATAATTATCTGAGAGCATTGATAGCAGCTCTTCCCACACTTGAGCGACATTAAAAAGTTTTAAATGTTGGTGGAAATGCTGAACTCATGGTACAATTTTCTAGCATTCATCTTCCAACCACCCACAGAAAATATCAAATACTAAAGAAATAAATCCGTATGGGCAAATATTTATTAATAGCTCGCCCTTCAATGGAAGAAATATAATAATATTCATAATGTAGCTTTCATAATAGCATTTATTATTGCCTGTCAAGATTAATAATATTTCAGGAAAAAAAGACATTATTAAGCTCTAAATGCACTTAACATGCACTCTTTATGGCTTCATGTGATATGTCCTATTGTTTTCATTATTTTTTTTAAAAAAAAATAATGATATGACTTTGGTTATTTATACGGATTATAATGGTCGTATTTAATGTTAGAATATGTGTAATAGATGATGTATCGACATAAATATGAGGCTGTTGAATGCACTTCTGAAGTTGTTGAATTTAAGAGGTTTAATGAGTTCAGCTTATTTCGAATAGAAAATTGTTTTTTCTTATATATATATTCATGAATTTGTTCTGAATCTTTTTTTTTTTTAAATATTTTGAAAAAAAATTAGTACTCATACGATTAATTTTCATAAGTAATCACTTAAACCACTAAAACAAGCAACTCAAGCGACCACCTTCATTGGAGGAAATCTGGCAATCAAATTCTTATGTTGCATCTTACAAAATCTATCATAATTACTATATGATAATATTACATGACACAAATCAGTATTATCATATGATAGATCCATTGACATAAAATTTCTAAACAAACATAATATTACTAACTTCTCTTTAGAGATAAGATTATAAAAAAAAAATAGGCATCAGTAAAATTCTCAATTTCTAAGGCTCAAATGCTATAGGATATTTTTTATATATCATTTGAGAGATATAAATAAATTCTTCATCATATTAGAAATGTAATAAATGCTATTGAATGAAAAAGACAAGCTAATAGAGTAAAAAGAAAGAAAGAAATTCCTAATTCTTTTGTTAGGATGTATTCAATCATTAGCAAAGGCAATATAATTAGATTAAACTTGCAAAGTGTCAAAGTATTTACTAAGACTAATAAGATGATTATAATAATTAAATCATAAATGAAATCAATATCAGAATATGGAGGAACATGAGATGAAAGAGCACAACTACTATATCATTTTCCTCTTGACCTCTACTTAAAGCAATAATTTTATTTATTTATTTATTTTTAGCCCACCTAAATCTATAAGGCGAAACCTTATTATAGTATAAGTAGGATTAGAATCTAAAATTTTGATAATAAGTTTAAAATATTGATCAATCAGACTAAGCCTATACTTAAAATAGTAGTTGATTATTTAAATTTGATTTAATAATCTTAATTTTTATGGCCATACAACATCTATTATAAGTTTAATTAAATTCACATAATTTCTTGAGATCAAGACTTTCATTCTCATATTCATTCAAAGTTATCATATTTTTATTTCTATTAAAGTTTTTTGCTTCTATCAATAAAAAATAAGGGATCTTCCTTGAATATGGAAGTCAACAAATTTCCTATTTAGGAAATTAAAAATTCTTAACAAATAAGTAAATTTTTTAATGAAATTAAGTTTTGTATTATAACACAAACAGATAAGTCAACCATATATCCATTATAATCTCTATTCAAAGCATGAATAAAAAAATCTTTGATACATGCTTCATCATATTAAGAATATTTATCTCATTAAACATCATCTTATTTATTTGTTTCAATGAGACATTCTAATTCTCCAGAAACTGGTGCCATGTTAGTTCTAAGAGTGAAAAATCAAAAATCAATCTCATATTTTCTAAGATTGCCATAATCTCTTAAATATATTAATGTACAAATTCACACTTAAACATAAGTTTAGAATATTACATAACATAGTCAAAAGAATTCTATGTGCATAAATCAAAGTTTAATATCATGTTGGAAAAAATAATTAATGAAAGATGAGTTGCCTAGAGTAAAGAAAGCCAAACAACATGAAAGCTTGACAAAATAAAATTTGAGAAAATAGTCAAAATTAATATTATGATCAAAACATGATAAACAGTTGTTAAATCATAGCCGCGATAAGATTTAATTAACTTTTGGTTTCAAGCAAAATAGTAAAATATAAAGACGTGCTCAATCAAACTTATACTCAATCAAGACCAATAGCATGCAACAGTTATTCACACATCTTAAGTATTGTTTTTAGATTACTAAATGTTATGTTTCCTTGAATAGTTATAAAACATATTTGATTTGTTTACTTGGGGGCTATTTGAGATCAATTTTATTTTGTGTTTTTTATTTTTTTTTAATGCTATTTTTAAAAAATATGTTTGTTTAATATATTTTTCTTAAGTTTTTTTTTTGTTTTAAAAAATAAATAATATTATTTTTAAAATATTCAAAATAACTTTTAGGAGTTTTGCATATTTTTAAAAATAATCATTATCATCAAATATATTTTACTTTGAAATAAAATAAAATAATAAATAAAAATCAAAAGTGATCCCAAACATCCCCTTAATTTTTGAAAATTTACTTGAACAAAATTATTTTTTTTTTAAATCCTATAAAATAGTCGTTCTAGATGGAATATGAGCTAATCGCTAAGAAATTAATCCTAACTAAGCCCTCAATAAAAAATCTTTTCACAAGCTGAAGGACTCATCAAGTAGTCTACAACAAAAAAATGTTAGCTCAAAGAACTCGATCAATCGCCCAAAATACTCTAAGAGTTCTTACAAAAAATAAAAAATAAAAATAAAAGAAAAAGAAAAAAAAATAACAAAAGTGCTCATGCTATCTAAAATTCATAAAAGGATCCCCTTTTTTTTGGAGAAAATGACAGAAGGATCTCAATTAACAGTCCCATATATACCCAAGTAATCTATTACATCTCTATGTAGTTAATACATCCTCAGAAAATTAATCTGATCAAACACGAATCTCAAGGCATTTTCAAAATGCTTCGATCTAATCACCGATTTCAAACTTATAAACCGATCGCTCGATGAGACTAACATATAACATCATATAGTCCGATCCGAGCTCAATCGACTCGGATCGTTTATCGGATGAAAATGGATCCCGATCCGCCAAATGGTCACCAAAATGACATATTTATAATCGATTGAGCTGCGTCAAGACTAATCCAACGAATCCAAGATCACCCAATTCGACATCATTAAGGCACCTGATCATCAAAATACACCGTCGATCGAGGGGATCGATCGGGCCCGATGGGAGTGGTTGGAGTTTTCCACTTTACAAGGCTCCGCCAAAAATCTATAAATAGAGCTTCATTCTCACCTTAGGGGACCGAATCGATTTGAAGACCAGAGCTCGAGAACCACCGACCTTGACGCAATGCATCTATCACCACAACCCAGAAGTCAAGATGAGTCGCCTGGGAGATCGCCTCAGGACTAGGCTGCCGCCGCCTTTCTCCAAGATCAAGAGGTTGCTCCTAAGATCGCCTCGCCGCTTTTGGGAAACTTCTCTGAGTTGACCGATATTGTATTTTTCTACACTAATAATATATTTTCGCCTCAGAAACACCTTCTTCTCCAACTAACGAAGCAAGGACCAGATCTTTGAACACATAAAAAGTTCTAGATCAAGGCCCCTTAACGGGTTTTCCACGATGATAACCCTGTGTTCATATCTGTGTTGGATAATTTTGGGCTGATAAGATCTCGATCTACCGAATAAAATTCTAAAGACGCATGCTTACGGCTCTGGGAAAAAATTCCCCATTGCTATATCTCCAATATGGTTGGAAACGGGTTTGCGCCCAACGCCCTCATTCTCGATCAAGGACGCCAAGTCTCCAACACTTCTACATAATGTGTTCCGTGAGGGTCCGCCCCTCTTTGGAAGATCGCTCAAAGATGGAGGATTCTAACGAAATTCTTCGACTCGCGAGAGGACCGCACGTTCCAACACCTGAAGAGCCACGTTCCGCACGCCCTCAAAGATAATCCATTTTCTTCCTAAGAATGATTACCCGGAATGCCTGATCAACAAGTGAGAACCCTTGGCACCACATCCGATGTCGAACTTCTCGATACCGCCGCTCTACCCCACACGAATGGCTCAGATCGGTGAAACTCCACGCCACCTTATGCTGATGAACTGCATCGGTGAAGAGTTCAAACATTAGAATGATCCATTCTCCCCGCCTTCTTCCAAAACTCGCCCCGCCGAGATCATCTCCAATGACATTCGACGAGATTCAAGCTTCCCAAAGATGGACCCTTACGATGGCACAACCGATCCGCATATCACTTTCGAACGATCATGCACATTTAGCGTAAATGACTCCTTGTGTCGTATTCCCGACTCAAAGGACTGCATTTCTGGTTCTATTCGCCGCTGGGGTCCGATCATTTGGAGAGCTCGCCGATTTTTTTGTAGAGCCTCGCTAACAAGAGAATCATCGGATTCATCACATCTCCTGAATGGGATCGATGGAGAGTCCTCAAAGAATACTTCAGGTTCTCCTCAAGCCCGACAGATACCAGTAGATCCAAAACTTTGAGGTTTCTGAGGACTCGATACTCTATTCATCATTAATGCGAGACCCATTCCTATGTCGACCGTCCAAATAGAGGCACAAATCACGACGGGTTATCATCTAGAATGCTTGAACCACCAAAGAAGCGAAAGAAGGTTCCCAAAGGTGATGTTCAAACATCTCGTAAAAAGAAGAAAGAACCTCCCCCAAAACCTCCTCGCTCAGTGACCTCGATGACTCAATCGAGGAAATATAATGGCTCTCACGCTAACATTCTACTGCTATTCAGAAGAGGATAGCCAAGTGGCCACCTTTAAAGCGGAATTGGAAATCAAGAGAAATTTCGCCACTTTCACCGCAGGTGGCACACCATCAAGAGTGCCACCAATAAGGAGGAGATTGAAAGACTAATACGGGGTATCTAGGCCATTTTATACAAAACCAACCCGCCAAAGAAATGGGGCAACCCAGGAAACCGCCAAGCTGGCCTGAGAGATAGAAACAATTGTGAGGGCGTTATCTAGCCAAATATTCATTGCCGCCTTCAAGAGCCGTGTCAAGAAGTCTCGGGTTGACCATTCTATCACCTTTGATGATTTAGATCTAGAGGGCTTCGTGATCCCACATCAAGATCATCGCTCGTGGGTCTGGATCCATGCTTCAATATTAAAAGGATATTGATCGACAATGGGAGTTCGGTTGATGTTCTTTTTACTCACTTTCATGCATAGAAAGAGAGAAGCTTCAACCCACGCCATGGATTTGATAATCGACCTATTAGTGGAAGGGACAATCAATCTTCCGTAACTCTTGGAGAATTTCGACACGCAACCAACCCACTTGATACAAGTCGAGTCCGCATACAATGCAATATTTGGGAGACCTCTCCCTATATTCCGCAAATACATCTGCTCACCTCAAGATGAAATTCCACACCACCGGCATCGCATGGTAAGTGGAATCAAAGCAAGCTATCAAGCAAGCCCACATTTACGCCAAGACCTCAACATCGAGAACTTCGATCTACGATGAGGATGCCTCAAAGGGCTTCTCTTGAAGATGTAATTTGTCTTCCTATCTCGAAGTTGATCCATCGCTAAAGGTGAAGGTGGGATCGTGTCGCCGATCGATCGTAAATCACGAGATTTTCGTAAAATCAAGATATCTTTGCCCGACGATCCGATATTCGGCATTGACCCGAAGTCATTACGCACTCCTCAAAGTTGACTCAACCTACAAGCCGGATACGTAAGAAAAGAACCTTCGCTTCTGAACGATTGCAGATCATAGAACAAGAAATCACCAAACTTCTGGAAGTCAAGTTCATTCGAGAAGTCTACTACCCCACCTGGCTAACAAGTGTTAGTCAATAAGGCCAACGCCTCGGAGAATGTGCATCACTACACGACCTTAATCGCATGCCCAAAAGATAGCTTCCCTTCCTCGTATCGACCAACTAGTTGATGCGACATCGACATCGATGTCGAAGCTTCATGGATGCCCGCTACAATCAAATGATGAACAAAATAGATGAGGAAGCAACATCCTTCCAAACGAGTGGGACTATACCGCTATCGTCATGCCATTCGACTAAAAAATGCCGGAGCAACATATCAACGCTTATGAATAAGATCTTCAAGGATCTTATAGGCACAATATGGAGGTGTATATGATGATATGTCGGTGAAGAGCTTGGAAATATCACAAGATATTTCGACCGCAACAATGTTTTGACATTCTTCGACACTACAAGATGCGCTCAACCCAAGAAAAGTGTGTTTTGAGTTTCCTGGAAATTCCTAGGCTTCATGGTCACTCACGGATAGAGGCCAACCCCGAAGATAAAAGCACTCAAGGACATGTCACCTCCAAGAACGATCAAGGAAGTCCAACGCTTGACTGAAGGATTGCTTTATCATGATTCTTGGCCCGCCAGAGATAAGTATCTACCATTCTTCAAAATCTTAAGGGTGCACGAGGAAATGGATTCGGGATGTGATGAATGTCGACGCTTTTGAGCAACTTCGAGTCTATTTAGCTTCCCTCTATTTTCAAAGCCTATCCAAGGAGAGAAGTCACATCTATCTTGCTTTCTTCTCATGCCGTAAGTCTGCGTCGATACGCGAGGAGAATTCAACGACCCATTTACTATGTCAAGAAAATCCTTTCGATACCAAGGACGCTATCCACTAGCAGAGATAAGACATATTCTGCACCTCGCATCTAAAATTAATCATTTCGTGCCCACACCATCAACGCCTACACTCATCTTCCATTAAGAACTATTCGCAAAAGCCGATGTATCGGAAGGTTGATGAAGTGGTCTCGAGCTTGGAGAGTTTGACATCCATTTTCTTCCACGCCCCGATATAAAGTCACAAGTGCTCACGACTTCATTGTAGAATGTACCATCCCATCACCAGGAATGATCATTCATCACTCCATGACAAATCAATGGACATTATATGTTGATGGAGCTTCGTGTACTTCCCGGGAGCAGAATTTTGCTTATCTCCCAAGTAAAATAACTTTAGAGTACAAGCTTCACTAAAGTTCCCTACCACCAAATAATGGAAGAGAGGCCCTCATAGCGTAACTCTCGCCATTGACCGTGGAGGTCCGTAACTTAGCCATCTACATGCACTCCAGCAGGGCTCACAAAGTTGAAGGAGACTTCGATACCCCATCCGCAGCTTCAAGACTTTTGGCAAAGTCACTGCCGAGACCCATCGATAACTCATATTCTAAGGGAGAACACAGTGATGCCCTCCAAGTTAGCCATAACAACGATAGAGATCTTTTCAAGAGAAAATACATAGAGGACATCCACTTTCCCAAGATTCAAGGCCGGGTGATACAATCTCGAGGACCCAAAAGAATCTTCATGGATTGACCATCATGTCCTTTCTTCAAAGCGGCCTTGCCAATGACCCCGATGCTATCCATCTCGGTGAGAATCGAACTTCACCATAATCGTGATCTAACTACAAGCGTCCTTCTTAGGGCCCTACTTAAAGTGTCTACCACCTTCTGAGGCTAACTATGCAATGAGAGGTTCATTCAGAATTTGTGGTGAACATTTGGGAGGAAAAGCCCTCGCCTCAAAATCATGAGAGGCAAGGTTTTACCGCCTACAATGAAGAAGGACGATTGAGTTTGTAAAGAAGTGTAACAAGTGTCATTCCAATCTCACTCATACACCATCTCAGAACTCACCACAATCAGAGCACGGCCCTTTGCTCAATGGGGATCGATATAATGGGACCTTTCCCATTGCCACCGGGCAACGAAAATTCATAATCTTGATTACTTCAATGGCGGTGGAAGCAAACCGCCAAAATCACCAAACAAATGCCAAGCAATTTGTCCGGAAAATATTATTTGTCATTTCGATTCCAAAGAAAAATCATCACCGATAATGGGACGAAGCAGGAAAGACATTCACATCTTTCTCGCCAGAGTCGCATATCCGCTAATCCACATAGATCCCATCCAGTAAATGGGCGTAATCAAGTCACCAAGACAATACTAAAAGGGCTAAAGAAATCACCACGCCGGGGCAATGGGTCAAGAACTATCCAATGTTCTTTGGGCTTACCGCACTACATCAAGGACCTCTACCGAGAAACGCGCATAACCGTGTTTCGAATCAGGTTATTCCACATCGGGTCCCGAGCCCTAACCCATAACTTTGATGCCGACAAAGAACGATGATAAGCTTGATTCCATCTCTCCGCAAGAGACCCACATGTCAAGACAATGGCTTCCTATCGAAAGGATTGCTCGAGGTTTCAACCGGGTAAAGCACCAATATCTGGGGACCTCGCCCCGTAAGTCTCGACTCGAGAAAAGGCACGTAACAAACTCTCAAGGCCAGATGTGGTGGTGTCTAAAATCAAGCCTGCACGCTTAAGGATAAGATGGGAAGACTCTCCCACGCACTGAATGCTACAAACCTCCGTAAGTACTACCGTGATGTATCGCCTTTTTTATTCTAGTGAATGCGAAAATATTATCATCGTATGTTTGTATTGCAATTGTTGTTATCGAATTAAACATTTATCGATACTGTTTGTCGCATTATTGTCCAACCTCGCATCAAGGTGTTTGGATTTATGTTTCTATCTATGTTAAAGTTCTCATATACATTGACTTTTCTTGCTTATGCTTGCATTTTAAAACACCGACTCAAGAGAACTATTATGTATCTCATTCGTGGTAAGATCGATCGTGGAATTGACCGATCTTCCTATGTGTTAACATCGCCGAAACGCCTCGATAAACAACCTTGGATAAGTTGGCAATCCTCTATAGACTGCCTACAACTTTCTCCATAACAGGTTAACATCATCGAGTAAACGCTCTGATACACAACCTAGGATAGATCGAGAGGTTCTGAGAGAACCTCTATAAATATATTTCGTGCAAGTTTGTCATCAAGTAACGCTCTGGTAATGATCTTAGAATAGATCGAATTATCCTAAAGGGATTCTCGATGATCTCTTCTACGTAATCTTTATCATCGAAAGTACACTTTGACACACAACTCAAATATTCACAAATAATTTTGTGGATTGTTAATATTGTAACATACAAGTACAATCAACCGTAAATAATATACAACAATAAATGCAACATAAAGGAACTACAACACGCCTTGATGGTGGTCTAGAAGATGATGAAGAACTATCTGAGTCATCCTGCCGAAGGGTCGGGAAGTTAGGGAAGGAGAAAGGACCTCAACACGTTTGCGCCAAGTCCCCTTCAAGAAACTCGATGAAGCCTTCATCAACACACCGCCTCCAAAGCCTTCACCTCTACATCATACACGTGGTCTCGCCTCCCCTCAACGTGATCCAGATGATACTCGGTCGAAGTTCTTGAAGTCCTCCACGCTGTGGATCCGCTCCCGCTTCTACCCGAGATAAGCCTCTTTCTCTCGCGAGCAGAACTCTCTTTTCTTGCCTCAAGACCAAACCTTCTAAAAGATCTTCGATCCTTGCGCAACCAACCTCTGCTCTAGCCTCCACTAATTCATCCCGAGTCCGCTTCAACTTCCCGACAAAAGAAAGAGAAGTCGCTGAGTCGCCAACTCGGCCCCTGCACTCATCAAGTTGATTCTCCACATGACATCTCTTTTACTTTCTCCACATACCGCTTCTTATATTCACATGGAGAAACTTGACCTTCATGAACTCAATTCCGCCATTCAAAGACAATGTTCATTTTGAAGTCAAGTTCTTGCTTCTTCAAGATTCAAATAAGAAAATTACGTTACATGGAAATGGGAAATAAAAGATGAACGAAAGAAGGAGTCGCTCTTCTAAGATGTCAATGCACACGCAGAATGATTCAACACGCCCCTCGAATGAAGATCCTTGGGACGACCACTCGGGGTCTCTTTCGTATCCGATATCACCATCACCTCTTCGCTCTTTTCCTCTTCTTTGAGACGTCCTTCACTGGAAGAAGCCGAGGACGCTTGGGAGATCTACTGAAACCTATTTGTTTGGCTTTCAATGCAACAAAGATAAGACCGCGGATGAATAGAAAGCCCCCAACAAAGATTCCTCCCGCACAAATTGTTGATATATCAATCTCAAATCAAGATCTTCATTCTGAATTTCGTCTCAGCAGATATCTTCATCACCAACTGTAGGGAATGGGTAAATCTCTCAACTTTCCCATTTCTGAAGACCCCGCCATTCTTCACAAAAGAATTGCCCAACTCTTGGGAGGATCCTTCGTCCGAGGTCAAGTAGACTGCAGTGATAGACCATGTGCATCGCAGTAAACTTGCACATCCCATCAAGAGTCGCGTCGCACCATCCCTCAAAAAGACTATAAGTCCCATCACGATCATCCCGCTCGCCAAAACCGGAAATGCAAACCGTGATGTCGACAAAATATCATCTGGGGATGGGGAAACCGCAATCCCGCCCAAACTCATCTCGTAAGTGGTGAAATACCTCGGCAGAGATCGCTCTATCGACTTTTCTGACACTTAAGAACCAAATCATTCTGAAAATAATATTTTTTCAAGCACGATCAATGTGTCTCCCGGATCGAATTTAATCTTCGCCCCCCATTTTAGAAGGTTCCTCGCCGCCTCCGCTATAAGTGACGTGTCTCTTTCAAAAGATTCTCACCCATCTACAAACACCCAAGAACTCGCATATCGAGATGAAAATTATTCCAAGGAGAGTGCCCAAACTCCCACCAAAACTCCCACCGTGGGAGGGCTATGCACTGCTTGGTGGAGATGAGGAGGAGAGGTCGATCCAAGAAGAGTGCCCAAACTCCCACCGTGGAGAGGGCTATGCACTCTGCTCGTGGTGGATCCAAAAAGAGTGCCCAAACTCCCACCAGGGGGAGGGCTATGCACTCTAAGAGGAGAAGAGGAGATGAGAAAAGTGTGCCTTTCCCTCTTACCTGTGGGGTTTTAGACGGCAAAAGCGTAAAACCCAAAACCTCAAACCGCCAAAATCAACTGCCGGTCTCATGGGTTCGCCCATCGGCGCTCTCAAACTGGCTGCCCACGCTGACAAATGACGCTGGTCGAATCATGTCCACGGGTCGAACGCTAGCAGACCTCCCCCACGGTCAAACCACTCTGACCGCAATGAACCTCCGGCCAGAACTGGCTGTCGAACCGCTGGTCGAAACTATCGCTGTTCAACCTCTCGACGCTAACCCGACTCACCGACTCGACCAGCTCTCGACCCGCTGAGCTCGCTGGGCTCTCAGCTAGATTCGACGTCATATCTACCACGACCATCGCTTCTCGCTGCCGCTCCGCAGCTCTGATTCGCCTGCCCGGCTACACGGCTGCGACCGCTGATCCGCCTCGCGCTTCTCGGCCGCGAACCCGCCGACGAGCACGCTCATGCGTAAGGTGGCGGCTGACGCCAGCTCTGGCGCGCATGCCATACGGCCAACTTCGACCGGATCGATCCAGAATCCTCAAAATATCGCATCACACATACCTATGCGATTTGTACCGACGCTTCCACGCTTATAATATCAGGTGCATGAAGATCTTTTCAAAATGCGTAATTGATGGATTCTCAAATTTCATCAAGAATATTTTTCAAGATTATATATATTTTGATGATCGAGATAATGTCACCCAAAAATAAGAAATCGATACATCCTCGTAAAATTAATCGATCAAGCACGAATCTCAAGGCATTTTCGTAAATGCTTCGATCTAATCACAGAACTTACAAATAAACTGACCGCCTCGATGAGACGAACATAACATCAAGCATAGTCCGATCCGAAGCTCAATCGACTCGATCAAGTTATCGGAGCATGAAAATGGATCCCGATCCGCCAAATGGTCACCAAAGACATATTTATAATGATCGGGCCGTCAAGACGAATCCAACGAATCCAAGATCACCCAATTCGACATCATTAAGGCACCATCATCAAAATACACCGCTCGATCGGGGATCGTGACCGTCCGATGGGAGTTGGAGTTTTCCACGCAATTTACAACGCCACTCCCAAAATCTATAAATAGAGCTTCATTCTCACCTGAGAGACCGGAATCCGATTTGAAGCAGAGAGCTCGAGAACCACCGACTCGACGCCAATATATCACCACCACCATACCCTAAGGCTCAGTGAAGATCGCTGGAGATCGCCCCCTGAGGACTAGAAAAGACCGCTTGCCGCCCTTTCTCCCCAAGATCAAGAGGTTGCTTCCGTAAGATCGCCTCGCCGCTTTTGGGAAACTTCTCCTTGTTGAGTTGATCGATATCAGATTTTTCTACACTCTAATATATTGTTTCCTCAGAACACCTTCTTCTCAACGAGAAGCGACCAGATCTTTGAACACATAAGTTCAGACGCAAGGCCCCGTTTTTCCCTTAATGGGTTTTCCACGATAACCCGCTTCATATCTCCGCTGTTGTTGGATAATTTTGCCAACGAAGATCTCGTGATCTAATAAAATTCTCTAAAGACGTAATAATTATATTATATAATCAATTTTGTAATATCAATCTTGATTCTCATCAATAAATAGTAATGCAATATCAAGAGGAGGGATATGTAATATCAAAATTTTAATTAAAACTCTCACATCAAAGTCTATCATAATATGACTCCCTCCTTAATCTCTTTTTTCATACTATTTTCTTATAGCCAGATTCCACTTACTCATCTTTCTAAAGGAACCCACGTCATATTTTATAGATTAGTTCGCTAAGAAATCAATCGAAATTTTGCTTATCTCTCAACCTTAGCTCTTTGGATTTGATCCATTTTTAGATAAAATTTGATATATTTTCATTAAATAATACTAGATCCAATACATTTAACCCAATCTCAATTAAAATTTGGGTCGGCTCGAACTTCAATACCAATTTGATTCATACAAAAATCAAATCAAATTTTGTTCGTATTTTATCGCCAATAGCATTACATAAAAGATGCATGCATACTTTGATTTGATCTCAATTTAGCTTAACTATATATTATGATATTCGGCTCAATTCAAATTTGACTCATTAATTAACCCGTTGGCTTCAATTCAAATTCGATTAAGCCAACATCTAATCTCGTTACAAAGGACTTTTTAAATGCTTGAGCTACATTAATAACCTAACCAACTTTAAAACAAGGATATGCACTATCATTCAAATTCGACCATTGACCGGTCAAATAAAATCCACACCCTTATTTTAAAAAGGCCTTTAATATGTTGAAGAAGTGTTCATAATGGCTTCTCATTGCTGCTTCTTACGAAGGCACCTCATAAATAAATCGCCTTTCTCAGAATAACATACGAAGAAACATCGCATCTACTACACCTGGATATGCCTCTATCACTACTCCTCACGGCATCTTCCAATTAGGCACAGTAACTCATCGTCTTTTAGCTTGATTGAAAGCGATTGGAAATCTCATTCATCTCAATTAATGATGACCGAATTTAATAATTTAATAATTAATAATTGTGCTATACGAAATTACTCACAATAATATCCCCATCCATAAAATGAGTAGAATGTTAGAAGAATATCCATTGGAAAAAAAAAAAAATTAGGCGCCACATTTCGCCAACTTGTATTATTGATTAGCTATATCATAAGTTCAAGCACTTCTGATATCTCACATCGAGCAAAATATATATATAATATTCAATAATAAATTCAATGAATGTTAAGATATTTATGATAATAAGATAATTAAAAAAAACTTTAAAAAAATAATAACGATTTAATTGTCTTGTCAATATATAAAAATCTCACGGTGGATATAAAATAAGTGGCGTGAAACTTACATAGAAAATATGAGGTGTTTTATGCAAAAATTTAAAGAAGAAAAAGTCATGATAAGTAGATAAGTTAAAATGACCCATCAATGTATGTTATGTGTTGCAAATAATTTCATTGTTCATAATTGAAGATATTGATATAATAGAGTAAATATTTATTATGCATTGATATTTTTTAAAATAATGGTATACAGTGTTTGACACATATCTAGGGGTGTCAAATCGTTGTTTGGTTGGTCAGTCTAACCCTAACCACTCACCCTCTTCAACCCAGACCCAATTTCAAAAGTTGAACCAACTCGACTAATTCAACTCAACTCGACCAACACGAATTTCGATTATTGCTGGGTTCAAATTTATAACCAAGACCAATCTCAACCCAACTCAACCCATCGAATATTAAACGGGTTCAAAATACTGAACCGAACCTCACCCAACTCAACCCACCCAAACCCAACTCACATATAAACTTAATAATGATAAAATCTAAATTAATTTATTTAACCAAATAAAGGAAAATTTAAACATTAAATATTATTACTCAATTTTATGATATCCTATAATATTTTTATGAGATAGTTCTAAATTCTAAATTAAATGTTTAAATCTCTCTAGAGGCTTTACTCTTGATATTATAAACAAATAATATTACAAATAATTAAAAAAATAACATTTAATTAATTAAAATTACATTCACAACACTAACCCATAATAATCAAATTTACACCCACAACTCTTCAATACTAAAAAATAAAAACAAAATCTTCAAGTCTCCAACTCAAGCAAGCTCAAAGTCAAAGTGAACTTCAAGACCCTTAAGTCACAAGTCACAACATGTAAAAAATTCTGCTAAACATCTTAAGAAGAATAACAATAATATTACAAATAATTAAAAGAAAATAACATTTAATTAATTAAAATTACATTCACAATATTAACCCATACAATCAAATTTACACCACAACTCTTCAATACAATCTAAAAACAAAAAACAAAACTTCAAGTCTCCAACTCAAGCTCAAAGAGTCAAAGTGAACTTCAAGACCTTAAGTCACAACATGTAAAAAAATTCTCAAAACATCTTAAGAAGAATAAAATATATATATATATATATATATATATATATATATATATATATATATATATATATATATATATATATATATATATATATATATATATATATATACATATATATATATACATATACATATATAAATAGAGTGAGAGAGCAAAAAAAAAATCAAAACAAAGATCACAAGAGACCAATGGCGGCTAGAACAACATAATGCTATCGAAATTCCCAATGGCAACAAAAAAATCTGCAAAGATGTAGAATAACAAAAATTAGCTTAAAGTAATACAAACAAAATAAAGGATAAAAAAGCATTATAAACAAAGAAAATAGTAGATAATGTAAGAACTCAAGCTACCAATCACACCAAAATGGGCAAAAATATGAACATCCAAACTCAAATTTATATCACAAGAATACTACCACCAAAGAGGAGTGAAATCACAAATATCATTGCTACAAACTGTTAAAGATAAAGTAAATGTTGTTGATACTTGATAGTCCTATGAGCTTTAGTACCTGCAAACCTAATTAAAGCCAAAGTACATAATGGGAAAGGGATTATCCCATTACTCATACAAGATAATTATCAGTTATCACCAAAGATCATTATTCACCATATCATGGGACATGGGAGTCCTATACAAATAAAGAAAACAGAATACCAATCCATGAGTAATCTAGCGTTCATACACCATACTACGCACTGTGAATACAAATAACACAAAATACAACACCGAAAAGTGGAAAAAGCTGCCAAATTCAGAATACAAACAAATACCCACGACATACCAACGTAAACAACACAGAATAGAATACACAAATAGTCCAAGAATCCAAATAACATACCAAAGAAGAAACAAACAAGAACACAAGAATACCAAAATAGTCCAGTAGCCAATACAAAACAAATAAGAAACAACACAAAGAAATATGAATACACCACCAATAGTCCAGAATAATATTAAATAGCCATACAAAAGAAGAAACAACAACACAAAGAAATACAGAATATAGCACCAAATAGAATACAACCCAAATACGATACAAAATGTAAAACAACACAAAGAAATACAACAACAAATACAAGTTAACAACATAGATCACTAGTTGGGTTAGTAGGCTAGAAAATAATAGCAAATCCAGAATAGTGTGCAAATTATGCAAATCCACAAAATAAACCTAATTGTTAATTGATATATCACCATCATCTTTATCACTTTGATTAGAAGTGTACTTCATAACATCTCCTGTGATTTCATCAAGTTCAGAATCATTTAAATCTACAACAAAAAAAAAAGACTTCAATTATACAATAGAGATACATAAGTGATTTAAATGAAAATTTACTAAATTTATTAAAAGAAAGACTTCAAACTCAGATCATTATATAACCAATCGATACCAATGCTTCCACATATCATGTTTTAGTGCACCGATATTGATCAAGAATCCTCATTACTAAATGCACTTCTGGATGCAACAAGAAATTGGTATACACAAACATCACGCCATTGCGAACTTGAAACCTATATTTCCTCCAATAATGCAATATGTCTAAATCCATTTTTCTATCAATCTAGGCTCATCTAAGTAAGCTCAAGCTCGATTTTCTCGATGCTATCTTCTTCATCAAAAGAGTCAAAATCCTTAACAAAATAAAAGTATAATATAAAATGTCAACTAACTAAGCAAAAAAATTGACCAAAATAAAGTATACCGAAATTGATTTTGAAATTGTTGGGAATGCCCTTGAATTATCAATTTGAGATGTTCTAATGAATCAAGTATGTTGTAATGATGAACCTTCCATGCTTGATTTTGAATAATTTATAAATAATGAAAATAACTTCTCCCTCACATTTGCAACTTGTTCAGCCCAATCACCTCCATAAAATCTTTTGTAACACCATTCAACTAAAATTAAATTTGTACCTTGGATCAAGAATAACTGCAAGAATTACACAAAAATCGGACCAATATTTCTCAAATTTTGAAAGCATATTTACTCCTTCCTCGATGTAGTCATTATCACTTGAATTTTCATGCTTTAATGCGCATATCTTGAAGCTGAAAAATAGAGATTTGTAGGATATCTTGTGCCAGAAAATACACATGTAATTTCATAAAAAGGTGCTAAGAAATTGCATATCCTGATAATTTTTTCCCATTCAATTGGTGATGGACAACTCTTGTAGTTCGTCACCCAATTTAAAGGCACCTATAATAGATAGCACTATCAAGCATAATAAAAGTTGAATTCCACCAGTAGGAACATCTTGCTTAGTCCCTTCTTTTCATCAATAAAACTTTGTTTAGCACACTCCAAAATTTTGTTTTCTTGCTTGAGAACCTTTCACATATTTGATACTTTCACAAACCTTTGATATTGAGCTATCAATGTCTTTTAAACCCTCTTGAATAATCAAATTTATGATATGTGCACAACATCGATGTGAAAGAATTCTCCATTGCAAAGTAGCCACCTCTCAAATTTAAATGATTTCTCATGAATTCAACATATTATATTTGAAGCATTATCTAAAGTATACTGAAATTTTTTTTCAATCTCCCAATCATAAAAAAAGTTTGAATTACTTCAAATAATGCAAGGTCATCATGGAGGTGCCATAAACTGAAATTTAAAATTTTTTTTGCAACCAATTATTATCAATGAAATGTGCTATTAAACAAATAAATCCATCGATTGATGGAAGTCCATAAATCGATGTCAAGCAAACTCGACTAGTGGTACTTTGTAGCATGACGATTTGCCCTTCTCTTTCATGAACATCTTTTCGCAATCTTTTCTAATAGTATTTCTTGAAACAAATTGTAAATCTCGATGCAAATAACGTAAAAGTGCTCTAAAACCAGACCATTCAACACATTGAAAAGGTAAATCATGCATAATAATGCAAGCAACTCCTAAACTCTTGTTATGAACTTAGCATTGCACATGGAAATAGATGAAGAAGAATTACTTTGCAAAATAAGTTGGCCTATATCACGTATCCCTTTTTTGCAAGTTTGTAAATGACGTTTCAAATTGCGCCAAATTTGCTATCACATATGTAGATTAACCACACTTTTACATTTGCATCTTTGTTTCCCATCATTTTCAGTAGGTAGTAAATCAAAATATCCCCAAACAAATGATAACATTTTTCTCTTCTTTCTAGCATGTCTATTGCTTGTCTCTTCATTAATTGTTTGAATTTCATTGTCACCAATATCTCCATCAAAAAAAACTTCATTTTCTTGAGCATTAGTAATAGTATTGGAATCCTCCATCTAAATTAAAAAAATTGATGATAAGAAATATATAAATAATACATTATATATGTGTTAAACTTTCAGTCTTTCATGAAACCATAAAATATCCAGAAGAGCTTTGAAATCACACAGGACTTTAATGTGAAGAATCAATTACAAAGAATGAACAAAAGGATCTGAAATTATATAAGAAATGAAAAAGGAAATTAGTAAACTAAGATTAAGGGTCGATACATTTTAATAGTGCCATCACTTGATGAAGGGCTACAACATAAATCAAATAGAACAGTAATAGAGTAGAAAACATCAATGAACCATTAAACATGAGGTTAAAGCAAAAATAGGCCACAAAGAACACATAACTCTCGGAAAGCACAAAGGAGCAATCTTGACATTTAAGAGGGTAAGACAAGTCAAGGCAAAATTAAAAAACCAATGAGCAAGACAAGACGGTTAGCTGACTGTTGCAAACCAAAAAGAAATCATCAACGCCTCTAAAATGTCATAAGCTTTCAGTCAACAAGAAGTACCACCAAATGGAGAAGAGCTGGTTGAGACAAAAGTCCGCCTTTCGAGGCCAAAAAAAAAAGAAAAAGGCATGTATATCCGAACAACCACAAAAATGGAGATAAACACACATTAGAAATAATCACGCTTAATGCCATCCATATTCCATAGTCCATACAAAAAAAAAAGAAACGATCACCAAACACGAATGACGAGGAATGAAGGATTGATTTTCGACACTACGAAATGACGTAAAGATTCGAAAGAAGATGGGTGACTGAGAGTCGAGAGAAAGAAGATGCGCCGAGATGGCAACGCCGGGGGATTGCCTTCTACCACAAATCGAGTCGAGAAGAGGTAGAGTGAGGCGAGCAGCACGCAAGCGAGGAAAGGAAGTCCGACTCGGAGAACCGAACCGAGAGAGAGAGTGAGAGAGAAATTAGGCTTGCCGCCGCCAGCGCCGCAGACCGGCTTGATTTGCTTATTTCGCTTTCGCCTTCCCCTTTCGACTACGAACAATGGGTCAAAAAAATCGGACGTTCGGATTTCAAGAAACGCTGCCAGCAAATGACGCGAACGGCGAATCGAAGTTGTTCGGTCACGGTCATTTCCCCGCTGGTTTTGGTTCAACCCGACCGACAAAATACATTTCGTCATATATTACGACACTAACCCGACCCGAAAATCTATTTTATTGACCCAAACCCGGATTTTTCGAGTCGGGTTCGTGTTGAGTTGTCGAGTCGGGTCATTTTTTGACACCCCTACACATATCTGACATCAATACATACCCCACATGTGTTTGACAAATATTAAACACGCCTCTAACAAGTTCAATTACAACGAAATTTTTAAAAAAATGACTAATATTTCAAACATGTGTGTTGTTAAATTAAAATTAAAAAAAAAAACTATTTTAAATATAAGTTATAAATTTATAATAAATTTTTTTAACTAATACATATGCCCCATAGACATGTCTAGCTCTCGCATCTAAGTCTATGACAACCAATATCTTTTGCAAGGTGTGGCTAGGATTATTCATGTGAAATTAGAGCATTGTCGATTGTTGATGCGCTGTCATCTTCGACATCACCATCCGTGTTGAAGGTCAATGTCATCTTCCCTCTTGATGCTCTTTTCCCTTCAACCTTTGTCAAAGTCCCATCTTCGATCGTCAGTTCTTTTGTAGTCATTTTTTCAATCTTTTATCATTGTAATTGAGGTGTCACTATCTTGTTTATGAGAGCCCCCTATAAGATTCTTCTAGCTTTTACTTGTGCCAAAATTTCTCTTTGATTTTTTTTTTTTATTTAAATTAGCTATATTAGTTATAATTATTAAGATACAAAATTTATTTATAATTTATTTTTTATTTATTTTATTTGGATTAGATATATTAGTTATAATTATTAAAATAGAAAAATTTTAATATCGTATCCAGTATATATTTTTATCCTATATTTTAAAAAATATACATATCTCATGCCCGTATTGTATCATGTATGTATCTGTGCATCATAGATAGACATGAATTATGAATGATTATTTTCATAGTAGATGTAATAAGAGTTATTAGGCTTTGGGATTACCTTCAAAAGATCATTAGTTTTTGGTCTATTGTTTTGCTTAGGGGAGAGGAAACTATAGACCAAAAGGTCCACTATAAACCTTAATATTAACATTAGGCATCATAATTTATTTTTTCACTAGATATCATTCTTATTGCTGATTATGTGCATTGACATTAGTGTTGATGGTGTGCATTAATCATGTTAATAATAAAATATTTATGATAGTGTTGACAATATGTATCAACCTTATTTAAAAATGTCAGATTTTGATGTTGATTTTGAAAATATGCACAACTCGTTGGTGTTGATGATGTGACAAAGTTAAGCGAAGATAATCAAGCAATTGTAATTTGGTGATAATGGTTAATCAAGGATAATCGGATGAGTGTGGTCGAGCAATAATAGTAAGGTATACTATGTTCAAGTAACAATAATTGTCTATGATCAATCAATTACAAATCATGGTGATGATCATTAGTGTTGATTGTTGAGCAAGTGATGATAATTAGATGATAATAATTGAAAGATCACAACCAATGGTAATTGAGTGACACCAATCAAATGACAATAGTTAAGTGTTGGGGGTTAGGTGATAACAGTTGCTAATGATGATCGTTAGCCTTAATAAAGGTACCACCTCTCTTGATATGAAAATTTTAATTCATTTATAATTTTTTGGATGACATTTGATAATTTTAACCAAAATCTTCAAATACTCCATTTGAATGTCTCTGTTGACCTCCATATGTGTGTCATAAGTCAAAGTTAAGCCTACAAATCAAATTCGACGACTTGGAGGTAAGCGTAAATCGAGCTCAAAATATACTGGGACGTCAAAAATTATCAAACCTCCGATCAGAAAAGCCCGGGTTGTGTTCGAATGTTGATAATATATTACAAAATCTAACGAGCAATTGATTAAGCGCTCGAGCTATCAATGTGTCGATGCGCATATCAGAGTCGGGAAGCTGCAACGATGACCAAACGACCTCTGTTCATGAAATTTAATAAACCGTTAGCTTCAAAACATCAAAAACTATCAAATGAGAGTATTCACACTTAATTCAGATGAGTCTGTGCCAATGTCGAATAATCAGCAATGACAGTGCGCAAATCGAGGCTGAAATGCACTAGACGTCTCTAAAAATTGTCGAAACGACCTCTAATCGATGAACGGACTTTGTCATTATATTCAAAATGTTGAAATTGGTCAGGATATAAATATTGCACAACTTGATGATCAACCGATCAAGCGCTCGAGTCGTCAATGCATCTACACGCATATCGAGGTCAGGAGGCACTGATGAGAATCAAACGACCTTTGTTCATAAAATTGATTGCACAATTGGCTTTGAAATTTCAAAATCTATCAAGTAAGACTGTTCACACTCAATTCGGATGAGTATGCGCGAAAATCGAGCGGTCGAAAGTGGTGACATGTATTTTGAAATAAAATTGACTCAATTTGATGTCGACTCGAACCAAATCCGACGCAAAACGGATGCCATTCTCGAACATCATAATTATATATATATATATATATATATATATATATATATATATATATATATATATATATATATATATATATATATATATATATATATTACTATGTATTTAAAGCGAAATTCACATTAAAATCATTCAATAAATTTAAAATTTATTTAAAATCCCTAAATTATCTCCCATGTTCAACCTTTCCCTCCTATTTTCAATTTTCTGATCAACTGCAAAAAAAAGACAAAAAAGGAGTGGTTCTCAATTCCTCCCATATTCCCACGTTCCTTCTCTCTCTCCGGCATTCGGACGGTTCGAAACCTCTCTGCAAAGGTAATTCTCTTTTTTCGTTTCCGCCTCTCAGCATCCCGCCGGCCCCTCGTCGGCACGAGCAATAATAGTAAGTAACAATAATAGTAAGGTATACTATGTTCAAGTAACAATAATTGTCTATGATCAATCAATTATAAATCATGGTGATGATCATTCGTGTTGATTGTTGAGCAAGTGATGATAATTAGATGATAATAATTGAAAGATCACAACCAATGGTAAAAGTGACACCAATCAAATGACAATAGTTAAGTGTTGGGGGTTAGGTGATAACAGTTGCTAATGATGATCGTTAGCCTTAATAAAGGTACCCCCTCTCTTGATATGAAAATTTTAATTCATTTATAATTTTTTGGATGACATTTGATAATTTTAACCAAAATCTTCAAATACTCCATTTGAATGTCTCTGTTGACCTCCATATGTGTCATAAGTCAAAGAAGACAACGACTCGGAGGTAACAAAGCAAAATCGGAGCTCAAAATACACTAGACGTCACTGAAAATTATTGAAATGGCCTTCGATCAGCGAACGGACTTCGCCGTTGCGTTCAGAATGTCAAAATTGATCAGAATATAAATATTGTAAAATCTAACGAGCAATTGATTAAGCACCGAACATGTCGATATGCATATCGAGTCGAAGTCGAACGATGACCAAACAACCTCCGTTCATGATATTTAATAAACCGTTAGCTTCAAAACATCAAAAACTATCAAATGAAAGTATTCACACTTAATTCGGATGAGTCTGTGCCAATGTCGAATAATCAACAATGACAAAGACGCAAATCGAAATGAAAATGCCTCTAAAAATTATCGAAACAACCTCTAATCGATGAACGGACTTTGTCATTACATTCAAAATATTGAAATTGGTCAGGATATAAATATTGCATAATTTGATGATCAACCGATCAAGCGCTCGAGTCGTCAATGCATCTACACGCATATCGATCGTGAGTATGAGAATCAAACGACCTTGGTTCATAAAATTGCACAATTTGAAATTTCAAAATCTATCAAGTAAGACTGTTCACACTCAATTCGGACGTAGCTAAAAATCGAAAGTGAAAGTGGTGACATGTATTTTGAAATAAAATTGACTCAATTTGATCTCAAACCAAATGGCCTCGACGCAAAACTAAGTAGCTCGAACATTACATTATATTGATATATATATATATATATATATATATATATATATATATATATATATATATATATATATATATATATATATATATTGACTATGTGTGTTTAAAGGCGTGAAATTCACATTAAAATCGTTCAATAAATTTAAAATTTATTTAAAATCCCTAAATTATCTCCCATGTTCAACCTTTCCCTCCTATTTTCAATTTTCTGATCAACTGCAAAAAAAAGACAAAAAGGAGTGGTTCTCACCCTCCCATATTCCCACATTCCTTCTCTCTCTCCGGCATTCGGACGGTTCGAAACCTCTCTGCAAAGGTAATTCTCTTTTTTTCCACCTCAACATCCGCTCGTCAAGATGAGCTCCAGCCTCCGCTATGACATGCCCGCTCCTATCCGACGCTTTTCATCCATAGGCCTCATAGAGCTGCTCACTTCCAAAACCACGCCGCCGCTGTTCGTAATCCAGGTCCTGCATGAACGGCCCAGTTGTGCCACCTGCTCACACAAGACAGATCCCACTAGATAATCCTGTCTCAGCCTACAGACTCTCTCTACTCTTCCTTCTGACCCACCACAGACGAGTCGCTTCCGCCCTCCACAACACCCTTGACCAAGCTCCCCACACACGGCTAGAACCCAACCCACTGCTCAGAATTGACTACCACAGCTTGTCCCACGCCCACCCAAAGAACCTCCTTCCCAACTCAGAACCCTTCCTATTTTGTTTCACCGAACCGAGGAAGAACATCACAAGAGACAAATTCTTTCTATCAGATTCTCGCTTTAACCCTTCCTATTTTTGCTTCGCCGCAAACTAGGGAAGAACATCATCAAGAGACGAATTCTTCCTTCAATTTCTAACAACGCACTCCTCGCTTTAGCCTTCCCATTTTCACTGCCAGAATCGGGAAGAACATCCAAGAGGTGAATTCTTCTTTTGCGTCTCGCTTTAGCCTTCCCATTTTTGCTTCTCCGCAAACCGGGGAAGAACATCGTCAAGAGACAAATTCTTCTTTCGATTTTCGGCGTCGCACTCCTTGCATTACATTTCCACTTGCATACCTAACCCGTTCCTTTGTCAAGTATCATGTAGAAAAATGTAATATCGCGATATAGATATATATATATATATATATATATATATATATATATATATATATATATATATATATATATATATATATGCTTTTATTTCGGGTTTGAGGACCTGTGCTCAAGAGGGCTGATGAGATGAAAAATAGTCGGTTGTTTAGAAAATACCGCCGCTATGCTCTAGGGCAGAAAAGCCAACACTGATGTCGCCTCTAGATGAAATGCTGGCAAAATTTTGTCTAATTTTTAGACTTAGAACAAAAAAGAGGAGGAATGAATATATATTGCATTGTATGTCTTCTTTCAGGTCTAAAGACTCGTCAAGAGAGAGCACAGATAAAAAATCAACCGCAGTGTCAAGAAGACCACTGCAGCCAAGAGGGCATACAGTATGCCAAAACACCCGATCTTACACACGTGATGACTGGGAGATCGCCAAAATTATGTCAAATCTTTTGACTTAGAAAAAAGGGGAGAGTGAAATGAACTGACATAAGAATTCTAAGTAAGGAAACCTGCAGGTAATTTTAAACTAAAAGTTCAAACAAGAAAAAAAAGAGAGAGCCTTTAAAAAAATTTTGGAAAGAATAGAACATTCATTTAAAATCTGAGTGAAATTTGTGGGAGGCTAATATTAAGCTCACAAACTTTGGGGAGGCTAATATTAAACTCATAAACTCTAATTGTAATTCTCTACGGCTTAAATTAAAGTGATAAATTGAGTTCTCTTTTCTTGTAAATTCCTCAAAATTAAACAAGCTTTAATTGGAATTTAGGGGGTGGGGGAGGGGGACTAATGCTAAATTCATAATAAACGTACAATAAACTTAAAGTCTAGGGATGAATTCAAATTGGGTTTAATAACTTATACAAATGTGGAAGTGATTACTATGCTAGCTAATAAGCATGAGTAAGGCTAAAGCAATAAACACTGAAATCAGCATAACTTATCAAAAGTGATATGGATTGAACATAATCAAATTGGGAGAATTACAAAACCTTAATAAGTAAACTAAGTGCATGTAATATTTTAAACTACAATCTAAATCAAAATGTCTTCACTTTCACCGAATCTGCAACTCTTCGTACAAGCAGACAAAAGGCGATACTAAATCAAAATCTATAAAAATTATAGGGCTTCCTTTCTTCAAAAATCAAGGAATATCATCCTAACTATGATTTTTAAAATCAATAATTTTATTAATTAGATGAAATTAGTTATACTATAAACACTTGCATGTGCTCGTACATAGAGATTTCAAGTATAAATTTTAATGTATGAAAAGACTGCGTAGGCTAAATGAGAATAAAAAAAATGAAAATACAAAATCAATCTCATAATTCAAACATAAGAATACCTAAAATTACTATACACCCGCATGAGCCCCGACACTATGCTGAATGCTTAAATTCAAGAGTATGAGGATGCTGCGCGGGTTACTTTTCGGTTTAGTCTTATGACTGGGTCCGAGTTAACAAAACGTAAAAACCTATAATAAGAATTTCAAATAAGTGAAATATCTAAAAAATTGATTCTATCAAGTGATAGTAGATCTAATCCTAAGTTAGCAGCTAAATAGAGTTGATATGATCTAAAACTCTTAAACATATTCAAATTAATCAATTTTTCAAATCAAATTAAGTAGCAATCTGAAACTGCTTAAATGTAATTATGTCATTAAAAATTTAAATCAAACTCAATCTATCCACCTTCCGTAACTATTTGTCAGGGGTGACAAATTAAGAAAATTCTAGCTCACAAAGGAGTCAATGTCAAATCAAGTATTTTATTATGTTTACTCTCAATCAATCTCTTTATGGACGCGGGCCATGTCCTCGACTGGTTTGACCAATAGCCAGTGATGAAGATTATGAGTCCTCGATCGAGTTGTTTGGCCGCCCAGCCATTATATTACTATCGACAGAGTCCAGATGCTCCCCAATGGCTCTGCTCTTTGAGTTGTGAATCATAGGGTATACTTGATAAGGCAAACAGCCCTCTGTCAGCTAAGGTAGGCTTAAGATTATCTCTTTAGACAAACACCACTCCAAGTCTACAAGGATTTCTTGGACGACGTAATTCATGTGTTGTTGTTGAGGATCCTTATGTCAGGTTGGGTCGACTACCTCCTCTGATTAAGTAGACAAAGGATTGGGACTTACTGGAATGATAGAACAATGGGATTTAGATCGGGCACGTCATCATTCCCCAACCATCCGATTTAAGCTAAAATGATGAATTTCATATATTAAATTCTAAAACTCTACATGCTACTACTTTACGCTATACACTCATCGATATAATGACTAGCCTTAATCGAAAGTTCTCTCTCACTTATTGGGAGGGGTAAATCAATATTTGTCGAGAGGTCGGTGGCGAATTTTCGGAGGAGCCCATAGTCTCAATTATAAACAGTTCATTAGTATTTAAATATTGCAATGACAACATAATTAAGTAATTTTGTGTTCGTTGGAATCCTATCATAAATATGATTTTTTTAATTATAAGCACAAAAAATTTAAGGACCTTTAATCTCTCAATAGTGTGATATAGTTTTCAATTATACTTTAAATGATTGATTTGAACTATTTTCAGCTTGGATCAAAATATTTCTAATGTCATTCATCACATCTATAAAAATAATTATTTAATTATAAATTTATTAAAATTGGTGCACGGATGTTCTTGAATCTAATTCCCAAAATCTCTTATTGAAATTTAGGATTAAGATGTGTGTATGATCAAATATTTTATTTTTATGATGTACCATGGATTATATCTAAATAATTTATATATCGCTTATTATTATGTGCTGTTATTATAGTTTTTTTAATTCAAACTATTGTATTCCACATGCAATTCCATAAATATTTCAAACATCTATTTCGGATTTTCCCCATTTCTAGAGTCCAACTCATTCAATGTTATGCCAAACATGCAGTTTAGGGTCTAATAATACTGTAGTGAACTCAAAATGAGCTTAAAAAATAAACTATTAAAATAGAGAATTGTAATATTCTACCTAAAAATTGTTAATAAAATATAAGGATAAAGATAATTCATTGTTTTAACTTCTTTCAGCTAAAATATCTCGTTTCGGCAAAAACACATGCTCCTATTAATAATTTAAGAGTTGGTGTTACCTGATTGATAGAAAATAGAAAATACAATCTTAATCATTATTAGTGTTAGGATATAACTTTATTTTTCAATCTAAATGAACATTAGTTTTTGCAAAAAAATTGAATATCAAAGCTAAACTCATGAATTTCAATCCCATAAGTATTTCAAGTACCAAATGAGCTTTTCATTTTGTAATTGTATGTCTAAAATGACAATTAATCACAATAAATTTAATTACTTTAAAAAAATTGGAAGTTCATTTATTAAGAGATGGGCATTTTGACATGAAAACAACATATTGTTACTATATTTCAATAACTTGAAATTGATGTTGATATCTTACCAAATTAGTATAGCCTCTACATAACTCGAATAATCAGTCATTTGTTACTCTTACTATACTGAATTTCATACAAAGAGATAAATGTTTTGATAACAAAAGATTGCAATCTATCATTAGAAAATTTTTAAGGGGGGAAGAACAACAAATATATATATTTTAATTATTTTGATCAATATGATAATCAAAATTTCAATCGATAAACTCCATTGTACTCATAGAATTAAGAGGTTTGAAATGATATTCTTCATTCATTGATGGGAGATATTATTGATGGCAATCACCATTGGATGATCAAGAGCAATCATTTTTTTATGACTAGTCATTCTTCTAACTTTATCTTAGCCCAATAGTTCCATTGGGTTGGTCTAAAGACAAAATTATCTAATCAATTTTGAGTTTATAGAAGATCATAATATTATTCATTCATTATCCATACATATTAAAAAAAATTATTAAAAATGTTCAAATTATCCCACAAATATAAAATCAATGAGTAAGTAATGATTTTATACATTTTGGATATTTAAAATCAAGAAAAAGCTCTCAATTCATAAAGAATTATAAAGCTTTGACTGCCAAATGGAGTGTTGTTGATCACAGTTGTGGAGTGAGTTCTCAATCTTCTAGATAAGATTTTAGAAGTCTTCTAGAAACTAAGACTTTCTTAGTCATAAGACACTTCAAACAATTAGGTGAGCACTTAACCTAAGCCTAGATACTTAGAAGGATTAATCATAGGACTAGGTTATGCCTAAGGGATTAGGTTGATCTGTCTATCCCATAACTTAAGCTCAACCTATGTTCACCTTCTTAAACCACAACCAAATTCAATTCATATCAAATCCAAATCCAAATGAAATGATTGAAACTTATAATCAAATCAATCTAAACTCAATTGATTTTTCCCTAAATTAATTCTACAATCAAATCAGTTTACCAAAATCTACAATCATACTAAAACTAAATAGCAAACCCAAACCAAATCCTTCATAAGCCATGTGATCTAATTCTATTCAAATCAAACCCAAGTCAATTGATTTTCTCATAGATCAATTATTGCCTCAATTATCTTCTCAAATATAAATCAAATCCACATTCAAATAACCTTGATCAAAGCCAAATCAAACCAAACCCAAATCCAAGCCCTATGACTTACCTTCATGAACTTAGCTAAATTTGCCTTCAAATCACTTCAAACTCAATTGATTTTCTCATAAATCAATCATATCTTCCATCATCTTCACAAATATAAATCAAATATACATTTAAATCATCAAAAGTAAATCAAACTAAATCAAACCATTTCTAAGCCATATGATCCAACTCCATGGACTTAGCCAAATTCCTTCATTCTGAAACTCAAATTTAATTAATTTTCTCATGAATCAATCATACCTTCAATCATGTTCAAAAAAATAAATGAAATCTGCAATCATCAAACTAAACAAAAATCAACCCAAGTAAACCCAACTTAGCCATCTTGACTTGAAATATCCAATTGAACCAAAACTCATCCAAACCTAAATCTATTGCAATTGAATTTATATATCAATCCCAAATCCTTATATAAACTTAACTAAGCTCAACTCAACCCAAAATCAAGCCAACTAAACTCACTTAGGTTCACTTGACCTAAAGAGACCTAAAAGACCTAAAGAACCCATTTGAGCCAAACTTCAATTCAACCCAAATTGGATTGAACCAAGCCGATCTAAACCTCCAATCATAATTGTTGATCACCCTAGGTTTATCAATTATCATAAATTGGGTCAAACCAAGTCAACTTAGTCCTTTGACGAAGTCAACTCTCTTAACTCATATGAACTCAAACTAGCCAAATTACAACCGAAGTCAAATCCATTGAAACCAAGATTCAAACCAACTCAAAATCAATATTTGAACATGACTTGACCTTCAACTGAGCCAAACAAAATCTAATTAGCCCCTTGACCCAAGTTGGCCCAAATCGACCTAAAAGATCAAATTGGGTCCAATCTAAATATAAACCAAATTGATTGTAACCAATGGCTTAAGTTTATTCCAAATTGATTATTGAACTTGACCAAAGCTCCAATTGAACCCAATTTGACCAACTGAACCCAATTGACCTATTTAGCCCAAATTGACCTAAGGGGTCAATTTGGTCTAAGCCTTAACCAAATTCAAATTAATTTGAACCAAAGCCTACAATCATCTTCAATTAGTTAACCAAATCCAAACTAATACCTAACCCAAGACAATTTGGCCAATTTGGTCAAATTAGTCAACTTAACCTATTTGACCTATTTGATTTCAAATGAGCCAAAATCAAACCTAAACTAAACTAAAATAAATCAATGACACCAACAAATCTCAATTGATCATATAAACTTGATCCAACTATTGGTTTGACCTAATTTGACCAATTGGTCAACTTGACACAACCTAATCCAATTTGACCCCTTTGAGTCAAATTGAGCCAACCATAATAAAATCAACTCCAAATCACTTAATATTTGGGATGATCCACTTTTGGCTCATTTCAAATCTGTCCAAATTAAATCTAATGCTAAATGATCATTCTACCCTTGGGTCAAGGGTATCACATGAGACAAATCACTCATGTAAGTAGTCATTTTCATTTCTTGGCCACTTGACACTCTCCTAATGGTCCACCTAGGCACCTAGAACACTGCCAAACCTAAACCAAGAGGTGGTTGGGTTGGCCATGACCCATGGGGAGATGAACTCACCTCACCTCCCCTATTGGCACATTGGAAACCCAAGGACACCCATTATCCCTTCTTGGCAGCCACCTCCACACCTTCACCCACTCAATCCGATCCAACTCATCTCCTCCCTGCCACATATGACCCCCTGAAGTTGCCGGACCACTAGAAGCCTAACCCGATCGAGTTGTCTGATCAAAAGGAGGAGGGGGTATACCCCCCTGATCCCAACTCCAATAGAGCACTTCGACATCCTCAGATCCCTAACTACTCAGGACAAGCTGCTATAGCCATTTCCCAAGCTCCTAAGCTCATTCCCTCATCGAAAAACTCCATGCCCATCCGTCCCGAAATAGAACATACCCATTTTTGACCCAACTCATCATTTCTCCACCAAACTCAAATTAACTTTTCACATACCTTCCCTAAGCCTCGTCAAGCAAGAACGAATCATCTCCCAAGCCCTCTAACCACTGGACATGTGACTTCGATCGACATCAACCTCCAAATCATCGGTTTGTGTCCTTCTAAGAAAATGGTGAGGAATTGATTCAATTGCTAATCAACAGGGCTTCGTCTCCACTAGACGAAGCTTTCTCAATCAAATTCATTGTCGGTCTTGACTCCAACGAGGTAATTCCATGAAACTAAGATTTTGTTGAAAATTGGTTGGAGCTTTTTGAAAAAAAACTTGCATGTCGTGCAATCTTGACCATTGGATCTCTTTGGATCCATCGTACGAAGGTGTGGGATCCATTTGAAGTTGTTCCGAGCTCGAGTGAGCTCGGATCAAGCGAGGAATGGTGGACGGCCTCCGCCTCTCGTCGCTCGAGGGATGATCGATCACGCACCGTCCGTTCTGCATTATTAGAATGGACGGCCATTATTATTCACTAGTTTTCTTTGATTTAATTTCTTAAGGAACAACAGGTTCAATTTATGTTGTGCGATCTGAGATCAGACAGCAGGGATGAAAGCGTGTCCGCCACCAACCACATCACTACTGAGTTGGTTGCATTTAAGTGACCAATCCCACGGCGCCATGTAGAAAGCACGCCACATCAGTAGCCCGCATGGCGCATATGGGATTAGGCTTTAATTATGGCTAATTAATTAATTTTTATTGTTGAATCTTTGAAAATTCATAATAAATTATAGAAAAATATTTTAAAATGTATATAAATACTTATTTTAAAGGTATTTCAAAGGAAAATCACTTAAAATTAATCTGAATTAATTTTGAATAATAATTAGGGTTTAATTTGAGCCACGTGGAAAGCGCGCTACATTAGCAGCCCGCATGGCATAGATGGGATTAGGCTTTAATTATGGCTAATTAATTAATTTTTATTATTAAATCTTTGAAAATTCATAACAAATTATAGAAAAATCTTTTAAAATGTATATAAATACTTATTTTAAAGGTATTTCAAAGGAGAATCACTTAAAATTAATCCTAATTGATTTTGAATAATAATTAGGATTTAATTTAAGTTTAATTAAAAACTTAATTAACTTAATTACTCAAATAATTAATCTCAAACTTTATGAGTTAGTTTAATGGGATGACTTCTGCTTCCCATAATTTTTTTGGGATTTTTTCTTAGTTAATTGGGGTAATTAACTATCTAAGTCTTAATCATTCTCTTAGTTAGTCTAATTAATTAATTAACTTCTCAAACAGTAAAAAGGTAATTAATTAAGCTTGCTAATCACTGATTGAATAGTAAATGGGCAAAGGGGAATGGGTTTAAGAGTTAAGACCCCTTTCATAATCTTTTCCCTAAGTTCATGTCATTTAAAAGGAAGGTTAATTAATTTGGGTTAATTAAAGGCTTAATTAATTAATTAATTAATTAAATCATAATCACATCATACTTGATTAATTAATTCATGGTTAGATCTTTAGGTATTTAATGCCTAAAGCCACTTAGGAAAATTATGGTTGATCCAAATGTGTGGGGAAACCACAAGAGTACCTAATTAAGTTTCTTAACTTAATTAACCATTAATTATGAGCAAATTGTATAAGACTCTTTTGTTCCATAGGATTATTGTTAATTTAATTTTCAATTCATATGCATATCATGCTAGCTCATAATTATTAGGATAATTATATTAAGGTAATATAAGAAAGGGTATTTAATGCATACCACAACCTAATTAACTCATAAAATCAACCTAATTACCTTTTCTTAAACCAAATAAAATTACCAATGTAAAAATGGGGTTTATGGCAGCAAATGATGAGTTCTGTTCCTCTTTAAGTTTAATCTAAAAATCAAAATTAATCAAGGACCTTTGATTTTTTTTAAATGGGTTTATTTAATGTGATTGTCCTTAGGAATTAGTTTAATTGAATGAATCATGTGTTTATATTCAATTGTTCCTTTTCAAACAAATTAAATGTTGTATGTCATTTGATTTCATGCATTCATACTTTCAAATTTAAATAAATAAAATAAATTCCCTATATGTAAGCTTGAATGTGTTGGCTTAATAAAATATATGTGTGGCTATTACCACCAATAAATTCAAAACTATTATCTAAAGCTTATGAATTAATTATAAAACTTAGAGTGTTGATAGTTATGAATACACATAGCATTTTCATGTGTTTATAGCTTAATCATATTAAATAAAGCTCTCTTTCTTATAATTTATATATAGATTTACATGAGTTTGAACAAGAATATGTATATAGTTTGGACATCCCAGGAATATGAGACTTTAAGTAACCTCAAGGAGGTTATTTGATTATCTCACTTTCCTCGTTTAATAATGACATGTACTCATTTGGTTTCATTCTTATGTATTTTTATATTAGAATTTAGATAGAGCTTTAATTCATATGCCTAAATGATTTAATTAAAGAAAATACAATTTGTGCATGATTCTTATCTTTATAGTTGTATATACATTCATATGCATTTAAGATAGTAAGTTTTTAGTCTGGACATCCCAAGAATATAAGGCTTTAGTTAGCCCCAAGGAGGTCATTTGATTACCTCACTTCCCTAGTTTAACAATGACACGTACTTGCTTACATCTTTTAAACATGTGTAGGTATGCTTAATTAAAAGATGAAGATTCCCTTTTATTATCAAAAATATATGCATTTATATTCACCTAAGTCACTAACACATGTGATATGTATAAATTAACGTTCTCTTTTCCTTATTCATGTATAGATTTACATAAATTTAGAATGTTAATAACTATATAGGCTGGACATCCAGGAAATATGAGGCTTTAGCTAGCCTCAAGGAGGTCATTTGATTATCTCACTTCTAGTTAACAATGACACATACTTATATGATTCCATCCTTATGTATTTTGGCATTAGAATTTGGATAGAGCTTTGATTTATATATTCATGCAATTTAATAAAAATAAATTCCAAACATACACATTCATTATCATTTAAGTGTGTCAAAACATAATGTATGTATATATATGCTAAGTATTAAATCATATGCATGTTACATGTGATGAAAATGAATTGTTCAATATATCTCATGTGATATTAATTCAATTAGAATAATCTTAAGAAACCTTTCATATTGGATAAGGTCATTTAAAGTTAACCTAAACTTAGGATTAATTAAAATTACTTAATAAATCATTTATTAAAGAGAACTAAATCAAATCAATATGTTTTAAAAAATAGCTTAAGGTAGAAATGAAAGAGGGTAATCCCCTTCCTTCTCTTTATAACACATAGTTGCTAAGTATAAATCACATGAATCAAAATAAAATATAAATTAAAATCCATAAATCCATTAAACAACTTCAAATGAAACTCACCATCGTGTTAACTTGAACAATTTCCAAACTTAGAAAAATACAACTCTAATGCTTAGTTAAAACATACCACACAAAGCCTTAACTTAGAATTAAGTCACCACTTCTAGTCGTAAGTTAGGACGTGTATGTGTGATGTATATTTTATTTTATGATGTATTATTTTAGACTGGATGTTAGAGTGTATACTTTAGACTGGATGGTAGGCCAATATTAGCCTAATTATATTTTCTACAGGGGATTATGCTTAAGGGATGCATAAAAATAAATATAAATGCTCTCTTTGCAGGTTGCTTAAACCCCCTAAGCATAATCCAAATTAGGACAGATGGGCTTAGTTACCCATATACAAGATGCTAAATCCAAATTATATATATAATTATCTGAGATTGTATGTATGTTTAGCCAACCTTTATTTTGCAGGTGTAATTAGATTTACTTTTCATATTCTTAATATAATTTTGCAATAAGAATTAGGATTACTGCTATGGGAGATTAGGATGAGTAGTGAGACTTTGTCTTGAAGTGCCCTGTGATGCCTTTGAAGCAAACACATCCAAATCAAAGAAGGAGTGAAGAATGAAAACTCTCATAGCATTTAATAAAATTATAATTATTCTTTCATATATCGGGTTGTATAAGGGTAGAGCTCGGCTACCCATCTTTTCTTTTTTGGGTTGTATGGTAGTACCCGATCACACTGATCTCTTATTCTTTTATGATAGTTTATAAAATTGATTGATGATTTATTTAAATTGTGCATTAGGGTTTCATCCACTTCAAAATTTATTTACGTTTGATGCTTTAATGTGTAGCTTGGATACGGTAGACTCTTAGAATAAAAAATAAATTTTCTATCCAATTAATCACTAATAACTAAATTTTAAATAACTCTTAACCTCACCATAAAGCTTAGGACATAAATCAAGATAATTAAAAGGTTTAGCAACTCCTTAGTTGTATGGTTGTATGTCTCACATCATGCATATCATCTTGAATCACTTTTGCAAAATGAGGTTCTTTGTCCTTACATGCATAGAGATCACTTGACCTGTGAGAGCAACCCCTCCTGATAGAGCTTCACCCTCTTTCTTATTGGCCAATAATCTACTTCATCATGCATTTAGGCATATAAAAATCCTAAAGCCTTTGTCTAAAATGATTTGTTCAAAATGAAATAAAATTTGAAAATATTTTGCATTTGTAGATTAAGTCATATGCTCATATCACTCATGCTCTAGTCTCTTAAGGAGTGAGTTTATGACTTAGTTTCTTTTCAATTAAATAACTACTCTAGCCATCTTGCAATTCATAAGATCGGACTATATGATTTTAAAATCATAAGAGGAGTTAACTGGCAGCCACTCCAGGCAGTTATAAGTCTAGAAGTCGGACAATTTATTCTCTCTTATGGAGGTAAACCATCATGTTCATTCTCTGCTTAGATTTAGGTTATTCTTTGGCATCATGCTAAAGCTTCCTAGATTTAAGATCTGAGGTAACTGCTCCTTTAGAAAATGAGCATAAATCCTTACTTCTTAAGCATTTTCACAACATTGTGTTGGTGGATCATAAGCCCTAACAATCTAATAAAATCAACTCAAATAAATAAATATTTTCAATTTCAAATATATAAAGCCCAATTATAAGATATATTGGAATGCTCACTAGGCTTCCTAGTATCATGAGCATTCCGTACTTCCTCCCTTTGGATTCCAAAAATATATATTCTCCTTGAACTTTCTCAATTGATTTTTCAAACATAACCAATCATTTGATAGTCTAACCTTAAAATTTTTAGAGATGATAATTGTTTACTTTAATCGAGAGTATTCTTAAGAAATTTCATTCCCTATGATGCAATTAACTATAGAGGTTTGCCTCCATAGGAAACTTAAGGATTCGATTTAATATAAACTCTACTTTATTCATCTATATAAAGTACAAGAAAAATTTCTGGTACATTTGAAGACCCATCATGCCTTAGGAGTCCATATTAGGTGATTAGGTCCATTGTAGGGTGATGCTTTTATCTTTCGAGATAGTACATCATACCTCAATGTCATACTCGATCACTTCAAAAAGTACCCTCCTACGATCTACGTGGTGTCTCTCATACATCCAAAAATAAACACCATAAGTGCAAACAGTTATCTTTGATTTTATTCATCCAATGTTCTCTAACTTCATGTTATTCAATTCCTCCCTCGTTTTAGGAGAGGGATTGTTGTGGCCATCTTTAGTCACTACAAACCCTATAATATCAAAATTCCTCCTTATATAAAAGAGATTAGCATGACATGTATTATTGCATATTGACACAAGGATGTTCCACTCCCTACTAAGAGAAAGGCAGTCTTATTCATCTTAAGTTTCATTGACTCTAGGTCACTCGATTTGTTTTTTTTTTTCTTTTCAAGAGCTAAAGTATGGTCACTCAATTTTTTCCTTGGAGAGCCAAACTATTCATATTATTTATAATTATATTTTGATTTGGGTCACTATGTTCTCTTATTATTTAAAGAGTACTTAGTCTAACAATCTCAATCATTTTTGCATATTTGCAACTCTAGTCACCCAACTCACCCTCCAATCGAAAGAGGGATTAACCAAACCATCTCTAGTGAACATCATACATGAGTCACTTGACTCTTCCCTCTTTTCAAGAAAGGAGATGTTCTAACCAACATAAACCATTCACAATAGTATCTTTAAAATTCCTTCACTACATTACATCTTTATATTAGGACCAATTTTGTCACCTATAATAACCTCCATAGCCTCTTTATACTATTAATTATATTACTGCATTTATGTCTTGTCATCTCCACCTTTAAAGGATGATAAGTTTGATTACCTTTAGTAGTCTCTGCTATCTTCTTTCTCTATTTTGACATTGCCTTTAGATCAAGTCATTTTCACATCCAACAGGAGGTATCTAGTTATCTATAATGGCCTCCAAGATCATCCAATCTTTCTCCCTTATTATGTTTT
The DNA here is from genome assembly GCA_021442155.1 of Cymbidium sinense. Lineage (NCBI taxonomy): Eukaryota > Viridiplantae > Streptophyta > Magnoliopsida > Asparagales > Orchidaceae > Cymbidium > Cymbidium sinense. The sequence goes on along the minus strand of CM038220.1, from coordinate 98,731,637 downwards.
GGTCTTATCATTTTCACTTCTATGGAAGAACAAATACAATAATATTAATCGTCTTTATGAACTTTTGTATCACTGAGTTTCTATCGTCAAGTTGTGCCAACTCTAAAATTGAGTAAGAATCAAAATAACTATCTTTAGAGGTCTTCAATATCTTCTTAGGACGCTTTGTTAATGCTTTTTAATCAAATTTTTTTTTTTCTCCTCTAAAAGATGATAGCATTGGGATGCTTCAATTCCTATAGTGGCATATACGACCTTTTCATGTTCAATCATTATCATCAAGTTGTGTCATCATCTCTTGGAGAGTAAATATATCTACTCATCTGACACCTCTAATGCCTTATATAACCTTTCAACACAACTTTGTTATCATCTTCAAATCGTAGAATATGGACTTATAAGGGAAGACAAATTTGGTCATCTTCGGCAACCTTCAATCCCTACCTGTATGAATATCTCACCTCACATCTCCAATCATCTTTAGATAATATTACCTTCACCTCTTAAAAAAGGAGAGGGATAGAGGATTTCTCTTAGCACTCAATCTTATCCTGACCCAGCACAAATGAAAATAACATGTTAATTTTACTTGTATTATATTGAAACTTTTTTTTGGGGTTCAGAGAAGAGCGTTTAAATAATTTTTTTTAAATAATAAATATTAATCTTACCACATATTGAATTAGGTGATGGGGCAAGTAATGCGCTACAGCTTCGAAAAAACTGTAACTCTTCTTAGCAACATTAATCATAATAGTTATCCTAATTTCACCGCGCACGTGTCGATAATTTCTCCGGCGTTGAACCGCCGATATTCCATGTCAGCACCCGCACGTGGCTCTGGCCGCAATGGCATCTTTTTCATATTATTACCACGTGGCCACTCCATCGCCGTTGGATAGAGTTCTTCTGGTCTTTCTCGAGAATAAATTAAAAAAGTGGGGGTAAAAGAGAAAATGATCGATTTAATGCGATCGGACTTTAGCCACCAAATCTGCATCAGCGGGGTATAAAGTCGCGAGTAATGAGGTGAATTCAACCGGAAATCGAGACGGAGATGGGGCCCTTTTTAAAATCCTTATTTTGCACGATTTTCTTGATAATTTCAGTATTTGCAGTCCCTGTTTCTCAGAGGTTAAAATGCGAAATGAAAAAAATCTAGGAAGAGAGTTTTCTAATTTTGGGAGGAGAAAAGGGTAAACGCGTTCGAAATTGAGATCAACATTTTTAATATGAAATAATTGTATATTGTATTTTTATTAGAACATATCGAGTAAAAAAATAAGTATATTTTACATAAAATATTTATTTTTTGAATAGAAGAAAAATACAACTATAAAATCTCTCCTAAGTGAATATAAATATGATGAAGATTCATATCTATAGGTGGTATTACCATGAGACATATTTCTTGTTTCCAATTAATAAAAAAATAAATTGAAAAATAATGATTAGAATGATCAACCACTCCATGAATGAAGTAATAATCAATATTAATATGTTTGTTGCACTCATGATAAGCATCATTTTAAATAATAACAATAACATTTTAATCATCATTGGATAATAGAAGAGGCATCATGAATAGTCATGAACTTGATTAATTTTTTGGGTTATATTTTTGATTATTTTTGCAAACTCATTGTCAATTTTAGCTTGAACTTGATTAATTAATTAAATTTGAGCTTTAGATTGAGCTAAATTCTATAAGTATGAGTGCACTTGTTTTTATTATGAATGAGAAAATGATTATTATTTGCGCACTTGTTGTAATAAAATAATAAAAAATAAAAAATAGATGAGAAATAATAAGAAAATAGTTAATTTCATAAATCAAGATATATTTTATTAACGAGCTAATGAGTTGAGTCAAGACAAACCCAAGCTTCACTCATTAATTTATAGATGCATAGAGCTCAACACATGAGCAACTTATCAAGTCAAGTCAAAGCTGGTTCATGAGTTAGCTTGATTTCATTACACTCGTGGGCTTATATAGAATTAGATGAAGACATATTTAGTGTTGTTGGATTCATATTATTGTAATGTTTGTTTCACCTATAAATTTATTAAACTCATGATTTAGATGATCATATTTTTAATTTTAGAAGTTTTAAATTTAAGTGTCAATCACGATTTGCATCTGATTAGATGGGATTTTAGTGATACATCATTTGAGTTCCTACGATTCTAAAAATTATTATGTTTTCTATGTTAATAGAATCTAAATTATTAGATTCTAGGATAAATCATAATTGGATCAAACAAAACATAATATGAGATATAATCTATTGCAAATATAAATTTCATTAATCATAATTTAGACATTGCACACATTAATAGAAGAATGAAATTAATAATATTTTAATATGCAATGGATATTAAACAAAAATCTAGAGATGGTTTAAATACAATGTTAGATTTAAAGTACTATTTTAAAAGAAAGCATTTATTGCTAATACAGTGAGATGTTGGTGAATCATAAAGCAAAATATGATGTTACTTTAAAATGAAAAAAAAAATCATGAATTTGATTAAAAAGAATATAAAGATGCTATATTTATATATATTCAATTTCAGTATATGCGCTCATGTAATAAAAATAAAAATATTTGAATGAAAAATTATGAATACCATATTTTCATTAAATGGCAGTTGCTGATTAGGGTTTATCTAAGCCATTTGAGCATTTACCAATTCATTTATTATATAAGATAATAGCTGGAGGCCATGTTCACTATAGTTAGGTGTGTCCATTAAAATGACATGCATTAATTTGTATTCTTATAATATTAATATATGTTTGCATTTAAAAACCCATGACCTAATTATTTTATTACATATTTTGAAAATAAAATTAAATAAAGTGTTAAAAATAAAGATAAAATTAAACGAAGTGTTTGCAGTAGTAGTCATAACATTTTTTTTCTTATTATTTTGATTCAAATATTTAATAATGTAGTATAAAATATCCAAATTCTCTCTAAATCTTTGATTAACCATGTCATGTATATGAACATGCACAACTTGGTATTTAATTAGCAAGAAAATTGTGTGTCTATTAAACTGTGATGGGGTGGATTTGAATTTTAACTAATATTTTTTTCTTTATAAAGTTTAGATTTAGTTAAATTATTTTTTATTCACATCAACCATTGTGTAGATTGCATGACATAAACTATCCTAATTCAAATAAGATAATAGTATTAATGAATTTTTGTTTTGGTTTAAAAAATATTCAAAGTGCCATAGTATATATATTTTTCAAAGGGTATAATCATTACACATTATCATAAAGTAAAAAGATAAAGATAATTAATTTAGGAGTATGTGTGAAAGATTGTAGTAGCATAGAAGAAAATGAGATGAGTATTATGAACTACTGATTAAAATAGTTTGATTGGAATATCCTAGAGAGCTACTTAAAATCTTATTTAATTGAGTGGTTTGATGCTTTGGTTAATTATGATACAAGAGTACATAAACAACATATAATTGAGATTCATGTAATGAAAATCTTGTAAAGTTTAATCCCTTTAGACTTATGCACAAAAAAGCAATGCAAGTTTATTAGTATCATACTCGGGCAGAGAAATTGATAAATTCGATTGATTAATAATTTTCAAAGTCAATCAAGAAGATTTGTTAAGAGGAAGTACTCTATAATATTGTTTATTAAGAAAGGATATGACCCATCCTTTGGTTAATTAAGAAAGGATATGACCCATTATTGACAATGATCCAATATTGAACTTATTGGACATTAAAGTTGAAAATCTTAAGATTGAGGAATACATAAATGAAGGTGTGATCAAGGATACAAATAGTGAGGAAGAACAATCTTTTTTGGATGACACAATGGACAGTGAAAATCAGTTAGATGACAAAGAAACTAGATGATACACAATCTCATATTCTTTACATTATAATTACTTTTCCTTTAAAAATGTTTATGTATTGTGCTATGCCACCTTCATAGCTATATGTTGACCCGCGTCTCTTCCCCAAATCGTACGATTCAAGCCCTCTTCAGTCGAGCTTCATTCGATCTCCCTCAATCTCGATTCCCTTCATTGTCTTGGCTTCGCCTCCTTCAACCGCACGCGCATGAGAGTCTTCCTCAACCGCAATGAACCGCTCTCGCCTCCTCCTAGTCGAGCAACCATTCCCTCCCTTTCATTCGCTCCCTTAAAACCGCAAGCACTATTTCCTATTTCACTCATTCGATCAGAATTCCAGTTTCCCAAAATCGCAAGTCGATCCGAACCCTCCTCTCTGGATTTTCACTCGTTCTTCCCGATTTCTCAAAATTGTAAGTCTCCCGCTCCCATTCGACTCCTTATGCTTGGCTGCTGCCCGAAAAAGAAAAAAATGAGATGTTGTGAAGGTAATCCTCATCTTCCTTCCAGCCCTCCTTCACGGCTCTCTCTCTATCTTTCTCTCTCTCTCTCTCTTCACGGCTCTCTCTCTCTTGAGTTTTACCAAATAAATAAATTTTTTGTTTTTTCTTTCTTTCCTTCCACCTACCCGACATCCGAGAGAGAGAGAGAGAGAGAGAGAGAGAGAGAGAGAATATTACATGCGGAGTCCGGACGTAGCTTTACGTCCCGACTCTAATCGTAGCGCTGCACGTGTCCATTATTAAAAAAAATCCCATTTTTAAGCATTTTTTTCACTTAATAACTCGACGGCGCATTGACGACGCCGTTTAATTCACGACGCTATAACTGGCCCAACCCTGCCCGTCTCGTTCAAACAGCGTAAGCAAAAATTATCATACGTGTCATTTGACATTCTTCGTCACATAATAGTTTATGGCTTAGTTTCGACAAAAAAGTTTTTCTCAGCTTAGCTCCCGCTCTTGATCGGTGCACGTCCGACCTTCTCTCAGTGATTTAGTAAAGCATTAAAATTGAGGATTTGTAGCGACTTAGGGTATTTACACACGCATTATTGAACTTTAATGAATTTAAGATTTTCTCTATTCTTCTCACCGTCCAGTAGGTGGACAGTTAGAACATTTGACTTCTTTAAATGAATGGGACGTATTTTAGTAGTTATTATAGATGTTTTGTATATATACTCTTTATACTATCATGATGATACACGTCGTTATTTCCAAAATTTTGAACTGTTTGTTTTGTGAAATATTTAGTATATCACATTGTAAGATGTTTGGTGCTATTTCATGAAGCATTTGATGAATTATGTGGCCTGTTTGGATATAATATGTTTAGTCGATGGCATTATAATTTGTTTGTAGGTTGATTTATGGATGTCTACTTCAGTTTTGCATGTATACTCTCTGTACTCTTAGAAGAGTACAACCCATTTTGATATTTTTTTAAAGACTTTTGACCCTATTTGGATATAATATGCTTAGTACATGGCTTTAGAAGTTGATTTAAGGCTAATTAGTTGATTTTTAGGAGTTTTTTGCATGTTTACTCTCTGTATTACAGAGCATTTTCTCATTTTTTTTTCCAGATTCATTGGTCTATTTAGAGAGTATTTATTTATTAGAATCCATTAGAAGAAATTTGGAGGCTGATTGGTTGATTTTTATGAGAGTTTGGCATCTGTACTCTCTGTACTCTCATGAGAGTACAGATTATTTTCTGACTTTTTTCTACTTTATTTGGCCTGTTTGGAGGAAATATATTCATTAAATTCCATTATGAACAATTTAGAGACTGATTGGTTAGTTTTTATGTGAGTTTTATATCTGCACTCTATGTACTCTCATGAGAGTACATAGCATTTTCTCATATTTTTCCACTTTATTTGGCCTGTTTGGAGAGAATATGTTCATTACATTGAAGTAATTTGGAGGCTTATTGGTTGATTTTTAGGAGAGTTTTGCATCTATACTCTCTGTACTCTTTGTATTCTCTGTACTCTATGTACTCTATTGAGAGTACAGAGCATTTTTGCTCATTTTTTTCCACTTTGTGTGGCCTATTTGGAGGAAATATGTTCATTAATTCCTATTAGAAAAATTTTGGAGACTATTTGGTTAGTTTTTATGTGTAATTTGCATTTGTACTCTCTGTACTTTGTACTCTCATGAGAGTACAGAATATTTTGCTCTCTTTTTTAGTTTCTTTAGCCTGTTTAGAGAGAATATGTTCATTACATTCCATTGGAAGCAATTTGGAGGCTACTTGGTTGGTTTTTAAGAGTGATTTGTATATGTACTCTCTGTACTCTCTTTACTCTCATGAGAGTATAAAGCATTTTGATCTTTTTTTTCTAGTTTTTTTGGTCTATTTGGAGGAAATATGTTCATTACATTCTATTAGGAACAACTTAGAGACTGATTGGTTAGTTTTTAGGGGAGTTTTGCATCTGTATCCTTTGTACTCTCAGGAGAGTACAGAGCTTTTTTCTCATTTTTTTCCACTTGGTTTGACCTGTTTGGAGGAAATATGTTCATTATATTCCATTATAAATAATTTAGAGGCTTTTTGGTTGGTTTCTAGGAGAGTTTTGCATCAGATTCTCTGCATTTCTATCTGTACTTTTGTACCTCTCATGACATGAGTATTTTTCACTTTTTTTCTACTTGGTTTGGCCTGTTTGGAGAAAATATGTTTATTACATTCCATTATAAGTAATTTGGAGGCTGTTTGGTTAGTTTCTAGGAGAGTTTTGCATCTGTACTCTCTATACTCTCAAGAGAGTACAGAGATTTTTTCCTCATTTTTTTCACTTGGTTTGGCCTATTTGGAGGAAATATATTTATTACATTCCATTAGGAATAATTTGGTGGCTGATTGGTTGGTTTTTATGTGTGTTTTGCATCTGTACTCTTAGAAGAGTACAAAGCTTTTTTTTCTCATTTTTTCTACTTGCCTTGGCCTGCTTGGAGAAAATATATTCATTATATTTCATTATAAGTAATTTGGAGATTATTTGGTTGGTTTCTATGAGAGTTTTGCATCTGTACTCTCTGTACTCTTTGTACTCTCTATACTCTCTATACTCTCATGAGAGTACATAGCTTTTTTCTCATTTTTTCCACTTAGTTTGGCCTATTTAGAGGAAATATATTTATTACATTACATTAGGAATAATTTAGAGGCTGATTGGTTAGTTTTTATGTGAGTTTTGCATCTGTACTCTCTATACTCTCATGAGAGTACAGAAGATTTTTCTCATATTTTCCATTTTGTTTGGCCTGTTTGGAGAGAATATGTTCATTACATTCCATTAAAAGCAATTTGAAGGCTTATTGGTTAGTTTTTAGGAGAGTTTTGCATCTGTACTTTCTATACTCTCTGTACTCTATGTACTTTCATGAGAGTACAGGCATTTTTTTCATTTTTTTCACTTGGTTTAGCCTATTTGGAGGAAATATGTTCATTACATTCCATTATAAGCAATTTAGAGATTATTTGATTAGTTTTTAGGAAAGTTTTACATATGTACTCTCTGTACTCTCAAGAGAGTACAGAGCTTTTTTCTCATTTTTTTCCCACTCAGTTTGACCTGTTTGGAGAAATATGTTCATTACATTCCATTATGAATAATTTAGAGGCTATTTGGTTGATTTATAGGAAAGTTTTGCATCTGTACTCTTTGTACTCTCATGAGAGTATAGAGCATTTTTTTTATTTTTTTCAGTTTCTTTGGCCTGTTTGGAGAAAATATGTTCATTACATTCTATTGGAAATAATTTGGAGGTTATTTAGTTGATTTTCAGGGGAGATTTGTATCTGTACTCTCTGTACTCTCATGAGAGTACAAACTATTTTTTGTCTTTTTTTCACTTAGTTTGACCTGTTTGGAGGAAATATATTCATTACATTCCATTACGAATAATTTGGTAGCTGATTGGTTAGTTTTTATGTGTATTTCGCATCTGTACTCTCTATACTCTCATGAGAGTACATAGCATTTTCTCATTTATTCCCATTTTGTTTGGGCTGTTTGGAGGAAATATGTTCACTACCTTATATTTGAATTAATTTGGAGACTGATTGGTTGGTTTTAGAGGCAATTTGGCATGTCTACTCTCTGGGATTCCATTGTGCTGATAATGTTCTCATTAATTGACTTTTTATTTTGAAGTGTACATGTCTGGGAAAAGGATAACTTTGAGATGCATGCCTACCACCGTTAGAATAGTGTTCAATAATATTGATGCATGCTTTACTGATGAAGTCATTCACATTTTAAAGAGGCTTCATTTGCATCAATTTACTAGACTCATGAATTCAAAGAAGACTCTTGCCATCACAATCCTATCTTCGGATATAGAAGCATGCATTCTTTCTGGGTGGCCAGTGCATTCCTTTCACCCCCGATAAAGTTGTAGTAATTGTAGGGATGTCAAACAAAGGGGAGAAAGTCTTATGGTAGAAATCTCCGTAGTTGGACTATAAGAATAAACTTGAGAATTGGATCGCCGTTGCCTACAATAATACACAATTTGTTATACATTTTCTGCTTTCAAATCTTTTTTTATATATCATAATTATAGGGTGGCATTAGAATTGATTGCATATGCTGGCGACATAGATAAATTTGTTGAATATAATTGTTTGGGCCTTTCTCTGTTTCACAATTTGATTACATCAAATATTCACACAAAGGCACCTGTACATGAGTGACTTTATCACTCTTCTTATGGTACATTCTATATCTTCGGTTATGTATTATTTGATGCATTGAAGTTAACTTATATAAATATTCGTATATCTGGCACGAGCACATAAGCATCATAAGTCCATTTTCATGCAAAGCCACATGTATGTTGATGGTCAAAAATAAAGTTTGCAGATGCTTTCACTAGTTTGAGAGGTCACTAGGTAACACATAATAATATCACGTAGTTCATATAAGAATGTATTTATTTATACTATAAGTCATCACATTTTCTTATCGGTTTAACATAGGTCTGCCTTTCATCCTAGGATATATTAGAAGAGGATACCTAGCTCCTTGAATCATTGTCCCCTGCCCAACATACAACCCTTGTTGAGCCCGATAGCAGTCCCATTATAGGTCCACTAAGTGCAGCCCCCACTGAATCTCCATGTCTCTCCTCAATATTCTCTCCCTTCTAGTGTATCTAGCCGCCTCGCTACTACCCCAAGCTTTATGGTGGATGGATACTTGCAAGTTTTGGGCCTGAAGATATTGTGTCATCTTTTCAAGCAACAATGAAAGAGAGAATGGATGGAATTGATTTGAGGTAACTATTATCGAGTGGTTGACAGAGGGTCCCAGCATCCCTAGCATGGGGAAGCTTTGTAGGCCACCTGGGAATCTCTTAAGGAGGCGGTGGCAAGACATGGAGGCTACCAGCTTCCCTGTGGAGGCTACCACAGGGGAGTTTCCTGTGGAGACAACTATAGTGGCTACCCTTATGGAGACTTCCACTTGGGAAGCCCCTGTGGTAGAGGCTACCACAGGGGAGGCTCCTATGGTGGCTACCATAGGGACTTCCCCTGTGGAGGCTTCCACTGGGGAAGCCCTTGTGGAGGCTTCCACTAGGGAAGCCCCTGTGGAGGCCACCATAGGGGAAGCTCTTATGGAGGCTTTCACTACACCTAAAGATGCTATGAAGCCTTTACTCTACAAAGACTGAGCATGGTGTGATGAGGAAGAGGAAAGCTATATCTTCTCCCTTCACACACACTTACAGTGCAGAATAAATCCTATGGTAGCCTCCACTTAGGATGAGTAGCTGGAAGAAGAGGTATTACGTTACTTTCTTTTTAATTTGACATAATAGTAACTGATTTCATTAAATTTTTTATAGGTATGCAAGATGCCAATAATAGATAATAGACCGCTATCATCGTGATTGAGGAGCATCAGTCAGAGGGTTGCATCATCTCAGCAGATCGATCCTTAATTCATAGTTAATCTAGCTCTTCATCACTAACTTTCATCGTCACTAATTTCCTTGTAGCCAGCTGAGGCACATCATGTTGTTGACTTCTCATCTAGAGATGTCCTGCCTAAGCCGATGTTTCATCTTATTGACATGTCATGCTCCCGATTCAAGGACAAGTAAATTATTCTTCATTCAACTCCTTCTTCATATAAAATAACCTATTTGTTTAATTAAGCTCGCTTTCAAATATTTCTCACATGCAGGGGTGATATAGTATTCACGAAATATTATTGCAGGCGATCGATGAGTTGTCGATAGATCAAGATCTGCGATGCACACCTCGATGCCTTTGCCTTTTTACTACCGAGAAGTACTCGCTATGCCCGGGGCTATATGTCCCCTATTTGTATGTTTCATGCTTGCACTGGGTAAGTTACCTCATAGAAATACAGGTAGTACGATTCAATCCTTGTTTATATAGATAGAAGCTAGAATTTATAAACTTTCTCTTCCCTTCTTGCAGAGTTATGCAAAATATGGCCTACATAAAGAAAGCAAAATGTTCATCCAGCATGTCACTGCAGACAGTGTATCAAGGGTTGAGCTACTCTTACTTCCAATTATAAATAATCGACTGACACTGGTTGGGCATATTAAGCTAGGGGCCTAGTATTTTTATGATTCATTGCCAAACCCAACCCATAAGGCCATTTTTCCTGAGATTGTAAGAATTATTTTCAATTAGGTTTCCTAAATTGCATTTTTTTTGCCAACCTATTGACTATACTTCTTGTTATTCAGATCAAATTACTTATTGAAGATGCTGGCCAATCTTTTGTGAGCGATCCCACAAAATGGCCAATCAAAATGGTGATACACCCAATAAAATAGTGTCGATCATGGATGTTTGTCTAAGTACATGGAGGCAAAGAATCGAAACCCCAAAGGAACTGGCTAACCAGATTGGCCCATGAGGATGAATTGCTTTAGGGCTGAGTTCGCTTACACTATCTTCTATTTGGGAATGAAAAAACTAAGCTAATAACTGTACAGTTGAAGTTTGCTATTTGGGAAAGCACTTATTTTAGAAGCTATTATATATTGTTTTAAACCTTTTCAGAATGTGCGTAATTTGTTTGATGATGGGCTATTTAACTTAGATTTTTTTCATCTTTACTCGTACTCTATTATCATATTCTTATGTTCTAGATACTCTCACTCTCCCAGAGTACTGACTTCCTTATTTTTTCATTTCTTTGAGCAGTTTAGATAGAATAGCTATGGAGACCATTTAAAGCAATTAGTTGGCTGTTGGGTTGCCTATTTAAGCTATCTTCAGTCTATACTCTCTGAACTTTCCTGTGAGTACAAAATATTTCTAAATTTTTTCCAGTCTTTATTTTAGGAAAGAAGAAAATGTTGTTCTATTCTAGTTGTCGAGTCTAAATATTAGCCTTCTTAACCTATTTTTCATATGTACTCTCTGTACTTTACTGAGAGTACAGAGTATTTTTTCTATTTTTTTTAATTTTTTTGAGTAGTTTGGATAAAATATGTTTAGCAAAAACCATCTGCAGCAATCTATTGCAATTTGGTTGATGTTGGGCTGCTTTAGTGAGATGTGTTTCATTTGTACTCTCTATACTCTCTATACTCTATGTACTCTTTGTACTTTTTCTGTACTCTCCCTCTCTCTCTACTCTCTGCTCTCTTGATCATAATTTTGAGAGTTTTCTATTTTGATTTCCTTACTTGTTTGGAGAAAATATGTTTAACAAATACCATTTTCAGTTATGTAGTTTTACAAATGTACTCTTCGTACTCTCCTGACAGTACAGATCCTTTCCTCTATTATTTTTAATAAATTGTCATGCTAAATTAAGCACTTCTGTAATGTAATTTAAGATATGTATTTCTCTTTAGCTGTAATATATCTTAAAATATAAATTAAACATATTGTCCTGCAGGTTTTCTATCTATTCTTGTTGTATTCTCTACTGAACAAATTAAAAATAGCTTAAAATATATGTTCAACCAGAATTGATATTTGAAGATAATTTTAATTATCATTCTGAAAAAATTAAAATACATTAATTATCTTTTACTCTATAATTTTTTCATTCTACTCATAATCATAACACATATGTAAGATACATTTCATTAATTTCTTAAATAGTTTCTTAGTTGGATTAATTAATTTTCACATTCAAATTATGTCATATTTTAAATTCAGAATTACTTAATATAATGACTAATTTGAATTACCTAATATAATGACTAATTTTAAACTGTATTTTGATTCAAAAATCTTACCAAATACCTTTCACTATATTGTAAAGATATCTAAACATCTTTGCTCAATCATGTTAACAATCATATAAAAGGCCTGATCATTTACCAGTGGTCACACATGCCCATAGACCGTACAATTGTTGAGCCTATATTGAGCTGATCAACTTAGATTTGATTAGCCCAATGCTTATCGCCTTCTAACCTATCCTGACATGTCATTGAAAAGATCAAATAAAAAATTGAAGATGGAATTTACATTATTTAAAAATTAATAATTATAGAAATTTGTATTGTATAATTAAGGAGAATACAATTGAATGATACTTGATATGTCAAGTCGGACGCAAGTAATAAACCACTATACTCAATCACATTCATAATGCCACAATCTGAAAGTATAAAGGAGAAGCAATATAAACCGCTTAATATACAAACTTAATATAAGTGGGTAAGATTATTATACTTAAATCTTTAATAAAGAATATTATGTTCTTTGAGAATGGGCTAAATTCATTTGTATGATTATTTTTTAAATCTTTGAAATTTGTTTGTGTATGTCAAAATCGTGCTTCTTAAAATGTACTTTCTATTGAATAATGTGAGTCATAAATTAGACCAATAAACTATCAAAATTGCAAACTTAGCGTTTAATTGAAATATAAAATTTCGAGGCGGTGGAGCAAATACTTCTTTTAAGATGAAGAATTTTTTTAAATAATTTAATAACTGAAAATATAAAATTAATTAAATCAATATTATTGATAAAATTATAAATAATTAGTAAAATAATATTATCAGTATTATAAGAGAAAACATAAGTGGGTCAGAATATTAAACTTAGGTATTTTATATTAATTGATTAATTAATATTTAAAAATAATGAATTAAATTGAATTTTTTGGGAGAGTGGTTGAATGCATAAAATATAAGTTTTTTTGGGAGATTAAGAAATGATAGAAGTTTTATATAAACCATATCGATCGTAGCTATAAGACAGATTACTTAGAGTTCTCAAATGTCAGTTTGAGAAATTGCATAAAGATGAGCATACGAGGAAATATTTGGTAGACCACCATACTAAGAAACATCATAGCTACAATACTGGCATTTTTTTAAGTTCTATTAATCTTATTGATAAGAGCACACGAGCTTATCAAATTTTGTAATGTCTGCAATAAAAATTATTTCATAAAATGTGGAGTACTTAATAGAGTAAAATATAATTCAATATTAAAGCTAATGATGCAGTAGAATGAACCTCTGATAGCTATGTAAAGATATATAGAAAAGACTCTTACGGAAAAGCATTTGATACATTGACATTCATACATCACAGACTGAATTTCATAAGCTATTAGTACAAATTTAGTAATTGGAAATTGGACCCTTGAAGACCTTTTATTTTATTTTTTTGGGGGAATTTTATTTCCACAATAAAAGGATTACAAGAGCCTTAAAAGGGGATAAACTCAAGAACTACTGCTTAAAGAACTACAGACACCCTAGAGAGTAAATCCCCTAGCTAAGTACATTCAAAACATATGAAAAAGGAAAAGAAAGCAAAAGGTATAAATAGAGCAAAGGAGGAAGCCATTGGCCAGCCATCAGTAGAAACTCTTGAGGATAAGAGAAGTCTATGTCTCTAGGAGAGAAAGAATCTGCAAGTAAACAATCAGAATCTGCAAACATAGGGAAGGAAGAGTTAGCATCATTAAAGTGATACAAGCTAAGTTGAAAGTAAAACAAAATAATGAGAGTTATATAGAGAAATATGTGTAGAAAGGCTCCTCAGTCCACATTTGAGGGCAAACATGAGCATGAAACATCAAACTTCAAAGGAAGGGTTACATCGTGCATGCTACTACCCAAGGAATGGGTGAAATCATCCCAACCATCACTACAAACTGGGGAAAACATTAGCCAATGGATGAAAATCATGTGATCTTTAATACCTGCATACCAAAGCCTGTGCACAAACACTATGGATGATAAGTTACCATAAATCCGACTGATAAAGGGTTGACAACACTCCTTCCTAAGATAATAAACAATAGACAATGCCTACATAATAGTAGAAATCATAGCCCGCAACACCCCAAACTAGAAAGCAGCCCCAATTAGAGTTACCTGCTTACCAAGGCACAACCACATACTCATGGGAGAGAAGGCAACATAAATCACTGTTAAGATAAGAAACCCCAAACAACGCCAACATAATATCAGAATGCACAATCCACAATAACTCGACAAAGAGGTAACCCCATAGTGAGGAAATCCCAAAAAGGGTCAGCAATACAGATGGTATCATCCACCATATTAATAACATGATACACCAATATATGTGTAGTTTCAAAAGAACTAAGAATCGATTGAAATAGTGGATAATTCCATTCAACAAAGGCACAATTAATTAGGATAATCACATGGAAGTGAACAGATCAAAGGTCCAAGCAGTATCCAGACACATTAGGTAGCTCTGCAAACCATTCAACCAAAAACCGTAAAAGGACCCACAATGGGCGGTGAGGTGATCATTGCATAATTGAGCTACAGGAAGAGTCATGATACTAACAGTAGTGAAGGGCTGAGGAATAGTAATGCATTGACTTTCAGAGAAAGTCATCATGCACATCTAACACAGTCTTCCTTACCAAATCCCTTAGATGAGACTGCTGGTGTGCCTTTTAAGTAAAATAAAGTCATCATGGACTCTTTAAAGTCTTACAAAAATGATTGTAATGATGTAATTATGATTGTAATCGATATTGCAATGTGTGCAGTCAAAGAACACATAACTAAATGATATCAAGCATTAAAATGATTCCTCATATAATATATCATTGACTTGTGCTTGATTGATTGAGCTTGAGTTAAATTCCTACATTAGAACATCGTATTAGTTTATGATATTTTTTACATGCTTTTCTATGTAAAAATACTAAATATAGAAAAAAGTGCATAGTGGCATATACGTTCTCCACCACTCTCAAATTGTACTTTGGTTTCTATAACAACAAAAATAGGATGGTTTCAAGTTTAAAATCAATATCTAAAATACTTAAAATTAAGAGCCAAATAGGAAATTACTCTTGGCTTTCTTGGTTCTTTCCTAATATCTCTTAAGCCTTGCGTTGGAAATACCCTTTGGACATTGCTTAACTAAATCCTTTAAATTGTCATTTCCTTTGTCTGTTGTGGTTGACTTCCTCTTCTTAGTTGTTCTCTCAGCTGGAGGAGAATTCTTGCATAATATAGAGTCGACATCATCAGATAGTTTTTTAAGGATCCAAGCATATATACCCACATTGCCACGTGCTTATTTGATAAGCATATCGACTGATGTGGTTCCAAAAAATAATGCTAGTTGCATTTCCATCTATCTTACACATCTTTTAAGTTCCTATATATACTATCAATGTAGATATCCCTCTTTGCTCTGGTAGACCATCGCATGAGAAGATACTTATTCGGAATGCATATAACATCTTCCTGACTAAGAACTCAAACACAATGGGCACAAAGTAATCCCATCATTTCAAATTTTTTACATGTACAAGTTACATCTATGGTTGTCTTGTCAAAATAGATAGTCCATGTTTTGGAAGCATATTTATTCTCTAAGTTTCTCACCAAATACTCCATGGAATTATCATCTATCACATTTGCTGATAGTCCTCCAACTCCATGCAAAAAATTTTCCTCAAACATTATATAAAGCTTTCTTGTGTAAAATATAGTAGCTTGTTTTAAAATTGGACTGGTCTTAATAACATGAACAATTGCTGACTGGCTACACTTGAAGTCTTTATCATGTTCATTCTGGCACCATGTGTCCATAACCTTCTCCAATCCTAAGAAACAATCTGTGATTGAACTTGTTGGTTTAGAGATTTTATGACATACATTATTCGTGGGCTCACTATATTGTGTTGACAATATTCTTATATAGAATGTGCCTTTGCAAAATACAGTGGATCACTTGGATCTAATTTTATAAAGCTCGGACAGACAAGCATGATCATGCAAATTATCTTCATCTAGCATGGCAGACCAAGCTTCCTCAAACTCTTCCTGTGAGTCACACTTGCTCATGCATGTATATAATAGCCCTTGTACTGTCATGTTACTATTAAAGCAATGAACTTTGGAAGGAGCTTTCTTCAAAATATGCCATTGGCATAACCTTATATATATAATATTCAATAGCTCGCCATAGCGATCTTGATCGGTGAATATTGTTATAGGATGTCTCGCCACTCATTAACGGAGAAATGTTTTGAATAGTCATGTGAATGAATTGTCTCTTAGAAAGGCTACTCCAAATAACACATTTTAACAAAGGATGAGTCACTCCAACTAAAGGGACAACAATTATATTATATTAAGTCGATATCAAAAAAATGACATCAAAATAATCATATTCTATCCTTGACATGTCATTGGTCCAAAAAACTTACCAAGCAATCTGACTCATCACCTTGTACATCCATCCGCTTCTTGCCTTTCCTTGAACATTATATTAATGCATTATCTTCTCTCGATCTTCTCTCTTTTGTGGATTGAAAGCATCTCTTCTTATTGATAAATTGATTTTCAATTGCTCTATATTTGTCATTCAACACTTTCTCATCGCTAATACATCAGTATGATCTGAGAAGATGTATGTCAGCAAGCTTTGCCAATGAATGGTTATGACTTTCTATATAATTTTTTACCATCCAATTCCCATCCAAATCAACAGAAAATCTAATCATTATTGGACAACTATTTTTTTAGAATTTTTTTACTAGCGATTAAGAATGACATATTTCTTTTACTTTTGAACATAAAAAATCTTTGATTTCAATTTGTTTGGCCAATAACTATGATCCTTCCTAACACCCATTCGATGGTCACGATTCTGGTCATATACGCTGTTTCGTGAACAATGGTCCCAAGGAGTTTCCTCATATTTGGGTCATTAGACATCACTTTGTTATGTTTGCATTGCCGCATTATTCACTACTTACTCCACAAATATGACAAGTAAAATAGCTCTAAATGAACATATTTTCTCCAAACAGCCAAACCAAGTGAAAAAATGAGAAAAAAACTCTAATCTCAGAGTACAGAGTCTGAGAACTCTCCTAATCAATCAACCCAAGTTATTCCTAATGGAATGCAATGAACATATTTCCTCTAAACAAACCAAAGAAACTAGAAAAAAAAAGATCAAAATGCTATATACTCTCATGAGAGTACAGATGCAAATCACCCTTAAAAACCAACCAAGTAGCCTCCAAATTGCTTCCAATGGGATGTAATGAACATATTCTCTCCAACCATGCCAAAGAAACTAGAAAAAAATAAGCAAAATGCACTCTCATTAGAATGTATTAAACATATCACCAAACAACCAAGAAACTCAAAAACTCACCTCCAAATGCTTCCAAATGGAATGTATTAAACATATTATCATCAAAATAGGCTAAAGAAATTAGAAAAAATGAAAATACTCACTCTCATGAGAAGTCTGAGTCTGAAACTCCCCTAAAACCAACCAATCAGCCTCCAAAATTCTTCAAATGGAATGTATTAAATATATTCCCTCCAAACAGGTCAAAGAAAGTGGGAAAAATGTGAAAAATGCTTCGTACTCTCATGAGAATGTATTAAAGATATTATCACCAAACAGGCCAAAGAAACTCCCCTAGAAACTAACCAAACAGCCTCCAAATTGCTTATAATGGAATGTAATGAACATATTTCTTCCAAACAGGCCAAACCAAGTGGAAAAAAAATGAGAAAAAAGCTTTGTACTCTCAAGAGAGTACAGAGAAGATGCAAAACTCTCCTAAAAACTAACCAATCAGCCTCCAAGTTGTTCTTAATGGAATGTAATAAATATATTTCCTCCAAACAGGCCAAAGAAACTAGAAAAAAATGATCAAAATGCTCTGTACTTTCATGAGAGTACAAAGAGTGTAAAGAGTAAAGATGTAAATAACCCTTAAAAGCTAACCAAGCAGCCTTCAAATTGCTTCCAATGGGATGTAATGAACATATTCTCTCTAAACAGGCCAAAGAAACTAGAAAAAAATGAGCAAAATGCTATGTACTCTCATGAGAGTACAGAGAGTATAGAGAGTACAGATGCAAATTACACCTAAAAACTAACCAAGCAGTCTCCAAATTAATGGGAATTAATGAACATATTCCCTCCAAACATGCCAAACAAAGTGGAAAGAAATGAGCAAAAAAATACTCACTCTCATAGAGTATAAATGAAGATAAGACTCTAACCAACCAATAAGCCTCTAAATTACTTCCAATGGAATGTAATGAACATATTTTCTCCAAACAGACCAAATAAAGTGAAAAAATATGATAAAATGCTCTGTACTCTCATGAGAGTACAATGATTACAGATACAAAACTTACATAAAAACTAACCAATAAGCCTCCAAATTATTCCTAATGGAATGTAATAAACATATTTCCTCGAAATAGGCTAAACAAAGTAAAAAAATGAGAAAAAAACTATGTGCTCTCATGAGGAATGCAAATGCCACAAACCAACCAAAACCAAATTACTTATAATGGAATGTAATGAACATATTTCCTCCAAACAGGCCAAAGAAATTAGAAAAAATGAGAAAAATGCTATGTGCTCTCATGAGAGTACAGAGAGTACAGATGCAAAACTTCCCTAAAAATTAACCAAACATCCTCCAAATTGCTACTAATAGAATCTAATAAAAATATTATGTCCAAATAGGCCAAAGAAATTGGAAGAAAAATGAGAAAAAAACTCTGTACTCTCATGAGAATACAGAGAGTACAGATGCAAAACTCTCCTAAAAACTAACCAATCAGCCTCTAAATTGCTTCTAATAGAATCTAATAAACATATTTTGTTCAAACAGGCTAATAAATTATGAAAAATAATATGAGATTGGTTAATACTCTCATGAGAGTACAGAGAGTAGCCATGCAAAACACTTCCTAAAATAAACAAAGTCCTCTTGCAAAGAACTCCAAATAGTGTAAGAAATATACCCTAAATAAAACAATTTCAAAGAATATCACTAACAAACCATAAAAAATTGTACATATACAATGGTTGAGAAAATTTATCGATGTATTTTTATTTAATACATAATCAGCTAAATTGATCGCAAAATCATCAATGTCATAACTCCTAAATTCATTCTCCATCTTCACAGTTCTTCCTAAAAAATGAAATGAGATTTTTTATTTCTCTCTCTGAGCTCGGTTTGCCTGAAAAAAAAAATATATTATGCCATATATATATATATATATATATATATATATATATATATATATATATATATATATATATATATATATATATATATTAAATTCCTCTAGCATTCGGCCTTCTCCTCATTTGTTTGAATGAGACAGGTGGTCAGACTAATTACAATGTCGAATTAAATAAATGCACGTTGAGTTACAGTGCCCTTAAGTGAAAAAATGCTTTAAAATGGGATTTTTTTTTTTTAATAATGGACACGTCATTCGATTGAGTCCCAGGGCATAAAGCTACGTGACTCATGTATTTTCTCCTCTCTCTCTCTCTCTCTCTCTCTCTCTCTCTCTCTCTCTCTCTCTCATAAGAAGAAAAATATTTTTTTTCTTTCTTTTTCATCTTTCTCTAATCTCTCTCTCTCTCTCTCTCTCTCTCTCTCTCCCTCTCTCTATCTCTTTATATAGATTATAGAAAAATATGTAAAAAAAGAGAAAGAAGAAAAAAAAAAAGATAAAACAAGAAGAAAAGAAAAAATAGTAAAATATATTACGTCACTGCATTATCGATAAAAAAATAAAAAAAATCAAATGTACGAATGTGTGAAAATTACTTTTATATGTGCATTTACTTCTTTTTGCAGATTTGAATGCTTCGTCATGCTTATTAAGGCATGATGAAAAATTAGTTGTGGTATCGCAAGACACCACTTGTTCATTACACATCTAAGCCAAAATTGTTAGATGCCCTTATGCGCCAAAAAAATTTTGACTAAATCTAGACTTTAAAAAAAAGGGGAGAAGGATATTTGCATATATATTTGCTTTTGTGTGCGTGATTGAATGTCTCGTTATACTCATCAGGACATAACAGGATTGAAATTTTCCCGAGATGCTTGAAAATATCAATCGTCATGCTCATTAGGGCGTGACGGGTAGGCCAAAATAGTTTCGATGTAGCCCCATACGCAGAGATGACTGAAATATTGCTGAAATTCTATCGAATTTTACATTGATAAAAACTCAAATAAATTAGTTTAAATTTTTTAAAAAAAATCTAAGCTAATTTTAAAATTTAATTTTAGTTTGCTAAGCTTTAAAGTAAACAAAATTATCAAAATTTGACTCCAATTAAAAACTGCTCTCAAATGAAGAAACATCACTCACTCAATATTTGAATTATCTTGGATTTCACATTGAGATAATCAAAAGAAAATCTCAATCATTTTTAAGATTAAAATATGTAATGTCTGGAAATATATTCAGATACTCGATCATGAAGTAATTGAAATGAGTTAGATATTTTAATGATAAACATAAGTTTAACACTTCAATATCTCATTTCAATTGATGTGAAAGATGATCTAATTGAATATCTAATCAAAGCACAAGAGATCCCTTTGGAATTAAGATAGTTTTCAAATATAATTCACTCCAAGTAAATTAAAGAAAATTAAAGGATGCATAAGAGATTCCTAATAAAATTGAAGGATTGCTGATAAGCATAATCAAGAAATTCTTAGAAAATATTTGAAACATATTATTCATCTTATTAAATGCTCAAATTAGATCAAAGAGAAATTGAACAGCGATAGTAACGAGTTTGAAGATCATCAATATATATAAATGAGAGTATATTGAACATTCAAAGATTAATCAACTCTGAATAAAAGAAATTAATTAAAATTCTAAGGGATCTAGTAAGGTACTAGAATAATTTAAAACACTTCCAATGCCACCGGATTTGCAATTTTTCATGCAAGCAGACAGAAGGCAATATCAAATTAAATACTACACTAATTAGATAGCTTCCTTCAATCCAAAAATTAAGAATTTTCATTATAATTATGATTTTTAAAGTCAATGACTTCATTAATTAGATAAAATTATTTAAGCTATAAATATCTACATGTGCTCGGACATATAAATTTAAAGTATAAATTTTAATGTCTAAAAAGGATGCGCATGCTAAATTGAGATTAAATAAATATATAATTAATCTCATAATTCAGAAATAAAAATTATCTAAATTACTAAAAAATAGCATGGGCCCAAACACGTTGAAAGCTTAAATTTAGTGTTTGAGGACGCCGTTGCTTCTGGTCTTTGGTCCGAAGTTAACAAAATCTAAAAATTCGATTATTATAAGAATTTGAACCTATTAAAATATCTGAGAAGCTAATTATGTCATATGACAGTAGATCTGATCCTCTATTATTAAACTAATAGAGTCGACAGGATCTAAAATAATAAATTAAATAATAAAATAATGCATCCATTCTGATGATTATTGTGTTGAATGGTGATTTCAACTCAATGTGATACTTCCATCAAAATATGATTTTAATTTCAAATCAAATTAACTCAAATTAAGTATTAATCTAAAATTGCTTAAATGAAATTCAATCTCTAAAAATATAAAACTAAAATCCAACCCACTTTATGCAATTATTTGTTAAAGGTGACAAATTAAGAAAACTCTAGCTCACAAAGAAGCCAATATCAAATCAAGTGTTCTACTATGTTCACTCTCAATCAATCTCACGCTAGTAAGGACGACCCATATCCTATCGCATGGCTCCACATATGATGCAGGTACGACCAAAATCCTCTTATAGGGTGGTTATCGCCAAATGGAACCATTATATTACGATTACGACTATAGCTCGTATGCTCCCCAATGGCTCTACCCTTTGAGTTGTGAATCATAGGGTATACCTGATAGGAAAAAAGTCATCTGTCAGCTATGGTAGACTTATTTCTCCTGACAAACATCATGCCCTACAATGATTTTATAACATCGGTGTTTGATAAGGATCATTAGTGGGTCAACTATCTCCTCGACTAAGTTGGGACCGCAAATGCCGGATGACTAATCATGGGATCTAGATCAAGTATGTCATCATTCTCCCAACCATCCATTTTAAGCTAATAATGATGAATTTCATAATCTTAAATTTTAAACTCCACGTGCTGCAACTATACACTACACATTAAACGATCTAAGACTAGCCTTAATCAAAAGTTCTCTCTCTACATTGAGAGGGGTAATTAATTATAGGGGCTTGGGCCTATAGGAAACCTGGAACCAAATCTAAAGCCCTCACCAAATAAGGATGAAATCTCTGGATAGTGTCTTATCTACTATTCCATCTGCATTCTGAAAATTTCACCAACATTTTAGACCATACTCTTTTCAATGTGAGAGATTGGTGGTGAATTTTCGAAGCCCACGCTATAAAAGACCCACTTACCCTTTTAGACATCCTTAGTCAAGACTCAAGCTTACTTTTTTCTCTTATATTTGAACTTCTTTTAAAAAAGGTAATATTAAAACTACTTTCACTTCATTTTTATGAATATATATTTTAATATGTGAGCCTTAGTAATTATAACTAGCTCCACCCTTTTGGTTATCCTATTTGATAATTTATAATTATTTACCATACAATAGAGAGATCATTGGCTCTATAGAATCTCTATCTTCATGTAATTCTAGTCATACTCTTTTTTTAAACAAATGTTATTCTTTGTTTTAAATCTTTGATTATGTTTTTTCTAAGCATATTCTTTAATGTAGAGTGTTTTTATGCATTGTCTCCTAGAATATAATTTATCATAAAGGCATGCTCGAATAAAATATTATGATGCCAAAATTTAAACAAGCCTTAAGACAATATTACTTTCTAGGGAAAATCTCTAAGAAATTTGATGATCTCAACTTTTCTTTTAAAAGGGGTTACATTCTTTGTTCTTTCTATTTAAAATCTTAAGTGAAACTCTTTCAAAACTTACAATAAAATGAAACATGAATAAATAATAAATTATTGATGTTATTCAATGTACTTAAAACACATAATATATGTTGAGATAGCATAAAATAAAAAATAAATAAATCAATCAAAAATCTCTCTTATAATGAGAGAATATATTATAGAAATATATATATATATATATATATATATATATATATATATATATAATATTTCAATAGATAATAACAATTCCTTAAAAAGTTAACCCTATAATAGATAAGTCATTAGGATCATGATAAATATTTTCATATTCATATTCTTTTGTGCTTTAATTAGAGAGAGAGAGAGAGAGAGAGAGAGAGAGAGAGAGAGCAAAAGAGGACACAATTCATAAGCTATGAATGAATTAAAGATCAAAGATTATTAAAAAAAATAGAATACCTTTTATTTGAATTAAGTTTGAGCTAATAACAATAAAATCTAATATAGATTAAATTTAAACTAAATCAATATTAAAATAAATGTTTTAGCTTGAAATTGAAGAATGTGTGATATATATATATATATATATATATATCTATGTGTGTGTGTGTAATTTTGTGAAGTAAATAAAATGGTAAGACTATCATCTCAAATGACTATGTCAAAAATATTATGAGTAAATAAAGCAAAAAACCATATCAACAATCAAAACATACTAATGAGTAGGAATGAATACACATTTAACAAGGATGGGTGTATTTACATATTTAAACAATAAAGAGTCACTTACCAATTAGGCCACAAGCAATCAAATATTTTGATTAAGCATTGCTTTTGTAGCTCAAACGCTTTCTGCTACATAAACCTAGATTGATAAGAATCTAAATCCATCACATTGAATATATAACGCACATTAGATATTCAAATACTCAAAACAACTAATTAAAAGATATCTTTAAAATTAAAAGTATGTCGTCATCTATCACAATTTTTTAAAAGGGTGTATTGTTAAAATAAACCTAATAAACCTCTAAAAAATACACATTATGACACCCCATCTCCCAATTTATTATAAACCTTGAGTTGAATATATCCCCTTACTTGATTCCCATGCATCTCGTTAATTATAAATTTTATTATTCAGATACTTGATCATGAAGTAATTGAAATGAGTTTGATATTTTATTGATAAACATAAGCTAATACTTCAATATCTCATTTCAATTGAAGCGAAAGATGATCTAATTGAATATCTAATAAAAGCACAAGAGATCCCTTAGGAATTAAGATAGTTTTCAAATATAATTCACTCCAAGTAAATTAAAGAAAATTAAAGGATGCAAGAGATTCTAATAAAATTGAAGGATTTGATAAGCATAATCAAGGAATTGTTAAAAAATATTTGAAACATATTATTCATCTTATTAAATGCTCAAATTACATCAAAGAAAAACAAATGATAGTAAAAGTTTGAAGATGATCAATATATATAAATGAGAGTATATTGAACATTCAAAGATTAATCAACTCTGAATAAAAGAAAGTAATTAAAATTCCAAGGGATCTAGTAAGGTACTAGAATAATTTAAAACACCTTCAATGTCACTGGATTTGCAATTCTTTGTGCAAGCAGAGAGAAGGCAATATTAAATTAAATACTACACTAATTAGATAGCTTCCTTCAATCAAAAATTAAGAAATTTCATAATAATTATGATTTTTAAAGTTAATGACTTTATTAATTAGATGAAATTATTTTGGCTATAAATATCTACATGTGCTCGGACATATAAATTTAAAGTGTAAATTTTAATGTCTAAAAAGGATGCGCACACTAAGTTGAGATTAAATAAATATGAAATTAATCTCATAATTCAGAAATAAAAATTATCTAAATTACTAAATAGCAAAGATGGGCCAACATAAAGCTTAAATTTAGTATATAGGATGTTTGCTTTGCTTGGTCTTAGATTAACAAAAAAAATTCAATTATTATAAGAATTTCAACCTATTAAAATATCGAGAAGCTATCATATATTTAGACCGATCCTCTATTATGAAACTAATATAATGTGATCAAATAATAAATTAAATAATAAAATAATGCATCCACCCTGATGATGATTATGTTGAATGGTGATTTCAACTCAATGTGATACTTCCATCAAAATATGATTTTAATTTCAAATCAAATTAACTCAAATTAAATATTAATCTAAAATTGCTTAGATGAAATTCAATCTCTAAAAATATAAAACTAAAATCCAACCCACTTTACGTAATTATTTATGATGACAAATTAAGAAAACTCGCCAAAAGGAGCCAATGTCAAATCAAGTGTTCTACTATGTTCATCTCAATCAATCTCAAAAGGACGACCAGATCTCTTACCGATGGCTGTATGCTCCACATATGATGCAATGCAAAATCCTCTCTGGTTGTGAAATGGAACCATTATATTACATCATGTAATATATGCTCCCCAATGGCTCTATGAATCGGGACACGTGGTAAAAGTCATCCGTCTATAGACTAAAGCGCCTCCTGACAAACATTCAGTCTACAAATGATTTCTTGCGACATAACTATAAGGATCATTCACAAAATTGGTATCATATCTCCTCGGACTAAGAAGGGACGCAAAATCGCGATAATCATGGGATCAGATCGAGTATGTCATCATTCTCCCAACCATCCATTTTAAGCTAATAATGATGAATTTCAATCTTAAATTTTAAACTCCACGCGTCTTTAACTATACACTACACATTAAACGATCTAAGACTAGCCTTAATCAAAAGTTCTCTCTCTACATTGAGAGGGGTAATTAATTATAAGGGCTTGCGCCTATAGGAAACCTGGAACCAGATCTAAAGTCCTCACCAAACAAGAATGAAATCTCTGGATAGTGTCTTATCTACTATTTCATCTGCATTCTAAAAATTTCACCGACATTTTAGACCATACTCTCTTCAATGTGAGAGATGAATTTTCCCCACTATAAAAGACCCACTTACCCTTTTAGATATCCTTAGTCAAGACTCAAGCTTACTTTTTTCTCTTATATTTGAACTTCTTTTAAAAAAAGGTAATATTAAAACTACTTTCACTTCATTTTTTATGAATATATATTTTAATATGTGAGCCTTAGTAATTATAACTAGATATTCTGCTCCACCCTTTTGGTTATCCTATTTGATAATTTATAATTATTTACCATACAATAGAGAGATCATTGGCTCTATAGAATCTCTATCTTCATGTAATTCTAGTCATACTCTTTTTTTAAAAAATGTTATTCTTTGTTTTAAATCTTTGATTATGTTTTTGAAACGGAAGCATATTCTTTAATGTAGAGTGTTTTTATGCATTGTCTCCTAGGATATAATTTATCATAAAGGCATGCTCGAATAAAATATTACGATGCCAAAATTTAAACAAGCCTTAAGACAATATTACTTTCTATCTAGGGAAAATCTCTAAGAAATTTGATGATCTCAACTTTTCTTTCAAAGGGGGTTACATTCTTTGTTCTTTCTATTTAAAATCTTAAGTGAAACTCTTTCAAAACTTACAATAAAATGAAACATGAATAAATAATAAATTATTGATGTTATTCAATGTACTTAGGTAAACACATATAAACCTGAATATATGTTGAGATAGCATAAAATAAAAAAAATAAAGAATAAAAAATCAATAAAATATATATATATAATATAATATATATACATATATATATATATATATAGAATATATATATATATATATATATATATATATATATATATATATATATATATATATATATATATATATATATATTATATAATAGATAAGTCATTAAGATCATGATAAATATTTTCATATTCATATTCTTTTGTGCTTTAATTAGAGAGAGAGAGAGAGAGAGAGCAAAAAGAGACACAATTCATGTGAATGAATTAAAGATCAAAGATTATTTAGAATATTTATTTGAATTGAGTTTGAGCTAATAACAATAAAATCTAATATAGATTAAATTTAAACTAAATCAATATTAAAATAAATGCTTTGAAATTGAAAAAATGTGTGATATAAATTATTAAAAAGAAGTAAATAAAAATGGTAAGACTATCATCTCAAATGACTATGTCAAAATATTATGAGTAAATAAAGCAAAAAACCATATCAACAATCAAAACATACTAATGAGTAGGAATGAATACACATTTAACAAGGATGGGTGTATTTACATATTTAAACAATAAAGAGTCACTTACCAATTAGGCCACAAGCAATCAAATATTTTGATTAAGCATTGCTTTTGTAGCTCAAACGCTTTCTGCTACATAAACCTAGATTCATAAGAATCTAAATCATCACATTTAATATATAACGCACATTAGATATTCAAATACTCAAAACAACTAATTAAAAGATATCTTTAAAATTAAAAGTATGCCGTCATCTATCACAATTTTTAAAAGGGTGTATTGTTAAAATAAACCTAATAAACCTCTGCTAAAAATACACATTATGACACCCCATCTCCTAAACTGTCAATTTATAAACCTTTGAGTTGAATATATCCCCTTACTTGATTCCCATGCATCTCGTTAATTATAAATTTTATTATTCAGATACTCGATCATGAAGTAATTTAAATGATTTGGATATTTTATTGATAAACATAAGCTAATACTTCAATATCTCATTTCAATTGATGTGAAAGATGATCTAATTGAATATCTAATCAAAGCACAAGAGATCCCTTTGGAATTAAGATAGTTTTCAAATATAATTCACTCCAAGTAAATTAAAGAAAATTAAAGGATGCATAAGAGATTCCTAATAAAATTGAAGGATTGCTGATAAGCATAATCAAGAAATTCTTAGAAAATATTTGAAACATATTATTCATCTTATTAAATAGTCAAATTAGATCAAAGAGAAATTGAACAGCGATAGTAACGAGTTTGAAGATCATCAATATATATAAATGAGAGTATATTGAACATTCAAAAGATTAATCAACTCTGAATAAAAGAAATTAATTAAAATTCCAAGGGATCTAGTAAGGTACTAGAATAATTTAAAACACTTTCAATGCCACCGGATTTGCAATTCTTCGTGCAAGCAGACAGAAGGCAATATTAAATTAAATACTACACTAATTAGAGAGCTTCCTTCAATCCAAAAATTAAGAAATTTCATTATAATTATGATTTTTAAAGTCAATGACTTCATTAATTAGATGAAATTATTTAAGCTCTAAATATCTACATGTGCTCGGACATATAAATTTAAAGTGTAAATTTTAATGTCTAGAAAGGATGTGAATGCTAAATTGAGATTAAATAAATATATAATTAATCTCATAATTCAGAAATAAAAATTATCTAAATTACTAAAAAATAGCATGGGCCCAAACAAGTTGAAAGCTTAAATTTAGTGTCTGAGGATGCTGCGTGGGTTGCTTCCTGGTTTGGTCTTAGGACCGGGTCTGAGTTAACAAAATCTAAAAATTCGATTATTATAAGAATTTAAATCTATTAAAATATCTCGAGAAGTTTAATTACGTATATTCTGATCTCTATTATTAAACTAATATATGATCTAAAATAATAAATTAAATAATAAAATAATGCATCCATTCTGATGATTATTGCGTTGAATGGTGATTTCAACTCGATGTGATACTTCCATCAAAATATGATTTTAATTTCAAATTAAATTAACTCAAATTAAGTATTAATCTAAAATTGCTTAAATGAAATTCAATCTATAAAAATATAAAACTAAAATCCAACCCACTTTATGCAATTATTTGTTAAAAGTGATAAATTAAGAAAACTCTAACTCACAAAGGAGCCAATATCAAATCAAGTGTTCTACTATGTCAATCAATCTCACGCTAAGGGATGTGACCGATCCTCCATTGCATGGCTTGGCCGAGTTCATATATATGATGCATGTAATGACCAAAATCCTCTTATAGGGTGGTTGTCGCCAAATGGAACCATTATATACGATCACTATTCATATATGCTCAATGGCTCTACCCTTTGAGGTGTGAATCATGTGGTACACCGATGGGTAAAAGTCATCTATGGTAGACTTAAGCTCTCCTTGACAAATATCATTCGTGTCTACAATGATTTCTTGACATATAACACGGTGTTTTTGATAGGATCATTCTCGGGTTGGGTCAACTATCTCCTCGACTAAGTGACCGGGACAAATGCGGGATGACTAATCATGGGATCTAGATCGAGTATCATCATTCTCCCAACCATCCAGGTTAATAATGATGAATTTCAGTAATCTTAAATTTTAAACTCACGTCGCAACTACACTACACATTAAACGATCTAAGACTAGCCTTAATCAAAAGTTCTCTCTCTACATTGAGAGGGGTAATTAATTATAGGGGCTAGCCTATAGGAAACCTGGAACCAGATCTAAAGTCCTCACCAAATAAGAATGAAATCTCTGGATAGTGTCTTATCTACTATTTCATCTGCATTCTTAAAATTTCACCGACATTTTAGACCATACTCTCTTCAATGTGAGAGATTGGTGGCGAATTTTCGAAGCCCACGCTATAAAAGACCCACTTACCCTTTTAGATATCCTTAGTCAAGACTCAAGCTTACTTTTTTCTCTTATATTTGAACTTCTTTTAAAAAAAGGTAATATTAAAACTACTTTCACTTCATTTTTTATGAATATATATTTTAATATGTGAGCCTTAGTAATTATAACTAGATATTCTGCTCCACCCTTTTTGGTTATCCTATTTGATAATTTATAATTATTTACCATACAACACAGAGATCATTGGCTCTATAGAATCTCTATCTTCATGTTATTCTTTGTTTTAAATCTTTGATTATGTTTTTGAAACGGAAGCAAATTCTTTAATTTAGAGTGTTTTTATGCATTGTCTCCTAGGATATAATTTATCATAAAGGCATGCTCGAATAAAATATTACGATGCCAAAATTTAAACAAGCCTTAAGACAATATTACTTTCTATCTAGGGAAAATCTCTAAGAAATTTGATGATCTCAACTTTTCTTTTAAAGGGGATTACATTCTTTGTTCTTTCTATTTAAAATCTTAAGTGGTACTCTTTCAAAACTTACAATAAAATGAAACATGAATAAATAATAAATTATTGATGTTATTCAATGTGCTTAGGTAAACACATATAAACCTGAATATATGTTGAGATAGCATAAAATAAAAAATAAATAAATCAATCAAAAAATCTCTCCTTATAATGAGAGAATATATTATAGAAATGTTCATATATATATATATATATATATATATATATATATATATATATATATATATATATATATATATATATATATATATATATATATATATATATATGTGCGTCATGGTAGGTGAGAGTGAAAGTTCTTGGCGCATTGTGAAGTCCAGTACAAAGGTAATTAAAGAAGCGAAGAAAGGCTCTTTTTAGCGTGGAAAACCTCGAAAGAGGGGAAAACCACAGCCAATAAAAAACTATGTATCTGTTTGAGTACAAAATCTTCGATAACATGATTACGATTGCATATGAGAGAGGAATAAGTGCAATAATGATCAGTTGTAATTATTCGATGGTGGAGATCTGAGGGAATACAGTCTGATTAGTGGCGGTGGCGGTGGCGATGGTTGATGTGGCAAAGTGCAATCTTGCTTGGGAGGATCTTGGAGGATCTTCTTGAGCAGGAATCTCTTCCTCCTTGAGCCTCTTCTTCCTTTCCTTGCTTGGACTCTTCTTCTTCTCGGGCTCTTCCTCTTCTTCCTTGCTTGGACTCTTCCTTCTTCTTCCTTGCTTGCGGCAAGGATCAGTGGTGACTGGTGGTTGGCGGCCGTCGTGGCTCCTCTTCTTCACTTGTTTCAGCTCCTCTCCACTTGGCTCCATTTGTTCTTCACTTGGCCTCCCCCCTCCTTTGGTGTGAGGAATGAAGGCCTATTTATAGATGGGAGGAACTCTTGTAAAAAGCTGCACTCCCCTCGATGGACGGTTGGGATGATTCCTTCGATCATTTGATGTATTTTGAGCATTTGGATGCCCAAATAAAGTCATTATGAGATCTTAGGCTCGTTAGATCCGGCTCATCGAGGCCTTTCGATTGACTATAAACACTCCATATTTGGGAGTTGTTTTGGGATTTAGTGATTGATGTCCCAAAGATTCGATGATATTTTAAGTGCTTGATCTCGATCGGTTTTGACTCAAAATCATATCGCCGACATCAAGATTTGTGCTTTGGTGGTATTTTGAGAGCCATATCGGTTGCCTATTTTTGGATGATATTAGCTTAATCATCCAAAATATATATAAATACTCTAAAATAACAGTGGAAGTTTTCGAGCATTTTAGGGGACCGCGCAAATGGTGCTCGTCGGCCTTACATTGCTATGGTATGTGGCTATGACATAGCCTTGCCGCCTTGTATGTATGGTCTTACCCGTGGCCCATCAGGTCGGAACCTGGCCGAGACTGCGATTTAATGGCAGGCCGGGCCAACGTGTGTGTCTGGCGGTAGAGCCATGAGCCGTCGCGGTGTCAGCCGGGCTGCGTCGATATGTCCACAGGTCTTGCGAGCCACGCCATGCAGCGTCTGGCAGGTCGTCTGAGCCGTGTCGGCGTGACGTCTTTCGCGTCATGATGCGGTATATGTGTCCGGGTCAGCGGCGTTAAGTCTGAGTTAGTCACAGCGTAATGTTGGTCAGTTGACGGTTGAATCCAGCCGTCTGCCGACTTTCCATATGCAGCGAGAATGGCGAGCATGGCAGCCGCTTCATGCCGCTTCACAGCCTTCAGTCGCTGCGCCGTCTCCAGCATGCAGCGTCCTTCCTTGTGGCCATCTCATGAAACTGTATGCCATTATGTGGCTGGCGTCGCCCGTGAACCCGGGAGATTTGAAGCCGTTTTGAGGGTTTTACCGTTTTGCCCATGTGAGGGTTATAAATACCCAGGATGAGCGAAAGGCACACCTTTCCCTCCCCTTTCCTTGAGTGGTCCTTTGGAAGCGTCAAAGGACCGGTGCATCATTCGTGGTTCGGTTCCGCGTCGGAGTCGAGGTTAGGAAGCGATCAAGAAAGGCGATCAAGGCATGGTGCATAAATGTTCCGGTTCACCACGTGGAATCCGGGTTAGCGATCAAGGCCGCGGTCAAGCGTCGTGGTTCGGTTTCGACCCGTCGGACCGCCAGTTAGGAAGGTGATCAGGCGGTCATACGTCGTGGTTCCGGTTTCTGACGTCGACCGCGGTTAGAGAGGTGATCGAGCCGCGGTACATCTCGATCGTGGTTCGGTTTCGACCCGTCCAGGCCGTCCGGGTTAGAAGCGGCGCAGGCCAGCGGCATCGTCGTAGTTCCGGTTTCACCGACCCGAACGCCCAGGTGGAAGCGATCAGCACGTCGTGGTTCCGTTCGCGCCGAGTTAATCGACTGCAATTTTCACCGCGTCGGGATTTCCGCGTCGGACCGCTCCGAGTTAGGGCGTGCATTAGTTCGGTTTTGCCGTCGGGCCGTCCGGGTTAGCGATCAAGGCACGTGCATCACGTCGTGGATTCCGGTTCCGACCGCGTCCACGACCTCGGATTAGGAGGTGATCAGGCCCATCATGTCGTGGTTCCGGTTTACCGATCGCGGTCCGGGTTAAGGCGGCGATCGGTGCATCGTCGTGGTTAGTTTTCACCGACCACGTCGGACCGCCGGGTTAGGAGGTGATCAAGGCCCAGCGGTACATGTCGTGGTTCATTTCGGACGTCGGACCCGTCCGGGTTAAGCGGCGATCAAAGGCCCGCGGTGCATCGTCGTGGTTCCGGTTCGGCATCCGACCCGCCGGGTTAGGAAGGCGTCAAGGCCAGCTGTACCGCGTCGTGGTTCCGGTTCACCGGCCACGTCGACCGTCGGGTTGAAGGCGTCAGCCCAGTATACATCGTTAGTTCCGGTTTCACCGCGTCGAACCGTCCGGGTTAGGAAGCGATCAAGGCCGGTATACATCGTGGTTCCAGTTCCGGTCCACGTCCGACGATCGGGTTGAGGCGATCAAGACGCGGTATGCGTCGTGGATTCCGGTTTACGGCCGTTAGAGCCGTCGTGGTTGGGCGATCACCGGCGAAGTACGTGAAGATATTTCGATGATAGTAGCGCAAAGATAACAGCGAATGATGGTATGCATGGGATTGTCGGCGATGGTGGCGATGACAGCGGCAGTAAAATTATGATGGTTAGTAGTTGGCGACGGAAGTGGTGGTCAGCCAGCAAGCGGCAAGAGTAATCGGCGATAAGCGCGTGTCGGTCGATGAAATCACGGAGATAATGATATGTGGCGATAGTGTGGCGATAGCCGATGCAATGTAGTCGGCGGATCTACTATGGCAGCAAGCCGGCAAGAATTAGTAATCAGCGGCTATCGCAGCGTGCAGATGTCAGTATGGCCAGAGGCAAAGCGAAGATGGTAATGACCGGGAGATTGCACGATGGTTCTTGATTGATAATTGATAACTGCTTGCATTATGGATATAATTAGATCCGGCGAGGATTTTGACCCATCAAGGTTGTTTGTAGTGTACCCGATGGCGATTAACTTTTATGTAAGTGGGTACAAAGTTTGACCTTTCGATTGTGGTGATATTATTCGTCGGCAACTAACATGGAAGAAGGCCGTGTCCACCAAGAACCTTTTGACTATCACGGGTTGTTTGTGCTTTTGCTCGATGACATTAACCGTATGGAAGAGGCCGTGGGATGTCCTCAAGGGCGTTTTGACCTTTCTGGGTTGTTTGTCGAGAACTTTTGCTCGATGACATTAAGCATGGAAGAGGCGGTGGGATATCCAAGGGCGTTTTGACTTTCTGGGTTGTTTTAATGAGCTTTATCGATGACGATTAACTCGCATGAAAAGGCGGATGTATCCCAAGGGCGTTTTGACCTTTCCTGGGTTGTTTGTCAGAGTTTTTGCTCGATGACATTAACTCGTATGGAAGAGGTTGAATTGAATCTTGGAGGTAGTCGGCTGGCTGGCGTCGGTAATCCAGCAGCCGGCAATGGTGATGGCCGGTGAAGATTGCGGCGATGGTGGAGCGGTAAATTCCAGTGTCAGCGGTGGCAAAGCTTCTAAGGAGGTTGGCCGAATGGGGGTTGTCAGCGATGGCGGTAGATTGACAATAGTCGGCAGTGCAGCGTCGATGATTATGGATGGCCGACAATGGTGATGAGGCCGAAGATTGCAGCGATGGTCGTGCGATGTGGCCGTGACGGTAGTCGGCGGTACCATGATGGGTGACCCATCAAGGTTGTTTATCGAGTGTTATCAGATGACATTAACACATATCAGTGGTACAAAGTTTTATTTATTTTTTTTTTTGACCTTTCACAGGTTGTTTATGGAGCTTTGCTCGATGGCAGCGTGCTGCGTATGAAGATCGCGAAGTCCTGGGGCGTTTGACACTCCGGGTTGTTTGTCGGAGCTTTTGCTCGATGACAACCGTATGGAAAGATCGCGATCCACCAAGGGCGTTTTGACCTTTCACTGGGTTGTTTGTCGAGCTTTTGCTCGATGACATTAACGTATGGAAGAGATCAGCGAAGTCCACCAGGGCGTTTTGACCTTCACGTTGTTTGTCGAGTTTTTGCTCGATGATATTAACCGTCTGGAAGAGATCAAGATCCACCAAGGGCGTTTTGACCTTTCTGGGTTGTTTTATGAGAGCTTTTATGACGTGCTTTAACCCTATGGAAAGATCAGAAGTCCTGAGGCGTTTTGACTATCTGGGTTGTTTGTCAGTGTTTACTCGATGGCGTTAACGTATGGAAGAGGTGAATATTTGCATGAGCTTATGTGAGTTGACCATTGATGCCTTTTGCCGTTGGTGTTCTTTGCTTATCTTTTTTGAGAGTTGCCCCGATTCCGGAGAATCTGAAAGAACAAAGTTTGATGAATCTTCATTCTTCGCTTGCGCTCTTTAAAAGCTTGAAATGCTCCACCCTCATGGTGGTTTTGATCTTATTGGAAACTTGGTTGTCATACAAGATGAAATAATGGGAATCGACTTCCTCAAGCGTGACGTGCTAGAAAACCGATCAGGGTAGAGTGAAAGTTTCACGCCCAGCCTTGTGAAGTCCGGCCACACAGGTAATTAAAAGAACAAGAGACACTCTAGAATTTTTAATGTGGAAAACCTCTGAAAGAGGGGGGAAAAACCACGGCCTAGCCCGTAAAAGTTTCCACTATGTATCTCTGCTTTGAGTACAAAATCTTCACGATAGGATTCTGAGGTACATATGAGAGATGAATAACAAGCGTGTAACAATGATCGGTTGTAATTATGCGATGGTGGAGATGCGGGGTAACTTCGTGAGAATCGTGATACAATTAGTGGCGGTGGCGATGGTTGATGGCCTTGGCCAGGGTGCAATCTTGCTTGAGGGTGCGATCTTGCTTGGAGGATCTTCTGACTTGAGCTCTCTCTTCCTCCCTTGGGCTTTTCCTCTTCTTCTTCGCTCGGACTCTTCCTTTTCTTCCTTGCTTGGACTCTTCCTCTTCTTCTTCCTTGCTGGGCTCTTCCTCTTCTTCCTTGCTTGGACTCTTCCTCTTCTTCTTGCTTGAGATTGGCAGTCAGGATCGGCCAGTGGTGGTTGATGGCCGTCGGCGGTGGCTCCTCTTCCCCACTGACTCCTCTCCACTTGGCTCCATTTGTTCTTCACTTGGCCTCCCCCCTCCTTTGGTGTGAGGAATGAAGGCCTATTTATAGATGGGAGGAGGGGCACTCTTGTAAATTCATGTAAAGCATGTACCACTCCCCTCGTCGACGGTTCGGATGATTCCTTGATCATTTGATGTATTTTGAGCATTTGGATGCCTAAATGAAGTCGAATTATGAGATCTTAGGCTCGTTAGATCCGGCTCGTAGCTTCGATTTGACTATAAACACTCCATATTTGGGAGTTGTTTGGGATTTAATTGATGTCCCAAAGATTCCAATGATATTTTAAGTCTTGATCTCATTCGGTTTGACTCAAAATCATATCGCTTTCGACATCAAGATTTGTGCTTTGACTGGTGGTATTTTGAGAGCCATATCAATATATATATATATATATATCAGTAGATAATAATAACAATTCCTTAAAAAGTTAACCCTATAATAGATAAGTCATTAGGATCATGATAAATATTTTCATGTTCATATTCTTTTGTGCTTTAATTAGAGACAGAGAGAGAGAGAGAGAGAGAGAGAGAGAGAGAGAGAGAGAGAGAGAGAGAGAGAGAGAGAGCAAAAGAGGACACAATGCATAAGCTATGAATGAATTAAAGATCAAAGATTATTAAAAAAAATAGAATACCTAAAATGGTAAGACTATCATCTCAAATGACTATGTCAAAAATATTATGAGTAAATAAAGCAAAAAACCATATCAACAATCAAAACATACTAATGAGTAGGAATGAATACACATTTAACAAGGATGTGTGTATTTACATATTTAAACAATAAAGAGTCACTTACCAATTAGGCCACAAGCAATCAAATATTTTGATCGGGCATTGCTTTTGTAGCTCAAACACTTTCTGCTGCATAAACCTAGATTCATAAGAATCTAAATCAATCACATTTAATATATAACGCACATTAGATATTCAAATACTCAAAACAACTAATTAAAAGATATCTTTAAAATTAAAAGTATGCCGTCATCTATCACAATTTTTAAGAGGGTTTATTGTTAAAATAAACCTAAACCTCTGCTAAAAATACACATTATGACACCCCATCTCCTAAACTGGCAATTTATAAACCTTTGAGTTGAATATATCCCCTTACTTGATTCTCATGCATCTCGTTAATTATAAATTTTATAAAATCTTAGTTTAATAGTTAAGTGATATCACTTTTGGAGAGAATAATTGGATAAGTGAAGCTAATTTAGGTTTTACAAGTTAGACTATTGTCCAATTAATTCTCAATCTGCCCTTTAGTGCCATTCTAATTCATATATATAAAATAACAAAAACCATTAAAAAAATTATGTTCAGCTCAGGAAGGCATAGAGTTTTTTTTTTCCGACTTTTATCGATCAGATTGATTTCTTACAGAGATATAAAAACGATTGATGTTTAGGAGTCATGTTTGGCGCTAATTTAGATATGATGGAGTCAATGTGTAAGTAATTTTACGTAACAATATGGGTATTTTTTTAAGCCCAAGGAACTCAGCAACTCAGCTCACCTATCCCAAGGAGAGCTGGAGAGGAGATAGACAGGATTTAAAAGACCCGGCTTTAAATCGCGTCGGTTACCTTTACCACTCCCTCATTACTCTCCTCTCTAAAGAAGAAGGAAGCTGATCAAGGTTCGCAGATGAGAGAAATTGTGTGTGCGGGTGTAGTGGAGGAGTGAGAGGAAATAAATTCAGAGCAGACCCGGAAATTAATCGGTGCTTAATAAGGGGGGATGTTGAGTGAAATCGTCCCGGATTACCGCCGTTCTCTGCGACGCGGTCGCAGCGCTTTCTATTTCTGCGAGCATAGTGGAGGAAGACGAAGAAAAAGCAGGGCTGTGAGCTTGGAGGCTAAGGGTAAGAGCTTCCAAACGCTCTTCTTCTCTGAATTCAAAGTTTTCAACTACATTGGTTCTACTAGGATTTAGTGGAGCAGAGCCGGAGGGGAATAACGGCATTGCTCTGCTTCTCTGTGAGAAAAGGGATCAATTTTGAAAGGGACAATGGATTCCGGTGACGAGCAGGATGTGTCAGAGTCGAAGGGGAAGAAGAAGAGATATCACCGGCATACCCCTCGGCAGATTCAGGAGCTCGAATCGTATGCCACCTCATATTTCTCCTCTTTTCTGGGTTTTTTTTTTTTTTTGTTGCTGTTTTTCTTTCTTTTTGAGACTCCGTTGCATAAGTCAAAGGTAAAAATTGAAACTTTTTTCCGTGTGAGATTGTAGAATTTTCAGGATATGTCCGCATCCAGACGAGAAGCAGAGGATGCAACTAAGCCGGGATTTGGGTCTGGAGCCGCGACAGATCAAGTTCTGGTTCCAGAATCGGAGAACTCAGCTGAAGGCAAGGAATTTCTTTCTTTTTATTGTCATGATGTTGTTTTTCATTTATTGTTTGAAAGATTGAATTTTTTTTGAGGTGAAGAGAGCTAAAAAGGAGTCGGCTTTGGCTGCTGCAGGTTCAGCATGAGAGGTCTGATAATTGTGTTCTACGTTCGGAGAACGACAGGATCAGGTCTATGAGGTGAGGCGATGAAAAATCTGCTGCGGCTAATCTGGCTAATCCGCGCAGCTTGAAGAACTGTATTTTTTTGGAACGTTTACTTATATAACACGTAATTTTTATGTACTTACATATCTATTATCTAAATTTTAATTTTTATATATATAATATTTTAATCTTCAATATCACATCAAAAATATTATCATCACTCATTTTTTATAAATTAAATCATTTTTAAGCATAAAAAATATTATATAAGTAAATATCTAATTTTATGTGTTCGATAAGTAAATGCATAAGAATTGTGTGGTATGTGTGTAAATCTTACTTTTATTTTTGGAACATTTATTCATATAAGACTCAATTCTTATGTATTTACATATCTATCACCTAAAGTTTATATTTACCTATATAGTATTTTTCTAGAAAATGTGTATTTTACTTTCAGAAAGCTCGTGATAAATATATAAGAATTGTGTGGCATGTACTAGAACCATCATCTCATTCTATCCTTTTCTTTTAATGGAGATATTAAACTAGATATTCTTGTGAAGTGTGTTCATGTTCTTGGTTGTTATGGTTGCCTTATTCGTGATTAGAGTTGGGTGATCATTAGCAAGTGTTATTTATTGATAATTAGTTGCAGTCTTTGTAGGAGTAAATTTAATGCTCCTGGTTCGATTGTTCATAAGGTTCTTTCAATGTTATTCGATTTAGTTTTTCATCTGCACAATTGAATAGTAATAAAGCTCAAGTGTCAGAAAAAAATATGATGAATTTAGGGGATGTTTATTGTTCCGTACATCTATCCATTAATCCTTTCAAGAGTCTTTTTGCATTATTTCCTCTGATTAATCTGGTTTGAAGAACTACAGATAGATGAGTGGTTGAAGTTTAACTTCCAATGATAATTGATATTTGATTCCTTGTGTGATGAACCATGGTATGTCTGAATTGGCACTCAGCAGGGTTACTCTTGTAATTTTAGTGTATATTCATCTTCCTGGACAAATTGTTATTCTGAATGCTGATCTTCCTGCTCTATCTGGTTCAAATTTTTGCATCTATATGATATTCACCTTAAGTGTCTTGATACTCCCTGACAGTTCTTAATCACAGGTTCTTTATACAGAATCAAGTTATTATGCTTCTTGTTGAAAATGAGATTTTTTCATTTTTTTTTTATACCTTTTCTTTCTTTATTTCAGCTAGATCGGGTCTCATCAATTACATCAAAGTATCTAGGAAGACCTTTAATGCAGCTTCCATCAATTCAACCGTTATCAGCTTCTTCACTTGATCTTACAGTTGGAGGCTATGATAATGCTGAGTTCCCCCCTTCCCTTGACCTTGATCTGCTTGGTGTTGCCCCTCAATCTATGCCATTCCCATTTCCAACAGTTTCTGAGATCGAGAGGCCCATGATGGTGGAGCTCGCGACCGATTCAATGGAGGAGCTAATCAGGCTCGCACAAACTGGTGAGCCTCTTTGGACTAGAATTGGGAGTGATGGCATGGAGTTTCTCAATCTTGAAACATATGAAAAGTTGTTTCCGAGGCCAGGGCAGCAGTTCAGGAGTGCACATACTCATGTCGAGACTTCAAGAGATTCAGGAGATGTTATCATGAATTCCTTAGCTTTGGTTGAGATGTTTATGGACTCGGTGAGATTTTTAAGGCTTTGTTTGGGAAATGATTTTCAACTGCCTTGTCCTACCCAAAAGATTAAAATAATATATATATATCATCACGGGACTGATTTGTGATTGAAACAAGCTAACTGTTGTAATGATTTTGCACTCTCTCATCAACTTGTATTGTTATAGGGCAAATGGATGGAGCTATTTCCTACAATTGTGTCAAATGCAAGGACCATTGAAGTCCTCATGACTGGAATGAATGGAAGCAGGAGTGGAGCCTTAGTTTTGGTGAGAACAAAATGCATAAATTTCCCGTGGAGTTTCCCTCTTCTGTTTTTCCATATGTTTTTCTTCAGCACAACTAATTCATGAGGATGCAGATGTACGGTGAATTCCTGGGACTATCACCAGTGGTTCCCTCACGCGAGTTTTACTTCCTCCGCTACTGTCAGCAGATTGAGCAGGGATTATGGGTCATTTCAGATATCTCTATTCACTTTCCAAAATTCAACATACTTCCTTGCACAAAGCGCAGGCTACCTTCTGGTTGTTTGATTCAAGATATGCCAAATGGTTATTCTAAGGTATTTCTTCGTGTCATGAATGTGAATATGTAATAGCTTTTTAGTTTATCTGATTCTAATTCTCATCATCGATGAAGATTGTATGGGTCGAACACATGGAAATCGAAGAAAATAATCCGACTCATCAGCTCTACCATGATTTAGTTGATAGTGGGATAGCTTTCGGAGCACCAAAATGGGTTGCCACCCTGCAAAGAATGTGTAGCAGGTTTGCATCTCTAATGGTGACTTGTAATTCTCAGTGGGACCTTGGAGGAGGTATGAACTATACCTGCTTGAAATTATTGAACTGATAAACAGAGTTAACATACCTATAATGCTGAAAATATACCGATAAATTCATATGTTAAGAGTGTTATAACTGTAAAGCTCAGCTATTTGATCTCCTAAATCGACATTTATTGTTGTTATTGGCATTCAGTTATTCCCAATGATAATGGAAAGAGGAGCACGATGAGGCTTTCTCAGAGAATGGTGAGCAACTTCTGCTCTACTCTAGGTTCATCAAAGGGCTACAGATGGACGGCTCCGGCTGCTCTGAATGATGTTGGGGTTAGGGTTACCGTTCACAAGTGCTCAGACCCTGGACAACCTAACGGTGTCTTCCTCTGTGCCGCAACTTCCATATGGTTACCATACTCCCCTCAATCAGTCTTCAGCTTTTTCAAAGATGAGCGGTCTCGGGTTCAGGTTTCTCACGATTGCCTTCATTCTAAAAATTTCACAATATAATCTCATTTCA
Source organism: Cymbidium sinense (assembly GCA_021442155.1). Taxonomy (NCBI): domain Eukaryota; kingdom Viridiplantae; phylum Streptophyta; class Magnoliopsida; order Asparagales; family Orchidaceae; genus Cymbidium; species Cymbidium sinense. The sequence goes on along the minus strand of CM038220.1, from coordinate 98,690,306 downwards.
CCATTGTTTCTCTCCGTGTTGTTCTCCATTTGTCTCTTTGTCTCTTGCACTTAATCTTAGTTTGTTATTACATAATCTTCTGTGACTGGTTGAATATGAGTACAAAAGAAAGGCTTATTCCAAGTGAACTTTGTGATTTTTTTTTAAATTATTTGAGCTGTTTTCTTCTCATGATGCAAACTTATGGAACAACATTTTAATTGAAGTGGGATGTTCTATCACATGGAAAAGCTGTTCAAGAGGTCACTCGCATATCAAATGGTCAACACCCAGGGAACTGCATCTCTCTCCTCCGCGTAGTCTTCTAAAACATTGACTCCTTTCAATTCTTCTTCTCATACTTATCCTTCCTCTACAACTGATTACTGTATATCCTTTTCTAAAATCAAACAGGCAACCATGAATCCTCCCAGTCTGAATGACAGGAACATGCTCATACTCCAGGAGAGCTGCACTGACCCTTCAGGTTCACTCGTAGTGTATGCTTCTATAGATCTGCAATCTATTAACATTGCTATGAACGGAGAAGACCCATCATTTATCCCCCTTCTGCCATCGGGATTTGTTGTGTTGCCCGACGGCAGGCCGGGTACCGGCATTAATGCAACCTCGAGCTCCAATCCGCTGGGAGGATCTTCAGGCTCGGTGCTCACTGTCGCCTTTCAGATCATGGTGAGCAGTTTGCCATCAGCAAAACTAAGCCAAGAGTCGGTCACGACAGTTAACCGTCTCATCAGCACGACCGTTCAGCAAATAAAGTCTGCTTTGCATCTGCTCGACCCTTGAGAAGAACGAAATCAAAAGATAAACCATTCATGCTATGCTTAGGCAGAGTACAATTTATTAGACTCAGGTAAAATTGTACATTGTTCGCTAGCTTTGTGATGGTTCCCCTCTCCTCTTCAGTTGCATTTAGTCTTGTATGTAGACCCCTACTGTTGTTCATGGGATAGGTTGTAGCACTTATATCTTTAGTCTTTACATTTTGATTCCATTTTATTTTTTGGTTTAAAATCTGAGTTCTAGAAATCTTGTAGTTTCTATATTATTTTTGGGATTAACCATAAAGAAAGGTTCTTTTATTAATGTATTTGAGATTTTTTTGTTCATCTTGTGTTCTTGTTATTTGCTACTTGGCTGGGTTTTAGCTTTTCTCCTCTTCTATGGCCCTTGGAATCAGAGGCCCTTCCTCTTCCTCTTCTGTGAGCTCAAGCATTTTAACTCCCCCCAGTCTATAATAAGAGAGCGGAAAGCTAATAGAAACCAGAGAATGTGACTCATTTAAAGAGCATTTGATATGTCGGATCTCTTTTTATTTGCTTATTTAACTGTTAAAAGCTCCTCTAAATAAGTTTACAGTACTATGAATTGTTCGTCTTTAAATGTATGGATTTCTGCAAATGCGTAAGGCTCTGTTTGTTTGCATTCAGGTGTTGTTAAGTGAAGCGTCGGGAGATGAATTAGTTCTCATGCAAGGGATCAATGAGGCAATCATGTCCTTGCATTTGAATTTAGAAATTATGAACAAAATTATCTCAGTTTACCTAGATGTAAATTATATTAGATGGTTCGATTTACTAGAGCAAGCTTATACCAGGATATAAAAAATTTATTTATTAAAACTTAAAACTTACACGACGAAAGCAAAGAGCAAGCAGCATAGGAGTAAGAAAGTACACCGGAGAGCAAGAGAGGAGAGAAGAGGAGAGGAAAAATTGAGCACACACATACAACAGATAGAGCCCCCTTATATAGAAGAGGTAAGAATAATAACTTCACTTAGTCAAATGTACATGAATGAACAATCTTAAATCTTTAACATAGTGGAAGGAATAATGATGGCATTTTACAGGTTAAAGGTAGAAATAAAGTTGTCTAAAGTTGTAAAGTCCAATTGGCATTATGTTGACTAAGTAAAATTAATGGCCGATAATTCGAATAATGTTTTTAATCATAAAACACTAATTTTTTGCCGGTGGATTCGATGTCGTCCGTCAAATGCGTACCAAATGTAAATTGTGTTGAACAGCTGCGGTTGATCTTATAGATTTTGAAGACGATCCTTATCTTGGTTTGACTTTCATGAGAATATTTTCTCTTGATCCTATCAGAACTTCATCAGATATCAAAATCATATTTTTTGAGGAATTGTTGATTCCTATATTAATAATAGATCGATATGTTTGAGTTTATCTTGTCTTTGTCGGTCCGGCATGGTATTTTCCATTCCATGATCGAGGATTTGTACAGGTGTGGGCAAAATTTTGGCCCGAATCATTTTTTAATGACCTCATTTTGAGTCCATTCATTAAAGAACTCTTTGAGTGAATTGGTATATTAAGTTATAGCCGGAAATTCCTTTATTAATAATGTCTTTGTTCATGAACATCCGGGAATATCTTCTCTTATCATTCATGGGCAGGCATAATTTACATAATTTTACACCAATTTTATGTTGTAAATTAGTGGATAAAAAAATTATTTTTTCTTGGAATGGAGTTAACCATCATATTGTTTGTAAATTTTATGCAACATGTTATGTCTGAATCAGTTAATATGATATTGACAGATATTTTCTTTGTGTTAAAATTTTTCATAAGTCTCGAGAGAATTGCTTTCATATGGAAAATGATTATTTTCTCAAATATCTTTCAAATAAAGCAGCGGTTATTGATAGAATGTCGAGGGGGTTTATTTCAATAATATTTGTTTAATTTTCTTAGAAGCATCTTTAAGGGATGGAAACTGCTGCGATGGACGATTCATCACTGGTTGAAGAAAAGCCATATAAATAGATTTTTAAATCGATCATGCCAACTTATGAGCTAGCCATCTTTACCTCATCGAGAGGGAAAGGAGAGGGTCGCCTCAGTTAGAGGCCATCCTTATGAGGGTGATTTCACAGTGTCATTGTAAGAATTCTCGAGTTAGAAAATCGGAAGAAAATTTTTAGAACCTTTAATGAATTCAATAGCAAAATCAAAAACAGAGAGCTGGGCTTGCCAAGAAGGAAAAATTTGTTTGGAAACCAAATTTTTGACATCTTGCTCAATTATATATTTGACTGAAGAATAGTCAATACGAAGAAGAAAACGTTAGTTTAGCAAATCATCTTGAAATTTAAAAATACATTTGGCAACAAAAAACATTTCATGTTTAATGATGAAATAATTCTATTGAGTGGGGGTTCATCTTCTAGAAGTAAAGCGAACTAATTCTTCTTTATACTTTTTTCGCTATTTTAATATGCATACATAGCCAAAATTAGCCAGTTTCAACAATTTTGAAATTGTCGGGATTAGTTAAGTTAAGACATGAAAGATTCTTAACTCTTTCTTTAATTTTGAGGACCGTCTTGGTATGCTAATCAGACCATGGAGGTGGGGATTTTTTGAATATATCAAAAGAGGCAAGATCTTGCAAGATTTTGAGAAATCAATTTCGTAATTTAAGGCTCACAGAATCTCTATTTAAGTTTTATCAAGAATAACGTCAGAAAATTTATTAGCAAATTCAATGCTTTTGGAATAATATAGGCATTAGAAATATTATGTCCCAAGAATTGTATTTTTGTTTGAAATATCTTGATTTTGAGTGCGGAGAGAACTATACCATTTTTTTGAATGAGCCATTTAAAGTTTTCAAATGAGAAAAATGCTTATCAAATGTGTTAGAAAAAATAAGGACATCATTAATATAAATAATAATATATTTAAAGTAATCTTTAAATATGTTATTCATGATATGCTGGAATTCAGATGGAGCATTTTAAAGAAAATGCATCCATTAATTCATAATGCTTAAAGGAACTGGAAAGATAGCGAATCCGATTCTTTAATTTTGGATGCTTGATAGCTCGATTTTAAATCAAATTTGGAAAATATTTTGGCCACTTATTAAGAAGATCTTTTTTATTGGGATGGATCCGAGATCCACTTAAGGACTTGATTAGCGGTTTGTAATTAATTACAAGCTGGGTTTTCTCTTTCATTTTCATTCATGCGTAGAATGCGCATCGAAAGTAGGTCGGATTATCCTTTTAGTTAATAATTCAATCTCACTTTACATAATGAGAGATAATATTCATTGACAAGGATGGTTTGGTGGGAATATCACGCGTGTCATTCTGACTCCATGTGTATGTAAATGAAATACAAAGCCAAGTTAAATTCGGCGGAGCGGAAGCTTACCAATTGGCTCAAATATCTTGGGCGTCGCAAAATGGTGAACGACCTTCGATCGATGAACGAACTTCGCCATCGTGTTCAGAACGTCAAAATTAGTCAAGATATAAATATTGCACTTGGTAATGATCAGCGGCATCAACTTTCCTGCGCTCTCGAGTCGAGGCGGCGCAAGTCAAAGCGATCTCCGTTCGCGCAAAATTGATTGCATTGGCTTCAAAATGCGAAATCTATCAAATAAGACTATTTATTCAATTGAGCGAGTATGCGAAAATCGGCGGTAAAGCGGCGACAGCGTTTAAATTATTCTCTGCTTGATAACGATGTTTGATCATAAAGCAGATCGTCATTCGTTGAACAATGAATTATAAATCGATATATATATTGGTATTTATGTATTTAGGCATAAAATCCAAATTAAAATAATTTAAATTAATTTAAAAATTCTCAAATTACCCCCATGCTCAACCGTTCCCCCTATTAACAATTTTCTAAAAAAAAAAATTAAAAAAAAAAATTGAAAAAAGGAACCACTCTCCTCATTTCCAGCAATTTCCTCCTCATTCTTGCCTCCTACGTTTCTTTCTCCCTCAGCCTCTCTCCCATGAAGAAACGAAAAGAAAAAAAATGCAATGTAAATTCTCCCTCTCGTTTCCACTGTTTCGCCGCGCAATTGTTCCCGCGAAGCCCCGACCAGTGTAAAATCCCGCCGCCGGCGCAAATCTGCTGTCAAATCTGTGCAAAACCTCGCCGTTGGCGCCGCTGTTCCGCGAACCCGCTGCGCCCCGCCGTCCGCCGCGCGTCCGCGACGCACCGCAGCCCGCGCGCTCTGTCCGCACTGCCGCATCGCCATGCCGCTCCCGCCGTGCCATCCCGCGTGACAAACCCGTCGTCTAGCGCCCGTCCCGCGTTGCATGCGAACCCGTGCCGCCGTTCCGCAAACCGGCAACCCGCCGACCCGCCTTCGTTTTGCCCCAAAGCCCGCGCTGCCGCTGCCGACCAGCGTTCCATCGTCCGGCCCAGAGCCGCGACCCACCAGCCCGCGCGCCAACTCGTCCAGACCCGCTCCATGGTCCACCGACCCGCGCTGTCTCGCGAACCGCACAGCCCGTCCGATCGGCCCGTTCCGCTGCAGCGCGTGACCCGCGTGACCGGCCCGCTGCCTCCCTCCAGCCCGCCAGCCTACTGCAAGCCCTTCCACCACTCCAGCCAGCCCACTAGCCAGATCTTTCGCAGCCCGGATAGCTCTGCAAAATCCAAGCCCATTGAACTCATTTTGCCTGTTCGGGAAAAATATCGCCGGTGAATTCTTCTTAGATTTATTCTTCTCTCACTTTATCCACTTCCATTTCTTTATAAATCGGAAAGAATATCGTCGATGAAATCTTTCTTCGATTTTCGGCATCCTAATCATCTCAGGTTATTTTGCAAAAATCTCATGTAGGATTTGTGAATGTGAATATATATATATATATATATATATATATATATATATATAAAATATATATATATATATGGTTTATCTTCTTTCGTTTTGAGAGGTGCTTATTGTGTTAGACGGGATAAAAAAATAGGTTGTGGTGTCCAGCATTCTGCACATCAGGCCACTAGATGTTCGCTCCCCCCAAATATCAAAATTTTGACTTAGAAAAAGAGGGAATGAATATATATTGCATTGCATGTCTTCTTTCAGTCAGAAGGTCTCATCGGCGGGGCGTACAAGATAAACCATTTTGGTGTGTCATGAGACACCACTGTTTATGAAATAGTAAAGTAAAACTCCCAAATCGACTGTACATGGAGATGGCAAGAGGTTCTTGCGAAATTGTCAAACCTTTAACTAAAAAAAAAAAAAAAGAAGAGGGGAAAGTGAATGATATGCTAGTATAAAAGCAAAAAATAAAATAAAAAGAAGGGTGAAAATCACTTATAAAATTTATCAGTAGAAGTAAGTTGAAAGTCCACTAAAGTCCCTAACTCCTTTCAAATACCCTACTCTGACAAGTAAATGGAATGGAATAGGCAACTCCATCCTTATAGAAATTTGAAGAAGTATAAAGAGGGGGAAATCAAATTTGAATATAAGAGGGGGAAAATCAAACTTAAACTAAAGAGGGGGAAAAAATGAGAATTACTTTGAGGAGTAAATCTTGTTCTTAAAATGACAAATTAAATTATCCTTTGAACCTATAACTTCAAAATTCCTTCTTCACCACCGGATCTGTCCTTTGTACAAGCAGATAAAAGCGATACTAAATCAAAATCTATAAAAATCATGGAGCTTCATTCGATCAAAAATTAAGGAATTTCATTCTAATTATAATTTTTTAAAAAAAAATCAATAATTTCATTAATTAGATGAAATTAGCTAAGTTATAAATTCCTACATGTGCTCGGATATAGAGATTTTAAGTGTAAATTTTAATGACTGAGAAGGCTGCGCAGGCTAAATTGGAATATATTAAATATTAATCTGAAAAATCTAATAAGATATTAGATCAATTTACACATCTTCTTAGCCAGGATGCAACCCTTTTGTACGTGAAGCGATATTAAATCCAATTCTACAAAAATCATAGGACTTCCTTCAACCAAAAATCATAGAATTTCATCAAAATTATGATTTTCAAAATCAATGATTTCATTAATTGGATAAAATTAGCTAAGTTATAAACACCTGCATGTGCTCGGACATAGAGATTTCAAGTACAAATTTTAATGTTTGAAAAAGTGCAGGCTAAAATGGAATTAAATAAAAATTCTAAAATCAATCTCATAATTCAAACACCAAATTACTTAAAATTACTATACACCATCTATGAAATTCAGTGTCGAGGATGGTAGGGTTGTTTTCCGGTTTAGTCTTATGACTGGGTCCGGGTTAATAAATCCTAAAAACCTATAATAAGAGTTTAAAATCAGTGAAATATTTGAGAAACTGATTATGTTAGGTGATAGTAGATTTAATTCTCTGTTAGCAATTAAACAGAGTTGATAGGATCTAAAGGTCTTAATTTAAACATAAAATTATCTGAATTATTAAATACACCTGCATGCGCTCCGAAATTACGATGAATGCTTAAATTCAAGTGTTTGAGGATCTTTATCGGGTGCTTTCCTTTAGTCTTATGGGTCAAGTTAACAAAATCTAAAAACCAATAATAAGAGTTTCAAATCAGTGAAATATGTGAGAAATTGATTATGTCAGGTGATAGTAGATCTAATCCTCTGTTAGCAGTAAAATAGAGTTGACATGATCTAAAGCTCTTAAACATATTCAAATTAATCAATTTTTCAAATTAAATTAAGTAGTAATCTAAAAACTACTTAAATGAAATTCTATCATTAAAAACTTAAACTAAACTCAATCTATCCACTTTCCACAATTGTTTGTCGGGGGTGACAAACTAAGAAAACTTTAGCTCATAAAGGAGCCAATGTCAAATCAAGTGTTCTACTATATTCACTCTTAATCAATCTCTCACACCGATGGGGTGGCCCTTCCCTTTAGCTGGTGGCTTGGCCAATAGGCTCCATGATGAAGCGATTCTGATCGAGTCTTCTTGGGTGGTTTGGTCAGACTATTATATTACGATCACGGCCAGCAGTATGCTCTCAATGGCTCGCCCTTTGAGTTGTGAATCATAGGGTATACTTGATAGAACAACAATTAGTAAAGGTAGACTTAAGATTGTCTCCTTGAAAAACACCACCCCAAGTCTACAAGGATTTCTTGGGCGATGTAACCCATGTGTTGGCTTGATGAGGATCCTTCTCGGTTGTACCTCCTCATTTAAATAATGCGGGATCGTGACCGGGATGAGGAACCATGGGATCTAGATCGGGCACATCATTTCCCCCATCCAGTTTTGCTTGAACATGATAAATTTCATATGTTAAATCTCTGAAACTCTATATTCTTATCTACGCTCATTCAACAATCTAATGACTAGCCAGCGAAAGTTCTCTCTCTCATTTGGGAGGTGAGTACTATAGGAGCTTGCTTTATAGAAACACAGATTTAAAGTTCTCACTAAATGAGGATGAAATCTCTGGGTAGTGTCTTATCTACTATTCCATCTGTCTTCTTAAAATTACATCGATACTTTAAACTACTCTTTTCATCAAAGATGTCGGTGGTGAATTTTGGCGACTCTGGGGGATTCTCTCTTTCATCTTTAGTCATATATGTCTTTATAAATGGTAATAAATTTTGTGCAAATTCAAAATAATAAAAATGAAATAGATCTACAAAGCACTCCTTTCACCGTTCAGCTAGGTCAAGGTGCGAACATATGCCTAGCCAATTCCATCATCAACATTGGAGATGTCGGGGCTACCATCTAATTTGGTAGCTTAAATTTCCACATCGTATTTTGTAACTCTGAAGTACCCACGTGGTGCAGTCAGAACCATCTTTGGAAGGCCTCAAGTTACTAAAGCCCTATGCCAGCCAGGTTCAATGACCATCGAGGGAGTTCTCTCGACGAGAACTTGATTTCAGAGGCTAGGTCAATCTAAGCTCCATTGTGAGCGAATCGTCAAGGGACAAGCGTGTCTAATTCCTCGTGATAATTTGTGACTCTGAACCTCGGTACTGCAGAAAGCATGATCATGAAGCTTCTCATGAAGCAAATTAATCGGGCGGAGAAGAAGGAGAACGCGAGGGGGCTCAGTGATCCCCCCCACTTTGAGCGACTGGTGAGCAAAGCGATACTACAGAAAGCGAGTATTCTACCTATAACAACTTTGATAATCTAAAGTGGGTAAGAGGAATAACTCTATTGGCAAAAGAAGTCCCAGAACCACGCGTCAAGCTCCACCACCACAGAGGAGACAACCTGAAACACTATCTGCCATGATACATAAAGTTCTTAAAGTAGCCAAGGACAGAGGCCTAATGAAAAAAAAAATTTTAGAGGCTTGTGGTGAGGGAAAATACAGAAGCTCCACCAAAAAAATTATCATCTCTTTTGGTGGCGGATCCCGATGCTTAGGGTGAGCATCAGTGACACTTGGACCGCATGTCCAATAATCGCTGAAGGTCCCAGGTGAAGAGTAAGCAAATATGGAGGCCAATGCCCCATAATGAAACTTTGAGTAATATAAGAGGTGTGACATCTGATACATATACTCAAAAATCGCCTCAAAATCAACTCATCAGAAGTGGATACCCAAAAGAAGGGATATCAATGATGAACGATATGATGGTCGACACCCTGGAGAATCCTCTAGGGGATCTCATCGCCGATCAGTTTCACCCCTATAAGAGAAGGTTGACGTTGAGCGTGGTCCTTTAATAGAAGAGGTGGTTGTTCCGCACATTGAACCAGAGATCCACTGGAAACGTCGAGCAGAAATTCGTGTGTAGGAAGAAAATAATGAAGAAGATTATATGAAAATAGAAGTCGTCTATATGGTCAGAGATGTAGATGAACTCTCCGCTCAACACCATCAGCAGCAACGTAAATCCAAAGAATCTGAACCTGAATTTGATGCTTATGAAGAAGAGTCTCCACAGAAGCAAATAGAGGATGGATCTTCAATCTCTGCTGAAGATGAAGAAGAAGAAGATCAGGATGAGAAAGAAATCATGGGTGTCGAAGCTGTCTATATGGTTGAGCAAGGAAATGATCAGCCTGGTACACTCTTTTATAATCGCATCGTCGTCACCTAACAACAAGCTCTCGCAAATGCACAAGGAGAGGCGGTCAAGTTCTCTCGAAAATGAGCAAGGAGCGAACAAATAGAAGAAGAGGAAGAGTCGTCTTGATTGGCCATATAGCGTTAAAGAGCCAAGAGAAATCACACGTCAAATGTAAGTCAAAGATAAGGAGATTGCACAGCTTGGTACCAAAATAAATGATATGATGGTACAAATGAACATCATGATGGAGTTATTACAGAAGAATATCATATCAAGTGTAGCACCTGTTTTTGTCTGCTAATCGACAAGTAGCTAACAACGCAACTTTTATACTACCAGCTACTGTGGTACCTCAATCTCCTATAGTACATGCTACACATGAAGCAAGGGATGAAGTTAACCAAACACCTCTCCAGCCAACAATTCAAAATCTGGCTAGCACATCGAGAACTGTAACAGTTGCTCAGTTAGAAACAATAATCAATGAAAAGATAAAGGCGGTCATAGCCTCGAAGCGAAAAGGCGGTGAGTGGTCGCCTGAATATGATCAAGTGTCATACCCGAAAGGTTACTTAGTGCCGAAATTCAATACTTTCAGTGAGCTTGGTAATTCAAAGCAACATCTGGCCCAATTTAAGGCTACTTGTGGTAACACAGGAGAGAACGATGCACTATTTTTTTGTCAATTCGTTAGTTTCTTGACCTCAGCCGCTTTCGAATGGTATGCATAATTGCCAAATGATTCAGTTAAAACATTTACTGAATTGGAGACCATATTTGTTAAAAGGTTGTCTGTCGAGAAAATCATGTCCACCTTGCCTTGTTGAAAAGAAGGAAAGACAAGTCAGTGATGAAATTCATAAGTCATTGGCGCAACCTAAGTATGAAGTGCGAGCAACAATTAGAAGAATAATATGTGATCCAATTGCTAATGGGCAATATGGATGATAAAATGGCACCATTTATATGCAAGACGTCGATTGTAACATTCCAGGACTTGCTCGATAGAGTGGCTAAATTTGAAAAGTTGAATCGACCTAAGTCTGAAGTCTATGTAGATAAAGTAAAAAGAAACAAACCTTCGGACTCAAGAAGAAACGAAACTCACACCACTTCTTATAGCTCAAATGGCGAAAAGCGGGTGATATACAATGTAGATAAAGGAAAGCAGCTGATGTACAATGATGATAAGGGTAAAAAGTTTGTTTATTCTAATCCACCACCAAAATTGATATTAGGAGGTAATAACAAACCTCGGACTTTTCCAAGTGGTGGGGAGCGTTCAAAACAACCAACAAGAGATGATGAGCGAATGCGGCCATCTCTTAAGGAAAAGATGAATAAAGAATATTCCTTTAGAAGGGACAGTATATATAAATTATTTCGGAAAGCAGTCAAAGCTAGTTTACAGTTATCAGAAATCAAAAGGCCTGAAGAAGTTGATCAAGTTAGTAATCCAAATTATTGTCCCTATCATTGAATGATCAGTCATCCTATCGAAGATTGTTATGTCTTCAAAGATTGGCTAGAAAGAAAGTATCGACAAGGTAAATTTACACTATCCGATAGTGTTCTAGTCAACCCTAAAAGAGAGTCTATAAGAATGATTACGTCCTCTTTTGTATCATCCAGTAAAGACAAATAGAAGGAGAAAGGTTGATTGAAAATGAAAAAAGCAGTCTCCAAAAAAGGCAGAAGATCTTGTAACTAAAAGATGTGTTAAGTATAAATCACCACTTGAACTATATTGAACTTAAGAGATGCCTAAACCAAGTATTTGGGCTTCTCGGTGGCATTGATAAGGTTACTTCATCATAGCGAGAAAGTCTACTAAGCTAAGCCCCATAAATCAAAGAAGGCGAAATAGAAGATCAAGAATAGAACTATAACTCAAAGATCATTACCAATCTACAAAGTATCATTAACAAGCCATAGCCATTTGACTTTTGCCATGCAAAACATTCAGATGAATGAAGAAGATAATGGTGAGCCTTGTCCAGTAGAGATATCGAATCATCTATGTGATGTCAGATATTCTTCAACATCGATTACTCCAAGATGACAAGGGTAGTCAGAAAAACTTGACCAACCTATCAAAATTTTTATCAGGAAAGCAAGAAGAGCCTGAGGAGCTAATGCGAATTTTGTTTAATGACTCAACAAGATAATAGATTAAGATAAAGATCTATGTTTTCCGGCGGAGAATTGACTTCGATATCATCATATGAAATGTATGATGGCGTTGAAAAAATTAACACTTTTGATCAATCTTCCAGAATAAGAAGAGAACTTGAAGAAACTACCTTTTCAAAAGAATCTGAGCGAGACAAAGTTATTCAAGTTCAGTTGATAAGTGGTAAATCTTACCACCTTCATCAAAGAAGGGAAATGGAAATAAAGATAAAGGCAAACAAATTGAAGTCAATGATGATATTATTTCTAGAAATTCTAGAGCGATGCCTAAATCTAGCGAGAAAATAGATTATAATATTCTATCACATATATAGAAAGATCCCCTGGCGAGTGAGGCTCTCTTGATGTCAAAAGACCTCCAGAGAAATCTGAGCTCTGAATCAGAGAGTTATGAAGCTTACTTTGTTGAGAAATGCATGACTGAAGCATTGCAATCTCAAGATCTCCCAGTAATCACATTTTCTAAAGAGGATCTTATGTTGGGAACGGCAGATCACAACCGTCCTTTATATGTCACGGTAGAGAGTGATGGCATCTCGATCAGTCGAATATTGATTGATCCAGGTTCCTCTATCAACCTTATGAGTCTAAAGGTATTGAGAGGATTATCACTCGATATTCAACATCTTGGGAGAGATAAGTTGATGGTTCATGGCTTCAATGAAAAAGGGCAGAAAATTTTGGGTTCATTTATTCTCCCACTTAAGTTCAAGGATTTATATATAGAAGCCAAGTTTCATGTAATCAATGCTAATACATCATTTAAAGCTCTTTGGGTCGGCCGTGGCTGCATGAGTATGACATGGTCCCATCAACTATGCATCAATATATGAAGTATCTAAAGATGGATAATAATTTAAAATTCCCCGTAACCTACAACCATTCTTCGTCAATGAAGCAAAAATATATGAAGATGCAAAGTACTTCATCCTCAAAGAGCTTAAGCCAACAAAGCCTATTGAAGCGATAGCATCCACTTCAGGAACTAAAGAATAATTTCATAAAATGAAAGAGCAGAAGTAAGGAGAAAGAAAGAAGGTAATGTCGGCTCTCCCTAAAACACTTGATTCTGCACCTAAGTCAAGAAAATCAGTTCCTCATTTGGGAAGTAACACGGAAGACAAAGAAGATATGCCTGTCGAACCTAAGGGAACTTATAAGCTCTTAAGAAAAGTAGAGTATAAAATAAGTGATTCTGATTCAGACTATGATTTTGAATCTACTTATAGAAATAGAGTTCATATGGCTGCATCAAGGAGGATAGCTCACTTGATAGAGTCAGATGACTCACTCAAAATTATACCCATCCCTCAACAGTGTTTCAAAGAAATCACTCCACTAGATGTTCATAATATTGAAGAATTGATAACATTATATGTACCGCCGTTGAGTGAGAGTGGCGGAACAAGAACTCTATTCTACAAATCTGAAGAGTCTCAGCCTTAAGATTTTGAATAGCCTACTCAACACGAAAACTCTCATGAGATAGTGCCAATAAGAATACCAATATAATATCGCAAAAGTTGTGAAGAATGATGTATAAGCTTGGAGTGCATATTGGAACTACTAAACATAGGACTCAAATCTTTAACAAGATGTGGAGCCAAAGAAGTCTTCAAGCATCGCGAAGAAGTGATAAGTTTATCACTAAAGGTCAGGGTTCATCTGCAAACCTCATCAAGATAGAGCATGTTATAATATATAGAAGCTAATATCGAGAGTCTTAGTGATGAAGAAGATGATTCCTATCAAATTCTTCTTAAAATGATGAAGAAGTAGAAGCTAAGCCTGCACTTGAAGAACTTGAAGATGGTGGACAAATAACTACTATGGATTAACTTAAAGAAGTCAACCTAGGAGGTTAGGATGATCCCCGTCCAACTTTCGTCAGTGCCCTTCTGCCTGATGAGAAGTTAAAGAGCTAAAAATGCTACTTTATGAATTTAGGGATTGCTTTGCTTTGACATATTCTGAAATGCTAGTCTTATCCCTTGATGTAGCAGTTCATAAACTAGTTATTAAACTAGATGCAACACCTGTTAAGCAAGCTCCTAGGCAAATGAGATTGGAGATTGAAGAATAACTAATTGCAGAAACTAAGAAGCTAATCGAAGCAAGCTTTATCTGGGAGGAGAAGTATGCATTGGATAGCATTGTCCCGTTAGAAGAAGAATGGTCAAATCCATCTGCATTGACTTAGGGACCTAAATAAGGCGTGCCTAAAAGATGACTTTTCGCTTCCAATATCAAAACTATTAGTGGACAACACTTCCAACTATGACATGTTCTCATTTATGGACGGATCATCAGGATACAACCAAATCAAAATGGCACCTGGAGATGAAAAATATACATTGTTCAGAACACCTATTGGCATATATTGCTACACAGTTATGCCCTTTGGCTAGAAAAATACCGGAACTACATACCAAAGAGCCATGACACATATTTTTGATGAGTTGATTCATCAAAAGATGGAATGTTATGTCATGATTTGGTGTTGAAGAGCCTAAACCGTGAAAATCATTTCAAAGACTTGAGAATTGTAGAGAATTAAAATATGATCTCAAGATGAATCCTCTAAAATGTGCATTGGATATCCTCCAAAAAATTCTTGGTACATCACAAAGTATTCACAAATCAAGGCAATCATGGAGATGCCTCCGCCGAAGAGTTTGCGTCAACTCCATTCTTTACAAGGACAACTCGCATTTATCCGTCGATTTATATCAAATCTATCAGGATGCTGCCAACCATTTGCAAGGTTGATGAAGAAGGATGCTCAATTCAAATGGGACAAGGAATGTCAAGAAGCCTTCATTAGCATAAAAGCTACCTATTAAATCCACCAATTCTAGCTACGCTTATTCCTAGAAAGCCTCTCATTCCATACACAACTGCATTAGAAGAGTCCTTTGGAGCATTATTGGCACATTATAATGAAGAAGGCAAAGAGAATGCTCTTTATTATATCAGTCGGAGGTTGGTTGGAGCAAAAATGAGATACTCTCCGATAGAGAAGCACTGTTTATCATTGATCTTTACAGTCCAAAAGCTTTGTCATTATATGTTATCTCACAAGATTACACTCATCTCAAGGATCGATCCGCTGAAGTACTTGATGACAAGACCAACGTTGACAGGTCGCTTGGCAAGATGGGCAGTATTTCTTTTGCAATTTCATATCACATACATTCCATAAAAAGCAGTGAAGGGCCAAGTCTTAGCAGATTTTTTGGCTGCACATCCTATCCCCGCGGACTCTTCTCTTAATGATGATTTGCCCGATGAGCAAATTATGCTCATTCATGAAAGAGAAAAATCACAAATTTGGGAAATGTACTTTGATGGAGCCTCATCGATCAAACAAGTCCAACATTTAAATTTTCCAAGAGCAAGAGCAGAATCGACATCATCTTCATAACACCAGAAGAAGGGATAATGAGACGATCATATGGATTGGAGCCAAGAACTAATAATGAAGGCGAATATGAAGCATTAGTGGCGGTCTTGAAGAAGCTATTTTCATAGGCATTGAACTTGCATATTTTGGTGATTCTACTTATTATAAATCAAGTACTTGGCATCTATAGAATCAACAAGCTTGAGTTAGCTTTCTATCACAAACGAGTTCTCGAACTAATGAAGCAGATACCAAATATCACACTAACTCGAGTCTCTCGATCCGAGAATAGCAAAACTGACTGCTTAGCAAAATTAGCTAAGGAAATGGCAAGTATGAATGGTGATTATGTCATGATCGGCATATTTACTCGATGAGTTTTAGAGCTGATAAAGTATTCCAGAGGTAGAGGGTTACCAAATCGACATAATGATGCGATTGCTTATCTCATCCCCAAAATCAATAAGAAGTTATACCAAGAAGAACTAAGAATGACATTGCCTCAGAAAAGCAGTGTGAAGCCTTTGTTGTAGAAGAGTCACATGATTGGAGGCAAGCCTTCATCGACTATTTTAAAGAAGGTAAATTACCAATTAATAAAACTCACTGCTCAAATCGAAAAGAGAATGCTATGCTATGCTTTCATCAACAATACTTTATATCGTAGATCCTTTGAACAAATGTGGCTACGATGCTTAAATATAGATGAAGCTAGTAAAGTGATGATTGAAGTTCATGAAGGACTTTGTGGTGCACATCAGTCAGGTCCCAAGATGGCAGTAAAGATCAAAAGGATGAGTTATTATTGGCCATCTATAGTGAGAGACTGTATTAATCACGCTAAGAAGTGTCATGAGTGCCAACTACATGGGGATCTCATACATCAACCTCCAAATCCATTACACCCAATAATAGCATCCCCATTCGAATATTGGGGTACATATGTAATTGGACCAATCAATCCACCGTCGTCAGTTGGACATCGCTTCATTATAAGCGATTATATTTCTAAGTGGGGCTTTCATTTAAAGAAGTTCTTGTGGTGATCAATTTCTCCACGCATAATGTAGTCTATAGATTTGGAGTGTCAGGCCGAATAATTTCTGATAATGGAACAGCTTTCAAAAGTGTAAAGATTTATAGATTCGTCGGTTGACACAAAATTGATTGACAATATTCTTCAATATACATGCCAAAAGCAAATGGTTTGGTGGAGGCCTTCAACAAAACATTAGCCAAGCTGCTCAAGAAGATTCTCACTAAAAATAAAAGAGAATGACTTACCAAGCTAGTAGAGGCTCTATGAGCATATCGAATTACTACAAGACGCCGACTAAAAGCCACTCCCTATTCATTGGTATTTGGGCTGAAGCGGTTCTTAAGTTGAGTTGCCTTCACTTGGTAGCCATCCACAATCTCGAAGATCAAAATGCTCATCTAAGAATGGAACTTCGGCACTTGATGAAGTTAGATTACAAGCTCATCAAAATCTCGAAGTCTATCAAGCAAAGATGTCCAGGGCTTTTGACCATACGGTGCGGCCTCGAACATTCCAAAAAAGGGAATTTGTCCTGGTGCTAAGAAGACCAATTATTCTCAATCGAAAATTTGGTGATAAATTTGAGTCTAATTGGGAAGGCCCTTTTCTCATTGAAAAAGTGTATTTTGAGGGGGATACCAACTCATCAACCTAAAGGGTGAAAGACCAATGCCTCCAATCAACGGTCATTACCTGAAAAAGTATTATACTTGATAAATACATTCTCAAGGTACAATAGAAATCTCCCTGCAAGACATGGGGCATTTTTTAGTATATATATTTAGGTTGACATCGTGCTTCACGCCGAGATCCCTAAATAATCTCACTAAAGATGAAAGAAACTTTTTCGTGAAAATTCCTATTACACAGGGGCATTTTTTGATTTATACATAGATGGAAATCAATGTTACATGTAAACTCTTTAAGAGCACATCAATTTAAATATTGATGTATTTTATATTTTCATCTTGAAAATTCTTTCCAAATGTACTTTAGAATTCCCTCATAAGAGGGCATTTTTTAGTTTATATTAAGTCTATTTGAGTTGACATCATGCCATAAGAGAGATCCTCAAATATATTCTTATTCAGTTGACATCGAGCTTTATCCTTGAATATATCCATAATTATCTTGTTAAGTTGCAGTGTAGAATAAAAAAAATATATTTCTATGCATGAAAGGACAACCTTAAATGTCAAGAAATTTATCTTCCAGATTTGCCAAATTCTGGAGATCAAGTCAGAAGAACTCCCGATTTTGGAAGCTTCAATCAATTAAGTTGGAGAAACATCAATCTCTACATCCTAAAGTCCGGGACATGGATGGGTTCTAAAAGTCGGACTCAACAAGCCCACAAATGGCGAGTTCGGCGCTCTTCACTCAACAAGCGCAGAAAAGGCCGCGTGAAAGAGCCTCGTTCATCGGTCGATGACAAAACCACCAATCACTAAGTCAAAGACTCGGTAAGTTCTAAAGGTCAAACTCAATAAGCCCAAATATGGTGAGTTGCCTCTCACTCAAGCGAAAAGGCCATAGTGAAAGAGCCCTACTCAGTCCAATGATGGGTGTTCAATCTCAAACTAGATGTGATTAAGCAACCGGGATCAGAGATCTTTCCGATTGATAGATCAAGCAATGAGAAATTCTCAATTCAGGGCTACCTCAATCAATATATATATTACATACAAGGTGATATTTTAATCTATTCTCAAATGATCCGATCAAGCTCAAAGCAGATCAAGCGTCATCTCTCATCAAAGTCCATCAAAGCGGGCAGAGCAATTCCATAGTTAAATGGATGACTAAAAGAATTTTGTGATTATTGATCGGTTAAAGCACTTTCTTAGACTAATAACTCAACATGGACCCATATAAAGCAAAGGTCATCTATCCCTTCCAATCCAAAAGCGGCAAGGGGTTCATGGAGTGCATACACTTCCACGATAAGTCGATAGGGACAAATCGTCAATCTTTCATCAAGTCCGTCAAGCTCAAATAGGATAGAATTTCAAATTGATCAAGCACGGATAAACCGATTCCCGGTGGAATTCATCAATACAATAGACTAATTCCTCCATCAAACCCAACCTGAAGCGGGGTTGGAGGAAACTCAAATCTGCAATGACATAAAAGAAAGAGATCTTCATTAAAGCCATTGAAGCAGAGAGTAGATGGTGTAAGAACTCTTCTTTATCTGACAAGTCAATTCTGACAAATCGGTCAAGCTCGTCATTTAGCATGTCCTGAATAAGGCAGCATACTTTGATGAATCTGTCAGCTTCTAAAGTCATAAAGTTAAATGATCCAAGTTATGAAGACCCAAATAATTCAATTTTCAATAAGCGTGACTGCTTCATGCGCAATCACATTTAGAGCATTGTTGACCTCCATATGTGTCATAAAGACAAAGCCTGGTTAAATTACGACTTGAGGATGGCATGAGTCTAAATATGTTTGGCGTCATCAAAATGGTGAAATGACCTCGATGACGGACTTGCCATCTTAAGAACATCGAAATTACTTAGGATATAAATATTGATGACTTGGTGATCAATAGTCAGTGCTCAGTGTTAACTTCGCGTGCGCTTATCGAGATCGAGGATCGGCCTTGAGTAAGATCTTCGTTTGTGCGATGTCATTGGCTTCAAAATATCAAATATATCAAATAAGGCATTTGCTTCAATTGGGATGAGTTTGCTCGGCGGTCAGCGGCGATACATTTTCGAAAACTCTAGATTGTGAAATGGACATAATTCGTTGAAACAATGGAATCTAAATTAATATATATATATATATATATATATATATATATATATATATATATATATATATATATATATATATATATATATATATATTGATATTATTATTTATCGGTGAAATATAAATTAAAATAATTTAAATTAATTTAAAATTAATTTAAAAATTTCTCAATTACCTCATGCTCAATTGTTCCCCATATTATCAGTTTTCTGAAAAAAAAATAAAAAAATTTGAAAAGGAACCCTCCCCCATTTCTAACATTCCCTCCTCATTTTTGCCTCCCATGTTTCTCTCTCCCGTGAAGAAACCAAAAGAAAAATAACACAATGTAAATTCTCCCTCTCGTTTCCACTATTCCGCCGCGCAATCGTTCCCGCGATCCCCCACCGGCGCAAAATCCCACCGCCAGCGCAAATCTGCTATCCAATCCGTGCAAAACCACGTCGCCGGCACCGCCGTTCCGCAAACCCGCTGCGCCACGCGTCCCGCGACGCACCAGCCCGCACGCTCTGTCCGCGCTGCTGCACCGTCGTGCCGCTCCCGCCACGCCATCCCGCGCGATGAACCCGTCGCCCAGCGCCCGTTCTGAGCTGCCTGCGAACCCATGCCGCCGTTCCTCAAACCGACAACCCGCTGACCCGCCTTCATTTTCCCCAAAGCCCGCGCATTGCCCCACGTTGCCGCTGCCGACCCGCGTTCCGTCATCCGGCCGAGAGCCGCGATCCACCAGCCCGCACGCTAACCCGTCTAGAACCGCTCCACGGTCCACCGACCCGCGCTGTCTCGCGAACCGCATAGCCCGTTCCGCTGCAGCGCCTGAGCGTGATCCAGCCTCCAGCCTGCTGCCACTTCCTACAGCCCACCAGTCCACTCTGGCCTAGCCCACTAGCCAGCAAATCTTTCCACAGCCCAAGCTCGCTGTTCCGGCCCATTCTGCGAAATCCAAGCCCATTAAAATTTTCATTGCGTATTAGGAAGAAGTCATCGGTGAATTCTTCGATTTCGGCGTCATTTCTCACTTTAGCCTCCTCTGCAATGTCGGGAAAACGTCGTCGAAGAAGCAATTTAGAGTGCGGGGCAATTTCAATTTCAGTATATATCGGGACTCATCGACCAAAGCTCAGCTCGAGCTTCGAGCTTTCGACTCAAAGCGAACTTCGCTTAATGCTAAATAGCTCGAGCTCTCGTTATCAGACTTGATTAGAAGCTCGAGCTTGGCTCGATGAGAAGCTCGAGCTTCGCTCATTTATAGGCTCGATTTGAAGTCAATTACATTAATAAAGTGCACCAAAAAATTTTGAATAATAATTAAAAAAATTATAGAATATTTATTAAATCAATTTGAGTCTTTTGGGGTTTTATATTACAAATATATGCAATTCCAATTTCCATCTCAAATAAAATAAAAAAAAGTTACAAAATATTAAAAGAAAAATTAAATGCTAAAAAAAGAGCTACATACAAGTTCTGAGAATTAAACACCCAATCCCCATCTATTTATAAAAGAAAAATAGAATTAAATTGAAATCACATCTTCTCTTGATCCTTTGAAATGCGTAAGTAGCATTTGAAGTCTTCAACGGAGAAAATATCACTCGGTTGAAGTGATCCAAGCTCCAACTTGACGTCTTTGAGTATCTAACCACCTAATCAAAATTGCAAGATTCTAAAGAAAATAATCATGATAAGTACAATAAAGATATAACATAAATATAAGGGATAGAGAAGAGAAAGGCTCAGCTATCAAAACATATATGTGAGCATCAAACTTCTTTAAAAGGATTACAATCATATAATGCTACCAGCCTAATAGTTAAAGAGAACAAATATGAGAAACATCATAGCCATCACAACCAGCATACCTAATTCAAACCAATCCACCAAAGACCACCAAACAACCACCAAAGAGCAGCGAACAACCACCATAGACACCAAACAATCACAAAGATAACCAAACAACCACCAAAGACACCAAACTGCACCAAACAACCATCAAAGACCACCAAACTGTACCAAACAGCCACAAAGAGCAGTAAACAACCACCATAGACACCAAACTGCACCAAACAGCCAATAAAGACCACCAAAAAACCACCAAAGACACCAAACTGTAGAGGGCATTGATTGCTAAAAAAAAAATATGCAGCTCTAAGATGATGTGTTAAATGCTATTTGGGATGATAGTTTAGAAATCATGAAGTAAAATCTGTTAGGAAGCACATCACTTAGTCATGAAAAGAAATTGACACTAAATAGAATAAATAACATTTATAGTGTTCATAACCAAAGGGCATTTAAGTAGTTTCCTTCTGGCTAGTGAAATGAAAAGGAAAAAATTTGGTTTAATGGGATTAAATTGAACATACTTGCAAAGATGATAACAAATTAAGTTTAGGCATTTCATGATATACAATAATCATTAGAATGACATGACAAATTAAATTTAATAACAAATTCTATACATTTAACCCCATCCTTCACCATTAAATTCAAAATATGTGCACATGTACATGAAATAGTCTTCCCAAAAATAATTTCTTCCTTATCCATTAAATCATCTTTCAATAACTTGATAAGATCATTGTTTGATGTGTTATCAACGATAAGGTAAATATTTTATTCTCAAGACCCCTCAGTTAAGCCTTATAGAATGTGTCAACAATTTTGAAGCATGTGGAGGTGGTAGATATAAAAAACTAAGAACTCATTTTGCAATTTCCAAGTCCACCACTAATTAAGGACCATATAAGATATTCGCTGATTCTTTGATTTCTAAATATCAATAGTAAAACTCACTCTATTTATACTATTCAATGTATTCTTCAATTTTTTTCTCTTTTTTTATATCTTAGCATCACATCGGCACGGCAATTGTTCAGAAATTTAGAAGTATGGTGACATGGACTTTAGAACAAGATTAAATCAAATTCCTCCATCGAAAAGGTTTTTATTAATCAAAATATAATGAGCAATCATCTTCTAACTTTTGTTTGATCAAACTTAAAGTTTCAAAGTAAATTCCTCGATTTATTTCCAATGAACTGTCATAATCTTTTGTTTGGAATTATAAAATTTTTTCTTAGTAATGCTAGCCATCGATCTAAGTGTCTCCTAAATTGTGTAGTTGTGCCAGTATTATCTATAGCAAGATTTTTCTTGCAATGACAACATTCCCCTTTTTTTTTGCCATCAGGAAGAACAACTTCTTTAAACTCCTCCCAAACACGTGATGTTTTCTTTCTTTTTCTTAATTCAATTGTATTTTCAAGATCAACTTCATCATCACCCTTATCAACCAAATCATTAATAACATCATTCTCCCCCTCATAATTATTACCATCATTGCTATTATGTTTCTCGATATTTGGACACTGGGTTATCACTGTTTACATCCAATAACTCATCCTCTCTAAGTGGTGGTGTTGTCATTTTTAATCAAAAACAAAAATAATAAATGATAATTCAATGAATGAAGAAGATAATTGATTTATTAAATATTAAAAATTTTAAAAAATCAAATTACTCGTATGTTTGCACTTTGTAACAATCAAAACCCAATACTCGCTTTTATCCAAGTATAAATACTCACAATAACCCTAATTCACACATAGAAGTATAGAAAATCATTTCATTGTCAGCAAACATAGCCAGTATGACATAAAAAAAATAAACATAACATAGAGATTACAATATTTCATAATCCAGCTATAAATATGTGATAGAGCCACTACCACAACCTAAGAAGAGCAAGCAAAATCACGGAATCACTCCAGTATTTCATATCCACAAATTACAATCCAATGTTCAATATAAGTAAGAGTGGCATAAGTTATGTTTGATTTTTTTTCCCAACATATGTACATTGTATATCTTAGAAGATTACATGAAGTTTTTGGAAAGTAATATAAAATCCATGATAAGAGCAATGTCATGGTCTACGTGTAGCCCTAAAATAATATTATCCAAGGTCCGATGTATTCTCCATGCTCTACTCCTGAAGTTCATAGTTTTTCTTGCATCATTTGAGCTCTATATGTAATTAATGTAACTTTTTGTAACGGACCCTCACATTGCATCTGTTCTACATATCATTCATATGATTATTCTTAACATTTAGCCACCTTTTTTGATTCATTATGGGGCTTTTGCAAATGATTTTGTTCATTTTCTAACAAATAACAAAGGAAGAACTCCTTTAGAAATAGAATGCCAGCATGAAGAAAGATGACTCTTTAACCTTGAAATAGGGTTTATCAAAAATTAATTTTGGTAAGGAAACTTTTTAGTCTAGATTTATAATTTTCTTTCTATTATCAAAAGTATAAGATAACATACACCGAACCAAAGTTATCAAATCAACATAAAATTAATTCTGTTGAACAATGTTACAACATCAAATCAATCATCATCAAAATCGAACATAGTCATTAGACACTGTCAAAGATCACACATCTTGTAGCATAATGAAGATACATAGTACACACCGAAGTTACTAAACCGATATAAAAATAATTTCCGTTGTTGAACAACAGTTACAACATCATCAAATCTAAATAATCATCACAACCGAATATAGCCATTACCCATTAGACACCTAATCCGAAAGAACATCAAAACCGAACATAGATATTACACACCGAATCTGAATCATCATCAAATCGAAATACCAAAGATCAGATAAAGAAAATGAACGACCAACCAAGATCAAGTCGATTTACTATCTAAGAGTAAGAGGACAAGGAACACATATAAACTTTCACCTCCTTCGTGACACCATCCAGGTCGGGGATTTGAATCCGTGAAGATGAGGGAACTTAGATGTGAGAGTGGGTTAGAGTCAAGTGCTAAGAGGCGAGCCGTAGCTGTAGCAGAAAGGTGAAAGGAGAGAGAGAGTCGAGGCGATTGGCAGAGCGAAGTCGAGAGGATTAGTAGACCAAGGATATAACTCAGATTATGGAATTTGGAACGTGGAATATCTGGAAGGGTTCGGCGCTCAACGAGTAAGCGATCCGAGCCTCTATTTCGAGCTCGAGCTTAAATGATTGAGTGGTCCTTCGACTCGAGCTTGAGGCTCGATGAAAGTTATTGAGTGCTCGAGCGGCTTGAGCTTGACTCGGTTTCACCAAGCGACGTCTGCTATTACATTCCCAATCACATATCCATTCTTTGTAGCCTTTAGCAAAATGCGTAGAATGTGGATTTGTGAGATGTGAATATATATATATATATATATATATATATATATATATATATATATATATATATATATATATATATATATATACTTATGTTTCTTTATTTGAAGACTCGTTGTTTCTGAGTGCAAGTAAGCCACTTGTTAGATGTCGCTCCCAGGCGAAATCTTTGTCAAAATTTTTGTAATTTTCGACTTAGAAAAAAAAGTGGAGGGTATGAATATATATTGCATGTATGTCTTCTTTCGTGAAGGCCTTGTTCGCGTGACGAGATGAAAAGCGTGGTGTCGTAAGATACCACTCTGCTTCAGTAGAGGCGAGTAAGCCACTTTGATACCTACGGGGATGATCTGGAGGAATTTCAAATTATGTTTTAACTAAAAAAAGAGGGGAAAGAATGAATGACATGATAGGTATAAAAGCAAAAAAAATAAAAGAAGGGTGAAAAGTACTTATGAAATTTATCAGTAGATTAAAAACTAAAGTCTCTAACCAGCTCCCCTTTCAAATACCCTACCTAACCTTTCAAGTAAATGGAATGGAATAGGCAACTCCCATTTATTTATTGGAAGAAGTATAAAGAGGGGGAAATCAAATTTGAATACAAGAGGGATAAAATCAAACTTAAACAAAAGAGGGGGAAATCAAATTTGAATACAAGAGGGGGGAAATCAAATTTAAACAAAAGAGGGAGAAAATGAGAATTACTTTGAGGAAAATAAAAATGACAAATTAAATTTATAACCTATAGCAAAACTTCTTAAGCCATGATCTACAACCCTTTGTATAAGTAGACAGAAGGCGATACTAAATCAAAATTTACAAAAATCATAGAGCTTCCTTCGATCAAAAATTAAGGAATTTTATTATAATTATGATTTTTTTAAAAAAATCAATGATTTTATTAATTAGATGAAATTAGCTAAGTTATAAATTCCTGCATGTGCTCGGGCATAGAGATTTCAAGTGCAAATTTTAATGTCTGAAAAGGCTGCACAGGCTAAATTGGAATATATTAAATATTAATCTGAAATATCTAATAAGATATTAAATCAATTTACAACGCCTTCTTCGCCACTGGATCTGCAACCCTTTGTACAAGCAGACAGAATGTGATATTAAATCTAATTCTACAAAAATCATAGGGATGGCGACTGCCCGGGATGATGGAACTATGAGATCTAGATCGGGCGTCATCATTCCCTCAACCATCCGGTTTAAGCTAAAATGATAAATTTCATATCTTAAATTCTGAAACTCTATATGCTGCTACTATACACTGCACATTCAATGATCTAATGACTAGCCTTAATCAAAAGTTCTCTCTCATTTATTGGGATGAGTAATTAACTATAAGTGCTTGCGCCTATAGAAAACCTGAAACCAGATCTAAAGTTTTCACTAAATGAGGGTGAAATCTCTAGGTAGTGTCTTATCTACTATTCCATGCCTTATGAAAATTACACCGACACTTTAAACTACTCTTTTCATCAAAGAGGTTAGTGGCAAATTTTCAGAGCCCACAGGAAGTTCCACCGAATGAATTTTTCTATCCCAAAAGGCACTTGGGTTTTCACCACAAACATTCTTTTGAAGATCTTGTAAACAAAATTGAATTTTTTCTGTTATCTGAGGAGAAGAAAGTTTTTGCTTAATAGTTAAATCAGAAATTTCTTCTTTGAGATAATTTAAATGCATAGACTTATTATTAAGTCTATTCATTTCGTTAATTATGATTTCTTTGGGATTGGTGATAAATCGGAATGTAATTTCTTTATTCTGGATAATACACTGAATTCTTATATCATCAATCCTTGTTATGGACATTATTTTGAGAAGAAAGGGAGTTTCAAAAATAATGTGTTGAGTTAAATTTTTAACTAAAATAAATAATATTTGCAAACAAATGTCATCTTGGCAAATAGCAACGGATGACTGTTTGTAGCTAATTTGCAAAGTTTCACCATCAGCAACTTTAAGCCTTTGAGTGGTTTTTTCAAAATATTTTGAAGGAACAAGTCCTTTTTGCATGCAATTTAAATTTGCTCCACTATCAACAATAACAGTTAGATTGGGTAAAATAAATTCTTTATTAATGATTAATTTAATAGAGATATACCATTTTTGGTATATCACCTTTTGTATACTCTGTAAGAAGCTTAGTTCTTGACTAAAAGAGGCTTCAGGATCTTCATTAGAATAGGTCGTCTTCTGGTTTAACTCTATATGCATAAGACATCCATTTATATGATCTTATTCAACCTTCAGTTGCTTTAACTCTGGTTTTAAATCAATTAAAAAAATTATTGTAGATGATGAACTAAATTCAGTTCTTCTCTTATATAGTTCAGCTATAGAGTATATATGAGGTTTGAAAGAGAATTTATCCATCTTCTTTTCGTTAAGAAGACTAATAATCTTATTCTGAGTTGAAACATCTTCAACTTGAGCTAAGATTTGGATTATTTGATCCTTCTGCTCAATAGTGAGAGTATACAAACTAGTCATATTAATGATATTTTATAATAATCTGTTTGCTGGCAAGAATTGCAGCAATCAGAGTGATTATCAGTGGAAGATGAAACAGTTTCTTCTTCATCGGATTTTTTTTCAGAATCAGAAGAAGTAAGAAGAATCATCATTAGGGTTTGCTTTAACCCTTCATCCATTTGTAATTCATTTAATGTTTTCTTAACAGTGCATATGTTAGCATAATGACACATAAGGCCGCACTTATAGCATTTGATTTCTCCTTTTAGACCTAGAGGGTTTATGATTTCTAGATTTTTGTTTAATATGTTTAGGAAATACTTTTGATTTAGTTTTTTCCTTATGTTTAGTAGAGTAAGCACTTACTTGAGGTTCGCAGGCGAATTGTTCATAGAATTCTCGGAGTTGACGTCTTTCAAGAAGACGTTCTCTTTTCATCTGCTCTTTAAGTTTAAGATCGGAACAAATGGATAGGATGGTCTTAACGCAAGCAGAGATGAGGTTTCTGTATGTGAGATTCTCATACGGGATAATACCATCGTATAGACAAAGAGTAGTTTTAACCTTTTCAGCAAAAAGATTAGGAAGTTATTTAATGAATTTTTGCCTTCCAATGAAGGTTATTAGCGTCATAAAGAGTCATGACTGGTAAGAAAAATATCCCATCTGAAATGAGTTAAGGATGGGCAATGTAATTTCTGTAGTAAAGAGTGAGTCTTTTCTCCTTATCACCTAGTGATCCAGCAAAATTATCTATGATTGCTTGAAGGAGATTATAGATACAATTATCATTAGGTTTTTACTGATCTTGAGGTAAATTCTTAGTGTTAAGATCAATTTCACTAAGAAGATCCTCGCGTTGCGGTACGATGAGGAAATTATCCCACCAACCTTTAAGAACTCCAAAAAATCCTACCACAATGGCTCTAGCAAAATTTAGTTGATGAGGATTGAAGCGACAAGCATGCGGTGGAGCATGTGATGGATCTGATGTTCGTAAAGACCATCAATATTCCATTCATAAAGAGAATCGCCATCATAGGAGTTACCAAAGAAATGTGTGTTTTCTTCAAATAGTAAATCTTGAGGCGTAGGTCATTTATAGTAGTGTTTATCTAAGTTTTTCTTTGGATAAGTTAACTTATGTAAATCAAGAGGATGCGGGTCTTGTATATCTTGAAAAGGTCCTTAAACCTTTTCAATATTATCCTCCTCCTCAGATTCGGTTGCAGAAAAATTTCTAGAGACTACATCCGTGCTGGGGATAGTATCTTCTAGAGTGCTTATGGATTGGTCTTTTAATTTAAAATCAAATTCTGAATGTCTTCAGAAGAAGGTCTCAAATTAAACGTAAGTTTGGGTGGAGGCTGAAATGAAGGTCTAACAAAAGAAGTAATACTTGTTGAAACCTTCTCAGAAACTCTACTAATATCTTGACTAGGAGTGTTTTGTTTAATTATGATCAACTTTAGATTCGAAACTGAAAAGATGATCGGAAATGATTTGGAGAATACTATTACTATAATTAAGCTGTTTAATTATAGTAATAAATTCTTTTAAAATTTGAGGGTCGGAACTAACCTTCCCAAAAGCTGCTAATTCTAAAGGCTTATCATCTACCATTTTAGCAAATGGTGGAGGATAAGAGGTTTCAATCACTTTCTCATGCTTAGTAAGCCATTTCTTATTAGATAAGATGACAATTTGGGCAGACTGAGTATAGTTTTGGCAAAACCAGGCAACGAAGGGAATTGTTAATTTACTTTGCCCATTTCTTCTATCATTTTTTCAAAATATAAATTAGATATTTTGATTCATTGTTCTTCCGAAGTGATACTTCTATATCAAGTTTGGAAGTTATCGTATTTTGATTGAAAATATTCTATCAAAATGGTCTCTCTAGCCTTAGATCTTATTTTATAATTCATTAAGACTAAAGTTCATTTTTGAAGGAGTGGGAGATCTATTTTCTCTCACTGGATGATAAATATAATTTTGATTTAATCGAAGTGCCTCAATAGATGGTTTGTCTATCGAAGTAGGAGAACCAGTGGATCTAGCTCTTTCTGAGATTTTAGAAGGAAAAGAAACCCTAGGAAGGGTAATAGATATTCGAGGATTAAATCGAACTTCAACATCGTCGTCAGATGTTTGAATAATCTGATCGACATCTTGATTAATGAAGGTCTTGGTGTGACCGCAGATGATATTGTCCAGGAATCTAGAAATTTGCAAATGCCATTTATTTTACTTAAAATTTAACTTAGCACATTATTTTGAGAACTCCCTTTCTTCTCAAAATAATACCCATAACAAGGATTGATGATATCAAAATTCAGTGTATTCTCTAGAATAAAGAAATTACGTTATGATTTATCACCAATCCCAAAGAAATCATAATTAACGAAATGAATAGACTTAATAATAAGTCTATGCATTTAAATTATCTGAAAGAATAAATTTATGATTGAACTATTAAGCAAAAACTTTCTTCTTCTCAGATAACAAAAAAAAAATCAGTTTTGTTTACAAGATCTTCAAAGGACGTTTGTGGTGAAAACCCAATTGCCTTTTAGGATAGAAAAATTTATTCGTAGAACTTTCATACATTGATAATTTTAATGAATGTGATATTCCCACCAAAGCTTGCCCTTGTCAAATGAACGAGTATTATCTCTTCTTATGTATAGCTGAGATTGCTAAATTATTAACTAAAAGGATAATCCGACAATCCTACTCTCCCTGGAGCTGCACCGCATTCTATGTTATGAATGTCGCAGAAAAGTAAAGAGGAAAACCTAAGCTTGTAATTAATTACAAACCGCTTAATCAAGTTCTTAAGTGGATCCGATATCCTATCCCAAATAAAAGAGATCTTCTTAATAGGCTTCATAAGAAGAAAATATTTTCCAAATTTGATTTAAAATCGGGCTATTGGCAGAATTTGATGACTTTGTTAGTACCAATATGAAAACTAACAGATTTGGTTCGATTATGATTATTCATTCGTTAATCCATGGGAGGGGAGGGAAGGCAATCATGTCCTTGCATTTGAAATTAGAAATTATGAACAAAACTATCTCAGTTTACCTAGATGTAAATTATATTAGAATAAATTTTAAAATTATTAAATTTATTTTGAAATTAGTGCAATATAAATTCTTTGTATAACTATGATACTGATTTAAAAGTAGATCTAGTGATTTTTAGTCCATTTTAATATAATTTGCATCCGGATATTTTGACACTATTTCAAAAATCTTCATAGTGGGAAGCTTATTTTTTAAATATTATAGTATAGTAGATGTAATAAAGTTAATAACTTTATATATATATATATATATATATATATATATATATATATATATATATATATATATATATATATATATATATATATATATTTATAATGCTCATATATCTTTCAAAAAAATTATTTTCTTCATAATGAGTTTGTAGTTAACTTCACAAAACATTATGGTGGTCCCGAATGCATCTTCAAAATCTCACAAAATCATCAAATGTGAACATTTAAAATGAAAAAAAAAATACTATAATATAAAATATACTTTCTATTTACATCAATCATAAGGCCCTAATGTGGTGAGAGGTTTCATGTTTTATGAGTTATGGTATGGAATGCATACTGTTCTCCTGCATTTTATAGAACAATTATCATGTTTACTTTGTATTGTGATTAAACTGTGTTACTCTACAGTAGTGTCATGACATAAGATCTCTCTAATGTTTGATTTAAGTTACAAGTAGCTTAGGGCTGCAAACGAATTGAGCTTGGTCGAGTATGTGCTTGTTTAAGTTCAAGCTCGTTTATTATTATAAAGTTTTAGCTCGATTCGTATTTTTAGGATTGTTCAAGCTTCAACTTAATTTAAAAAATCAAGTTCAAGCTCAGCTAGTGTTTGTTTCAAGCTCGGTTCAATTGGGATTATCGAGTCAATTAATAAATAGTTTGTTTAATGAAACAAACAATAATTTGTTTAATAAAATAAATAAGTTTTAATATAGCAATAATTGAGTTTGTTCATGAGCAGCTTATTAAAAAATATTCATGAGCTTTATCAATTAAAGCTTATTAATTCTAAATAAAATAAAATAAAATAATAATATTCACGAATAAATTTTAATCGAGCTATAATTGAGCTTCTTAACGAGCTTGTTCATGAGATTTAAATGATACTATTTAAGAACATAAATGAACAGCTTATTCATTTAGGAATCAAGTATTTACCTAAGATTAGTTAATCAAATGATCAAGAACGAACTCTAATCATGCCAAGTTATCAATAACTCTTCGGTTTATTTGTATCCCTAAAGCAGCCTTTTAAGTTGATGTTTTGAAATTTTGGATTAAGCTCTAGTTTTTCTCAAGAATGATTTGTCTTTCTAAACTAATTTGCTCATTTAAAAATAAGAAATATATTATAAAATATTATTTTAAAAATAATTGATGTAAAATATATTAAAGGATAATAAATTATAAAAATAATTATATTTAATCAGCTAAATAAATATTAAAAAGTTGATGCGGGTTAAATTTTTTTTCTTTGCTTAGCCCCTTTGCAGGCTATTGTTTAAATGTCTTTCGCTTTATAGTTTTAAGTTTTAACATTAGGAGAGATTATTATGTGCATTATTTGGATATTTTTGAATCATCCAAATTGTTATGTATATAATGAATAAAGTGTAATTACATATATAGATTATTATTTACTCATTAATGTTCATATATATATATATATATAATTAGGATATATATATATATATATATATATATATATATATATATATATATATATTTCTAATTTTTAATATTATATAAAAACATTATCATTATTTATTTTTTAAAAGTGAAATATAACTTTAAAGTATAAAAGTATTAGAAAAATAAATATATAATTTTAGAGGTTAAATATATAATTGTGTTATATGTAACAACTCGGTATAGCCTAAGGCTCGTAATAATTTCTACGGCCTTAGGCTTACCAGCCCATGGATCGGCTATTGCCATTTTTTTTTTTTATAAATTTTTTTTTTTTTTAATTTATTTTTTTATTTTGGAGGGAATCGTGGAAACGGGAGAGAAAAAAAAACCGAAGAAAGTGGGGCAGCGCGGGCGAGGGCTGCATAGTTCATTAACCCCTTCCATAGATTTTTCGTTGGCCATTCAGGCGAAGAAGATGCCGCCGAAGCATGATAGCACTGAAGGCATTTCTTTCAACCTCATCTCCATTCTCTCCGTTTCTTCCACTTTCAGAGTCTAAATGTGAACTGTATACTAAACTTCGCTTACCTTATTATTATCTTTTTACTGTTTCAGGCATTGTTCTCGGCTTTGTGAACGAGGTATTTTCATCATTCATATATTTTGATCTTTTTTAATGCAAATCTGTCGATTTCTGCTATCCTTGGCTTTATGGTTTTGTTCAGTGGATCCGTGGATTCAAGTATGAATGGAGTTTCAGTTTTGCATGTATCTTTAAGCGGATCGTGACTTATCGGATGATTAAGCGTGCGGGGTCTTACAAATTTGCTTTTATTCACCTGAGACAGGGCTTTCCTTTCTAAAACTTTGTGTCGAAGATTATAATTTGTGTTTGATATTGCAGCTGAAGTAGTTTACCTGAGGGTCTGTTAGACAACCAAATATAGGGAACAATGGAGTTAACTGATTATTGTGATTGTTAATATATCATATATTACATTTTTTCTTTGGATCGGTTGCTTGTATATGAAAAACATGTTTTAGAAAGTAGGAATTTTGTTTTCACTCAGTTTGAGTTTAAAATTGAGATCTAAACTTTTGAGGGGAGCTTTTAGATGGTTTGTGTAGTTTGAAATCAATGTTACTGTCTAATTAGAGCAAATCGAATGATGGATTTAACAAATTTACTGATTTTTCAAGATATGATTTTAAACATCAAGCAATCTTTTTTGTGATGTGAGGGAATACGTTTTAATGCAGATATTCAGAATTTGACGGAGCCCATATTGTTAATACCTTCATGGTCATTATTGGCTTCCCATTCTCCTAGGTTGGCGACATAGGATAAGGACAGAAATGTATTTCTGCGTTTGTAGACACTATGCACTCCTATCTTTACTCTAAACCAATTAAAACGTTTAGTTTGCGACCATGTTTAGCACATGAGATTTACACAGACACCCATGATATTGATCTGTTTCTCTTCCTACGTGGACGATGCCCAGTAATTTATATGGATTGAACCCACTGTACTATATTCTCTAGCAACAGCATTGATAAGCCATCATATCTTCTGCGATGCAATTGGTGAATTTGATCCGATCTAGAGTGGTTCTGATGCCTTTCTGCTTCCTGGGAAATTTTAGGTCCTTCCTGCATTGCTTGCAATTCAGCCATCAGCATCATAGTTTTTGTTATATGTGAGCCTGATTGTGTCGATCAATCAGAGATGCACTTTTAACTATTCCTTACTTTCGTGCCATGAGAAAATTTTTTTGGTGTTTAGCAACTCGATGTTATAACATGGAAGTTTTGATTCAAAGGCAGAGAAGACAGGGCTTTAGCGCCAAAAAGTAGCACCACGATGCTAGAATCTATAGATTTGTATCAGAAAGACAGAGATGAGGTAGTGCCACAATGCTAGGATTGGGGCACCAGAAACCCAAGACTAAGAGGCTAGCGCCTTGGCGCTAGAACCTATGTAGGAAAGCTTGGATGACAGCAGCACCACCACCTAGGTCGCTGCGTTGCGGTGTTATGAAAGAGTTCATATTTTGACAATTTTTTTCAGTTTCTTAGAATTTCTCGGCACTTTTCTCAATTCTCTTGTCAGTGTAAGTGGAGAGTGTGTGACCTAAAGCATGAGAAATGTGAATTTGTATTATTCTCCTTATTTTCTTCATAGTGGATTTCTTGGTTTAGAACTTTGTGGTTTTTTCTCATTCTCGGATTTTTTCACGTTAAATCTTGTGTCTTTGTGAGCTTATGTTTTAGGTAATTATATTCAATGTTTTGCTTCAGATTTCTAAAATTTGTTTTCTACAGTTTAAGTCAATCAATTTTCCAACAACTGGTATCAAAACGAGGTTTTAAAAGTTTGATTTAAGTAGGAGTAATAACCGATGAAGCAAGGTACAAAACTGAGAAATTCAATGGCTCAAACTTTGCGTTCTGGAAGATGCAAATTGAGAATTTGCTGTATCAAAAGAAACTCTATTTTTCCGCTAGATGGAATCACCAAGAAGTTGGAATTGATGACTATGGAAGGAAGAATGAGAAATCTTCAACTAAACAACCCTAGGTTTGATTCGATTTTTATTATCCTCATATGTTGCTTTCAACATTATTAATGAGAAGACTACGATCGATCTTATGGTTGCACTAATAAGGATGTATGAGAAACCCTCGATTTCAAATAAAATTATTTTGATGAAGAGATTATTTAATATGTTAGGTGGTGGAGGGCAAGATAAAAGTCAATCTAGAAATGTCTCCACAGATGAAATCTAATGTGACTATTATTATCTTTAGTTGGTATTGAATCATGGATTGTAGATTCAAGTGCCTCTTTTCATGCAAGTCTTAATAAAGAGGTATTAAAAATTCAAGGTGATCTACGGAATGTGTATTTGAGAGATAATAAGTCCTGTAGTATTACTGTAAAAGGTAACGATATCAAGTTGTCAAATGGATTAGTTTAGAAACTGAAATATGTTAGACATGTTTCATCTTTGAAGATTAGTTTAGAAACTGAAATATGTTAGACATGTTTCATCTTTGAAGAGAAACTTGATCTCTATGAGTCAGCTTGTATATGCAAGATATGTGACTACCTTAACAGGGGACTCGTGGAAGGTGACCAAATGTGTAATGGTGATGGCTTGGGATTATCTGATTAATAAGTATATGAATCCATTTTAGTAGCTGGAGCAGAGGTTGATGCATGTCTTTGGCACTGTAGGCTTGACTATATAAGTGAGAAAACAATAAAATCTCTCATTTTTAAGAGTAAGTTTCAAGGTTTAAATTCTATAAATATGATTTTTTTTGAAGATTAAGTTTATGGTAAGCAAAAGAGAGTCAGTTTTTCACAAAAAAGTTCAAAGTTGAAGTCAAAAATACTAGAGGTAGTGCATACTGATGTATAGGATCACACTCTAATTCGGTCAATTGGTGGATTTTCATATTTTGTCATTTTTATTAATGATCACACCAGGAATGTATGGTATACTTATTTAAACATAAATCTATTTATTTGAAATGTTTAAGAAGTGATAAAGCCATGATTGAGAATAAGACATATTTAAAGATAAAATATCACTAATCAGATAATAATAGTGTTGACCTCCATATGTGTGTTATAAGTCAAGCCATGCCCACAAGTTAAATTCGACGGATTTACACAAAAGTCAAAATGACCTGACGTCATAAAATGGTTCAAACGACCGATCATTGAACGGACTGTTATAACGCAAATTGATCAAAAAAAATATTGCAAAATTTAACTATCAATTAAGCTGAGTTATCAACACGAGCATATATCGGTCGAGACGCCAACGCAGCCAATGATCGTCAAAATTGATCGCACTATTTAAACGAAAAACTATCAAAGACCATCCGCAATTGGACGAGTAAATGCCGAGTGATTTAAGAACAACGCGTAATCGAGTAAAACGCGACGCCACCAAAATCAACTCAAATGATCTCCGAACGAATGACTCGCCATCGCTCATAACATTGAAATTGGTCGAATATAAATATCATAATTGATGATCAACCGACAATATCAATTCGCCGCGCATATCGTGACGGGATGGGTGAGGGATTAAAACGACCTCCGTCGAAATTGATACACCATTGGCTAAACGCCAAATCTATCAAATAAGACTATTCGACTCAAACGTGTATGCAAAAAATCGAGCGATCAAAGCACAACACGCATTTTGATCAAAATGGACTCAATTTGGCGACTTGAACCAAACGGCCTCCGACGCTAAAGCCGATCATCACTCGTAACGGAATTATCCTAAATTGATATATATGACTATGATTTCGGTAAAATCTACATTAAAATCATTTAATAAATTCAAATTGTAAAAAAATTCACATTACACATACCCAACCGTCTCCTATTTTAAAAATCAAGAAAAAAAATAAAGAGGCGTTCCAACCCACTCCTCCCATTCCCTTCTCATTCTCCCCAACTCTCCTCTCTCCTCCAACCTCTCTCTCGTTTGAAACAAAAGAAAACGCGCATGTAATTCTCTCTCGGCTCTGATGCTCATTGTTGCCCCACGGCAGGATCGAATCAGTTCGCTCGGCGATCTGAATGCGACTTATGATCTCGCTAGATAGATGCTTGAGGATATCGAGAAGCCCGGCCATTCCGCTCATCCATCGATCGGCGCTTCATGCTACGACCTGGCTTTTCATGAACATGACAGACTGGCTGCGTCCTGCCATGGACTCGTTCCCGGTCATGCCTGATCCATTGCCTCAACCGGAAATCCCGGCCACATCAGATCAGCTCATTACATTCTGATCCTGATCCTTTCTTCCTCAGACCGATCTCTTCCGGCCATCCTGCTGTTTTTCTTTCTGAATTCTGAACCCATCCATAAGACATTCTCTTCCACAGATGACCCCCGCATTGTGCAAAAAATTGAAAAGGAGATCCGGAATCCGCGACTCTGAAACTCCCCACTCTCTCTGCCAACTTCTGCAAGAACCAATTCGCCAGGAACTCGTTCCACTGCTCCACTGATTCCGCCGTCGATCAGCTCCGTTGTCCCGCAGCCCGCAACCTTTTTCCCGTCCTATTTCCGCTTCGTCATAATCGGGAAGAACATCGTCAAGAGGTGAATTCTTTCGATTTTCGGCCGACTCCCAGAACCTTCGGCTGCCACACACCGGGAAGAACATCGTCAAGAGCGAATTCTTCTTCGATTCGGCGTGATTCCTCACATTTTTCCCGTCTCGCCACACGGGAAGAACATCACAAGGCGAATTCTTCTTTCGATTCGATCGCAATCCTGCTTTAGCCTTCCTACCTTCACACCCTGGAACATCGCCAAGAGAAATTCTTCGATTTTCGTCGCACTCCTCGCTTTTTCTTCCCACTTTCGCACGAATCGGGAAGAACATCGCCAAGAGTGAATTCTTCTTCGATTCTACATCCTCGTTTTAGCCTTTCCACCTTCGCTTCATCGCAACTGGGAAGAACATCGCCGGAAGTAATTCTTCTTCGGTCGACTCCTTACATTCTCAATCGATACTTAACCTCGTCTTGTCGATTGCAGGCGCCAAAATGCATCGAACATGCGGGATCCAGAATGTGAATATATACGCGGTTTTTCTTCAGGCGCGCTTGAGAGCGTGACGGATGAAAAAAATCGTGGTGTCACATCACTCATGCTCAAGACTGCAGCCAATACTGATGATGTCGCCCTGATGAAATGTAAATTGTCTAAATTCTGACTTAAAAAAAAACGGGAGAATGAATATATATTGCATTTGTCTTCTTCGTTTAAAGCTGCTCAAGAGCTGACGAGATAAAATCTAGCGAGACACCACTGCCACGCCTTCAAGATGACGTCAAGTAAGCCAAAATACCGATCCTTCCTACACCTGACGGTCGAGAGGTAAAATCAAGGCCAAATCTTTTGACTTAAAAAAAAGGATGAGTGAAAGAACGCCAAGTAAACCGAATTTTAAACTAAAAGTGTCAAACAAAAAAGAGGGGGAGCCTTTAAAGCAAATTTTGAAAATAAGAGAACATTCATTTAAAATGCACATAAAATTTGGGGGAAGCTAATATTAAGCTTAAAAACTTTGGGGGAGGCTAATATTAAACTCACAAACTCTAATTTCAATTCTCTATGACTTAAATCAAGTAGAAAGTGAGTTCCTCTTGTAAATTCTTAAAATTAAGACTTTAATTGGAATTGAGGGAACTAATGCCAAACTCATAACAAACTTGCAATAAACCCAAAATTTAAGAATGAGTCCAAAGTGAGTTTAATAATTCTTATAATGAATGTGGATGATTACTATGTTAACTAATATGAGTGGAATAAACACCGAAATCGATAAATTATCAAAATTGATGTAAATTGAGCATAATCAAGTCGAGAAAATTACAAAACTCAACAAGTAAACTAAGCCGCCAGTGTAACTATAATCTAAATCAAAATATCTTCTTCGCCATCTGACCGCAACCTTGTACAAGTGTAAGACGATATTAAATCAAAATCTACATAAATCATGGCTTCTTTGAGCAATAAAAATTAAGAATTTCATTCTAATTATGATTTTCAAATCGACAAATCGCTAATTGTGAAATTATCTAAGTTTTATGACACCTGCGTGTTCTGGACATAGATTTCGCGCAATTTTAATTCTGCGAAAGATAAAGGAATTAAACAAATCAAAACCAAAGCTCATAATTCAAACATAATTACCTAAAATTACTATACACCAGATGCCGATATTATCTAATGCCTAAATTCGTGTTCGAGGACGCTACGGCCGCTTGTCTTGTGAGGGTTACAAAACCTAAAATTTATAATAAGAGTTTCAAATCTGAAATATCTCAGAATGATTCTAGATCTAATCATCTACAATAGCTAACAGAAATACAAGTGATCTAAAGTTCTCTTAAACATATTTTAATTAATCAATTTTAAGTAATCAAACCGATAAATAAATCAATCTCATGATTCCCTAATTTCTTAAATACACTCGCATGACTTACATTACGTCAATGCTTAAATTCAAGTCTCGAGGATGTCAGCATTTCCTGCTTTGTGAGGTTAACAAAACCTAAAGCTTATAATAAGAGTTTCAAATCAAGAAATATTCAAAAAATCTGACAAGAGATCTAATCCTCGTTAGCCTAAACATAATTGACAGATCTAAAGTTTTAAACATATTCAAATTAATCAATTTTTCAAATCAAATTAAGTAGCAATCTGAAACTGCTTAAATGAAACTCTATCATTAAAAACTTAAATCAAAATTCAATCTATTTACCTTCCGCAATTGTTTGTCGGAGGTGACAAATTAAGAAAATTCTAGCTCACAAAGGAGCAAATGTCAAATCAAGTGTCTGCTATGTTCATTCTCAATCAATCTTGCGAGCGACGCGACTGTCTTCGATCAAGCTTGGCCAAGAGGCCTACAGATGAAGTCATGACGTAGTCCTCTTATCGGTGGTTTGGCCACCTCCATTATATTATGATCATGACCGTAGCAGTATGCTTCCCAATGCCTCGCTTTGAGTGGAATCATAGGTATACTTGAAAGCAAACAACCCTCTTAAGGTAGACTTAACCCCTTGACAAACACCACCAGTTACTGGATTTCTTGACGACGTAACCCATGTGTCATGATATGATCGCTCTTAGTTGGGTCGACCACCCTCTAACTAAGTAGACCAGGGATCACACCCCGGATGACCAACCACGAGATCTAGACGCACATCATTATTCCCCAACAACTGGTTTAAAATGATAAATTTCATAATCTAAATTTTGGAACTCCATATTGCTACTATATGCTATGATAAGCTAATGACTTTTAATCGAAAGTCTCACTTATCGAGAGGATAATTAATTATAGGCGCTTATAGAAACCCCAACCGTGATCTAAAGTTCTCACCGATAAGGAGAAATCTCCTGCAAGGTCTTATCTACTATTCCATCCGCTTTCTCAAAATTTCACACATTTAAAACTACTCTTTTCATCAAGAGGTCGGAAAATTTTCTGACATTGATTTTGCACTACTGGGATGTGATTCTCTTCCATCTTTGCTAGTCATATATGTTATAAGAAGAATAAAATTTTAAAAATTTAAAATAACAAAATGGTGATTTAAGTGTATAACAAATTCAATATGAGCTTCTATATAGAATGAATCATTCCGTAGAGTGTATCT
This sequence comes from Cymbidium sinense, assembly GCA_021442155.1. NCBI lineage: Eukaryota > Viridiplantae > Streptophyta > Magnoliopsida > Asparagales > Orchidaceae > Cymbidium > Cymbidium sinense. Next base: position 98,650,454 of record CM038220.1, on the reverse strand, counting down.
TTATTACACCATTATTGGTTATGTAGTACCTCTACATCTTGAAAGTATGGGGTGAAATAATAATTGTTAATTACTAATTCCCATCTTTCACTTTCGTAGAAATGGATATACAAAGCACTCCTTTCACCATTCAGGTGCTAAACATCCGTAGCAACGCCATCAACACCGAAGATGTGGCTACCATCCAATTTGGTAGCTTAAATTTCTCCTATCGTAATTGCAACTCTCAAGTACCCACCCGGGTACATTCGTCCGAGGCCACGGAAGGCCTGTTCTAAATTCTACTAGCCATGTGCGCCAACTACCAACTCAACTGCCAAGGAGTTCTCCCAACAGAGAACTTTTCAAGGCTAGTCAATCTGAACTCCGTGACTAAAAAGAATCGTCAAGAGACAACTGTCTTTAATTCCTCGGATCACTGTGCCTACTCTTGAACCTCCGTACCCGGAAAGCATGATCATGAAGCTTCCTCATCGAAACAAATTAACTAAGAGAAGAAGGAGAAGGAACAGAGCTCAACAAATTTCCTTTAAACAACCTAGTGAACAAGCAATACTGCCATCGGAAACGAGTATTCCTACCCACAACAACTTTGACACTCTAAAGTGGGTAAAGAGGAATAGCTCTACTGGCGAAATAAAACAGTCATTATGGAGCCAACCACGTCAAGCTCTACCACCATAGAGGAGACAGCCTGAAACACTGTCGTGGATACATAAAGTTCTCAAAGTAGCCAAGGACATAAGCCTAATAAAAAAAAGATTTCAGAGGCCTGTGGTGATGGAAAATACCGAAGCTTTACCAAGAAAGTTGCCATTTTTTCTGGTAATTGGCCAGCGAGCCCAATACGCTTCACATGGTGAGCATCGGAGCGTGACACTTGGACTGCGTGTCCAAGAATCACGTCAAAGGTCCCTGAAAGGATATAAATATGGAGGCCAATGCCTCATAATGAAACTGAGTAATAGAGGTGTGACATCCGATACATATACCGTAAATCGCTCAAAATCAATTCATCAAGTGGATACCCAAAAGAAGGATATCACTGAAAAAGATATGATGGTCGACACCGGAGAATCCTCTAAGGATTATCCATCGCCACCCCTACAAGAGAAGGTTGATTTTGGGCAACCTTTAATAGAAGTATTGCTCGCATTAATCGAACTGAGATCCATTGGAAACGCCGAAAATTCATGAAGAAAATAATGAAGAAGATTCTATGGAAGTGGAAGTTGTCTATATGATCAGAGATATAGATGAACTCCCCGCCAAAGACCATCAAGAACGAAAAGCCGTGAGAATCAACTTGAATTTGACGCTTATGAAGAAGAGTTTTCACAGAAGCAAATAGAAGATGAACCTTCAATCTTTGTTGAAGATGAAGAAGAAGAGAATGAGAAAGAGATCATGGGTGTCAAAGTCGCCTATATGGTTGAACTAAAATGATACCTTCACGCTTTTATAATCGCCGTCGCATAATTCCAACAACATGCCTCGCAAATACACAAGAAGAAGTCAAGTTCTCCCAAAATGAGCAAGAGTGAACAACAACAAGAAATGAAGAAGAGGAAGAACCTGTACTAATTGATGCCATGACGCTGTCTAGAGAGCAAAGAGAAATGCATCAAAATGGAGGCCAAAGATAAGGAGATTGACTGGTAAAATGAATGATATGATACAAAATGAACATCATGATGTAGATGTTACAAAAGAAAATCATATCAAGTGCAAGACTGCTTTGTCGCTAACAAACATGTAGCTAATAACGCAACTTCTATACTACCAGCTATTGTGGTACCACAAGCTCCTACAAGATACGCATGCTAGGCGAGAGATGAAGTTAACCAAACACCTCTCCAAATTCAAAATCAGCAAGACATCGGAACTAGAATACCGCTTAAAACAATAATCAATGAAAAGATAAAGGTGATACCTGAAAGAAAAGTGACGAAAAGGGTCGCCTACCCATTGACACGATAAGTCCGCACTCGAAAGGTTACTCGCTGCGAAATTCAATACTTTCGACTTGATAATCCAAAGCAACATCCGCCCAATTTAAGGCTATTAGAAGAATACGAGGGAACGACGATACTTTTTTCAATTCGTCGTTTGACCTCACCGCTTTTGAATGGTACGCAGAATTGCCGAATGATTTAGTTAAAACTTTTGCAGAATTAGAGATTATATTCGCGGAAGAGGTTCACGCAACCGAAAATTACAATCACGACCTCGCCTGGGAAAAGATGAAAGTAGTAAAATTTATAAGTCGTCAGCAACTAGTATGCGAGCAACAATTGAAGAAGAATATGCGATCCAATCTAATGGGCAATATGGATGATAAAATGACACAATTTCTATGCATGGTCGATTGCAACATTCCGGACTTGCTCGATAGGTGGCTAAATTTGAAAAGTTGAATCGCCTCAAGTCCTCTATGCAGATAAAGCAAAGAAAAACAAATCTTCAGACTTAAGAAGAAACGAAACTCACACCACTTCTTATAGCTCAAATGGCGAAAAGTGGGTGATATATAACGTGGATAAAGGAAAGCAGTCGGTGTATAATGATGATAAGGGTAAAATGCTTATTTATTCTAATCCACAGCCAAAATTAGTATTAGGAGGTAATGACAAATCTCGGATTTTTCAAGTAGTGGTGAGCGTCCAAAACAAACAACAAGAGATGATGAGTAACGCCATCTCTTAAGAAAAGATGAACAAAGAATATTCTTTAGAAGGGACAAATTAAATTGTTTTCAGTTAGCCAAAGCCTACAATTAGAAATTAAAAGGTCTCAAGAAGTCGATCAAGTCAATAATCCAAATTACTATCCCTATCATCGGATGATCACATCCTATCAAGATTATGTCTTCAAAGATTAAGAAAGGAAATATCGGCGAGATGAATTTACACTATCCGAATGTTCTAATTAACCCTAAAAGAGAGTCTACAAGGATGATTACGTTATCTTCCGTAACATCCAACAACGACAAACAAAAGGAGAAATCAGTTCATATTGAAGAATGACAAACAACAGTTTCCAAAAAGAGCATGAAGATGCTAAAGCAGCTAAAAGACGTCCCTAGTGTTAAGTGGAAATCACCGCTTAAATCTATATTGGACTTAAGAGAGATGCCTAAACCAAGTATTTGGGTTTCAGATTCGATAAAGCTACTCACACGGTCCAACCAAGCGTAAGCCTAATAAATCAAAGAAGCTGGTTAAGAAAAAGAAGATCAAGAATAGAACTAAAATTCAAAAGATCATTAACAATCTAGAGGAGTATCATCAACCGGCAAGACAATCATTTAGGCTTGCAGACTTCATGCCTAAACAGATTCTAATCGATGAAGATAATGGTGAGTCTTGTCCGGTAGATATGCCGAATCATCTGGATGTCAATATTCTTCAACATCGGTTACTCCAAGATGACAAAGGTAGTCAGACAAACTCGACCAACCCGTCAAAATTTTTATCAGGAAAGCAAGAAGAGCCTGAGAAGTTAGTGCCGAAATTTTGTTTAATGACTCAATAAGACAACAATAATTCAGATGAAGATCTATGTTTTCTCGACGGAGAAGAGTCAGACTCATCGATATCATCACGTATAAAACGTATGACGTTGAAAAATGAGTCTAACCCTTTTGACCAATCTTCCAGAATAAGAGGGGAACTTGAAGAAACTACCTCTTCAGAAGAATCTGAGCAAGGCAAAGTTATTCAAGTTCAGTTGTGAAGTGGTAAAGTCTTACCACCTTCATCAAAGAAGGAAAATGCAAATTGAAAATAAATAATTGAAATAGATTGAAAACTACATTAAAAAAAAATGAAAACTATAAATAAAATAAAAATTGTAGTAAAAAAATTGAAGTAGATTCAACTAAATAAGATATATAAGCAGTCATTTTATCAAGCTAAGTTGCATCTCATATTAAAAAATGTTTAACATCACAACACTTTAAAAATTATAAATCTAAGCAATCCAGCATAAAACTAAATGTAATATTGATAAATTAAAGATCAAAATACAATAAAATAGTAAATAAAATGAAACAGTTAAAAAAAATAATCAAAAGATCCAACTAAATAAGATATAGTTAACCATTTTATCAATCTTTAAAAATTATAAATTTAAAATCAAATGTAGTATTGATAAACAAAAGATCAAAATATAATAAAACATCAAATAAAATGAAAACTGCATCAATCAAAAATGAAATATATACATCAAGAACTTCATTAATCATGTAAGACAAATTCAAAAATAAATTAATACAGAAATATATATCTTAATGTTGTCATAATAGTATAACCTGATTATTATAATAATATAAATAGTGTCGAATGATCCTTATGATTGAAGAATCTGCAGAGAACAACAAGTAGACATATCTCAAAATAACTACAAGTAGTTATTAGGTTGTATCATGGAGAATTTGATTTATTTCCAATGAAGCAATAACTTGCAAATTTATAAAGTGACTGAAATTTGATGCAAGGTGTATATATATTTCATGTAGTGATTCTCTCTCACCACTAAAAAAATAGAGAAACAAGAAGTAGATTGATCTCAAAATAACAAAGAGCAAAAAAGTATTAAACAAGAAAGCTAACTAACATTGATTTGCTTTAATTAAATGGAGCTTTAAAATTTTATATCAATCAATGACGTCACATTTAATAATTGCTTAAATTCTTAAAAAATCCATAAATTCAACTTATTCAGCACAAAAATAAGTGTAGTATTATTGAAGTAAATGCCAAAATACGGCAAAAAGCAAATAAAATGAAAATTGCAATAAAAAAATAATAGAAACAAACTCATCTAAACAAGAAATATAAATAGTCATTTTATCAAGCTAAATTGTATTTCATATTAAAAAAGTTTAACATCACATCTCTTTAAAAATAATAAATATAAACAATCCAACATAAAACCAAGTGTAATATTAATAAACTAAAGACCAAAATATAATAAAACAACAAATAAAATAAAAGCTGCATCAATCCAATCAAAAATGAAATATATACAACCAAAACTTCATTAATAATGTAAGACAAACTCAACAATAAATTTATACAGAAAGATATACTTTAATGTTGTCATAATAAAATGCTTATATAAATAAGATCGAATGGTCTTCATGGTCAAGAATGAGAGAACAACAAGTAGCTATTGTATGATATGGAGATTTGATTTCTTTCCAAAACAATAACAATCAGTAAAGTGACTAAAATTTGAAGAAAGATATATTGTGGAGATTTTTTCTCACGGTTAAAAAAACAGGAGAAAATAACAAGTAGATTAATCTTAAAATAACAGCAAAAGCAATCAAAAAATAATAAACAAGAAAGCTCACTAATATCAATTGCTTTAATTTTAAATGAACTCACCAAATTTTATATTAGCTAATTAATGATGTCACATAAATGGAAAATTCTTAAAAAACTCGAAATTCAATTTATAAACACAAAATCAAGTGTAGTAAAGAAAAGATTAAGATGAAGTAGTTAGCCATTTTATCGTTTAAAAAGATATCATATTAAAAAAATTTAACATCACAACCCTTTAAAAAACCATAAATCTAAGCAATCCAGCATAAAATCAAGTGTAGTATTGATAAATTAAGAACCAAAATATAATTAAAACATCAAATAAAATGAAAACTACATCAATCATGTAAGATATTAGAATGCAATAAAACAAATGTGAACTTCAATATAAAGTAGCAAGGAGAACCCAATCACCCAGGCTATAAAAGTCTGAAATGAAAGGCATTACATAGTAGCAACCAATAAAACAAAACGTTAATAATCCAAATAGACTCAATTGCATATATATTGTTTCTCCATTCTCTCCGTAGCTTTAATATGCAAAAGATCCACATGCAAATTTTCTTCTTCCATGATATCTTGCTGTAACAAATGGTCATTCATTAGACTGACATATAAAAGTGAAGACAAAAGTTATAATTAAAAAAAATCAAATAAAGATGAAAATGATTCTTACCAAAGGATTTTTACTATTTTTGAGAACTTTAATCCAACTAGCTGTACAAACAAGTGCATTAGCAATTTTTGCGGATAAAGAGCTTCTATAATCATCCAAAACTCTACCGCCAGCACTAAAAGTAGATTCAGATGCAACCGTTGTTATGAGAATTGTCAAGACATCCCTAGATGAATACTTTAGAGTATTCATCCTCCACTAATCAAGAATATCAAATTGTTCTGTTCTGCACAGATATAAACCTTTTCCAAATGTATTTGCGAATCTAATTTTGAAGGTTGAACAGAACCAAATGCTACAACAAAATCAGCAAAACCTAATATATAATCAAAAGAAGATGAAAATTATTGCTCTTTGTAATCAGTGAGGACTAAGTTGTTGAACTACAACCAAGAATATCGTAAACGTATTGATTATAAATTTTCAAAATAATTGCTTCAATTTCTTTAATTTTGAATTCTATCTCAGAAGATAAGTATATTTTTGGAAATGTAAAATTTATGAACTTCATCTTTAAGTGTGGATCTAACACAGCTGCCACAGATATAAGCAAATTACATTCTCTCAAATATTTATCAAATTTAATTTTTATTGCATTTGTCATTTTTTTAATATATTCAATTGATAAATTGCATTCCTCCATCAATAACTTTTTAACATGCATAATCATAAGTAAAAAAATATTTGTAATAGGATAAGTTGAATCAAAAATCATTTTTGTAATATTATGAGCAAAAAACTTCTAATTACCTCATACATTTGCCAATCAAGATCAAATGACAATCACTTATAATTGTTATCTTGGGCTATATAATGGTAGAATACATTGCGAAAAATAAAGGCAGATTCAAACGTAATATGTAATTTCATCGCAGTAAACATCAGAGATAAACCCTTTCAAGTGAAATCTAATTGCTTCGCCACCTCAACAAACTTATGTAATCTGACTTTTAAGATATTTTATTACTCTCTGATTTGATAAATGATATCTTCAATCTTCTTTAAACAATCTTGAACCATTATATTCAAGATGTGAGCATAACATCTCACATGAAAGAAATAACACATAAAATATAACTTACCTCTTGACTGAAAATTAGATTTGATAGCATTAGTGGCAACATCATTGTTACTAGTATTATCCAATATAATTGTATAAACTTTAACCTGCAGATTCCACTCAAACAAGAATTTACATATAACATCATAAATAAAAGTACTCGTGTGAGGTGATTCAAGCTCAAAGAAATTAATAATTCGCTTGTGTAATTTTCAAGACTCATCAATATAATGAATTGTTAAAGCATGATTTAACAAGTTTAATAAGCCCAACAATCATGTTAAAAACATGCATAGTAATTTAAGATCTTCAATAAAATATTGAATCATGTATGCTCAACCATCATAAATGGGTACTCATGTATAATTATCATTTTTGCTATTATTTTTCTATCATAAATTTGATCATAATTCTGTAGATCAATAAAAATAAAAATCTCAATTTCTGAACTAGCATCATAAGGCATAAAATTTAACAATTTTTGTCTTTTATCCGACAACTCCACAATTTGTTTATTTTGATCTTATCACTCCATGTCGAAGTTAGAAGTGGTGTTAGTTTTGGATTTATGAAATTTTGTATCATAACATATATATTGTAAATAAGATGTATTGACGCTTTCAAAGTTGAAACATTTTCAATAAAATATTCTTAAACTATAGATTTTTTTTCCTAGTCTTCTTAGGAGGGATTTCTCCAATATTAGTATTAAATGTAATTGTTTTTGAACAATTAGGTTGTGAAGAAAGATTAAGATTTTCATTACTATTTTCATCTTTTATGACAATCTCATTACCAGATGATGCAGTTTGAGAAGGTCAAAATTTGACATAGTAGACTATTTTGAAAAAGAAAATATGTGTCAAAACTAAAGATACTATCCATATGTTTGAAATAAGAATATTAGTACACTTTATTGATACAATCCATATAAAAATAGAGCATTAGATTATAATTGTGCAATTAATTTGAATACATAGAAATAAGTTAACCACTAATACAATCTTGTATAATAAAATGGTAAAACTTTTTTGATAAGAAAATAGGAGATCCAAATTAAACGCATGAATATGATATATATAATATTTATGATAAAACAAGGAGTGTTCACAAGACATCATTAGTAAATTTGATATTTTAAGCATAAAAAGTCAACTTAAACATAAAACATGAAGCTTGTCTTTCTTGATTTCAGCAAAGCAAAATAGAATTAGATGAGAGATTTAGAAAATAACCTAGATTGCTATCAACAATGATATTCATAGTTGACACCTTATTAATATAAAATAGAAAAGAAAGAAAGGGGCAGAATTTTCGAGATGTTTAAAATATTGTTGGATAAGTTGATTTTTACTGCAGTTTTCATTTTATTTGTTGTTTTACTGTTTAATACTTTTAGTTGTCTTTGTTGTTATTTTGAGATCAATCTATTTATTGTTTTTTTTTATTTTTTTAGCCATGAGGGAGAATCTCCATATGGAATATATATACACCATGCCTTCAAATTTCAGTCACTTTATAAATTGACATGTTATTGCTTCATTGGAAAGAAATCAAATTCTCCATGATACAACTTAATAACTACTTGCAGTTATTTTGAAATATAACTACTTACTGTTCTCTCCAGATTCTTCATTCATAAGGATCATTTAATACTATTTATATAACAATCATGCTATATTATTATGAGTATATTAAGAGTTATGATTTTTAAAAGGCTGTGATGTTAAATCTTTTATAATATGAGATGCAACTTAGCTTGACAAAAAGATTATTTATATATCTTGTTTAGGTGGGTCTGTTTCAATTATTTTTTTATTATAGTTTTTATTTTATTTGCTATTTAATTTATCAACACTACACTTAGTTTTATGTTGGATATGCATGTATAAGTGTACAACTTAGAGAAGAGAGATAATATAAGATGGTGATGGTATGACTGATTTGAAATAAGTGAGAATTTACCAAGACATATCCAACTAAGAAGGAAGCAATAAGAAAAATGATGTTTGATACAAAATTCAAAACAGATAAAGTTCTAGGTGGCTATTATATTGGATTAGGCATCACAAGCATTCAACTAAAGAGGATTGAAGCATCCTCTAAATCCATCATGCACTTTAGAAGTTATCATAAGTAATTACTTCATTAAAACCTAGCATGCATATCAAGAATGAATCAAATAATCTGCATACTGCAGTGCAGTCCCCCTCATCATTGAATAGATCATAACAGTTATAGAACAAGAGAATAGAAATTAGTTGGGTGATATTTGCGGCATAGATAAAGACATCAACATGGATACCATAGCACATGATGAAAACAAATAATAAAGACATCAACTGATCAACATCACAACATGACAACATTTACTCCCAATTTTTTATTATGCAAACCAATCAATGAAACCCGCAAGGGCCAGCGGCTGCAAGCTTTAAAGGCTCAAAGAACAAATAGATGTATCCAAATTTTCATCCTCCTTGAAACAAAGCTTTCAAAAACCAAGTAACAAAACAGCTTATATATAGGTACTAAACTCTAAACACCAAAATATATACGACATAACAAAATTAAACAGAGAATAGGCATTTTAACATTTGAATGTACATTCTAACCAAAAATCAAACACCATAAATCAGAAATCTGAGAAATTTCAACAACATTTTTGAGTCATCTAGAACCCACAATATTCTCCATATCTTAATCACTTCACAAATTAAAAAGAGAAATTGCATAGCAAAGATTTATTTAATTAATCTATTCCGACCATAAGAGAACTAGAAATAAGAGGTAAGCAAGTCTTGAGAGGCAACTCAGGAAATTAGGCAAGATGGAGAAAGTAATAATTGATACCGAACCGTAGAAAAGCAGAAATCATGATCGGACTTCGGCAGTTTAGCTCTTCCCATGGATTATGGCGTCGCAAGAATCACAAGTCAAAACTTGTGTCTTGCAGAGGAGGAAAGGAGATTGGGATTTGGGGACTCGCGGTCGCAGGATTAGGACAACAGTCGAAATATCGATTTTTTAATCGAAGAGTCGAAGACTCGTGAACCTTATTCTGTGAAGGCCGTCCCCTGTCTCGTGAGCTTAAATAAGTAGGGTTGAGGATATAAGAAAGGAAATCTCAAATCTGAACCGTTAATTTAAAAAATATAGAATTTTAATGATTTTGATTTCATCCAAATCATTAAATTAATTTTATTTTTTATAATATATCTAAATTTATTTAGTTTAAACATTATTAATTAAATTAATTATTTAAATAAATATAAATTAATCAATAAATAATTTAATGATATAACATACATATTATATAATATTTATATAATTATTTATAAATATTTATTTATTTCGAGCCGAACACGAGCGAACAAAGGATTGTTCGTGTTCGACTCGTTTATATATCGAGCCTAAAATATTTGTTCGTATTCGGCTCGCATACTTTATGAACGAGCTGTTCGCGAACAACGAACTTTTTTGACAACCCTATACTATAGCTTATTTGATCAATAGAAGTCCCTCAATAGATCTGAATGAATGCTTACCAGATGAAGTTTGGATTAACAAAGAGCTAAACTTATCTCACTCGAGAGTATTTAGTTGTTCATCATATATCCATGTGAATGCAAGATCTAGAAGTAAGCTTGATTCAAAGTTTGTCAAGTGCACGTTCGTTGGATACAACTCAAATAAATTTAGTTACAAATTATGGGATTATAATCATAAAAAATTTATAAAAAGTAAGGATGTCACTTTCAATGAAATGGAGATGTACAATGACAAAAATGTGATTAAGGGTGGATCAACAGTTACTCCTGAAGATCGAGATAGAAGATGTTGGCGATGATCAAGAAGAAAAAGAAAGAAACTTTGAGGATCATAAGAAGTACGTCGAACACTTACTATTGAAGTCAGGGGATCCAGCAGAATCTCACGACCAACATAGATGTATTCTTCTTCACTATATATATTGGTGACTGATGGTGATGAACCAAAGTGCTATAAGAAATGCATTCAAGTTGATGACTCAAAGGAGTGAGAGTTTGTTATATATGACGAGATGCAATCACTCATATTAAATTAGATATGAGAATTGGTAAAGGTACTTGATGGCAAAAAAGTACTGCACAACAAGTGAGTTATAGAATTTATTAACTTGTAGTATAATATATAGCATAATTTATTATAAGAATTTGACTATCATCTCTTTCATAAATATTTTACACTAAAAAGTATTTTCTTGAATAAGTTTAATTAAGTTGATTTAGTATTTAATATTTGACTATCATCTCTTCCATAAACAAATCATTGCATTTGATTTGTGCATCATCAAGCACATCCATGTGTCTAATAAGTGAGATATTTAATATATTTTTTGGCTATTTGTGTGTTGCATATTTTAATGATATTCTTGTTAAAAGTACATCTCTAATTAACCATTTACATCATTTCAAATTTCTACTCATTACCTTATGAGATCATAAACTTTGTATCAATTTGCCAAAATGTGAATTCCTTAGGGCAAGCATCCACTTTTTGGGTTTTGTTGGTTCTTCACAAAGCGTTCAAATTGATCTTTTGAAGGTTGAAGCTGTACAAACATGACTAACACCTTCAACACTTAGTTATATATGCAATTTCCATAGATTACCCAATTTTTACCGCCACTTTATTAGGAACTTTAGTATGATTGTGGTCACAAGCATTGAGTGTTTGAAATAAAGAAACTTCAATTGGGGACTTGGGCGATAGAAGTGCTTCAATGAATTGAAGCATCACTTTTTCTTAGTGTTAGTACTTACATTTTTCAATTTTGAAAAATCATTTCAAATAATGGCAGATGCTTCCGCATTGTGTTATCCCATGGCAAGAAATCCATTGTTTTTCGATAAAAAGTCAATGCCAACGGGATGAAATGATCCACATATGAATAGGAAATCTATGTTCTGATTTGAGTGCTTGAAAATTTAGTTAGCATTACTTATTTCATTAGGAATTTATGTTGTTTAGTAATCATCAACAACTTCAATATCTATAGTTTCAAAAAAGATTTGAGTCGTATGTATGTGTGATGAGTAGTGTTCCTTCAAAACTTTAATTGTTTTAAAACGCATGAATGCTTTGCATAGCGAGTCAACTTACTGGTTAAAGTTCAATTTAATATTATTGACTTAGAAACTATGTGAGAACTATCTGCGATAGGCAATAATTTCACAATCCTTCATGTTGTATAGCAAGAATGCTTATTAATGATTTTCTCATTTAAGTATATAACAAGAATGTATTTTTTAAAGAAAATCAATTATTTATTCCCAATACTTCTCTTTGTCAACAACTAAATCCTACATGGGGTTTTGTAACTATGGGCGGACCTAAGCATAGTTGAGAGGGGGTAATTCTTCTCTCTTAAATCCAATTAGTCATTTGCTCCTCATAAAAAATATTTTTGCCTTTTACTTTTATCTTAACATAAAAATTTGCCCATCCTAAAAATCGAAGTTGATTTCGCCCATATCGCAGCACATGCAAGGAGAGACAAAATTAGTACTAGTTCAATTCTAATTTTTTTGGCTCAAATTTCACTAGGATGTCTTTCTATTTGTTGAGAGGTGCTCGATTTGGCAACCATTTAAAGGAACATTATAAAACACAAGATTATACATCCCCTTTCTATCAATAATTTTATTCAGGAGTGTTTTTTTATGGAGTTTGATTTTATCAATCAACTCGAGATGTACTGTTGACTTATCCCCGATTTGGGCTATCAACAATGCTCATTGTTCAAATAACTCATATTTGGCTCGTTAAGTAGCTCATGCTTGGCTCGTTCGTTAAGCAAGCAAGTCGATCACGAACAAATATTTTTAGCTCAATTTATAAATGAGTTGAACATGAACAATCATTCGTTTGATCGTATTCGCGTTTAGCTCAAAATAAAAAATTATACATACACACACAAAAAATAATATCATAGTCGTAAGCATGTCTTAATGGTTGGATCATTTGCCATACAAAAAATTGGCCTAGGTTCAAATCCTTCCTTGTCCATATTTTTTGGATTTTGCTTTTACGAGCCATTTCGAATAATTTGAACCGAACACAAATGCTGAAATTTTGAGCTATTTCATACACGAACCAAACACGATTAGAGTAATTTTCGAACGAGACGAACACGAACAAATATTTCGCTCTCTTAAGCTCGGCTTGTTTACACTCCTACCCTCTATCCTTTGCTCTGGCTGAGCTAGAATAGGAGGACTTTACTTCAAAGATAAAGGAGGCAATGTTTAGGTGCTAGAAGGATAACATGGCGAGATCTATATTTGCACCGGGAAGCGGAAGAAGACTGCCTCGGACTAGGACTAGACAAACTAAAGATAGAGAGAGTGACACTGCATTACAAGGGTAGTAAGGAGTTTGAGCCATGCAAAAAGTGGAGGACAGGTGCTACATCGTCAAGATTGCACTGCCATGACACTACAATATGGAAGACTTCATATTTAGGCGATTTTCTGCAAATTTTTGTGTACTTTTTCTCTATTCTCTTGTGAGTGAAAGTGAAGTGCCGTAAAGTGACTGAATAAGGATTGGGCTTGTGTGCAATATAATTTATACATTTCTCTTTAGTTTTTTCTTTCATAGTGGATTTCTCCGTAGTTTTTTTTTTTTGTTCTTGAGTTTTTCCATGTTAAATCTAGTGTTCCTATGTGTGATAGCTTTAACTTTGGTTTCATTTATTTTGTATATGCTCTGAAACACTCGTATTATTTTTCCACGCTTAATCTTTATCTCTCAACAGGGAGAACCTTAACTTAGATTTTGTGTTGGGACCACCACTAACCTCTTGTGCATTGTTTTTTTTTGGGTAAGAAGGCCTTAGAGTGGTCAATGTAGCCAAATACTTATTAAAGATATTGTACACTTCACGGTATATCACCTAAATTAAAATTAGATTGGAACATCAAGTTCCTTAGTTGTTTTTGGCAGGAGCTTTGAAAGCGTTTACAAACTGCCCTAAGTTCGGCTTACCAGAGTCAATTAAATAGTCAAATTGGGGTGCTTAATCGCATCTTGGGTAACATAATTGGTTGCTTTGTTGGAGAGCATTCTGTAATTTGGGATGAGATTTTTAGCCAAGTTGAATATGGCGAATAGATCCACTGGACACTGTCCTTTCAATATTGTCCAGACCAAGATATTATAATCACGCTATGTGTTGCTGTGTTGCCAAAATCATGCAGCAAACCCGGGGACAAAATGTTCTTTGATTTCAAAAAATAAAAATAAAAAATGTCACCAAATGCGATGAACAATTTGACCAAGAGTACCCAGATCAATTAGCATCAAGCAATTTTTTTGCAGGCTAATAGATTAGTACCGTTAATGCTCTCAATTCAGCAGTACTTAACATATAAAATTTCTTGCGATTGAAAGAATGGTTATTTCTTGTAAGTAAACTTTGATAAATTTTAATTTGTACTTTTGAATTGAATCAATCTTTTTTAACATTTTTTGACCAGAATTTGTACTTAAGTTGGGCAATTTTTACAGTTCCTGGATTGTTGTTTTTATATCTTATCATTTATTTTGCTCGTCAATATTTTGATAAATTAACTATTTTCTTGAATTAAGATGTTCTGTATGTGCTTTGGAGTAACATAATACTTCTATTGTCAGCAAAATAAGCCACTGAATTCCCAAAATGTTGCTGATGCGCTGCAAAAATATAACCTCAAAAAGTCTGCAATACAGAAAGCTTTGGATACACTCTGACAGTGGACAGATTTCATTCAAGGAATATGGCAAACAGAAGATTTACCTTGCTCGGCAAGATCAGTTCAAGATACCCAGCAGTCAGGAGCTTGAACAGATGAAGAAGGAAAATAGCCAATTACAAGAGCAGATTGATGCCCAAAAGAAAGCCATAAGCGAGATTGAGGCTGGTAAACTCCAATGATAATATTCCACTCCCTTAAGAGGGCTATTTACAGTTTAAATGTGCTTTCTTAATGCAGAAATTCGAGCTCTGCAATCAAATCTGACATTGGAGGAAATACGGGCAAAACAGTCAAAGCTGCAAACAGAGGTAACTAACAGCAAATTTTTCATTACAATTCCTCTAATATTCGGTCTTCATAGAAGTCTGAAAAAATTTACTTCAGGTTTATGAAATGGAGACAAAGCTGAAGAAATTGCGGGATGGAGTGATTTTAGTGAAACCAGAAGAGAAAAATTTGATTGAACAAACATTCAGTGAAAAGATGAACCATTGGAGGAAGCGGAAGAGGATTTTCAAAGATTTGTGGGATGCCATAACAGAGAATTCACCAAAGGATGCCAAGGAATTCAAGGTTTTATATCTATGGCATCATCCTTCTCATTTCTTTAGAATTTACTAACAGCACCTCCACTGATGGCAGGAAGAGCTCGGCCTTGAATATGATGAAGATGTTGGAGTTAGTCTGCAATCCTATAGTGAACTGATGAATACCAATAAGAAAAGAAGAATAGGACAATGATTTATTCCACTATCCTCTCTTGCTTACGATTAATGTTCAATTTTGTAAAGGGATTTTTAAGCTAACCTCTTCCAATGCATGTATTTTCCCAAACAGTAATTGATAGAATGCCACATTTTTGTGTACTAGTTAGTCACTTCTTACTTAATATTACTTGTTTAATCTTACAAGATCCAACTCATAAACAGGGATAAAGTTTTCTTCTGCGTTGGATTTGCTTAGGATGCTCTGAATCTTTCATTGCAGAATTTCATGTTGGGGAAGTCATCACCCATAGCAGAAAAATGAACTGCTTAGTTTTTTCCCAGGAGACGAGTAAACGCTTAGAATTCCAACTTACATCTCAGAATCGCTCGAAAAGCTTTCTGCATCGTCTGCAGCTTTAGATGTCTTCTCTTCTGGTAAGCCAAGAGTAGGGTAAATTGATTCAATATTGTGGTCTGCGCGAAAGTGGACTTCTGCCTGGGTCTCATAAGCTTTTAATTCTCTGTTACTCCACACTCTGCTCACTGTCTCACTTCGGCTCTCTGGCAAAATTTCTTCTCCCCCTGGCTTCTCCGAATCCATTTCAGGATATCTCACTTTGCTTTTGCGGAAGCCATTGTTGATAGAACTGGATCTTGAAGCTAATGGGGAGTAATCTCTTGATATGTCCTGATTCATCTCCTGCTCCTGCAATCGCCATTTTGAAGCCTGACTATGTTGCTTCTCTTGCACAGCATTTCCCACCAAGTGTTTGATGTGGTCCTCAGGCTCCATTCTCATACCGGAGGATCTCTCATCGCAGGAGCCTCCCTTCTCAGCTTCCGACTGGAATAGCTCCACTGCAGCCTTGGCTGCTACTGCGGCATACGAGGCAGCCTCAAATGCAACCTGTGCAGCACAAACTGCATCTTTGTACTCATCTTGAGCCCTCACCTGAATCTTATGATCGCCATGGCAAGCAGAATCAAGGTACGTTGTTACCATTTCTTCTCTCTGGTTTTCAGTCCACAGGCTTGTATGCTCCTCCATCTGCGCATGCGCTTGACTTAGTTTTCATGATTTCCATTCCACATTTGAGTTTATAAAGTTTTACATCAAATCTAACCTCTGAAACCACTGAGAGATGGCTGGTGATGAGTTCCAGTTTGACTCCTTTCTCCATTGCTATCTCTTTCATTACATTAATCCTGCTTTCTAGGCTTGGCCGCCTTGCGGAGAACTTCTGCACCATCTGCGGAGAAGGTGATGCAGAAGTATAATATGAATGTTATGTTGGTTGTCTGGGAATAGTTTTTTCTACTATTATTTACACTCACTAAAAATGATATATTTTCAATATTATCATTTTTAAAGTATTTATATATTATATATTAGGGGAATTTACATGCCACAATTTATATATATATATATACTTGTCTAACACCTAAAATTTGATATTTACATATAGAGTAAAAATGAATTAAAGCGTTTGACAAGCTACTTATTGCTCAGCTCGATTAGAGTTTATTTATGCTCATTTGATTAAATAATCAAATGAGCTTGAACATTTTTATAAATACTCGGCTGCTAAATGAACGAGCTTGAATAGTTTGTTATTTGATTCATTTATGTTCATAAACAATACTATTTAAAACTCAAAACAACTTCATTAAGAAATTAGATTTTGGCTTAATTAAGGATTGTTAATGAACATTGTTGTTTAAGTTTTTACTTTTTAGGTTTAATAAGCTTTAATTGATATAATTCATATATATATTTCAATAAGCTTGATTAAGGCTTGATTAAATTTATTTATTTCATTAAACGAGTTTGTTAATAGATAATGCAATTTAAATTGAACTGGTGAACAAATTTGAATCTAGCTCGAAGAAAGTGTTAGAATTCAAGTTGAATGGTTGAAGTGGAGGAATGCATTTAGCCTATCGTGTGATAGAAAAGTACCGCTTAAACTTAAGGGAAAAAGTTTATAAGATAGTGGTAAGACTTGCAATGATTTATGGTGCAAAATGTTGGCTAATAAAAGAGAAGCATAAGACTTAGGTGTTGTAGAGATGAGGATGCTTAGGTGGATGAGTGGCTTTATTCTTAGAGATAAAATGTGAAATGAGTATGATCGGGAAAAAGTTTATAAAGTTATCTTAGATGATTTGGCCATATAAAGTGTCAGCCGTCCGATGACTTGGTTAGGAGAGTAGATGTATTAGATTTGTCTTATGTTAAGAAAGATAGAGGTAGATTTAAAAAGATTTGATTAAGATGTATAAGAATGATTTTAGTATATTTAAATTAAATGAGAATTTGACATATAAGATGATATAACGGAGAAGAAGGATTTATGTAGCCGATCTCATATAGTGAGATAAAGGCTTGTTGTCATATATATAAAATGTTAGAAATGTAAATATAAAATTTTATGTGCTAGATGTGTTAATATATAAGAATTATGTGGTCTGTAAATCTTTTTATGTATTTTTATAACATGTAATATAGGTTCACCGACCTTTTTTAAACATTATGCTAGAAAAAAA
The DNA here is from genome assembly GCA_021442155.1 of Cymbidium sinense. Lineage (NCBI taxonomy): Eukaryota > Viridiplantae > Streptophyta > Magnoliopsida > Asparagales > Orchidaceae > Cymbidium > Cymbidium sinense. The sequence goes on along the minus strand of CM038220.1, from coordinate 98,632,350 downwards.
ATTCCATTTGTGCATTCCCTTCTTTGCAAAGAATCCGAATATACAATGAAAAAATAATATGCGATTTTTGTCTAGTGTTTATTTATCATAATTTGGGGTGTTCATAAAGATCTAATATGTGGGAAAAATATCAGTGAAATTAAGTTTTAAGATGTGCTTGGAGAATCAAAAGGAAAATACTTAATAAGAATAGTTGGTGGTAGTCGAGTGCAAGAAAAGATAAAAAATAAAGCATTGTTATAAAACTTGGTTTAGATGTAAAAAATTAATTGGGAAAGATATAAAGTGGCTGTAGAGATTTAAAGCAATATATGTTGCAAAATTTCTTTTAGTGATTTATACAATAGATTAGATAAAGAAGGTGAAAAGATGTATATAAGTTAGTCAAGAGATAGGAGAAGTAAAGACATAGTTAGTGCTATTGATGAAAATAATAATAAAGTCTTTTCTTAGAAAAGATATTGAAAATAGGTGGATGAGATATTTTGATAAACTGAAGGATCGAAGTATGCAATTGATTTTAGCAATTAATACCCTAAACAATAATAGAATTTCATTTCTATGTATTAGTAAATCGAAGTTAGTGAAGCTTTAAAGAAAATGAAATGTGGAAAAGGCTGTAGGGATAATATTCAATAGATGTGTGGAAATGTTTAGGAGATCAATTACAAATCTTTTAATGTTATTTTAAAGACTAAAAATAATGAGTGGAGAAAATATTGGTTTATTTAAGAATAAAGGTGATGCACAAGTGTGCAAATTATAGATTAAGTTAATGTGCCATACATTAAAATTATGGGAGAAATAGTGAGCATAGGTTACGATGTGATCTGAAGTTTAACAATTTTGGTTTCATGTATAGATCTACTATGGATGCTATACATTTGTTAAGAGGGTTGATAAGAAGCATAGAGAAAGTAAGAAGGATCTACATATGATATTTTTGATTTAGAAAGCTTATGATAAAGTCTCGAGATGTTCTTTGGAGAGTTCTAGAGCGAAAGAGTTAATATTGGTTATATTATTGTGGATATGTATACTAGAGTACATTTGTGTCCAAACACAAGGAGGATTGACAAAATATTTTCCTATTTGGTTGGATTACATCAAGGATCAACATTAAGCCCTTATCTTTTACTTTAGTTATGGATGTACTTACGAGGCATTTACAAGAAGATGTACCTTGGTGTATGCTTTTTTGATGACATTCTTCTTGTTGATAAGACTAGAGAGTCCAAACTTGATTTATGGAGGTCAACTTTAGAGTCTAAAGGTTTTAGTTTAAGTAGATCTAAAGCGAATATATGGAGTGTAATTTTAGTTGTAGAAGTTTTAGTGATAGTGTTGTGACTTTAGGTGATCAAGTCATTAATAAGAGTGGCGATTGAGATATTTAGGCTCTATTGTCCAAATGATGGTGAAATAGATGGAGATGTTATTAGTAGAATTCAAGTTGGATGGTTGAAGTGGAGGAATGCATCGGCTATTATGTGATAGAAAAGTTTCACTTAAACTTAAGGAAAATTTTATAAGATGGTGGTAAGACACCTGACTTATTATGGTGCAATGTTGGCCAATAAAGAGAAGAAGTTAAGTGTTCTGAGAGATGAGGATGCTTAGGTGGATGAGTGGCTTTACTCTTAGAGATAGAATGCAAAATGAGTATGTTGGAAAAGTTGGAGTAGCTCAGGTGGTAGATAAGATTAGGAGAGTGCCTTAGATGGTTTGGCATAAAGCGTCAGTCAGATGACAAGAGTAGATGCATTAGATTTGCCTTATGTTAAGAAAGGTAGAGGTAGACCTAAAGACTTGGTTAAGATGTATAAATAATGATCTTAGTATACTTGAATTAGATGAGAATTTGACACATAATAGGACACAATGGAGGCGAAGGATTCATGTGGCCCCACTAGTGGGATTAAGGCTTGTTGTTGTTGTTGTTGTTTATTTATCATAATTGTCAAGTGCCCTAATATTTATGGCATGAGGATATTTTTTAAATTTTGTAGAATGATGAACATCAAAATACAAATGTTAGAAAGATTAGTTATGCGCTCTTAATTGAAACCAAAGATGATGATAAGACCGAAAATCATTAGATCAAGGCTCTAGCCACAATATGAAGATGGCTTAATTCTTTTTTTTTTTATAAAAAAAAAACTGTTTTTATTTAAAGAGGAACGTTATTTTCATGTATTAATTCATCCTATTTTTCACAGCATCCCTCATAGGATTAAAATTAAACACGATGTTTTAACTTTTTCTGAAATTTGTGAAAATCATACTCATTATTTTATATGTTAACTCATCTAGTTTATAATGCTTTAATTTTGTTGTAGCAATTTAGTATAATATCACTATTTACTCAAGGTAGGGGTTAGAAATGAACGAAAAAAAAGTGCATTTGGGATAATTTTGCTTTTCAAAAAAAAAAAAAAAAGAAATAATCATAGTTTATTAAAATTTTAATCATTTTTTTAAAAAAATTTACGATAAAAAGTTATTTTTGAAAAAAAATTATTTTCTCTAAAATAATTTTATAATCAGTTTTTTTAAAAATGTATAACTATCTTAAATAGATCATAAATCATCATCTAAAATTAACGCTATATGTTTTAATATAATTTTTTTTATTTGATGTTAATTTTTTCTTGGAGGAAAATTATTTGATGTTAGATTTTGGAGATCTTCAATAAAATTAAGTGATGTTAAATTATAAATAATAATAATGATAATAATATTTTAAATATTATGTTAAAGATTTAAATGTTATATATATATATATATATATATATATATATATATATATATATATATATATTTTTAAATTTTGATGTTTTTATATAAGTTATCTAATTAGTATATATTTATAATATAATCATTTTCTTGTTTTAATTTTTAAATTCACACTCAAATATTGAAATTCATTATAAAAGTATAATCTATATTTTTTTATTTTTTTAATTCTTAGTAATTTGATCAAATCACGATATTTAGGAGTGTAAACAAGTTGAGCTTGAGCAAATTAAATTTTTATATGTGTTTGACTTGTTTGAAAATTATTTTGCGTTTCAAATGATTCGAAATTTCAATATTTTTGATCAGCTCAAAATGGCTTGAATTGTTTCAAAATGACTAGTATAAGTTCAAAATGGTTTGAATTATTTAAAATGACTAGTGTATGCTCAAAATAGTTTGAATTATTTCAAAATGATTAGTATAGGCTCAAAATGACTAGTATATGCTCAAAATGGCTTGAAAAAGTAATAATCTAAAAATTTGTATGATAGAGGATTTAAATTTGGGTCAATTTTAGAAAAATAAAAAGCTCTAACCATTAAGTTGTTCTTGTAATTATGATATATATACATATATATATATATATATATATATATATATATATATATATATATATATATATTTATTTATTTATTTATTTATTTCAAGTTAAATCAAGCTGAATACAATCGAATGAAAGATTGTTCATGTTCGACTTATTTATGAATAGAGCTTGAAATATATTTATGTTCGACTCATTTATTTAACGAATGAGCTGACGAGGAATAATGATTTTTTTTGACAGCCATATGATACTTGTACGAGCAAATAGATGAATTTATCCGTTTTAAAAAATAAATAATGCGATTAAGATGTAAATATATATAACAATTAGGTGATTGTTGTTGAAATTTCCTAATTTTTTAAATGGGTAAAATTTTATTCGTCGTAGTAATTGGTAATTAAAATTCTATATACCTTAGCATCGACTCCACAGTTGTTGCGCAGCTCCACGGCGGCGGCGGTGAGATCTTTTCCGAACCAGGACGAAAGGATTTTACGAACTTCTTGCAGCTCTGGCAGGTCGCCGCACCGCGAAGCTGCGAACGATAGGCCTGCCGCCGCTTCCTTTAGCTCCTCAGGGCACTCCCTATACCCCTCCCCAACATTGCATCTCATAAGTTACAGGTTTAGAGAGAGAGAGAGAGAGAGGAGAGCGAGAGAGAGAGAGAGAGAGGAGGGGGTGTAAATTTACCCACGTACTTTAGCTGCTTGAGCAGGAAGGCGCGGTCGTTGAGGAACTGGCAGTAGCTCTCCACCATAGCGAAGACATCAACCATGTTCTGCTCCTTGATCAAAAGCTCCGCCTGCATTATATGTCCACAAAAACAGATAACAGATAGTAGCAAACGATCGAGCATTTGTTAATTTGACTTACACGGATGAGAGCCCGGTCTTGCTGGCCAAGGAGGAGGAGCTGGATTATTTCGGAGCGGGCATGGGAGCAGCTGGCATTGCGCTGATTACGGAGGACGGAGAGGCGGCTGACGGTTAGTCGGAGGAGACTCTTCAGCTTCCAGATTCGCCGTGACGACCTTCTCCTGAAAAGAGCGTCGACCAGCCTCCTTCCCGTTCCCATGCTCCTGTTTTCTTCTTTGTATCTCTTCACTGATCACGATATTGAATCTTAGGGATACGATCATTAATTAAGCCACAGGAGGAGGCTAACGAGGGCAACTACACAGCAAAGTTTCGGTACTAAATAGAGTTTTCGATTTGAAGGCTATATACTGCGATCGCATTCTTGAATCAGTTGGGAAAGGGCCCATTCCATGAACTTAAAATAGGGTATCAATTCAGATCATGAGCTAGATTCTGATATGATCTGAATTTAATTTGACACAAATTAGTATTATTGTGTGGTAAAAATTTCATAATAGTTGAGTAAAATTTTATATCTTAATTTTACATGAAAAATTTAACACATAAATAGTGAAAAAGAAAACAAATGATTAAAAATTTTACAAGATAAAATCTCAAAAAAAGATAAAAAAACTATAGAGCTTAGCTCAGCTTAAATATTTTATTATATATATTTTGAATTATGAAATTTTACTCATTACAAGAATGAAATTACAAGATTTTGAATGAAAAATTAGATTACAATAATTGTATGTAGCGTTGGTGGGTGATGCTCACATTGGTGATTGACTTCAAGCTTAAGTTTAGCTTTTGGGTCTTCACTTAGCTCCTCTATAGCTCTTTTTTCTCCTCCCTCATTGTGAGAATGGAGTCTTAATTATAGGATTTTGAAAGAGATATTTTAATAATTATAGCATAAATTCAAAGCACTCCATCGAATAATCCATATTGATTTATTTGATTATAGATGATTTTTTGATGATTTAAGTACCTTAATGGTTACTAGTTTAAGTAATGTTAGACTCGTTAAATTCTTTTTGTTGAGCCGCTCAATTCGATTATAAACATGTTAATTTAGGAATGATTTGACCATCTAATTAATATATCAAAATTTTCAAATATACTTCTTAACCTTAATTTTATTTAGATTTAAATCAATCTATTCTTGATGTTAGTGGACTCATCTTATTGAGATATTCAATTTGATTATAAATTTATTAAAATTGAAATTTGTATCATTTTTAATTTAATTTTGAATATACATATTGCCTCCTCAAGATTCATACTCAATTTAATAGAGTTATAATATAATATATCACGTATATCTTGAATCTAACCTGTCTATTAAATAGTAAAAAAATCTCAACTCAAAGTGACCTACTTTCAACCAAATTGTTCAAAATGCATTCCTAATGACCTATTTTGACATATATTTTAAGTTAAATTTGAGTCAAAATTAAATTAAAATTTAATCAAATGTGAGTTTATAGATTAAATTGGAGTCAATCTTGATTCGGAGTGTAAACGAGTCGAGCTTGAGCGAACAAAACTCTTGTTCGTGTTCGGCTCGTTTGAAATTTGTTTTGTTAAAGATTACGCCGTTTATATCGAGCTTGAAATGTCTGTTAGGTGTTACTCGTTTAACTAAATGAGCTACGAGCATACATTCATGAGCAACAAGCTTTTGAGAGGAGGATTGAATCTGGCCAATCTTTTGCATAACAAAATTTTAACCATGCATGCCATTTGTAATATATAAATGTGTTCATATATATAATAATAATAATAATAATAATAATAATGCATGCGTGCGGAAAACCGGTCAGCGGTGAGTGAAAGTTTACGCCAGCCTTGTTGTGGTCAAGCACACAATTAATTAAAGCGAATAAGAGACACTCCAGAATTTTTAACGTGGAAAACCTCGAAAAGAGAGGAAAAACCACGGGGCCTAGCCCAGTAAAAAGCTTCCACTATGTATCTGTTTCAGAGTACAAAGTCTTCCGATAAGGATTACAGAATTGCATATGAGAGAGGAATAACAATGTAACAATGATCGGTTGTAATTATTCTTGATGGTGGAGATGCGGTAACTTCGGCGGAATCTGAGGTACAATTAGTGGCGATAGTGGCGGTGGCGATGGTTTGATGGCGAGCGCAATCTTGCTTGGGGTGCGATCTTGCTTGGAGGATCTTGAGCTTGAGCTCTCTTCCTCCTCGGGCTTTTCCTCTTCCGCTTTCGGACTCTTCCTTTTCTTCCTTGCTTGGACTCTTCTTCTTCTTCCTTGCTGGGCTCTTCCTCTTCTTCCTTGCTTGACTTGGCGCAAGGATCAGCGGCAGCGGTGGCCGGCGGTGGTGGTTAACGGCAGTCGGCGGTGGCTCTCTTACTTGTTTGACTCCTCTTCACTTGGCCTCCATTCATGTGAGGAATGAAGGTCTATTTATAGATGGGATGAGGCGTCTTGTAAATTCATGTTACCACTCCCCTCGATCGGACGGCTCAGGATGATTCCTTCGATCATTTGATGTATTTTGAGCATTTGGATGCTCAAATGAAGTCGGAATTATGAGATCTTAGGCTCGTTAGATCCGGCTCGTCGAGACGCTCGATTTGACTATAAACACTCCATATTTGAGAGCTGTTTTGAGATTTAATTGATGTCCCAAAGATTCCAATGATATTTCAAGTGCTTGATCTCGATCGGTATTGACTCAAAATCATATCGGTTTCGACATCAAGATTTGTGCTTTGACTAGTGGTATTTTGAGAGCCATATCAGTTGCCCCCCTATTTTTGGATGACATTAGCTTAATCATTCAAAAATATATGTGTCAAATGCTCGAAAATAACGAGTTCTTTAATGCGGCGTGAATCATATATTTTGAGAGAATAACCATCATAAAATACAAAATTATGATTATGGAATAAGATCTGTTTGGCATGAGATTTTGAGGTTATGGATTTATTTGGATCTTCGCGAAGTTTTGAGCGTTTAGGGGCTGCGGCGCCGGCGGCGTCGCGCGCAGGCCCTGCCGTTGGCGTGCGGGCGCGAGGGCCCGCGCCCGCTGGCGCGCAGTCGCGCGGGCCCGCGTCCGCTGGCCCGCGCTGCGGGCTACGCCGCGCGACGGGTCGCGCGACGGTTCGGGTCGCGCGACGTTTCGGGTCGCGCGACGGTCCGGGTCGCGCGACGTTTCGGGTCGCGCGACGGTCCGGGTCGCGCGACGTTTCGGGTCGCGCGACGGTCCAGGTCGCGCGACACACAGGCCAGGCGGGCGGGCCGGAGTGAGCAGCACGCGTCTGTGCGCGCGTCCCGCGCCTTGCGTCTGCGCTCGCGCCTGCGCGCGCCCGCAGACCCGCAGGCCAGGTTAGAGTTTTGAGCCGTTTTTTTGAGGGATTTTTAGCCGTTTTTTGAGCCGTTTTGTGCCGTTTTTGAGCCGTTTTTGAGCCATTTTGTGAGCCGTTTTGTGCCGTTTTTGAGCCGTTTTTTGAGAAATTTTTACCCTTTTGCCCCTGTGGGGGGCTATAAATACCCCCCTAGGGTAGGAGGGAGAGGCACACCTTTCCCCTTTCCCTTTCTTCTTGAGTGAGGGTCCTTTGGAGGCGATCAAGAGGCGATCAAGAAGCTGATGAGATCAGGACTTTTGAGCCACAATAGCCACCAACTCATTGGGAAGAAAAATTTTCACACCATTAAACTATCGATGTGAGTGAGAGGCATATCGTCTGCCGTATCTTATGAGTTTTCTTGACCATCACCCTCGTCTGTGACAGCGTCTTTTTTTGACTCTCAGCTTCCGTTTGGAGTAAAATTTTTCTCCTACGATCGATAAACTTTTTTGAGTTATGAGGGACAATGGTTCTTAGCCCGTCTCACGTAGTCTTGGCAATTTTCAACTGAGCCTTCCATGAAGTTTCCTACAAGAAAAATAGATGTAGTGGGCCTTGACCGCCTCCCAGACGATCAGCGGGACGATGAAGCAGGCGGGGCTCTCTGAACGCGATAACCTCCCCAACCGATGGTGGGGATGGCCGGTGGGGAAGCTCCGCACGTGGGCCTTGATAACCTCAACGGGCCGATCCGGGGGGCGGGGCGAGGCGAACCGGCGTCGTGGCGCTGACCGCCTCTAACCCGGGGCGATCGCGGGACGATTAACCGGACGAGGAAGCTGGAACCATCTGCGTGGGCCGCCTCACCATCCGGCGGGCGATACGGGGAGGGGCGGGGGAACGTCCACGTCAGGCCTTGCCTCCCGAGCCGGACGAGGCCGGAGACGAAGTGCAATCGTGGGCGCCTTGACGCCCTAACGTGATCGGCGGACTTAAGAGGGTCGGAAGCTGGAACTCCCGCATCACCGTGGGCCGATCGCCCTCTCAAACGGGGCGATCCGTGGGGCGAGGCCGGAACCACGTATGGGCCTTGATCGATCACTCTTGATCACCTCAAAGAACCCTCACTCAAGAAGAAAGGAGAAGGAAAATGTGTGCCTCTCCCTCTCTAGGGGTATTTATAACCCTATGAAGGGTAAAACCCTCAAAAAACGGTTCAAAGCTCAAGCCGCTTCTTTCTGGGCAGGGATGTGACAGCGGCTGCTTGTGGCAGCGACCTTGAGACTCTGACATATTTCAACCGGTATTCACCCAGGGTGGCTTGATCACCTGGGGTGGCAGACCAGATTGTAGCCGGAATGGCAGATTCACGCGGAATGGCTGACGGCAGATTGAATGGTGGCCGTTCAGCGAATGGCCTTCAACGGCCGCTGGAAATGATGATCGCCCGCCGAATGCCGCCAGCCGCGCCATGCGCATAAGCGCGACTCCGCACAGCTCATTGCCTCGACCCGACAGCCGCCCGCGTCATGAGGGCATCGCGCCGCAGCATACGCGCCAGCGCGCTCAGCATAGCGCCAGCCGCTTGCGCTTGCCAGTGAACAACAAACCACTGCGGTGCCGGGTCCAGCTTCCAATTCGTTATTTTTGACACCTATATTTTTTTGGATAGGCTAATGTCATCCAAAATAGGGTAAATAACTCTCAAAATACCACCAACAAAGCACAAATCTTGATGTTGAAAGCGATATGATTTTGAATTAAACAAATCGAGAATGCTTAAAATATCATTAGAATCTTGACATCAATTAAATCCCAAAAAAGCTCTCAAATGTGGAGTGTTTATAGTCAAATCTCTGGCGGATCTAATGAGCCTAAGATCTCATAATTAGACTTCATTTGGGCATCCAAATGCTCAAAATCAAATGATGAAGGAGTCATTAGTCCGATCGTCGAGGGGAGATGCGGCCTTATGAGTTTACTAGAATACCCTCCCATCTAAATAAACCTCCTCACATGAGGGCTAAACTAAGTGAAGGGGAGGGGAGCCAAGTGAAGGCTGAAGCAAGTAAGAAGAAGGAAGGCTGAAAGTGAAGAAAGAACAGGACCAAAGAAGGAAGAAGAAGAGTCAAGAAAGGAAAGAAGGAAGAAAAGCGGCAAGAGAAAACAAAGCAAGAAGAAGAAGAAAGTCGAGTGAAAGAAGGCAAAGAGGAAAAGAGAAAGAAGAGTCCGTCGAGGAAGAAGAGGAAAAGTGAAGTGAGGAAGAGAAGCTCTAAAGCTTGAAGATCCCCGAAACAAATCGTTAAATATGAAATATACCGTCTCGGCAGTATTATTATCCCGTTGTTATTCTGAAGTCATTCATGAGTAAATTATAAATCCAGATCGGAAGATTTTCTCAAAGGATCAAGTGGAATCTTTTTTTTTTAAAGTGGTTTTCCTCTTTTCGAGGTTTTAGCTAAAATTGTGTCTGCATGTGGATTCTTTAATAACGCGTAATGTCATATTGTCAGGCTAAATTTCTCTCTGTGGTTTTCAGACGCAACAATAATAATAATAATAATAATAATAATAATAATAATAATATAATATAATATAATATAATTTTTTATTTTATTCGTCAGTAGCAAGAACAAATTAATTCATTGACTCGTTTATATATCGAGCTTAAATATTTGTTAGTGTTCATTTCGTTTAATTATAACTGAAAACGAATACAACAATTTTTTTTTTTAATCTTGATAGGTCACCTCTGTTCCGACTTAAAAAATTTAAAGGGCCGCTCTTAAAACAATTAATCTGATCAACTTAAATTTAAATTAAATTAATATCAAATCAATTATTAACATCATTAATCTAAAACAGAGAGCAGCGCGTGAAGAAAAGAGTGCGTCGCTAAGTCACTTTTATAAATTTGGATTTCCAAAAGGTAACCATTAGGTTTCACAATTTCTAAGCCGTTCAACCCATTCACGCGTAGGCAATGCTCTTCAGCGGCAGCATGCCAGCAACACGGCTAAATTTCTCCGCGTTTGGTGGCAATATCGTAATAACAACTTTTCCAGGACACGATACAAATTATACTGAATGTGAGTGAATTATAAATAATAATTATTATTATAAAGGACAACAATGGCAAATTAAACTTTCCTTCCAAAGGCTACCTGCCAGCCTGTGCGTGCGGCAAGCCCTTGCTTGCTTCACCATGGATTGTTTCTAGAATATTAAAGCGAACTTTTTGATTATTTATTATTATGCCCTTCTTTTGGTTAATCTCCTTCATCAATTGAGTAATCTTAACTCAACACATAATTAATGAAAAATAATAATATATATTGCAAATGCATAATGCATTGAGAATACGGATTTTTTTTGTCATATAAGAATCTTTCGTTGATTTTTTTTTTTGAATTTTTAAAAATTAAATTATTTTGCAACCATATTATATTAGAATTTCATGACTACCTTTGTGTTTTATTTAATTTGTGTAATTATTAGGCAATATTTCTAATTAAAAACATGTATAAATTATAATTAAGCTCAATATTTGTTTTTTTTTATGACCAGCACTCTATCAGTCTTTATAAGATTGATTTTCTCACTTAACCTCAAAAAGTAGTTAAAGAGATCGAATTCTTGAACATAATTGTAAATTCGGTGAGCTCAAAATTCAAACCAAGTGGTTAAAATCTTCCAATAATATAATATCCATAAGATTTATCTTCTAATAACATAATTATACCAAACCAATCACTCAAATAAATCATATTCATTTTTAATTGGAAAGGAAGAAATTTTGGGTCAAAGTATCTTGATTAAGTTCTAATAAAGATTAATTTAATAATCAATAAATTTAATTGAAATTAATAAAATACATATAATCAACCAATAATGTATTATCTCATTTCAAAATAAATATAATAGATATAAAATTCGTTATGATCTAAATTTAATTAAAATATTATGGACAATGTTTTCAATTAAAAGGAGCATGACTGCCAGATAGAGATTATTGGTTCAATTTCTACAATAAATAAAGATTTACTATAAATAAAAAAACAGCAAATCAAAATTTATTTTAAGGAAAATAAATTTAAATATTGGCAGCGTTTGTTTTTTTTTTTTTCATTAAAAAAAATCATTTTGTAGTTTACGTAAGAAGGAAAATATTATAATATATGAATGATTTTTTAATTCTTCTAATTTTCTTTCACATGAGCTTCTGGTCCTCCACAAATCATTCATCCGGTATAGCATTATGGCAGGCCGAATGGAAGAGGCCAAAAACTCGTGGTTAAGAATTGCAAGACAACTGAGCCCAATACTCGTAGGGATGGTAAGCAGCTCCAGCAATGGGCCACAAAAAGGCTCAAGGCTCAAAAGGCCATAGTGGTTTGAAGCCTTCTGAACCCATCTCAATTACTTGAGCTGTTGTTTAAATAAACTAATCAGTTAAATTTGACTTAAAGCGTCATTTAGAATTAGGACTCGTTTCGCTGAGTTTTTAATTTTTAAAAAATTTATTTTAAAAAAAATTTGTTTTCAAAAAAGTTATTTTAAAACGGAATATATAAATACCACTCTTAAAAAGAAGAAACTGATATTTTTTAAAAATTATAAAAAAATCAAACAGATTTTAAAATTTATTAATCGTATTTTGTCAAAATATGACTAGTAAAAATATGAAATCAAACGGGACCTTAGTTGTTTAAAATTAGAAAATTTTTTAAGTTTTTTAAAAAATAATATTTCTTGATTTCATCAATATTATTTTTTCATAAAAATTTAAATATATAACACATAATTCTTTTGTATTTACATATCTAATAATTAAAATATAATATTTATAAATATAACATTTTTTTATATATATGAAAAACTGTATTTCACTTTTAAAATTGATGATAATATTATTTTTGATCTAAATCCTATTTTTGTTAATATAAAAATTTAAATATTTGATATATAAATATATAAGAGTTATATGTTATGCATAAATATCTCTTATTTTAATCATAAACATTCACATTATACCTCAAAAATCAGAACTTTTTTTTTTACAAATAAGAGAAACTCAAACAACTCATTGAGTTGTGTCATCAGCTTGCATTAGATGACCTACACAATTTGATAATGAAAAACAACTCATTGACCTAAACAATTTGCGTTCTCTGCATATATATATATATATATATATATATATATATATATATATTTGGATTTTTATAAGCAAAACGGCACATTTGGAGTTACATGAGAAAGGAAGATTCCATTGAATAATTTCTTCATTGATTTGACTGCCTCACCCTTTTTATATTATTTTTAAAATAATATCTTGAACGAAAATTTTGAAGGTGTGGGTGCCAACTTTACTAATAAATCGGAGGTATCTAATTAATATGAAAGAGAGAAAAAAATAAAAAAATAAATAAATAAATCAAGTGAGTCCCATCATGAAATGGTTAGTTAGAATATACTTTAAATTTATTAAATTACCCATATATTACAATAACAATAATAACAAGTCTTTATCCCAATAAATGAGATCGGCTAATTACACATATATTACAAATAAAATTTGACAAAATTATTATATAGTATTTTAAATTAAATTCAATATTAAAAATATGTTTTGATTAATTTTTAATAAGAATATTTATATACATATCATATAGTTTTCATATATTTATATATCTAATATTTAAAATTTATATATAATACTTTTTTAAGTAAGAATAGATGTTTTTTATTTTAAAAAATAGTGATAGTAAATTTTTGTATTATAATATTAAAATTTAAATATTAGATATATAAATATATAAAAATTATGTAATTTGCATGAAAATTTCCCTTTTTAATAACTATGATTTTGTGACCAGTGAGCCAGCTCACCCAATTCAAATATAACTGAATATGAAAAATAATAATAATAATAATAATAAGGAGAAGAAATCTTGATTTAAAAAGGCACTTTTTATTTTAAATGATGAAAATAATAATAATAATAATAAAATTAGAGAAAGTAGATTGAATAATCTAATGGCTCCTCATGATAAAGACAGAATACCTTTGAACACTAAATTTGTGCTCATCTCCATCGCGCACTTCATCGACCTCTTTAGCTTAAAGCTCTCAAGTCAAAAAAGGAGCAGAATAGAATAGAATGAATATGCTGCATCCATTGCATAAAATAACAGTAAGAATGGCCACCTCAATCCCTCCTATACATTCATATATTCTCCAAAATAAAAAAATAAAAAAATAAAAATAAAAAAATCAGATAAAAATAGACAGTTTAACAAACACGATTTTTTTTGGAATTGAATGCCGAAAGAAAGCATCTTCAGAGTTTCTGCGGATTTTGTTCTCTGCTTCGGAAGTGAAGAATGATCAGCTGAGATGTGGAGGAGGAACAGCCACACATAAACAAAATATTTTATAAATATTTTTAAATTTTTTTCCTTTTTTATAAAAATATGACTAACTAATTATGAGCATTTGTTTTTGTCTATTTTCGTGCGGTTCTATTATTATTTTGCTTCTGACCCTCTTGGTTTCTGATGGATATCTTTGATTTTATTTATTGTTTGAAAGATTTACTTACATACCACATAATTCTTATGTATTTATATATTTAACATCTAAAATAGATATATATACTTATCTAATATTTTTGTATGCTTAAAAAGATACATTTCATTTTTAAAATGTAAGTGATGATGATATTTTTTATGTGAAATTAAAGATTAGAATATTATATATATATAAATTAAAATTTAGATGTCATATACATAAATATATAAAAATTATATGATATAAATCCTCCTTGTTTTTTAATTTTTGTTATTTCTATTAGAGTTCTTTTTACAATATCACACGTTTATATTTATGATATTTAGGCCTATTTTTTTACGCTTTTAAAAAAAAGTGACTAAATGTCTATTTGGGATAGTCTCCGAGGTATTAAAATGAATTAATACTGCAGAAAAAACTGCTAAATAAGATGTTACGATAAGAATTATAATTTTTTTTATTTAAAAAAAATCAGGTCATGAATTTTTTGCAGCTCTTACACTCTAATAGGTCAAATTAACAAACACAAGCTTCTCATCGTAGATTCTTCAAATGCGATCAAATTAAAATTTTTCAAACGATACTTGCGATGTGGTGCGATAAAGCACCGCACGGCTGCCTCTAACGCTAGCTTTGTTAAACCAGACCGTGATTATCTCCTGCTCCATATAACTTGATTTCAGCATTCTGATGATTTACAAAGGAATCAGATTCTTTATTAATATGCAGATTGATCACACAACTCGGATTTTATCATCTGAAAGCAGATACTGGAATATAGTTGAATTTGTTCGTTTTTCTTTTTCTTTTGTGACTGATTTTGCGTTCGAATTTTTCTTGTAGTAAAGAATATCTCAAAATGCTTTGAACACTTAACATCAAGTTTTCCCAAAGCATCCATTCTTCGTAAATGATCGATCATAGGATAAGTATTTCTTCTTTAAGAATATATTTTCTTGACAACAGCAACAATAACAACAACAACAAGCCTTAATCCCACTAGGTAGGGTCAGCTACATGAATCCTTCGTCTCCATTGTGTCCTATTATGTAATTAATTCAGTATATCAAGATCATTTTTTATAACCAAGTCTTTTAGTTCTCTACCTTTCTTAACATAAGGCAAATCTAATGCATCTACTCTCCTAATGGGTTATCGGACGACGCTTTTATGTGGCCAAATCATCTAATTCCTCCTTATCTACCAATATCTTCCTGAGCTTTTTTTTCCATTACTCATTTTGAATTCTATCTAAGAGTAAAGCCACTCATCCACTCATCTCTGTAAAACTTAGTCTTATGCTTCTTTTTATTGCCCAATATTCAAGATTAAACATCTTATAAAATTTTTCCAAGTTTAAAGTGAATGAAATTTTCTCTTTTGCTGAAGAGATTCAAAGTTGTGCGTAGGTTGCTTTAGAATTAATTTCATATATATATATATATATATATATATATATATATATATATATATATATATATATATATATATATATATATATATATATATATATATATATATATATATATATATATATATATTTGCTTTATTTACCTTAAAGATAGTTATGTATAACTCATTGATTGAAGTTTAAAATATTTTATCAATAAATTAAGTCAAATTAATCTATCACTTATATAAATATCAGTTATACCGCTATGGCATCAGTCAATATGATGAAATATTGAAAGCAAATTTGATTAGGTTATGATGCTTAAATTTATTTAATTAATTTAATTTATTTGATCTAATATGAATCTTAATATAAAATTAGAATTAAAAGCTTCTGAAATTAAATTAGGATCATCATAATCAAAAGTATTATGATTTGAGTCAAAATTAGCCTAGCATGTTAGTTGTTATAGTGTTTAGTAGATCAAATGATATTTGTATCTTATGTGCATGCAACAAAAATGAGCATCTTGATAAAATAAATTTAATAAGCTTCAGATTATTCAATTTTATTTTATAAGATACTTAAATGCACAAAAAATTATGATCAAGTGAATTAACACAAGTCATCTAACAGAGCGTTTTAGAAATTTTCACTAATATTATAGATATTCCGCCAAAAAAAATATAAATATACTCATTTGCCATATAAAAGATGGTTTGAAATTGGTTAGAGCTTAGAAGAAATAAAGTCAAAAGTCTTATTCAATGAACACAATCTATAATCATCATCTTTTAATCATCCTCATTTTATTGTTACAAATTGATTATTATTGACTAATCATTATTTTTTTTTAAAATTATCTTCTGACCACTATCATTTTTTAAACTATCATGATTTTTTAAACATCCTCCACATCAGTCACAGAAGGCCAATTTTATATTTTAGAAATCAATATTTCATCTTCTCTAATTAATGATAAACTAATTTGCATTATCTTAGTTATATAGTGGATTTTTTGAATTTCTCATATTTGTGTGTATACTACTAGATCATCATATAAAAATTAAGATGAAAAATTAATTAATTAATCACATATTATATTTATTTTCATATAAATTTATTATAAATGCATTTGAATCAAAATATTTTATGCCAAATTTCCACTCTAAAAATCATTTTATAATCACACTTTTGTTCATAACTTCGAATCCAAGTAACACTTATGATAATGTTTTTGATATTATATTCATGCGTCTAAAACAAAAAAGACTATTTAACATACTATAAATAATTTAATCATAAAATTTAATAAAAAACAATGATGAAAAAGCTATTTTTTTAATCATGATAGAGTATTTTTCTGTCACATGCAGTGGTCATATTCATGAAAAGATAATGTGACAACATTGTGGACTAAAATATGCATTTACTATTTTTTAATATCTAAGAAAAAAAGGATTACTAATTTGGTTTTTATTCACACCACTTCAAATAAATATGAAGGATTAAAATTTTATTTTATTTACTCAATATTTCATATATATATATATATATATATATATATATATATATATATATATATATATATATATATATAGTTTATCAAATTAAAAAAATAAAATAAATCTAAACTTAGTTATTTTACCTTTATTATTTTTTTCATCTAACTAAATTTTAAACTATCTTATATATGCATGACATCACATTATATTTTAAAATTTTAGGTTGGGTTAATTAATTTGGTATGTTTAAGATAATTATAGTCATATAAAAAAATGATGAAGATATTACAAAAAAAAAATTATTTGAAAAAATTATAATAAATATATAAATGTTTTTATTTTATAAAAGTCAAATTATAAGAAACATAACTTTTTTATAATAGATTTAAATGTAATTAAAATATTACATCCTAAATGATATTATAATGATACAGATGACATCGCATTGCCATCGTAGCACAAAATAAAACCTTAACAGGTTAAAGTTGAGACGGAATTCAGATCGGGTCGCTCAGTGGGTCAAAATTAGACCCCCACGGCACGAGCATATCATGCCCAGTTGCTAGTCAACACGTGTCATGAATTTTCTCATACATATGTTTAAAAAATACACCATCACATAGTTTGATCACTTTAAAGTACAAACTTTTCATCCGAAGCAGACATGTGGCAGTATGATCGATAAAAGAGCTCAGCCTCTACTGTAGGATCCCACCACTATATTTCAGTAGTCGCCCACCCAAAAGAAAGCCTGTGTGAGAGAGAGAGAGAGAGATTTTTAATGACAACAAAAATAATAATAATAATTATTTCAAATAATTTCAGCTTTAATAAAAGTGGATCTTCGAATTATCAAATTTTAAAAAAAATAAATTTATGATTCAGATGTTATATTAATTTGACTTCAAAATATAATTAATAATTTTAAGAATCATTATTTAGTCATTGATTTTTTAGGGGGAAACATACAATGTATTTCTTATATATTAATCAAATATTTGAGCTTAAATACTTACATATATGATATATAAATTTTTATTATCAGATATTATTATTTTCTTGAATGGCATATATTTGTATACATGAAAAAGCATTTTATATGTAAATATGAAATTTTAATTGTTTGAGAAAATATCTATTTTTAAGTGGAAGCAATTAATAAAGAGTTCATTCTTATAAGTTTTCAAATAAATTTTTTATGATATATTTTACCTTTGTCAAGGAAACTATGCCATAAATTCTTTATATTTATCTTTAAGGTTACATATGTATAATATTTTATGCAGTTTTATAATGTATAGTATTTTTTTTATGAATTTTGTAATATTAATTATATGTTAATAAGATACATTCTTAAGTCAATAATATGATTGACTCAAGTATTCACTTAAATTATCTTTCACAATACGAGATCATTAATGTGTCTTAATTTGCTTAGCTCTTAATAAATTTTTTTTATAGAAAACATATGCATATAATCATACTTAAATATTTAATAATATTAATAAATTTGACAGGACCCAATTAATCATTATATACTCCACTCACATTTCAGTGGAGTAAAGATTATAATATTAAAATTTATATTAATTTCTTTTTTTTTCACCCTCAGCTGAATTGAATTAAAAGTACTCTAATAATATGCGATATCTTTATTGGTGAACTTTTGTTACTAAAAGGTCTTGAATTCAAATCTTTGCACATATATATGTGTGAGTTTATCATTAAATTTGCTCAAATCTTCAAAAAAAAAAAAAAGTTGTTTTTAAAATGTAAGGCTCTTAGCTTAGTGATTGAGAAATTTGATTTTCAACTAAAAAATCTTAGATTTAAATCTTTATACATATATTATATATATTAATTTACAATTAAATTTTCTTAAATATCCTAAAAATAGAAAAGTATTCGTAATCCTAATCCTATAAAGCACAAAGTTGAAGAGATGTAGAGAAAAGACAGCAACTTCAGAGGCAGCCAGGCATTGTTTATTGGACATGGACCAAAATATCACGACCCATTAGCCGCTCATTTAAAATAAAATTTAATCAGGATATTCTTAGTCAACTTTATTTAAATTAAATTTAATAATTATATGATTTATTTTAAGATCAATATAATGTAATTTTTACTAACTAGTTTTGTATTATACTATTTTTAAAATAAAATTAAATATAAAAAATTAATTCTGTTTAAATTTGAATAAAAATTGATATGTTATGAGAAAAATTCTTTCTATCATGGTGTAAATTTATAGATCTCGATGCACTTAAATATTTAAATTAAAAACTTCCTAATTTGACAGTAGGTTGATTCAAAATCTACTTTAAGTAAACTTATAATAAAAAAAAATATTTTGAAGATATGAACTTAATGATACTAAAAATATCTTAATGTGAATTTAAATATGTCAAAGTCAAGCTTTTAGAAGTATAAATAAATAATTTATGAGATTACATGAGGTATTAAATGATATTTAATTCTTGAACATTTATAATTAAAATTAATATCTGATGTGTTTCTTATTTCAATCAATTGGTTGAGGCCTTGCTTCGTTTTTGGAGAATTCATATTCGAATATTGGGGAATGCATACGCGTGTAAGTTTGCCAGGAAAATGGCTCAAATGGTTCCAAAAAAATGAGTATTTTGATTATATGAATTTAGTGGGGGCAAAGATATCTCAATTTAGATATTATTAATACATTCAGATGTCTAAATAAATTGTATAATTAATGAGAAACAATGTAGACAATGTGATTTAGTATTCTAATTTTTAATTGAAATATCATTATTCAAAATTCTATAAGTAAAATAAACTTTTTCACAAATTTGAAGAACCAAGGATTAAACCACAAAATGATTCTCAAGAGAAAAATACAAAACTCTGTATGCGTGTATATACCTAATGATCGTCATCAATAATAAAGTTAAAATCTACTATTGTCACTACGGTCATATCTGTCCTAACAACAAAGGGCAAGCTTCACTAATAATATTGATGCCCATCATTGTCAATATATAGATCCATCCACCATTAAAAATGATGCCTAATATCATAACCAAGATTCACACTTGCTATTGACATTAATAGTAATCGTTGATTATTTATAATTTGAATTTCATTTAATTTGATTACCCCTTTGATTTAGCCTAAACCAATCATCATTGTAGCTATTAAGGTAAGCATCTTCATTAATTGTAACACTAATTCATGTCGTCACTATCAAGGTCGATACTTATTATTAGTACTAATGCCTATTAATTATAACTAACAAATAAGTCATTAATCTTTGGCAAGAATGCTGATTCATGCCATCTCTTTGATGGTCAATACTTGTTGTTAGTCTCTGATCTTCTCTTATGTTAAAAAAAATGATTAGGTGCATCACCAATAATCTCTTGATAATATCTATGATTCCTTAAACTCCTCTGCTCTCGCAATTAAAGTTTTCTATAGTTCATATATATCATATTATATTAAATTTTTTTTTTCATTTATAGAAAAAGATATCATTTATGACCAATAGATCAGTACAAGTAGAGTCATTTTATGTGAATTATATCTTTTTTTCTCCTTTTGATTTACATTAAATTTAATTAAATTAATTTTATGATCATCAAATTTAATTAAAATACATATAATATAAATCATTATTAAATTATTATATATCAAATTTATTTTCAAATGAACTTAAAATTATAAATAAATAAATTAATTTATATTAAAATAATGCTATTAGAGATTGTGAACCGGTTCTATTGAGCTTCGACCAAAATGCTCGCAATGCGATATATGCAACACACTCAAAATACTTTGTTGGTGGAGCTCACAAGCAACCAAGCAGAGGTGCCGCTATATATATATATATATATCATTTATAGGTAGAAAGAGTTTACAAAGAGAAATCTAATGAGATTAAAGACACCAATTTGTGTTAGGTATTTTAGAGGTAATTTGTCCCTTATTAAAAATCTTAATTTCATAAGTACTCATAAAATATGAGTCTAATTGTTTTGAAAATTTTAAAGCATGTTAGGTATGATACTACCTTGTTTTGTAATTTCTCTAGAAATTTTTGGATATATATTATATAAGTTTTATTATTATTATTATGGTAAACATGTAAAGTTGACTTAATTGTACACACACGTGTTTAGTTGCTTGCAAAAATGTTAGCAGAGAAAGACGATGTTCAACGTCTTAGAATTGAATAAAGATCTAGCCCACACATATATAAGAGAAGAGTTATAAGAGGCATAAGATTTCTTACACAAAAAAACATAAAAAAGAATGAAAAACAAAAAGGGCATAACACAATCGAAATAATGTCACTATATATGCTTACGATTATAAATGATATTTTTTTTTCACAATTAAAGAAGACATTAATACATTATATCAAACACAAAGTATAGAGAATAGACTCCAATATGGGTGCTTGCATGAGTCAAATGACTTATAAAAACGTTATGTCAACACATTAGTAATAATGTGTGTCAAGATCATGCATCGATTATAAAAGTTGTTAAATTTATCAAGATCATTGGCAATGGAAAATGTTGAGATTAGTTGGTGATGGAATAGCCACATGATAACAATCAGGATAATGCAATTGGGCATTATAGTCAAATGACCATTATCGAGTGACAATAGTAAAGAGGTAGCGTTTGGTCGATGGTGGGCAGGTGACTATACTTAGATAATAGTAGTCAAGTGATGATGGTTAGGTATCATGGATGTCAAATGATAATAGTTCGACAATGATGGTTGATAGGCAATCCAATGATGCCAATTGAGCATCGATCCAACAATGATGGTCGAATGATTGTGGTATGTTAATGGAGATTAGTGGCAATTCGATGATGATGGTTGGGTGATAGTCTAATGATGACAGTTGGGAGGTAGACCAAAGATGGTAATTGAGAGAAGATCCAATAATGATAATTCAAAAGCGTAGTGAGTGAATTGACGATCGATGATAGTTGTCAAACGATGATTGTTCGACAATAATGGTTGAGAGGCAGTTCGTTCAAGTGATTGGGCAGCAGTTCGATGATAGTGGTTCATTGATGATAGTCAATAGTGATCCAACTAAGGTGATCAGGAGTTGGTTTAATGACAATGGTTGAGTGACAGTCCCATAATAGTGTAGTGGTGGTCTGACAATGATAATTAGAAGGTAGTTTAGAGAAATAATTCGTGAGGTAGTCTTATGATGGTGGTGGTTTGATAGTGATAGTTGGTCAAAAGATTATTCAATGATAATAGTAGGGAGACAATCTAGTGAGAGTGGTCAAAAGGTGGTTCAATGATAATTTTAGGGGGGCAATCTAATGATGGAAATTGAGGGTGGCACGATAGTGGTAGTGGGCTAATAATGATTGTTGATCATTGGTTTGTTGAAGTCCATCTCATGATGACATTGATTGAATTGTGATGGTCCAAAGATGACATTTGGGCAGTGGTTTGATGTTCGTGACCAAGCAGTGGACCAACATGAGTGATTGGATTGCAATCCAATGACAATGTCTTGCAATGGATCAATAATAGTGGTTAGGTTGTGATCTAGCGATAGTGGCTGATCGATAAACTAGCAGTGCACCAATAACTTTGCTTAGATTGTGGTCCTTTGATGGTGGCCAGGTGGCAGATTGATAATGCTGGTTAGGAGCCAATTCTGTGATAACAATCGACTAGCAAATTGGTGACAACTTACCATATTTTTCATACTTCAGTGTTTGACTTAGGCTACTCATGTGAAAAATAATAGTTTATTTATTAATTTCGTGACATTTTTTATAAATATACACACAATTCAAACCATTCTATCGGATGACTCCAAATGATCCATTAATTCATGAGATAACTTTTAAGTATTTGATTGTCTAAATGAAGTTAGAAATAAGACATCTTGGGCTCATTATATTTTTCTCTCTGTGATACTCAATTTGACTATAAACATATTATTTATAAAAAGTTATTTGAGGACCTAAATAATGTCTCAAAGTTTTAAAATATGTTTAATTATTTGATCTCGGATAACTTTTATTGTTGCCAAGTTTGTTTCATTGAGAGGATTAGCTTTGACTATATGTTTTCTAAAATGAGAGCTTAGATGATTAAGATTTTAATTTTGAAAACTATCCAATTGCACAAGCATCAACATTTGTGCTCGAACAAATAAATTTAAGATGTAAGGCAATGTCATGTTAGCCACCATTATTCACTTGTTATTTTTTTTTTTATAATGAATTCTTCTACTTCGCGGTACTTTTCATATAGAAATTTTCACATAAAGTTATGATTTATCTCTTCATTATTATCCCTTCGTCTGTCAAGAAATACAACTTGTGATTTTGCTAACGGTAACTGAAACAAAAAAAATTGTTCAGATTTACCAATATATCATTTATTTTTATTCATGATTATCGATATATCACCTTCTTAAGCTAAATTCATTAACATCATTTCAGATTCTATAAGATTTTTTCTTTTCGCAATTTTTAATCCTTAAAACACCAATAATATTT
Organism: Cymbidium sinense; assembly: GCA_021442155.1. Taxonomy (NCBI): domain Eukaryota; kingdom Viridiplantae; phylum Streptophyta; class Magnoliopsida; order Asparagales; family Orchidaceae; genus Cymbidium; species Cymbidium sinense. Next base: position 98,608,824 of record CM038220.1, on the reverse strand, counting down.
ATGAACTAAAAAGCTTGAGAATTAAACTTCAGAATCAAGCATGCTCTGAATTCTCCAAGAATTTGTTGACAGCTCTCGGAATTGAATGGGATGAGATTCACTCAAACGCACATATTAAAAACAACCAGAATAGAAAATCGTAGGAGTATTCTTATTCTTAATATTACGAACAGAATATTTTACAGAGAAGATGAATCAAATTTTAATCGAAATAATTCCTGAATTTTTTAAATTTATTTTAAGATGAATATAAGTTATGAATAATTAATCAATTTAATACTATATACATCTCAAAATGATTTAATACCACACCATTTTATATATATTTACATATCTAATATCTAAATTTTAATATATATATATATATATATATATATATATATATATATATATATATATATATATATATATATCATCTTAATCTTCAATATCACATTAAAAATATCATTATCATTCACTTTTTAAAATGAATATAACTTTTTAAATATAAAAAAATATTAGATAAGTAAATATCTAACTTTAGATATTAGATATATAAAAGCATAAGAATTATGTGATATGTATATAAATAATAATAATAATAATAATAATAAATTTTAATCATAAACTTTTTTTTTTTCATTTTTATGAATATTTAATAGCTTTCAGATCATAACAATTTAAAGGTTACTAATATATTTTTAAAAAAAACTCAAAAACATGACAGTTTAGTTCAAATTCTAAATATAATTTGTTTTTCCACAATATCATTAAAATTATATAGTGATTTACGCCGATGACACGCTTGAAAAGAAAGAAAAAAAAAAACATTTTACCGTCCAACCGCATATCTTGTAATTTTGCCAACTAAAAATTAGTGGAAGGTTTACATTTTGTCAAAAGCTTTACCTGCAAACCGGTTAATTGACTTCTTTCCAAGATATTTAGACCTATTTTAGGCGAAGCGTAAATCCAATTTCGAAGACTTTAAAACTTTTTTTAATTAATTAATGAAAATAGTTGACTTATGATACATCCTCAATTAATCATCAAGCGAATCTGGCATTTTCAAAAATCTTAATCTAATCGGATTTCAAACCGATCAATGGCCGTCTCGATGAGCGAAAGTAACATCAGCGGCGTAGATGCGACCGAAACAGATCATTGGCTATCGGGCGTGAAAATGGATTCGATCCAAATGGTCACCAAACGACATATTTATAGTCAAATCGAACATCTCGGCAGCCGAATCTAACAATCCTAAGATCTCACAATTCGACCTCATTTGAGCATCCAAATGTTGAAATACATCAAATGATCAAAGTCGTCGAGCAGTCAGATGGGGAGGAGTGGTTTGGATTTTCCATATATTTACAAGGCGCCACTCTTCCAATTCTATAAATACCCCATACTCCATATGAGGAGACTTTTGGAGCCCAAGTAAAGAAGGAGGGCGGCGAAGGAGAGAGGCTCGAAGATCGAAGATCCCCGGAGGCTCACCGGCGGTCGATCAACCACCGTCGGCTGCATCGCGACCCTCGCCATTGTCAATCACCTGTCGTTCCATTTACGCGGGAAGTTGTTCTATATTTAAATTGTTTCACTTTTCCACGAAGTTCTGCCGATTACCATCACTGCCACCGCAATACACCGACCGTTGTTACGTATTTGTTGTTCCTTTCTTGTATACCATCTTGTAATCCGTTATCGGAAGATTACATGAGGCATATACATGGTGGAACATTTTCTTTGGGCGGGCGTGGTTTTCCCTCTTTTGAGGTTTTCCGTTAAAATTTACGGAGTTCTATCGCTCATTCTTTAAATATCGTGTGTGTCTTTGGACTAATCAACAAAACTAAAGGCGTAAACTTTCACTCTACCTCTTGGTCTTTTAGCAGGTTTGGCCGTCACGTGAGAATAGACTCCCTGATCATCTTTTGCGAACACCTACATCATGACCAATAGGCGCAATCTTCGTAACACTGGAGCCTCTCGCTCTAACTCCCGTCACTCTCGAAACCAATCCTTGAATCAGGGACGTCAAGCTTCCGCCCCACTTCCCCCTAATGGGCATGACCCTGTTGGCGAAGGCATGACAGGAATCTCTTTAGAAGAGAGCATTATCGCGAATGGAAGAGTCTCAAAATGAGATGATCCGACTTTTGAGGAAGACAACAACCTCCATCCACGGCAAACACACGCCCCAAGATCGATTATTACTACTGGGAGGACAATATGCTCTCTTAGGCGAAGTTCCACCATCTCAAGCGTGATCTTGAACTTGACCTGATTCCAAATCCGCGTCGCTCGACCGCCAATCATGGATTATTCTTGGGTAGCTTGGCGCATTCTCACCTTGTTACTGCCATGTTATACATCGAGAATTACAACTTGATGCGAAGAAGAACTCCATCACAAAGGCAGGGAATCATATCTTCTCTCACGCGATTATCGAGTCTTCCCCTTTGGTGAAGCTATTCTTGACATCCCGTCCCGTAGTTTAAGCTGATTTATGATGGAGTTACTGACCCTTATGAACACATCGACCATTACAGGACCATCATGCATATCCAGCAAGCTCCTGACATGTTGCTTTGTCAGGTCTTCCCTATTACTCTCAAGGGACAAGCGCACTTGGTTCTCTCTTCCGAGGATCTATACATACCTTTGATGAACTTCGCCAAAATCTTTGTGGAACAGTTCATTGCAAATCGAAGGATCATTAAAGATTCCTCTCATCTCTCCGGCATTCGTCAAAATGAGGGTGAATCCCTTAAGGAATACTTCCAGAGGTTCTCCTTAGAAGCTTCGCCAAATACACAGGTAGACCCACGAACTATTAAGAGGAGTTTTCCTTGGAGGACTCGTCAGAACCTTTTACTCGTCACTAATGCAGACCACGGTTCATATGCCGACTTGGTTCATCGTGTGGAAGCACAAATCTCTGGCGATGAGGCTATTACGCCGCCATAAAACAATTTGAGCAATCCACGGGAAAGCGTAAAAGCACCCGCGACACTCCATCAAAAGAAGCAACAAAGGTTGTGATCTCCTCCACGACCCCATATCAAGCAGTGAACCACGACTTGAAAAGAAATACGCCGTGAACACATCTGTTAATCTCTAATGGCCATTCGAGGAAGAAAATATCAAGTGGCGCATCCACGAAACCAAATTGAGGAAATGAGCAATATTGTCACTTCCATGAAATTCAGAGGACACTCTTTGAGGCATCTGGACAACTCAAAGAAGAAATTGAAAGGCTCATTCGGCAAGAATATCTCATTCGATTTGTGGAAGAATCAATCGACACAAACAAACATGCCGTCAACTGGGGGGCAACAAGGACAATCATCACAGAAATAACAAAACAATCATCAAACAGTTGGAGAGATTGAAACAATTGCATGAGGACCAATACTATCTCATCAAGTTCTGCTATCTCAAGAGCCGAGTTAAAGAGGTCTCTGCATTCATCATTCCATCACTTTATGAATTTTATCATATCGCGACGACTCGCGGATCGCTTCGAGAGAACCCTATGAGTATGAGGAATTACCTCATCACTGCATCAACCTCTTCAACGGAAGAGCGAGATCTTCCTCGGATGGAAAGACCAACCTTGAACATCCTATCTTCAATTGTATATTTGCCAATATGACGTAACTCATATGCAAGCTTCCTACGCCGTGAATATTAAGAGTTGCTAAGATATCATTCTCCCATATCGAATGGATCTCGAAGATCATTCAATCTCCCCATCTCTCGTGAAGTCCCCACTCATTCTTCAAAAAAAAGAATTTGGACCAATTTCGGGATGGATCCCGCGCGTAAAATTCTATCCAATTCTTTATAGTCCGATAAGAAACACGCCCCTCGAGCATCACATGTGAATCTACACATTCGCACAAGTATTCGATGTTCAAAGTAACACCACGCCTCAAGAAGGTGGTCAAACCAACGATGACCATTAAAGCTCAAACGAATTGCGACAAAGCTACGCCACGCTTTTGAAGATCTCAATCAACTCGGAGCCAAAGGGAATCTTCCCCGCATCTAAGAGTCATCTCGTAAATAGTAAAGTACTCGAGGTGAACGCTCGATCGACTTTTTTTGGCAACAATAGCTACCACCATTTGGGAAGAAAAATTTTCATGAACACCATTAAGCTATCTAATGTGATAAGGATGATGGATCCATAGTCGCCACACTATGAGTTTTCTTCTGGCCATCACCCTGTAAGAATACATAATGAATAAAGGGGGAGAAATAATAATAATAATAATAATAAAATAAAAAAATAAAAATCAAAGAATTTTGTGAAACAGCTCACTCACCTCAATATGCGGGCGCATCTTCTTATTTTGACCTCGCCGCTGCACAGCTTGGGATAAAATTCTTCTCACGAACCACGAAAAGAAACACATACATATGAAGGGGAGGGGAAAGAAAAGAAGGGATACATATAGAGAGAGAGAAAGAGAGAAGCTATCCCCTCTAATAAGGCTATGAAATTACCAAATAAACTTTCGAGTCGTATGGACGATGGTTCCTAACGTGCTCCCTCACATCTTGCGCTTTCAACCTCAACCGCCCATCCAAGTTGAAAGAAAGCTAATTTTCTACGAAAAACGTAGAACCGCGAAGCTTTGATCGCCCTAACGGACGGCCCGACGAGGTCGGCTGATACCTCTTTCGAGGAAAACCGAACAACGACGATACTGGACCTTGATCGCCTTCCTAACCCGACGGTCCGACGAGGTCGGAAACCGAACCACGACGATACCGTGGGCCTTGATCGCCTTCCTAACCCGGACGGTCGACGAGGCCAGAACCGAACCACGACGACATACCGGGCCTTGATCGCTTCTAACCCGACAGACGAGGCAGAAACCGAACTACGATACCGCTGGGCCTTGACGCTTCCAAATAATAACTCAAGAAGAAGAGGAAATAAGAAAATGTACATTTCTTACCCTGTGGGTTTTATAGCCCCATAGGGTAAAAGGTAAAATGCCCCAAAACCCGTCAAACCCGAAAGCCCGAAGAACTCTGGCCGCTCAGTACATAGCTCGACGCTCAGACAAGGCGACGCTGCTACAAGACGCTGCCGCTTCACCTGGTTCGCTTTTGCCCGCCGCTCGGATCGCCTGTTGCCCGGTTGGCTCCGTTCGCATGGCTGAATCGCCATGAGGTTCGCCACGCGTTCAAGACGCTGAATCGCCCACACGAATCTCGACGGGTTCTGACGAGGTTCGCTGGCGTGGTTCATGGCTTCGCGGTCGGCTAACGCGCCACGTGGACTCGCGACGTCCAAGGATGCACTGGCTATGAACCGCTGGCCGCGCTGACCCGCTGGCTCGCTCGCTGCCCGCTATCGCAGCCACATACTGACCGGGCTTCGCCTGCGCATGAACCGCCGAGGCCAGATCGCGCTGATACTGACCACGAAGCGCGCTCAGGGTAGCCTCTGCGGTATACAAGACGCTGCTGAAGCTCATTGGCGCTATAGGTGGCGCCATACGCTCAACCCTCGTTCGACCGGATCAATCCAGAACCTCAAAATATCGCAGAACACGCATTTATGCAAGTTTCTATCGCCTTCCACAATTATAATATTGGCATGAAGACTGTTTCAAAATGCAAATTGATGGACTCTCAAATTTTATCATTTGCTATTTTCAAGATTTGACATATATTTCATGATCAGATAATGTCACCCAAAAATAGGCAATCGATACATCCTCAAAATTAATATCAAGCACGAATCTCAAGATTTTCAAATGCTTCGATCTAATCACCGACAAGAAACTTACAAATAAACCGACGCTCGAGACGAAACATAGAAATATCAAGATCCGATCCAGCTCGAATCGCATCAAGCTATCTGAGAAAAAAATGATCTCGATCCGCCAAATGGTCACCAAAATCGACATATATTTATAGTCAAATCGAGCATCTCGACGAAATCTAACAACCTAAGATTCACAATTCACCTCATTTGAGCATCCAAATGTTCAAATACATCAAATGATCAAAAGGAATCGCCCGTAACCGTCTGGGAGGAGTGGTTTGATTTTCCATATATTTACAAGATCGCCACTCTTCCAAATCTATAAATACCCCCCATACCCATATGAGAGACTTTTTTGCCAAAGAAGGAGAGGAGCTCAAGAAGGAGGAGAGAGCTCAAGATCAAGATCCTCGAAAGAAGATCAGACCACCGCCTGACGGCCGCCAACCACCACCGCCGCCGCCACCATCTCTCGCCATTGTCAATCACCTAATCGCTCAGATTTCGCCGTGTTTCTCTATATTTCGCCAAATTGTTTCGCTTTCCACCAAGCTTACACGCTAGCCCACCATCACCGCCGCCACTAAGAACTATTACAACCGATCAGTTACATACCGTTGTTCCTTTCAGATACCATCTTCGTGTAATCCCGCTATCGGGAAGATTCAGACTGGCAAGATATACATAGTGGAACATTTTTGTGCTGCCCGTGGTTTCCCTCTTTTCGGTTTTCCACGCTTAAAATTTCTGAGTTCTATCTCATTCTTTATGTGTGTACTAATTAATCAACAAAACTAAGACGCGAACTTTCACTCTACCGCCATCTCTTCCCGCACGCAACAACTTCTAAACTTGCTGATCTAAGCAAGATTTTATAGCACTAAATTGGTTGGAGAATGGGTGTAGCCCTGACAGAAACAATACAGCCACCCACTTGGGCCACTTCCACTTCGAAGTCTGAAATTCTTATTGGTTGGTGACTTGTGCATTTCGATAGAAGTGGCCGTGCGATATGATGCTGTGCGAAAATACGTCAATATTATTTAGAAATTATGTTCTGATCTTATTTGGAGAATCTAAAACGAGATAATTGTGTTTTCAATTTAATCTGTAAAAATATGATGGCTATTAAAAATCTATGATATAACCTTTTTAGAATAAAAAAAAATATAATATTCACTTTAATTTTTTAGATAATAATTTCTTAGCATTTTTATACCTCTACAATTGCATCATCAAAACTGGTGATTTTGTTGCAACTAAGGGTGCATCTATTTTGCTTTTTTCAAAAAGCTAAAAAATAATCATCATGGTTGACTACTAGTTTTTTTGACTATTTTTTCAAAAATTTTGTTTTGAAATGCTGATTTCGAAAATCAGAGCTGTTAAAGAATGATGACAAGCAGAAAAATATTGTTTAGATTTTTTTTAAAATGAAATATTTATAACACTCATAATAGTTTTTTAAAATACTACTTTCTCCACATGAGAGCTTTTTAAAAAGCTACGATTTTCTCAAATAGATCCTAAGTTGTACTAATCTCAACATAAAAAGCTTTTATCAATGTAACTCATAAGCACATATTTATATATGTATATATTTTTATTTATCTCAAATTATTATTATTATTATTATTATTATTATTATTATTATTATTATTAATACACAATAAAACAACAAAATACAAACGCAGCGCATTAAAAGCCGTGAAGTAAACTTGTTTGTTTATTAATTTTGAAAAAAATCTGGAATATTCTGAGCTAAAAATTATGTATTCAAAATAAATTTAAAGATTTTAAAGATATATTTTTTACTGCATAAGAACCAAAAAATGAATTAAAAAAGAAATAACAAAATATCCTAGAATCGATTTCTATTTTTTAATTTTGTAAGTTTTACAAAATATCTTTTATGGGAGATTTACATACATACCACACAATTCTTATGTATTTACATGTCTAACATTTAAAGTTAGATTTAGCTAATACTTTTCTATGCTTTGTGCATTTAATTTTAAAAGTGAATAAAGTTTGATGATGTAATGAAGATTAGATGTTATATATGTAAAAATTGACGTTTAGGTGATAAATATGTAAATACATAAGAATTGTGTGATATGTATGTAAATCCCCCTTTTATTGTTAAAATTGTATTAAATAATTTTTTTAAATAAATAATTCTCTATCTTCCTGTTACATAACTACCCTAACCCAGTAATAACGCTTTCCACATATTATATCTATTTTTAAATCTAGTTCTAAACGAAAACAAATCAAATTATTCGTTTCCCATATGTGGTTATTATTGTATATTTGACAAAGATCTTACACAAGGGCCCACTTTTAATATGCTCCTTCTAATAGTTGGGAGAAGAATAAGGAATATCGGAGTAAATTTAAAATAAAATAAATTAAAATAAAAGAGCAAAAAAATTATGAAGTCACACAATATCAAAAGAATTCATTATAAAAAAAAATGAGAAGAATTATACAAATTAATCTCCACTTAAGGGGTTATATGAATCAATTTTATTTAATGTTTTTTGTTTTATTTTTATGTTATTTCTGAAAATATATTTATTTGAAATATTATATATATTTTTTATTTTATTTTAAAGTAAATAATATTTAAGAAAAAAAGCTCAACATTTTTTTAGATATTTTGAATATGTTAAAAAATGATAATTACAATAAAATATAATTTATTTTTAAACAAAATGTAAACAAAATAAAATAAGAAGGCTACAAAAAATAAGAAATAACAATGATCTCAAACGACCCCCTAAATCTCTCTATCAATTTCATATTTCACTCGATTTTGGGCACAAACACCACTCTATTACACACAAGAGAATGAAAAAATCACACTTAAAATACCAAAAAAACTAAGGCTTGATGCTGACCGTTTTATTAATCTGCTCTTATATATTGGTTTTAGCATGGTGACACTACTGTTATAGCACCAAAGCTTGGCTCAAAATTTTTTTTGTATAATCTCACAAATGTTGGCTCCAAAATGCTGACCTTCTACACCAAAATACTATCTTCTATCTCTGAAATAAAAACCTTCATTTTATGGCACCTAAGTGCTTTATATCAAAAAACTTTTTAAAAAATTGAGACTTGAATCAATAATATATTCTCATTTGATCAATACAATCAGCCTTAATTATAATTATTTACTTGCTCTATTAATTGAAGATTTTACTTTCTTTTATAAGACTTAAATTTATTTGAAATTAGAATTTTATTCTATTTTTCATTCTATAATTTCAACATATAAAAATATTTTACATATTTCTTGGAAATGACTTTTTTTTAAAAAAATTAATTAAACCTTAAAATCTTAAAACAATACATCCTAAAATTTATACATTATCCTAGAAATCATTAAGACTGACCTGAGATATTTTGGCTTCTTACATCTCAGCATGCATTCCTCGTGCCAATATTTTTTTTTTCAATAATGTCAGCTCGTCAAAATCGACACCATAAACAGAGCCAAACCATACATTAGTTTCAATCATATGATAGTATCCCATATCCCCACTTGCCCAAGAGCTAGAAGATTTCCCCCGCTTTTCTCCATCCCACCGTCTCCATCCCTCTCCCACTTCTTCTATAAAATGCCCGCCCCCTTAGATCCGAACGACCTAACAGTTCGATAATTCTCACAGCATGAGGAGACCAAAATCAGGTTCTCTCGCCAACCTCGCCACTCCTTACCGTCGTCCCAACACCCCAACCAGGCCTCCACCGCTGTCATCGAAGAGATCTCCGGACTCATAAAGCTCCACAGAAACGGCCACGTGGAGCGCCTTCCAGCTATGCCGGAAGTCCCGTCCACTTACTGTATTGAATCTGGCGTGGTCGCTGGCGATGTGACCATTAACCACTCAGGCGGACTCTGGGTCCGGATCTATGTGCCCCGACTCCCGGCTCAGTATCAGCTTCCCGTCCTCCTCTATTTCCACGGCGGCGGTTTCTGCGTCGGCTCCCCTGCCTGGCGCTGCTACCACAACTTCCTAGCCCGGCTGGCGGGCGCTGCCGCTTGCGTCGTCGTGTCTGCTAGCTACCGACTTGCCCCTGAACACCGTCTCCCCGCTGCATATGAGGACGGTGCCACTGCGCTTGCTTGGCTCCGGCAGCAGGCGGGTCGGGCCGAAGCAGACCCGGGCGGGTGGGGATGGCAGGCTAGGTGCGACTTCGGGAGGATGTTTGTGGCAGGTAAGCTTGCCATAAAAACATGAGGATCGAAGGAGATCATATGGGGAGAAAATTTTGACACTCTTGTGAATTTTAAAATTCGTCAATAAATATAATATATAATTAATTAGTGAATTACATATTTTATTACAATTATTTTAAAATAAAATTATATTTTGAACATTATTGTAATTAAATTTTAGTTAATATATAATCAACAATAGAAAATTATTTTTCTGTCTAATTAAGACTTAAGAAAATCTTCAGTAAAATTTCGTACACCTAAATTCATTTATTCAATAATTAATAAAATTTTATTTATGCTCCATTTTACTTAATTTAATTGTTAAGCAAAGTGATCTAGATTTTAATAATTTTTTTCAGACTCATTGACTACTTAATTCAACGACAAACATTCAGAATTTACTTCATTATTTATGGATTTTACTTTTTAAATACTCTAAAATTTTGAATAGCACAAATTTTGAATTTTAAGTACGCTCAAAAAGCCACAAGTGGATTTTACTTGCATATTCACAAAAAAAAAAAAAAAAAAAACGCCGTTGCTTGTTGGGCATTTGAATTTGGGAAGATTTTCCTCAAATCAGGGCAAATTTTCGTGAAATGTCGGACCCATCTTTTAAATTTTTTATACAATTAATTAAATATTATTCATTCGGGATTATTATTATTACATCTTGTAAAAAACCCAAGCAAATAAAAAATAACTTGTTTTATTCACTCTACGCGTACATTCTTGGCAGGGGACAGCGCAGCTGCCATAGCTTACAGCGCCGCCGCGCTCGACATGCGATCGCCAGCGCCCGTGCGCGGGTTGATTCTGGTGCAACCATTCTTCGGCGGAGAAGCGAGAACGACGTCGGAGAAAAATTTGGCGCAGTCGGCGAAGTCTGCACTGACTCTCGCGGCGGCTGATTGCTACTGGAGGCTGGCGCTGCCAGGCAGCAACCGCGACAGCGTTTGGTGCAATCCGATCTGTGATGAGGGGATGAAGAAGATGGAAAGTTCAAAGATGCCACCAATGCTCCTCTGCGTGGCTGAGATGGATATACTTAGGGACAAGAACTTGGAGTTCTGCAGGGCGTTGAAAAGGGCGGGGAAGAGAGTTGAGCTTCAGATGTATGGAGGAGTGGGTCATGCCTTCCAGGTTCTGCAGAATTATAGCTTGTCTCAGGTCAGGACCAGTGAGCTGATTTCAGATGTCAAGGACTTTATAGTTAGTATTAGATGAAATTAACGTGAAGGTTTGGCGCTTTTTTATTTTATTTTATTTTATTGGTGATCATATAAGAATATACCTGGTAGCAAGAGCTGTAACTTGTAAGATTTTAGACCCTATATTAAGATGTGGAGCTTAATCTTTTGTGCTATAAAAAGCCATTACAGATTTACCCATATATCATATAATTTTTAATGTATCTATATATTTAATATATAAATTTGAATATTTAAAAATATAATATTTAAATCTTTACTGTCATATAAAAATATCATTATCAATAAATTTATTTAAAATAATATATATATACATATATATATATATATATATATATATATATATATATATATATATATATATATATATATATATATATATATATTAAAAAATTATGTAGGATCCAATAAATTTGAAATACTATTTTGAGAATTTCCTTATAGTTTTGATTATTCTATTGTTTTTAAGTGATATTTATGTTCTATCTAAATGCCCGTAAATATTCAGTAATCAACAATCAAAATTTTAATCAAAATCTACAGTCGTGATAATAAGACAGCCATTTAGTAACTGGACATGCATGAAATCCTTGATATATTCTGTGCATTGATTATGTATTTTAGCCAAGTGGATATCAATTCTGTTTGTAATCTAAGTTTAGCAACTTTAATGATTTGAGCTAATTCTGATACCTTTGACGGCGCCTCCTAGTTTCGTCGAAGCATAGACGCTTCAAGGTTGGGGTATTGGAGAAACAAGCCCTCTTTTTTATGCTCTTGGATTAATTAAAATATTTATAAAAAATAAAAAAAAGATAAATAATAAAAATGTACAGGAAAAAATTATAAACATAGGTGATATGAACTGAAGAATTTGATCTTTGATTTATCTTATTTACATCTTACAAATCTCTATGCTATGTTTAGTTTGAAGGCAATATAATCGATGTGAAGTTAATTATACCTTTGATATAGAATAAGATTACGTCAGTATCTTCAACTGGGTGATAATTGATGTCTCTATATACTGTTTGACATGTCAAGTAGCACAAACTCCCAGCTAAAATCTTGAGAAATATTGGATTAATTATTATTTTTGTCTTCGATGTTTTGTCTCTGTATTATATAGGAGTATTAATGGATCTGCTATTGTCTACTTTGAACTTCTTTTCTATCTCCATTGCATAACCTTTTATAAGATAAAAATTCCATCTTTCATTTGGTTATCTTCAACACTGAGGTAGTATGATATGGACCTAATATTAGTCATCTTTAACTCTGCAGTCATTGTTGGTTTTTACTTTTCAAATACGTTCAAATTACTTATAGTGAAGAATCAAGTCATTGACATGCAAATAAGTAATCAAAATATTTATATCCTTATTCTTGTTGTAAATTGCATACTCATAAGAACATTTAATGAAGCTATTTCTTAAAAGTACTTATCTATTTAGATAATCCATGCCCTTAGAGCTTATTTTAACTTGTAGAGCCTTCTTTAGCTTTAGAATCTTATTTTCTTATCCTTTTACTTTATAATTAAGTGGTTGCTGAATATAACCATCTTCTTTTGGGATTTCATTTAAAAGATAGATTTTATAAAATGTATTCTTTACATATTTTGAGATGCCAAAGAAGTTATTAGACAAATAAATTTTAATTTAATAAATGGGATACTAGCTTATCATAATTGATGCCATCTATTTAACTATAGCCTTTTGTCACTAATGACATCTCGTATCCTTTGACTTTTTCTTTGGCATTCTTTTTTTTTTTCATTTCACACCCTTCCCTACTAATGTACTCTTTTCATTTCATTTGATTTCTTCATGCAATATAACACATTTTTACTTTTTTACTTTGTATATCTCTTCTTGAAATATGATACTCATTCACTTGAATTTTTTGCTTGAAGTTATCGAAGATGTGTTTTGTTTGGTATTTGTAGTTAGGGTTAATGTTGGGATAATATCCTCCTTTATTTGCTTGCTCCTTCCTTGATTGTTTCACATCTTCTCCTTTAAGGTATGAAACCAAAATATTAACCTTCATCTTATGATTCTTACTCTCATTATCCTTCATGATTAAATATGTTGTGGGCTCAAAATTGCCATCTAATTTTTTGATTGAATTCAGAGAGTGTGATTTGAATGTTGATAAAATTTTGAAGGCAAATATAATAGTATATAAGACAATACAGAGATTTCCTCATTTGGTGAGGACTTTAGATTGTTTTTAGGTTTCTATACGCAAAGCCCTATAGTTAATTACCCCTCCCAATAAGTGAGAGGGAACTTTCGATTAAGGATAGTCATTAGATTGCTTAATGCGTAGCGTATAGTAGCATGTGGGGTTTTAGAATTTAAAAATTATGAAAATTATCATTTCAGCTTAAACCGGATGGTTGGGGGAATGGTGACGTGCCCGATCTCGATCCCATGGTTCCGTCATCCCGAAAAGCGCCCTTAGTCTAGAGAGAGGTGAATTGACCCAACTTAATAGAAGGATCCTCATCAAGAAACACATGCCGCCCAAGAAATCCATAGACTTGGGGGTTTGTCAGAGATAGACTTGAGTCTACCTTACCGATAGAGTTTTCTCAAGTATACCTTATGATTTATAACTCAAAGGCGAGCCATTGGAGAGCACAGACTGATCGTGATCATAATATAATGGGACAACAAACCACCGGAGAATGCTTTCACTTGCATCACCTACCAAGTCACGCTGAGGACATGGGCCATGTTCTTACTGGCGTGAGATTGATTGAGAGTGAACATAGTAGAACACTTGATCTGACATTGGCTCCTTTATGAGCAAGAGTTTTCTTAATTTGTCACCCCGATAAATAATTGCGGAAGGTGGATAGATTGAGTTTGCTTAATGATTGAGTTTCATTTAAATAGTTTTAGATTAAGACTCAATTTGAGTTAATTTGATTTGAAAAATTGATTAATTTGAATGTATTTAAGAGCTTTAGATCCCGCCAACTCTAACTTAATAGAGGATTAGATCTACCGAATCAATAATTAGTTTTCCATATTTGAAACTCTTATTATAGGTTTTAGGTTTTCTTAACCCAGATTCAATCCTAAGACTAAACCGGAAAGGAACTCATGCAGCATCCTCAGACACTTCAATTTAAGCATTCAGCACATTATCGGGGCCCATGCGTGTGTATAATCATTTTAGGTAATTTTATGTTTGAATTATGAGATTGATTTCAAATTTTTTTTATTTAATTCCAACATAAACCTTTTTAGACATTAAAATTCACACTTGAAATCTATATGTCCGAGCACATGCATGTGTTTATAGCTTAGATAATTTCATTTAATTAGTGATTTCGTTGATTTTAAAAATTATAATTAGAATGAAATTCCTTAATTTTTGTATTGATGGAAAGCTCCATGATTTGTGTAGATTTTAGTTTAGTATCACTTTCTGTTTGCTTGTACAAATGTTGCAGATTCGATGGCGAAGAATATGTTTTGAAGTATAGGTTCAAAGGATAATTTAATTTATTATTTTAAGAAGAAGATTTACCCACCTAAGTAATTCTCATTTTCCCCATCATTTTATTGAACTCTCATACATTCATTTTAGCCTCTTTTTCTTTTGAAAGAAACTCACTTACCTCTTCTAATTTCTATAAATAAGGCCAAGAGAGTCCTATTCTATTTTTGTTTGGGGTTGGAGTTAGGACATTTGAAAGGAGTTAGAACTTTATGGGCTTTCAACTCGCCCATATAAATTTTGTGTTTTCACCCTCTTTTATTTTTTGTTTTACTTTTATACTTGTCATATCATTTTACTTTTCCCCATTTTTTATTTGATCTTATTAAAATTAGCAAGTTTCCTTACTTAGTTCTTAAGTCACCTTTTCACAATCCCATTTTCTTAAGTCAAGATTTGACGCATTTTTAGCCTCGATCATCCCGTGGGGTCAGATCGAGGATATTTTGGCTTACTCAAGCCTCGTTGAGTGGTGTTTTATGACACTAACCAATTTTATCTCGTCAGCCTCTTGAGGATAAGGCTGATTGAAAGAAGACATACAATGCAATATATATATTCATCTCCCCCTTTTTTTTTTCTAAGTCTACAAATTAGATAAAATTTTGATAATATTTCGTCTAGGGGGAGCGACATTTAACGAGTTTCTACTCAAGACACCCTCTTGAGTGGGTGTCTAACACCATTTTTATTCATCTAATATAGACAACAAGGCCTTCAAATCTAGAATGAACATAATATATATATATATATATATATATATATATATATTCACATCAGATCATATTTTAACTCATTTTGGTGCTGCAATGCTTCGGTAAGAACAAGGTTGGAATGGGAAAGAGGTAAGAAGAACCGAAAGAAGAATTCGCCTCTTAATGATGTTCTTCCGATGTAAGTGAAAATCTAAGAAAGTGGTGACGATGAAAATTGAAGAATTGCCTCGACGATGTTCTTCGACGGAGAAAAATTGGATGGGTTATAAAGAAATCGACGCCAAAAATGAAAGAAGACCAGATTGATGTCTTCCCTATGTGAAAATGGAAGGCTAAAACAAGCGGATACGAAATCGAAGAATTGTTTATGATGTTCTTCAGTTTATAAAAGAAAATTGGACGGTGCTATGGGAAGGATTTGGCTGGAGGGCTGTGGGAAAGATGGGAAGGGTCTGGCTTGGGCTGGACTTCGGAACGGAATCAGAGGCGTGGGCTGGACGGTTTGAAGGCTCAGCAGGCTGCAGCGGGAAGGAGCGGGCTGGAGAGATGGCGACATGACAGCAGGAGGCGCTGGATCGCAGCTGCTGTTTTCGGAAGAATGGGTGCTGGTCGGTCCGACGCGAAGGAGCAAATGGCGGACGGCAGAATTCATGCGGAGGCGCAGACGCGAGCTGGTGGAGAGCTGTGGGCCACAGGACGCGCTTGTGTGGAGGCGGCCCTTGGGAAGGCTGCGGCTTGCGCTTGGAGGCGGCTCGTGAGAGACCGAAAATTGAGAGACGACAGAGAAAAAAATTACCTTATAGAGCATTTTTCACAAGAGAAGGAATGCAAGGAAGGGCAGAACGTGGGAATGTGTGTGAAGCGAAATCACTCCTTTTTTATTTTTATTCTTTTGCGGTTGATGAGAAAACTGAAAATAGAGAGGAATGATTGAGCATGGGGGATAATTTAGGAATTTTTAATAAATTTCAAATTGATTTAAACAGTTTTAATTTGAATTTTAAGCAGGTAAATTCACATAGTCAATATATATATATCAATTTAAGAATTATGTTCAATGAAGCGATTTTTCATCGTTGTTGGGCTCAACGGAGCCAAAGTTGAGTTTCATAAAATGCACGTTGCCGCTTTCAACCGCTCGATTTTCACGCAGACTTGTCCAAAATGAGTGTGAATAGTCTTACTTGATAGATTTCGTTTTTGAACGACGTGATCAATTTACAACAGGTTGTTTGATCCTCGTGCTTTAATCTTGATGCAAACACGCGTGACTGGCGATCAATTGATCATCAAGTCATGAAATATTTATATTCTGACCAATTTTGACATTCTGAATGCGATGGAGAAGTCCATTCATCGATCGAAGGTCATTTGAGTTGATTTTGGTGATATCCTGTGCATTTCAGCCTCGATTTGCGCAATGTCATTTCATATCATTCGACATTTGCACATACTTGTCTGAATTGAGTGCGAACAGTCTCATTTGATAGATTTTGACGTTTTAAAGCTAACATCATAATCAATTTCATGAATGGAGGTCGTTTGATCTACGTCGGTGCCTCCTGACCTAGATATGTGTGCAGACATATTAACGACTCAAGCGCTTGATCAGTTGATCATAAAGTTGTGCAATATTTATATTTTGACCAATTTTGATGTTCTGAACGCAATGGTGATGTCCGTTCATCAATCGAAGGACATTTGAGTTAATTCTGGTGACTTCCAGTGTGTTTCAGCCTCGATTTGCATATTATCATTTCAAATCATTCGACACTTGCACAGACTCATCTGAATTGAGCACAAATGCTCTCATTTGATAGTTTTTGTTATTTTGAGTCTAAATACATGATTAATTTCCTGAACGGAGGTCATTCGGACATCGTCGTAGCTTCCCGACTCTGACATGCACATCGACACTTTGATAGCTCAACGCTTAATCAATTGCTCGTTAGATTTTACAGCATTTATATCTTGATCAATTTTGACATTCTGAACGTGACGGTGAAGGCCGTTCATTGATCAAAGATCATTTTGATCATTTTTGGTGACATCTAGTGCATTTTGAGCCCGATTTGTGCACTGTCGCTTACGAAGTCTATCAAATTTGATTTGTAGGCTTGACTTTGACTTATGGATCACATATGGAGGTCAACAAATGCTCCCCAAAAAATATGATTCGCGCATGGAGCGAGTCACGTTGTTGAAAAATTGACCATTTAGGCACCACAAAACTTGGATCATTTCGCCTTGCAAGCTACGAAGCTTTTGATATGATTTTCCATTAGTATGTTGCCTTATTCAAGACTTGCTAAATAACGGGGATTGACCAATTTGTTAGAATTGACTTGTCGGATAGATAAGAGTTCTTACACCATCTACTATCTGCTTCAATAGCTTTGTTAAAGATCTCTTTCTTTTATGTCATTATAGATTTGAGTTTCCTCCAACCCTAGCTTCGTGCTTGGTTGGATTTGATGGAGGAATTAGTATGCTTGTTTTGATAAAGGACTTCGCTAGGGAATTGATTCATTCGTGCTTGGTCAGATTTGAAATTCCTTCTATCCTAGCTTTGAGCTTGACAGACTTGATGAAGGATTGACCTAATTTATCCATATTGACTTGTCAGGAAGTGTATGTACGCCATGAACTCTGTGCTTGCCGCTTTGACAGATTTGTTGGAGGATACATATAGATGACCCAGCCTTCCAGCTTATATAGGGTCAATGTTGAGTTATTAGTCAAGCAACGTGTACTTTAACAGACTGAATAACCACGAAATTCTTTTAATTTAGCCATCAGCTTTATTTGAACTATGAAATTGCTTCCTCGGTCTTGTGTTTTTTGCTTTGATGGACTTGATGAGGAGATGATTTTGACCGCGGCTTGATCGGAGATCATTTGAAAATAGATTGAAATATCATCTTGCAGGTAATATGAAGATTGATTTGAGGCATCCCTGAATTAAGCATTTCCTCAGATTGCCTTGATCTATCGATCAAGTAGAAATATCTCTTAGATCCTAGTTGCTTGTAATCACTAAGTGGATCCGATTTGAGACAACTATCATTGGACCGGTGAGCAAGAGCTCTTTCACCGTTGTCTTTTCTTAAGGCTTGTTGAGAGGAGAGCATCAGCAACTCAACCATATTTGGGCTTATTGAGTTTGACCTTTAGAACTTACTTGAGTCTTCAACTTGAGCTGTAGTGGGTTGGTGGTTTGTCATGGACGATGAGGGGCTCTTTCACCGCCTTTTCTTAGCCTTATTTGAGAGGAGAGCCGAACTCGCCATTTGTGGGCTTATTGAGTTCGACCTTTAGAACCCATGTGTCTGGTCGGATGTAGAGGTTGATGTTTCTTCAACTTAGTTGATTGAAGCTTCCAAAATTAGGAGTTCTTCTGACTTGATCTCCAGAATTTGACAAATCTGGGAGATAAATTTCTTGACATTTAGGGTTGTCTTTTCATGCGTATAAATAGATTATTTTTATTTCTGCAAGGACATGTAACTTAACAATGATAATTATAGATATATTCAGGGATTTTGGCATAACGCTCGATGTCAACCCGAATCAGAATATATTTAAGGATCTCATCTTATGCATATGATCAACTCAAATAAACTTAATATAAACTAAAAAATGCCCTCTTACAGAGAAATTCTAAAGTATATTAGAGAATTTTCAAGATAAAATATACAAATACATCAATATTTGAATTGATGTACTCTAAAAGAGATTTTAACATACAACATTGATTTCATCGTATATAAAATCTAAAATGCCCCCTGTGTAACAGGGGAATTTTCACAAAAAAGTTTTTCATATGGAGTATGTTTATTTAGAGATCTCGACATGAAGCACGATATCAACCTAAATAGATATACTAAAAAAATGCCCCCTGTCTTGCATGGGGATTTCTATTGTACCTCGAGAATGTGGTCATCAAGTATAGTATTTTTTCAAGTATCGACCATTAATTGGCGGCATTGGTCTTTCACCCTTTAAGTTGATGAGTTGGTATAACCCTCCTTGGTGTACTTTTTCAATGATAAAAGGGCCTTCCCAGTTAGGCTGAAATTTGTCACCAAATTTTTTATTGAGGATAATTGTTCTTCTCGACAGACCAATTCTCCTTTTAGAATGTTCAAGGTCAATGGTCAAAAGCCCTACATCTTTTCTCGATAGATTTCCAGATTTTGATGAGCTTGCAGTCTAACTTCATCAAGCATGTCGAGTTCCTCCATTCTCAGATGGGCATTTTGATCTTCAGTTAGACTGTATTGGATGGATACTCAAAGTGAAGGCAGCTTAACTTTGAGCGAAAGAACTACTTTAGTTCCAAATACCAATGAATAGGGAGTGGCTTTAGTCGGCGTCTTTTAGGTAGTTCGATACTCCCATAGAGCCTTTATTAGCTTGGTATGCTATTCTCTCTTATTTTTAGCAAGAATCTTCTTGAGCAGTTTGACCAATGTCTTGTTGAAAGCCTCTGACAAACCATTTGCTCTTGGATTATATATTAAAGAGTATCGCCAATCAATTTTGTATCGATCAATGAATCTATAAATCTTTACACTTTTGAAAGCAGTGCCATTATCAGAAATTATTCGGCGTGGCACTCCAAATCTATAGACCACATTATGCATGAAGAAGTTGATCACTCAGCCAGTAGTAACTTTTTTAAATGGGGTAGCCTCAGCCCACTTAGTAAAATAATCAGTCGCTGCTAGGATGAAGCGATATCCAACTGACGACGGTAGATCAATTGGTCCAATTACATCTGTACCGCAACATTTGAATGGCCAGGATGCTATTATTGGGTGTAATGGATTTGGAGGTTGATGGATGAGATTCTCATGTACTTGACACTCATGACACTTCTTAACATGATTAATGCAGTATCTCACTATAGATGGCCAATAATATCTTTACTGCCATCTTGGACCTGATTGATGTGCACCACAAAATCCTTCATGAACTTCAACCATCACTTTGCTAGCTTCATCTACACCTAGGAATCACAACCACATTTGCTCAAACGATCATATATAAAGTGTTGTTGAAAAAGCATAGCGTAACATTCTCTTTTCGATTTGAGCTGCGAGTGATTTATTACTTAGCAATTTTTCTTCTTTGAAGTAGTCGATGAAGGGTTGCCTCCAATCACGTGACTCTTCTACTGTAAAGACTTTACATTACTTTTTTGAGGCAATGCCATTCTTAGCTCTTCTTGGTACAACTTCTTTTTTGATTTTGGGGAGTATGAGGGCAACTTGAGTCGCATCCTGCTGAGTCAGATTTGATAACCCCTTTACTTGCAAAGATTTATAATTTATTGGCTCTAAGACTCAACGAGTAAATATGTCGATCATGACATAATTACCATTCATACTTGCCATTTTTTTAGCTAGTTTTGCTAAGTAGTCGACTTTGCTATTCTCAGATCGAGAGACTTGAGTTAATGTGATATTTGGTATCTACATAAGGTCAAGAACTCGCTTGTAGAAAGCTAACTCAAGCTTGTTAATTCTATAGATGTAAAGTCATGATTTATAATAAGCTGAGAATCGCCAAAAATATGCAAGTTCTGAATGCCTATGAAAATAGCTTCTTCAAGACCTACCACTAATACTTTATATTCAGCTTCATTATTAGTTCTTGGCTCGATCAATCCATATGATTATCTCATTATCCCTCCTTCTAGTGTTATGAAAATGATATCGATTCCTGTTCTTGCTCTTGGGAAATTTAAATATTGGACTTGTTTGATCGATGAGGCTCATCAAAATATATTTCTCAAATTTGCAATTTTTCTCTCATGAATGAGTAATTTGCACATCGCAAATCGTCATTAAGAGAAGATTCCTCCGTGGATGGGATGCGCAAAGAAGAATCTATTAAGACTTGTCCCTTCACTACTTTTCTGGAGCGTATGTGATATCAAATTGTAAAGTATCTTGCCATCTTGCCAAGTGACGTCAACGTTGGTCTTGTCATTAAGTACTTTTGGATTGATCCTTGAGATGAGGGTAATCTTGTGAGATAACATATAAATGAAGCTTTTGGGGCAAAGATAATGCTAAGCATGCTTCTCTATCAAAGTATCTCATTTACTCAATCACCTTGATATAATAAAGAGCATTCTCTTTGCTTTCTTCATTGTGTTGTGCCAATAATGCTCCAAGACTCTTAATGCATTTGTGTATAGAATGAGGGCTTCCCAGTAGGTCTTTGCAAGGATTGGTGATTTAACGTAACTTTTAATGCTTGTGAAGGCCTCTTAGCACTCCTTGTCTCTGAATGGGTGGGATGATTGATATATGAATGACCTGGTCTTACCCATAAATTTTTTAGGATACGGGCACATTTTAGAGGATTCATCTTGAGATCATATTTTTGATTCTCTCAATACAATTCTCAAGTTTTCAAAGTGGTTTTCACGATTTAAGCTTTTCACCACCAGTTCGTCAACATAACATTCCACTTTCTGGTGAATCAACTCATCAAAAATACGTGTCATGGTTCTTTGGTATATAGCTTCAGCATTTTTCAGGCCAAAGGGCATGACCGTGTAGTAATAGATGCCAATAGGTGTTCTGAACGATGTATATTTTTCATTCTCAAGTGCCATTTTGATTTGGTTGTATCCCGATGATCCCTCCATAAATGAGAACATGTCATAGTTGGAAGTGTTGTCCACCAATAGTTCTGATATTGGAAGCGGAAAGTCATCTTTTGGGCATGCCTTATTTAGGTCCCGAAAGTCAATGCAGAGATGAATTTGGCCGTTCTTTTTTCTAACTGGGACAATGTTAGCTATCCAATCCACATACTTCTTCTCCCGGATGAAACCTGCATCGATCAGTTTCTTAGTTTCTGCAATTACCTATTCTTCAATCTCAATCTTATTAGATATGAGCTTACTTGCATTGCATGGTTTAATAGCTAGTTTGTGAACTGCTACATCAGGGGATAAGCGGCATTTCGAATATGTCCAGCAAAGAATCCTTGAATTCTAGCATTTTTAGCTCTTCAACTTTCTCATGAGGTAAGAGCAACGAACATTAGGCGGGGATCATTCTCAGCTCTAGGTTGATTTCTTTAAGTTCATCCATAGTAGCTATTTTCCACCATCTTCGAGTTCTTTAGGTGTGGGTTTGGCTTCTACTTCTTCATCATTTTTAAGAAGAATTTCATGGGAATCATCTTCTTCATCACTAAGACTCTTGATATTAGCTTCTATTATATTATAACAGGCTCTATCTTGATGAGATTTGCGAATGAACCCCAGACCTTTAGTGGTAAACTTATCACTTTTCACGATGCTTGAGGACTTTGGCTCCACATCTTGTTAAAGATTTGAATCTATGTTTAGTAATTTCAATAGAACTCCAAGCTTATGCATCATTCTTCACATCTTACGTAGTATATTGGTATTCTTGTTGGCACTATATCATCATAATTTTCATGTTGAGCAATTTCAAAATCTTGGTGAAACTCTGATTAGTAAAATAGAGTTCCTTTTCTGCCACTCTCACTCAACGGTGGAGTCTAGTGAGGACCTTGTCTTATTTCCATCGAGCCTTCCTTAAGGATGTGCCTTAGGGGAGGAATCCAGGATTTTTGGTATCAGATTGTTTATCGAGTGTTACTGTGACATTTTAACTATGTGAAGAAGTGAGGTTTTGCTCTCATCGTTATTGTCAAAGTGTTACTGATGGCGTTAACTTATTGGAAGAGGTTAAATATTTTGATTATTGAGATTATTTGTTAGAGTATTACTTTCATTATCACGTGTGGAAGAGGTTAAATCAAAATATTCGTTTGAGCAGCCAAAGTTGCTCATTGACCTTTGCCTTATTTTCCATGAGTATGATAGAAGAATCATAATTTGTAAAACCATATATTTTTCAATTTTAAAATTGTCTCTTAATCTTGACTTGTTTCTCAACGATAATCAAGTAAATATCTAGAATATTAACATGGGCGATCTTTTTTGAGATTAAGGGTTGCCCCAACTTGATAAGTCGGATGAGAATTTGATGTTTCTTCATTCATCATATATGCTACTCCCAAGTAAGATTTTCTCCATCATATAAATGGTGTTGCTCTTAACTTGAAGTCAGATTGTCAACCATTATGAAAATGTAAAGGAATATTTTCCACATCGATGCCATTGTATGCAAGAAAACCGATGATTGAATAAAACTTCACACCTTAGCTTGTATAAAAATTCAGCACATGCATAGATAGATGAAAAGAAAATAAGAAGCTCCAGAATTTTTTACATGAAAAATCAGAAGAGAGGAAAAAATCTGGGGCTGATAAAATGCTTCTACATATATCCTTTGGAGTACAAAGTTTAAGTCTTCATAATAACGGATTACGAGATTGTATGTATGAAATCTTGATAATTGGAATTTAAAAATTAGGTTACAACATTTGCCGGTTGAATGTAGGTAGTTGGTGGCGTGGGATGACAATAGAGCTCGGTGACAACGGTGGTGATGACAAACTTGAACTTCTAATTCTCTTTCTTTCTCCCAAGTTTTCTTAGCTACCTCCCTTCATTACAAGCATGGAGTCCTATTTATGATCGAAAGGGCATTTTGGTCATAGCTAAAATAAAACAATGATGTATATTGATTCATTTGATCATATATAATTTTTTGGTGATTTGGTCCAAACAATCTTTGATTTGAGTGATCTTAAGTTCGTTGGATTCATCTTATCGTCGATTGATTATAAGCATCAAATTTGGAAGTCATTTGATCATGCGTCGTTTCAAGTTTTCATATGTAGATTTTGGGCTTGATTTGAGCTCATTTTTTCGATTTGACCTATCTATCATTGTTGAACTTCGTCTTTGAGTCGTTAATTTGATTGTATACACTTTACCTTGGATCGTGCATGATTTATAAATTTTAGAGGGATATATTAATGTAATGGATGTATTTTAGATTTTTTATCATCCCATGTAATTTATCTCGGTTTACTTGCTTTCAAATATTTTATCATTATAATTTTGATGATTTAAATATTAATGATAATAAATTTGCCTCAATTGTCTTGCCTCAAAGTTAAAGTCCCAAGTTGAGGATCATCTTCGTTGAGATCATCTTGTTGAGCACGGTTGATGTTGTCAAGTTCTCACACTTAAAATGTACTTAAGAGAACTTGCTATTGATTTCACGGAATTTACTACTTAACTCACTAGGAATTTGCTAAAGAGTTTATAATGAGAATCACTTTCTTAAATGATCTCATGCTTAGCATAGAATTCATCAAGGATGCCCAAATGCTTCGACAACAATTAGGATTATTTGAAATCACTTTTTATTTATTTTTAAACTTTCTCTTATATTTTGATTTAAAACTTTGCTTAACGCATCTTAAATTTGTGTCATATAAAGGTGAAACTTCAAAACTATGCTTTATTGATGAATTAAAAATTTTATTTTAATTTTAATTAAAATATTCAAAATATGCCATGCATATTAGTGTTTAATTTAGTTTTATTTTATGAGGTCTATCAAAAGTTCAAAAGTTGATTAAATCAAAAAAGTTTTTTTTGTTAAAGTCAATTGTGTCAATCATTTTTTTTTCATTCAATTTTAAGTAAGTCAAGACTACTCTAGATGCATCATTGAATATGTATATGTGATTACAAGATAAATTTTAATTATTTTTATTTATTATATTTATTTAAAATAATTTAGATAATTTTAAGGTTGTCTCTAACAAATGTTTAATCAAAATATTCTAAAATATTTTTCATGTATATATATATATATATATATATATATATATATATATATATATATATATATATATATCCCCCGCAAGATACAAATTGAGTATGAATATTTCTAATCATTAAAGAGTTTTGTGAGTTGGCTTTTGTTACGTAACATACAAGCATATGTTGTGGAGGCACATTTTCATCTTGACTCTTCTCAAGAGCTATGTGAGTTAGCTTTTGTTTTTCCATTGTTGTTCACATTTTATTATAGCCACTTGACAATTAATGCTGCTTGATGGATGATTCTGATTGTTCTTTGGTGCATTAAAGTCATTTGATGTAGATGCACTGATGTATGGTCTGCCTTAGAAGTTTTGTTGGAAAGGCAACTTCATATTTTTTTATTATTTTATTTTAAAGTTTTTATGGGAAAGGTTACAGCATATTTATACCAAGGTTAGAAAAGTAGGACTGTTTAGGAGTTTCAACAGTTTGCACACAATATGAATTTTTTTTAATGAAGTTTATTATAGCTATGTGAATGCATTTGATAAGGTTGGTAAACCAAAAGCTTTAGCTGATTTGATTAGATTTTAGTTGTTCTTTTCTTCTTAGTTTCATATGGACCTTTTTTTATACTTATTCAAGTAGAGTTTGGATGCTTCAAAGTGTTTGATGTACTCAACAAAGTGCTACCACCATAAATGTTCATGTCATGAATGTTGCGTTATTTTGTTTGCATGTGAATCAACTTTCAAGCATTATATGCATGTGGGTTATAAATAAATTGAGTGGGAATTAATGGGGCTAATTATGTCATTGATTTCATGTTGGCCAATTTCTTGAGTGGCCCATCTTCTCTACAAAGAAAGAAGGTGAAAATATGAATTTGATGAGTTGTAGAGACAAAATGATGTAAAATATGAGAAATTGGAGAAAATTTGAACCATTACTATACACCAATATTTGTAAGGGTCAGATTCTAAAGTCATATCATCATAGTGAATTGGGTTTAGCAAGTTAATGAATTGAATGCTTGAACCAATTCTATAAAAGCTTTAAATCTCTTAAAAATATATATTATATGAAAAGATTCTTTCTACTAATGGATAGAGTCGCCTAACTATGTTGATGAAACACTTATATGAGAAGATATAAAATGGGAAATATCTTTCATCTTTCTTGGGTGGGATGAGTGCTTGAACCTAATACATTGGGATTTTTTCATTTTGTTTCCTCCCAATGCATTGCATATTTGAGGGCTATTGAGTTTCTTTTCTCTCCAAAGTTCATAAGGTGTTTTCTTGATGATACATCAAACATTTATTTGAGTTATCACATAGCATAAAATATTAATCACTTTTGCCCAAAGT
This sequence comes from Cymbidium sinense, assembly GCA_021442155.1. Lineage (NCBI taxonomy): Eukaryota > Viridiplantae > Streptophyta > Magnoliopsida > Asparagales > Orchidaceae > Cymbidium > Cymbidium sinense. Next base: position 98,582,262 of record CM038220.1, on the reverse strand, counting down.
TATTTGGGTAGGCTAAACTTGTTAAGTATAGTCCTGAGCATACAAGTGTCTTATTCTAGCATTTTATTGTACAATTTTACTACGGTGTCCTATGAGCTAAAAAAGCTATATCAAAGCACATAGTCATCACAAAATATTTCAAATTTTTCATGTACAAATTCTCATCCATAATCATTTCCAATTCTAGAAATTATTGATCCATTTTCTATGTAAGTTCATTTAATCAATTTTGTAAATTTTAATAGGGCATCAACTTATTAGAAACATAATTTCGTATATTCTGAAAGTCATTGTTTAGTGCATAGCTAGTTTTTCAAATTTTGTATACTAAGATGCATTCTTCATATAAGTGTCAGATATACTATCAATCATATTTTTATTTCTATAGAAGCTATACATCAAATATATTAAAAAAATTAAATAAGAAATTATTGCTAAACACGTGTGCACATGCGTATTTTATGCACTTTAGAAATTATGTATAATATTTAATTGAGGCAATAGCTTAAAGTAATATCTAAGATATTGATAGATTTATAGATTGAAATTATTATTATTATTTTAAAAATTTTTTTTGAATGTTACCAAGTAATATAAATAATAATGAGTGAACTAAGTCAATTTTGAATAAAACTCAATCATAAACCCATTTATGTATACTAATTTAAGCATATATGTTTAAACTTTTAGGCATGAAATATATAATAAGTTGGATTTAATTAAAGCTTAATTAGGGATCATGTTTGATCTCAATAAGAAAACTAACAAATAATGTTGCCTCAAGTTCAGCTCAAATTCAATAAATATATAAATATATAAATTGATCAGGATAGTACTCAACTCGATTTATGTTTAACGTAAACTACGGTTGTGGAGTTAACTCTAGAGATCAAGCTTTGCCATTATGCAATTGGTTAATTAAATGATTGATATAGGCTATAGATTTCTCTCCCTCAAATTAATAGAAATGCTTTTGAAGAGCAATCACATTATGGAAGCCTTAATGTGATGTCCTGAGAACTAAATCCATCTCCATGTTGGTACAGGAAGCTCGCCATTCTTGCAAGATTTATATAAGCATCAATGGATCGTTGAGGGAATTGTGAATTAAATGCAGCATAATATCACTGTTCATTTCGTTCCATGTTTTTTTTTTGAGATATTTGAGGTAATTTAATCTCAAACTCATACATATAATATACATATAAAAACATGAACTAAATATCTCTTAATTTCATATTTCACCTATCAATATTGATATATGCAGGTGAACCTCTCTCTTGTAGCATTGAACTTATGTTGTTACATCACCTCTCTCTTGCTCAGCCTGAATTTTTAATTTATTATGATTAAAGCCAATAAACTTATATGAGAGAGAGAAAGAGAGAGAGAGAGAGAGAGAGAGAGAGAGAGAGAGACGTGAATATAGTAAAGATAAAATACCACTCTTCTAATATATGGCATGCCTCAACCTAACATTTAGAGAAAGTTGACTTGTCACTCCATTAACAGTATTATTGAGGGTAGAAAAATAAATCTTCATATAATCTGGAAGTTTTATGACGTCTTTGATGTCTCACCTAAGTAATTCATAAAAATAATGAAATATAAAAGTGTGAAAATTTATAGCGATCAAATTAATTTTAAAATGAAAATATAAAGAACTGAAGTCAGAGAGAGAGAGAGAGAGAGAGAGAGAGATTAGGAAACAAACCGCTCAATATCATGAGTTAGTGATAATCATTATCAAATAACTTATTCTACTAATAAAAGGGAGACCAGAAACTGATAACATGGATTGTTGACATCAATAGTTGATGGGCATCTCATTGGTAGACATTGGGTAATGAATAATAAGAAACAAAATAATTAGGACGACGTTTAGCAGTTAAATTTTCTCTAAAAGGAGGAGACCAAGCAATAAATTTCTTTAAAATATTTAAATATTTTTTTAAATTTTCATATATATATTTTTCAAGTAAAAAACAAAAATGAAAAGAAATAATAGAATAAAGTAGACAAAAAAAATTTAAAGCTTATATAATATCCATCCCAATGTAAAATTTATGATAGTTTTTAAGAAAAAAGTGATTTTGTAGTTCTAGATTGAAAATGTTAATATATTATTGATATATCCATCTAAAATTTTATATCAAATATAGATTTCAAGTTAAAACATATATTCAATCAAATTCAGTGACTCAATGAGATGAGTTCAATAATACTATAATTGGGTCAAATCGAGCCCAATTTAGCTCAAATTAAGCTCAAAAGTTACATATAAAAACTTTGAAATATTGAATGATCAAATGACTTTCAAATTTGACGTGCTTATAGTTGAATCGAGCGGCTCGATGAGATGAATCCAACGAGCCTAAGATCACTCAGATCGAAGGTCATTTGAATGATCAAATTATCAAAAACTATCTATGATCAAATGAATCAATACGGACCATCGATGGGTGTTTTGGGATTTTGGCTACAATGACCAAAATTCTCCCTCAAAATCTTATAAATAGGACCCCATTCTTGTCATGAAGGAGGAATGATGAGCTAAAAGTGAACTTGGAAGAAATGGAAAGAACTAGAAATTGTTCGTTATCACCACCATTGTCGCCAATCGTCATTATCATCGTCGACCAACAACCATTACGGTCCAACCACTATCTATTTGTTACCTTCTAGAATTCTCATTATGATTACTCACATACAATCTTGTAATATTTGTGTAGACTTAAACTCCTCAAAGTAGATATATAGTGAAATATTTTACTATTTCCTCGTGATTTTTCTCCCTCATCCGGTTTTCCAAAACTTTTGGAGTCTTTTATTCTTTTTTCAACTATCTTGCGTCTAGATTTTCCAACAAAGGCATAAAGTTTTTTATTCTCGCTACAATATTCTTGAACAATTTGACACCATCTATGAAAATAAATTCTCATTACTTCATCATGTCAGACAACCAAGTTTCTCAACAAGATTGAAAGTACCAGCCAGGTGGAGCACTTCGTACTTTTGAGGAGTGCATGTGAAGAATGAAGATTCATCGAACTCTGATTCTTCAAGCTTTTGTTGGAAACTGGGGGGCAACTCTTAATCTTAGAAGATCGCCTATGTTAATATGCTAAGCATCTAATTGATTACCTGCCTAAGTTACAAGTCAAAGTTGGAGGATATTTCAACACTAAGAAAAAGATAGTTTGACAAACTGTTATCTTTATATTATAAGGCAAAGATCAAGGAGCAACCTTGGCTACAACCTCAAGTGGGTGTTTTGATTTGACCTCTTTCACACAGGTTAACGTCATCAAGTAATACTCTGACAAATAATTTTAGAAGAATCAAAATGTTTAACCTCTTTCACACAAGTTAACATCATACTTTGAAAAAATAATCTCTGACGAGAGTTAAAACTATTGACTTCTTCCATACAGGTTAAATGTCACTGAATAACACTCTGCAAATAACCTCGGATAGGTCATAATTTTGTACCTACTCCACACAGGTTAACGTCCTCGAGTAATACTCACAAATAATCTCAAAGAATCAAAATATTTAACCTCTTCCACATTAACATCATACTTTGACAAAATAACATTGGATGAGAGTTGAAACTATTGACTTCTTCCACACAGGTTAAATGTCGCTGTGTAACACTTTGACAAACAACCTCGGATAGGTCAAAAATCATTTATAGATTCCTCCCCTAGAAATGAGAAGTCTCGATGGGAAGTTAGTAGTGGACAATGTCCTTGAGAAATACTCCAAGAGAAAGTGGTTGACACGTCTCCACTCATCAAAACTCAAGGCAAAAGCCTCAAAAGGTACATCAAAACCTCAGGCAAAAGCATTAAGGTGCATCAAAGCCTCAGAAGAAGTACATTAAAATCTGCACAAAAGCCTCATAAGGTAAAGGTACATCAAAAATCTCAATAGATACAGGTACATCAAAAACTTTAGTAGGCAAAGCCTCAAGGTAGATACATCAAAATCTCAGGAAAAATCTCAAGATACAGTACATTAAAATCTCAAGATTAAAGCCTCATAAGTACAAGTAAATCAAAATCTCGGTACATCAAAACCTTAGTAGGCAAAAGCCTCAAGGTAGATGTACATCAAAATCTAAGAAGTCAAAACTCGAAGATCAGAGACCGAGGAGAGTGAGCTCGTTGCAATCTTTTATGAGGAATAATCAACAAATCATTTGGAAAATGAAACTTCTTCTAAAAGATTATCAAAGTATCACTATTGATAGTTGGTGTTACATCGTCGAATATCGTCATCCCTTGATGCTTGCATCATCTTGTGCAAGCTTTGCTTGGGAATCTTTAGACATTGTGATATCTGGAAAGATGCTCACCCATGGAAAATATTCATTGAGTGGAAGCACACTAGAGTGCTTTGAGATGCACCCTAACCAAGTCAGTTGAAATCCAGATAGGGAGCTGGAGCTGCTGAGAGGGGTCGACATAGTTATACAGGTTAGTGGAAGCTACCAAAGAAAGGAAAGTACACTAGAGCTTGAATTTGGGATGCGCACTCAGTCATTGAAACCCCAAGATTGGGGAGAACGAGCTATGAGAAGTCGCCACTACGTTAGTGGAAGCTACCAAAGAGAAGAAAGCGAAGCACTGCTGAATTGATCTGGCTAACAGATAGTTGGAAACCGAGATCGGAGAACTGGAACTGAGAGGGGGCTCATTATGGAGGCTAAGAGGAGAAAGTGGAAGCACACGGAGCTGAGTGATGTAACGATAGTTGGAAACCCCAGATTGGAGAATTGGAGCTGTGGGGTTGGCACCATTATACAGGTCAGTGGAGGCCACATAAAGCGAAACACTAGAGCTGAATTTGGGATGCGCCTAACCAAGATCAGAGGGGAGCTGAGAGGGTCGGCTGCCATACAGGTTAGTGGAGGCCACCAAAGAGAAGAACCTGAAGGCACACTAGAGCCTGAATTTGGGATACGTGCTGCGTAACCAGGTTAGTTTCAAACTCCGTGACCAAGGATTAGAGCCTGTGAGTGGGGTCACACACCATCATAAAAGTCAGTGGAGGAATTCAAGATTTTGGAAGAACCAAGGCACAATTTTGGATACATGTAAGTCAATTCAAACCCGTGACCGGGGAGAACTAGACTGCGAGTGGGGTCACGATCGTCTGAGTTAGTGGAGGCCACTAAAGGAGAAAGAAAGAGATGTGATTTTTTCCCATCCCCTTAGGGATATTTAAACTTGAAAAAGAGACTCTTCAAATTATTTAAAGAATTTTAAAAATAAAATAAAATAAAAAACTTTTCATCTTCTTTTAAAAATAATAATAATAAAGAGAAAAAAATATTCATATAAAAAAACTCTTCATATTCCTCATTAAAAAAAAAAATTTATATTCTAAAAAAATTCTTCACATTCCTCATTAAAAAAACTCTTTATCTTTTTTTTTTCCTTCAAAAAAAAGAAGAAACTCTTTAGATTTCTCATTTAGAAAAAAACTATTTATATTCTTAAAAAAAAAAAACTCTTCATATTTCTGATTAAAAAAACTCTTATTTCTTAAAAAAAATTTATCACATTCTCATTATTATTCTCATTATATTCTAAAAAACTTCATATTTCTCTTCTCTCTCTCTCTCTCTCTCTCTCTCTCTCTCTCTCTCTCACACACACACACACACACCAACATGAATATATATATATATATATATATATATATATATATATATATATATATATATATATATATATATATATATATATATATATATATATTATAATAATAATAATATTATATATATAATTTATCTAAATTATCACTTTATATATATAAATATAATATAATAAAATAATTAAATATTAATAACTAATTAATTTTTTATTTAAAATGATTTTATTTTGGATGAAATAAGTTTTATTATCCAAAAATAGGATAAATGATATATCTAAATATAAATAAACATAAATCTCAAAATAAAATATGTATACAATCAAATTAAATGTTCAGAAAGTCAACAATCTAGATAAGTCAAATTAAGTCTCAAATGCTCAAATCGCTCAAATGCTACATATGAAATTTTGAAATACTAACGAATCAAATGACTTCCAAATTTGACGCATAGTTGAATCGAGCCGGTGAGACGAATCCAACTAGCTAAGATCTCAGTTGAAGGTCATTTGAATGGAAATCACCAAAAAACTATCTGATCAAATGAATCAATACGAATCCGATGGTGTTTTGAGATTTTGACTATAATGACCAAAATGCCCTCTCAGAATACTATAAATGACCTCATTCTTTTGAAGAATAAGAAAAGTGAACTTGGGAGAAAGCGAGAGAAAGCTAGAAGTTCAAAGTTATTTATCACCATTCTCATCGACACCAACAACCATTACACCACATAGTGTTTGTAACCGATTAAATTCTTATTATCGATTTATCACATACAACATTGTAATCGTTATCGAAAGATTCAAACTTTGTACTCCAAAGTTGATATATAGTGAAACATCTTTTATTGAGAGTGATTTTTTATTCCGGTTTTCCACGTAAAATTTTGGAGTTTCTTATTCTCTTTTCAACTATTATGGATTTCCCAAGTAAAGTGAAGTTTTATTCTACCGCTATAAGTTTTCGGCGCAACAATTATTAATTAGAACTATATTATAGATATATACTACATACATGTAAGACATTGCATATAAAAATTCATCTAAAATTATTATATAAGAAAGTATATATGCTTTAGTTAAGTTATTAACATGGTATACTTTAGCTCAAATTATTTGCCCACAAGCACAATTAAGGTAGTTGTGTGTTAGAAAATTATAAAAAATAGAGATAAATTAAGTTTACCTTAGCAAGAATATCTAACACATAATGATAGAAATGATAAAAGGTAATAAGATTTTTATATTAAAAAAAAATCACAAGCTTGACCAAGTCAAAAGTATCTATTATATAATTAAAGTTACAAAGTTTCTCTCCCTTCCCTAACTTGTGAAGGTGGATTGGATTACAAAGTTATACGTACTTATTTCTCCTTTGGTCATTACAAGAGGGTTGTTTGATAAAAACTTCCACTAAGTCAATGGCTAGATAATAATATTTTAAAACTAATCGACCATTTTTGTATGAATATAATTTGCTACAATAATCACTAGTGATTTATGAAGATTATTGATGATCATTGGCTTCAAGCTTTCTTCAAGTGTTTGAATTTAGCTCTTGGCTCTCTTCCCTTTAATAATAATGGAGCCATATTTACAAAATTATGGAGTCACTTTTAATAAATTTAAACAAAATAATAATAATTTATTAGATGATCCTTGTTGACTTCTTTGATCATAGATAATTATTTTAGCATTTAAGTGTCTTAATGACTTCAAAATTAAGCGATCTTAGAATTATTAATTTTTTTTATCAAGTTCTTCAATTTGATCATAAGCAATTAGGAGATTGTTTGATCATTTGATAATGTTTCAAAGCCTTTAATTGTACTTCAAATGCTTGATTTGAGCTAATTTGAATTTAGAATAAATCACTTTTATTATCAATAGATTGTCTCATCGAGACTTGCAATTTGACTTTAACTTTCTTAAAATTGGAATATCAATGATCATAAAATTAATTATAGAAAAATCCAATATATATATATATTATTTCAAATGCTTGATTTGAACTAATTTGAATTTAGAATAAATCATTTTGTTATCAATATTGTCTCATTTATAACTTTCTTAATTGGAATATAAATGATCATAATTAATTATAGAATATATATATATATATATATAAGATATATCATTTGTTCTTTTATTTTAGACATCAAAATTACATAATATAAAATGTATTAGATCTAAAATTTATTATTTAAAACACAATTACTCTTTGGACATCAACATGAATCTCTCCTCGGGACCATGAATCAACTAAATTTGTAATTATAATTTGAACCTATGTTAAAGCGTGTAAAAGTTGATGAAGAGATTGGCTTCAAATTTAGCAAGATTGTTTAAAACTAATTGTAGAGACTGTATTGGGCTATAGTGTAAAAATAATGTTTGAAATAACAAATAATGATTATAGGCCCAAAATATTTAAATCAAACTGTTTGAGCCGAAATTTAAACACATATTGGCAAAGTTGGTAATAAAGCCATTGCATGCTTGCTTATTGTATCGTTGGGCCACCCCTATGCATGTCTAAAATGTGGTAATACACTCCATTAAGTATAAAAAAATTTAATCATCTCTTCTTTCTTTATAGTTTTAAATTATTTTTATTTAGAAATGTTCTCCATTATCATGTATAGGTGGTGTATAATTTCCTTATTTAAATATTTCATTTATATAGAATTGGTAATGTCGATAAATAGATATATCTAATTTGTCTTTTAAGATATTTTATGATGATTTATCCCATGTAGGATTATATTTGGTTTGTTCAAATAGTTTTCATGAATTATGATAAAACATCTAAGTTTATAGAAGATATGATCTTCCACCCATAAGAACATGATAGCATTGATATTTTAAGTAGATCACAAACATCTTATGCTTTGAATGCTTATATAATTTCAAGTGAGAGTATAATATTAATGATATTTTGGATGTGAAGATTAATGTATATCTTCAAAGGCATATACCATACATCTTTTTAAATTTTGTCTTTAAAATTATTATATGTATTTGTACTATTCAAATCTTTTAACTTTCTAATATTTTTAATGTATTTGTATTTTATGAGACTTTAAATTTTTGAAGTTTTTGATATATTTGTATATTTTAAGACTTCTATTTAATATTTTTGATCCATCTCTCATAAAACAATTTGCATTACTTTTCTATAGTAATTGATACTAGTAAAATTTGAGGTCAATATAAGGTTAATTGTTGAAAATTTTTAATTCTTTAATATCACACCAAAAATATCACTATCAATTGTTCTATTAAAATAAAATACACTTTTCATGTATAAAATTATTATTTATGTGTAAAAAAATTATGTATATATGAATGCATAAAATTGTATCTTCTAAATAATATAAATCTCAGTTATTAATATGTCAAAGATAAGATTAACATAAGAAATCATCATATGATCTGAAAAATGATATATGCCATTTAAATAATCATCTCTAAATCTAATTTCTACTTTACTATTCTAATTATTACTTAACATCCCCATCACTAATCTAATTTAACAATAAAAGTTATTTAGTTTCCACAAATAAATCGGCACCAACAATATCTTTTTTGTTTTCTTATTGAGAAATAATAAAAAAAATGATGCAAGATAAAATTATTATATATATATATATATATATATATATATATATATATATATATATATATATATATATATATATATATATATATATGTATGAAATTAAAGGTATTATATATAAAAGATTAAATATACAAAATTGAGTTAGCTTATCATATAAAAGTCGGTAGAGTGAATTGAAAATGATCAAATAATAATAATAATAATAATAATAATATAATAATAATAATAATAATAATAATAATAATAATAATAATAATAATAATAATAATAATAATAATAATAATAAATTGGTAATAATATAAACTTATAATGAAGATTAGAAATATTGACGTGGGCCATTCATGCGAATTAAATCAAATTGTACTTATCTAACATTGGTAAGGATATATGCATGGTACGCGCACATTGTTTTTATTATACAAGAAAAAAATTTATAAAAACGGCATTCTTGTGGAGATTTGGGTTAAATTATTTTTTAATCCCTAAAATTTGTCATGATTTTATTATTTTAGGGTCTGTTTGTAATAATTTTGCTATTTGTTTACTGTTTGCAAAAAAATTATTATATTTAAAAATATTTAATTTAGTTTTTAGATATTTTGAATATTTTTAAAAATAAAAAGTATCATCAAATATATTTTATTTTAAAAAATATATAAAAAAAATAAAAAATAAAAAAATAAAAAATAAAATTGATCCAAACGGCCTCTTAGTCTAAGTTTAATATCTCATTAACTTCAACTTTCAAATTGAATGACAATTAATGGAAGTTTGATTTCATCCAAACATAATGTCAAAATGTTGAATTATTGTTTTAATTATGAGTATAAAAACTTTAGCCATAGAAAATATGGCCTGCTCTGAATTCTAACAGTGTTCTCTTGTCACAATATTAAATTGAGAGACCTGAAATAGAAATGAACATGCATGTAAAATAATACTAATTTTTTTTTTTTATATTGAAAATCGACGAAGATTATTTATATTCAACTCATTTATAAATTAAGTTTAAAATATTTATTAGTGTTCATTTCGTTTTGAATGAGCTGAATACAAACTATAATGATAACGAACAAAGAGCTTTTTTTGAGAGCCCTAAGTGAGAATTGGCATGATGAATGAGAAGCAAAATTAGTGGATCACTTGCACACACACACACACACACACACACACACAGAGAGAGAGAGAGAGAGAGAGAACTTCATGGGTATGTGAAAGCATATTGTGAGTCTATTATATAGTAGGAGACTATGTTTCATATATAAACAACATCTTAATAATTCTAAATATAAATGACCTTCACTTAGAAAGTCAAATAAAATACGTAATAGCAGAGTTTGGATGTAATTCTATATTTGAATTGATCCTCACGTAATAGTTTCTCTATAGTATGAGATCATGTATGAACTCTTTGATGTACATATAATATATGACGTATTATATATTACAAGGAGATAGATGGGAACATAACGAGATTATTTGAAATGATGGAAGAGTGCTAATTAATTAATGTTAAGATATGGTGCTCATCCTTTAAGTGCCTGACTTTGGTTGGAAAACATATTTCTCATAAAAAAAAGTAGTTACATACTATATGAATATAAATCAAATAGAAAGAATTAATGTGTGTGTGTGAGAGAGAGAGAGAGAGAGAGAGAGAGAGAGAGTCTTATTTCAAAGGAAGACATTATTTACTTCATCTAGAAGCACAATATTATAACTCAATCCTTGATTATTTTATATATTGAAAAAGCTAAGGTCGATGGTTTAGAATTTACTACATAGTTTATTAAATAAAAAAAAGCATTTGATGTAGCCTCAATATAATTAGCTCTGGTGGGTGAGTTTGATTTTGTAGTTATTTATTAGGTGTGAACCTAAAATTAAATAAGTACTATCGAATCCTCTAATGAAAATTCTTATTCAACTGCATGCAAAAGACAATTAAGTATCAAGTCCCTTGAACAAGTAGGTTTGTTGAGTGGAAAGCATATGACATTTCTTTGTTGAGTAACTCAAGGATTTAGATGAGTTCTAACTCGTGAGCTTTGAGTTACAAGAAGTTTATTTTGTTAATAATAAGCCACATGATGAACCTGGTGTGGCTATTATAAAGACTTGATCATTATAATGCTGATAAATATGAGGGTACATCCCTTTCTCAATTATTTTGTTCCTCTTGAAAAGCTAGCAAGGTTAGGAGGAAAAAATTAATTTGACCTAAGTGATATGAACTAGATTTGAAGCACTGTTCTGCAAATTACATGCTTAAATCTTATACATGTTGAAAATTCATTAACATTGATGCCTATAAATGTTAGGACCATAGGTCATTTTGAAGATCTTATTATTTTTTTCTTCCAGTGTTATTAGTTGAAACTATATATGAACTTTTGAATAGTCTAAAATTAAAAGTTTGAAGGATTTTTAGTTTTAGCTTATTGAGTTCAATAAAAATACATGGATGTTATTAAGCATAAGTTTTAGTTGGTGACATAAGAAGGTGCATTCATAAAGATGACTCTTTGAAGAAGGTAATTTGATGAAGTATTAATAGATAGGAAGGATATTACTGAAACTTCTTTTGGTAGAGGTGTTTACTAAGAAACAAGCCAAAGAAGGGTTTTGAGAAGACTCTTTGTAACACAACAATACCAATTGTGGTTGTTATTAATGAAGTACTCGAAAAAATTGTTAAAGGTGTCATAAAGGGTTCTTACTAGTGGTGGATATCCTTTTGGAGATATTAAGGGATAGAAAAAATTTGAATCTTTATATTAATGTCTAAATATGGGATCTGAAATTTTTAGATGAAATATTGAGTTTAGTTTGGTCTTCTAGTGAAACTTTCAAGACAAGTCCAGCTTGAATTAGTTGGGGTTGATTTGGAAGATTTAATTGAAAAATAAATTTTAGATTTGAGAAATGGGTGAAAATGATTATTAGTGGTTTAGCTTAAGATGTGAACTAAGAAATTAAAATAAATGGTTTGGTTTGGTTGAGTATATGATGGTGTCGAGGGTAAAATAAAGTGACTAAGTCTTGGTCTTACCTAGTTTGGTTAAAAGTTCTACATGAAACTATGAGGTGGATGAGATATTTTAGATGGGTGATGGCTAGTCATGGAGGATGTTAGGAATGTAAAAAAAAGGTGTAAGATAGTTAAGAAAAAAGTATTAAGAGAGTAAAGTCAAATATAAAATAGAATAAGGGAAACTATCTTATCTCACCAAAAGGTAAAATTTGACTCACCAAATTAATGTGAGAAGAGCAATACTTAACTCAAAATGATTTAATTAACAATTGAAGTTACAAACATTTTAACTTATATTCATAGGCATTACAATACTTTAGGGCTAAAGCTTTTAGAGGGAAGAAGTTGATGGAAAAAAAAAAAGAATTCAAAAGAAAAAGAGGGATTGATGGCCATTTATAAAGGGGATATTTTAATCACTCATTTTAATGTATTTTCATATCATGACCTACCATACAACCTCCTAGATGAGAAATAAAAATATATAAAAATCAAAATACAAGATACATTTAAATTATTCTACATTATGTGGCCTTTATTTAGGCTTTAGTTTAGGCTTTTGTAATTGGATCAATTCTTTATTCTTTTCCTTGGACTTTAACATTAGCTTTTATAATTTAATCTTTAATTTAATTATCTTCATGATGTGCTACGTTAATTCTTTAATAATGTTGATTAGAGCTAGATTACCTTAGGAAGCATGACCAAGCAGAGAGTTCAACACTAATATATAAGCCTTAATTTTAATAAAAATCAATAATTTCCTTAAAGGTTTAGGGTTTGATAAGCCTCAAATAAAATCCATGGTTCCTAAGCTAATTTTCAAAGTCCTAAACAAGATAAAGAAGATTCAGGCAATTTTAATCAAAAGTGGGGTAGAGTTTCCTTAAGTCTTCCAGCCCAAGGGTACATAAGCAAAGTTGTTGGAGAGTTGCCCATTGAAGAAGACTTTATTGAAGGAAAGTCATCGATGAGGTAAGAGTGGAGAGAAATGACATGCATGTTATGGGCTCCAAAAATTCACCACCGATCTCTCGATGAAGAGAGTATATTTTAAGTGTTGGTGAAATTTTTAGAAGGCATATGAGATAGTAGATAAGACACTACCGAGATATTTCACCCTCATTTTGTGAGGACTTTAGATCTAGTTCCAGGTTTCTTATAGGCGCAAGCACCTATAGTTAATTACCCCTCTCAATGCTAAGAGAGAACTTTTGATTAAGGCTAGTCGTTAGATTGCTAAATGCATGGTGTATAGTAACAACATGTGGAGTTTAAAATTTGGGATTTAGAATTTATGAAATTCATCATTATTAGCTTAAAGCGGATGGTTGGGGGAATTATGACATGCCCGATCTAGATCCCATGGTTCCTTCATTCCAGGCTATCGTGGTCCCTAATCTACTTAGTCAGAGGAGGTAGTCAACGACCAAAGATCCTTCGACCATGGGTTGTCGTCAAGGAATCCTTGTAGACTTGGGGTAGTGTTTTCTAAGGAGATAGGCTTAAGTCTACCTTAGCAGACAGAGAGCTTTTTTTCCTATCATATGTACCATATGATTCACCTCTCAAGGAAAAGAATCATTAGGGAGTATATGCATGATCATAATATAATGGTGTTATTTGGCGACAACCACCGATCAAGACTCGTAGCGCATCATATATGCTGGCTGGCCAAACCAAGCGAGGACACGAACTACATCCTTGCTCTGGCATGAGATTGATTGAGAGCCAATATAGAAATATACTTGACTTGACATTAGCTTCTTTATGAGCTAGAGTTTTCTTAATTTATCACCTTAACAAACAGTTGTGGAAGGTGGATTGAGTTAGATTTTTCTTTTAAGTTTTTAAAGATTAAATTTCATTTAAGCATTTAACACTTAGTAATTTATCTGATTTTGATTAATTCAATTTAAGCTTGCAAGTATATTTTGATGGTAAGTATCTCCTCTGGTTGAAATCTCCATTCAACATAGTAATCATTTGGGGTGGATATATTATTTGATCTTTTAATTTAACATTTTAGATCATCAACTCTATCGGTTTAATAATATAGGATTGGATCTATATGACAATTAGCTTCTCAGATATTTTAATAAGTTAAAATTCTTATAATAATTGGATTTTTAAGTTTTGTTAACCTCAACCTGATCCTACAACAAAACTAGGAAGCAACCCACGTAGCATGCTCAAACACTAAGTTTAAGCATTCAACATAGTGTTGGGGTCCACATGGGTATTTAATAATTCATAATTTTATTTATAAATCATGAGATTAATTTTATATTTTAGTTAATTCAACTTAACTTATGCCTTTCCAAAATTAAAAACTCTGAATTTTCTTAAGCACATCAGATATTTATAACTTAGATAATTTCATCTAGTTAATGAAATCATTGACTTTAAAATCATAATTAGAATGAAATTCTTTAATTTTTTGGATTGAAAGAAGCTCCATAATTCATGGAGACTTTAATTTAACGCCTTCTCTTTTCTTGTAAGAATTACGACGGTAGCATATTGTATCATGTAGAATTAGGTTTGTATTTGCACTTAAAAATTGTATCTTTGCTTTCATTTTATTTATTCACATAATTCCTAAACTTCAATGGCTGACTTCTTCTCATTAAAGACCTGTTAGATCTTTGTAAATTCAACATTCAAATTTGATATTCACTCACTATTATACTTCCTTTAAGCAAGCTTATTTGATTTCAAGCTTCCTTTGAATACAAGTTATTATTGTAGAAGTCTCAATTATGCTTGCTAATAGCCTATTTAGTTATAGTGAAAACCTCTTATGAATTTTATTTGGTTTTACTTTAGTTTGAAAATAGCACTCAACAAATTCTATGTGCTTTAATTTCATGTCCATTGAGCCTTCTTCAATCCCTTTTAAAATAGACATTGCCATGTAAGAAGGCATGTTCTTTATGAACATTACTCTAGAGTTTGATTTGGGCTCTACCCCATTTGAGAATTAGCCTTTTAGCTTCATACAACCTTCCTATAAGTTTGACATGAATTCAAAATCATGTTTGAATTTGGCTTATCTCTTTCAACCATATTCATGCTTGATATAATGTAAGCTACAAAGTTCAATTAGTTCTTCTTAGCCAACTAACCATTGCTATAGTATGTAAGTGAGTTATTTAATCTTGTGTTCCTCAATTATTATCATATTTCAATCTCATATTTAGCATATATATTTTTATTCATAATCATTCTCACTTAGCTCATTCTTGTTTAATATTAATATTCTTTGAGCTCGTTTAGACTCAATCTTCATGAATTTATTTTATTTTAAGACTTTTGTTTCACCATTAATTTAATATCCAATTAATTTCAAATTTAAGTCTCAAAATTTGATAAAATTTTTTAAGATTTCGACATGGCGTCATCCCATGAGAATGGAACTATGTTGGCTTACCTGTCACACCCTGATGAGCATGACGATTGGTGTTTTGAAGCACCTTGGCCGAATTTCAATCCATTATGCCTGGATGAGCATAATAGGGCCTTCAATCACCTACATAAAAGAAAATATATATGCAACTTTTACACATTTAAAATCTCGCTTTAGATAATTTATTTTTGATGTGATTGATTTCTTTTTAAGTAAATCTTAATTCTTTCCCCTTTTTTTAGTCCAAAATTTTTTCAAACTTTTGGCGGCAATATAAAACATCTTATAGTTTTTGGGCCTACTCATTATGCCCTCGTGAGTGTAACGGTAAGTGTCTTGAAATACCTCAGCCGATTTTCATCTCGTCATGCCCTGATGAGCGTGACGGGGTCTTTAAACCTACATAAAAATAAAAGGCAAATACATATAATGATAATTTCCATGCATTCAAGCTTATCTCTATCTCATTGCACATTCACCAATATCCATGAATCATTTATTTCAAAAATTAGCCCATTGACTCCCATAAGCTGCCTTCTTGCAATAAGTTTATCTTCTTAATAAGGCAAATACATATCTGAAAATAGATAGGAGATAGAGGAACCCATCGATGATGAAGTTTTTTCTTGCGTGAAGGGAAGGATCATCTTAGGCTCCTGTTTGCTAATGGAGCAGAAGAAGGATAGATGAGGAAATAGGAAGGGAAAGAAGAAGGACTAGGCATCTGATTTGAGGGAGATCGATGGGTTGAGGCTTGCGATTCACTGGTTGGTGGACAATTCTTGGCTTGGTGAAAGACATAGAGAGTGGAAATGGGCTTTTGAGATGAAAAATTTGTGAGGGACAGGCTTATGGCTTGTAGAATCGCATCTGTTTCTTCGGTTGAGAGAACCAAGAGAGGGAAGTGAGGGCAAATGCTGTGAGGTGGAGCAAATGAGGGAGTTCTTTACGGTTCCTTATGGTTTTAGGTGTTGCGAAGGTTGCATTTGGGTTCTACTCTTACTTGGAAGTAGATATTCAGACATATTGTAGATCCCATATGCTACAACCTTAAATTCAATTGAAGCCTTCTTCAATTCATTTGAATCAAGATACTACAATATATGCATTTGATAAGATAGCTTATTGGTAAGCTTCCCAATTTGTTGTGAGTCTTATTTATATTTCTCCAATTTAATTTCAAATTTATTCAACACAATTCACTTGTTATAAGTCATTTTGTGGATTTCATTTGGATTTCATTAATTTTGAAGATAAGCAATAGATATATGACAAGTGCTTCAAATTCCACTTTAAATGTAAGCTCCAAATGGTCTTTTAAAGGCTACATTCTTGGTTGCTCATGAGTTTTCTATTGAACTTGTGCATGTAAGAAAGTTATCAAATTGCTTACACACTTTTATTTTCAATTTGGAATTGAACATTTGAATTTACCACCAATCATTTGTCCTTTGGTATTAAATTGAAATCCTTACTTCACTTGATGTCGAATGTGATTATTTAAACATTGAATTGATTTTATTCATATTGATTATTTGTTAATGAATTTAACAATTCAATTGTTCAAAGAGAAGCTTACTTTTACTTACATGAAAAGACATACAATCTAATATGGATTTATCCTCAACTCCACATTAAATTTCATGCTTGTTAAATAATCAAACTTCAAACTATAAGATGAATTTCATTTGAATTTGTTTAAGTCTTAAATTTTAGTCTAAATTTCAGTAGCATTTCGACATTACTCTAGCCTCATCCCCGCATAAGGGGCTACATCACAATTATTTTGGCCTATCTATCATACCTGATGAGCCTGACAGTTGGTGTTTTGAAGCACCTCGACTGAATTTCAATTTCGTCATGCCTTGATGAGCATAAGGAGGCCTTCAATCACCTATATAAAAGCAAATATATATGCAAAAATTCTTCTCCCCCTTTTTTTAAGTCCCAGTTTAGTCAATATTTTTGGTATTTTGGCATTGTGCTCTAATAAATTTTAGGCTATCCATCGCATGCGATGAGCATGATGGTTGGTGTTTTGAAACACCTCGATTTTCATCTCATCATGCCGATGAGCATGGCTAAAACCTGCATAAAGACATGCACATGCATATACAATATTTTTTTTCAGGCATTCATCAAACACCTTCCTTGCCACTTCTACAACACCATTTTCAGCATACAGCTTTATGAAATGGTAGAGTTACTCGGTATGCCATAGCAAGTAGTGTCTTTCGACACTACAACCAATTTTCATCTCATCACACCTTGATGAGCGTGACGAGATCTTCAAACCTGCATAAAGACAAGCATATGCATATATAATTTCCACATTCACATCACACATCCATAACTATTTCAGTATATCATTGATATTAGAAGAGCAGTAGTTGAAGGAATGGGTAGTGCAAGCAGGGAAGTCGATTCCATGGTTTGCTATGCTAAGAGTGCTATAAACTCCATTAGCGAGGGCTTTCTCTACAAGATGATGCAAGGTTAGTGGCACACCATCCTCCCTTAATCCCCATTGGCCTTTTTTCGGTGAAGAACTCCATCATAACCACTCCAAAGCTAAATACATCCACCATTATGGTCACCATTCACATATAAGCAAACTTTGGTGCCATATATCCTATGGTTCCTTGAAATCGATGAAGTGGAATTGCGATTTTTTGAGTAAATGAACCGAGCATGTGACAAGTGACAAAGTCACTAATATATACTTCACAATATTTATGTAGATAAGTATTTGAAGGCTTGAGATCACAATGAAAAATGGGGAAGTCATATGGACCTTTGAACTAAGAGTAAAAAGGAAGAAACCTGCCTGGATGTTGGTGTAATTTTCAGATTTAGGTCCTCGTGGAAAATGGTTTGACTTTAGATCATTGGACATACGCTTTAATATCATCTTAGACCACAAGCAAATCATACATAAATTTCAGTATTGGAGATATTGAAGACAAGCATTTTTAATATCCTCTTAGATCTATCATTTGAACACAAGCATTTTCAATATCTCTTTTATTGTATGCCCTAATGTTGGTAGACATCCTCTTAGATCGGTGTTCAATATCTCTTTCATTGTATGCTCTTTTATTGTGTTAAATAACTTGGCCAAGAACTAAAATCATCTTTAAATGGTATGCTCTTCAATATCTCCACCCTTCCTTCGCCGTGTTCGCTCCATCTTCATGATCGTATAACAAAGCCAACTCATACTCTTCTAGTGTCATTGGCTTCATGATTCAAAATTCTTTGATGAGAACCATTATTGCAGGAGGAAGGGAGGTTTACAGGAGAATAAGGGAGGCTAGAGGAGGAGATGCTTATGGCCTGAGGGAAAATGAGAGAGCGGATGAGAGAGTCAGGTGAATCGCCTAACCTTATGGTTGTTCGACTTTTAGCAAAGACAAAGTGGGAGGAGGCTCTTTCGGTGCTTACGAGTTACTGAAAATGAGTAGTCTTATCGTGCCAACTGAAAATAGGAGAAGGAATAGAAGAGCCGATGCTTGGTTTGATTTCCTTTGGTTTTGGGGAAAACTGAACGAGAGAGTGGGAAAATGAAAAAAAAGGGAGCAATTTCTTGCTGTTGAGGGAAATCAAATGTGGGCTTGCAATTGCTGTTCGACCGAAAGGGAGGATCGATGGGTATGGGAGAAAATAAGGATTAAATACCTTAATTAATTAATTTCCCCCTTTTTTATCCAAATTAAACTTAATTAACTTCATATTGTATTTTTGAAAATTTTTAATTAATTTTAGAATAAATCAATTATTAAAATTGTGTCTAATCGGGTTAAAATAAACACATTATTTTTATTTTATTTGTACGGCTCGATTGCATTGAGATTTGTGAAATCTTGCCGAAATCAAACCCATATAATATGGGTGTCATTTCTAGGTAAATTTGACGTTCTACATTCAATGGTATAGTCCATTTTGCAATCAGAGGCCGTTTAGTTTGAGTCAGCGTCGAATTAGATTAATTTCAACTCAAAATTGCATTGTCGCTTCCAACCGCTCGACATTTGTATAGACTTATTTGAATTGATGGATAGTTTTATTTGAAAGGTTTTGACATTTTGAGGCTAAAAGCACAATCAATTTCATGAAAAGAGATCATTTGAATAGATCAGATATATGCTGTATGATATTGATAGCTTCGATCATTTGATGGTTGATCGTTAGATTATGCAATATTTATATTTTTACCAATTTCAATGTTTTGAACATGATGAAAAATCATTCGTGTCAGATCATTTTGGGCATCATCATAGCCTCCCAACTCGACATATGCATTCGCAATTTCGATTGCTTAATTTGATTGTGCAATATTTATATTCTGACCAATTTTGATATTCTGAATGTGATGGTGAAGTCTGTTCATTGATCAGAAGTCATTTTAACTGATTTTGATGATGTTTGGTGCATCTCAGCTCCGATTTATGAGCTGTTACATCAAAAGTTCTTTAGATTTGACTTATAAGCTTAACTCGACTCATGTATCATATATGGAGGTAAATAAATGCCCCTCAATAAATGTGATTCGTGCATAGAGCAGATCATGTTTGTTGAAAATTGGCTGAGCATTTGAGTTGATCAAAGATCTTGAATCATTATTGCTTCAATTTTAATAGCTTATGGAGTTTTGATGGAATTTGTCATCAGCATGATGCCTTATGTTTAGATGAGCTAAATGGAAAAATTGCTCAATTTGTCCTGATTAACTTGTCAGATTAAGAGCTTCTTTTACCATCTACTCTCTACTTCAATGGGTTTGCTGAAGATCTCTTTCTTCTATGTCATTGTAGATTTGAATTTCCTTTGACCCTAGCTTCATGCTTGCTTAGGTTTGATAGAGGAATTGGTTTATTTATTTTGAGATTTGAAATTCCTTCTGTCCTAGCTTTAAGCTTGATGGACTTGAAGAAGGACTAACCTAATTTGTCCATATTGACTTGTCAAGAAGTGTATGTATGCCCTGAATCCTGTACTTACTACTTTGACAGATTTGTTGAAGGGTGCATATGACCTAGCCTTCGACTAGGTCTATGTTGAGTTATCGACTTAGCAATGTGCTATAATAGAGTGAATAACTATAAAATTTCTTTAATTTGGCCATCTACTTTGTATGAACTAAGGCATTTTTCCCTCAATCTTATGCTTTCTACTTTGATGGGCTTAATGAAGGATTGACCTGATTTGTCCACATTGACTTGTCAAGAAGTGTACGTATATCCTCAACCCTATACTTGCTACTTTGATGAACTTATTGAAGGATGTGTACAGATGACCTAGCCTCTTATATTAGGTCTATAATGTTGAGTTATCAACTTAGCAATGTGTACTTTAATGAATAACTACAAAAAAATTTTAGTTTGGCCTTTGACTTTGTATGAACTGTGAAATTACTTCCTCAGCCCTGTGCTTTCTACTTTGATGGACTTGATGAAGAGATTGGCTTTGATCTATGCTTTGTGGTTTATCGGATCATTTGAGAATAAATTGAAATATCACCCTGTAATATAAAGATGGACTTGAGGCGCCTCCATTAAGAGTGTTCTCATATTATCTTGGTCTATCGATCAGGTAGAAAGATCTCTTGGATTCTGATTGCTTGTAGTCACTAAGCAGGATCTGGTTTGAGATTCAACAACTATCATCATTGGACTGATGAGCACGAGCTTTTTCACTACGACCTTTTCTTACGGCTTGTTAAGTGAGGAGAGTATTAGCAACTCGATCATTTATAGGCTTGTTGATCTCACTTTTGGAGTGAGCTTTCAACTTCCTCATCATAGGACACTTATAAAAACTAAGAGTTCCTTAGTCTTAAGACACTTCTAGTGATTAGGTAGAGACTTAGAAGAGCTAGGCATAGGAATAGGTTGTGCCTTAGGGATTTAGGAGGACTTGCCTACCCTATAGCCTAAAATCAATCCTTGCTTCCTTCTCTCAAAACCAAGCCTCAAATTGAAATTTAAATTCTAAAATCAAATCCAACTATCCAATGATTGAAATCCATCACCAAAATTCAAACTCCAAATCCCTTCCTAAGCCCTTTTGATTTTATCTTATGGACTTAGCCTTAACCAAATCCAAATCAACCATAACCCAATTTATTTTCTCAATTATCAAATCCAATCTCAAATAAAATTCCAAATCACAAGTCAATCTCATATTCCAAATGATTGAAATCCATGATCAACTCCAAATTCCAAATTTCAAAAATTTCCTCCTAAGCCATATGAGCCACCTTCATGTGCTTAGCCAAAATTACTTCAAATCAACTCAAACTTGGTTGATTTCTTTATGAATCAATCATTCCTTCATTTATATTCATAAATATAAATGAAACCCACCCTCCAATGACCAAAAATAAATTAAACCAAATCAAAACCGAAATTAGCCCTTTTCAACCTACATCCCTAAGCTTAATCAAATTTGCTTTCAAATCTCTCCAAAATCAAGTGATTTTCTCATGACCCATTTATATCTTCATTCATATTCACAAATATAAATGAAATATAAATTCAAATGACCAAAACCAAACTCAAATCAAACAAAATTCTCGATTTTACCCCTTTAGCTGAATTTCTGAACTTGGCTAAATGAAACCCAAATCAACTCAAAACTCATGGATTTCTTCATGATTCAATTATTTCTACAGTCATTGATCCAAATATGAACATAAACCACCATTATCAAACCAAATCCAAGTCAACCCAAATCAAACCTAAATTGACCCTTATGACTTGAAATTGTCATATGAATCAAAACCCACTTGGCTCCAAACCAATTGCAATTGGATTTATATTTCAATCTTAAGTCCATATGTAAATTCAATTAAACTTAAATCAAGCCTTGATCAAGCCAATTGACCCATTTAGGCTCACTTGACCCAAAGTAACCTAAAGGAAATTTTTGAGCCAAGTTCTCATCCAACCCAAACTAGATTGAACTAAGCCCATCTAAATCTCAATCATGATCAACAATCATCATGGGGTGATCAATCACATTGAATTGGGTCAAACCAAGTCAAACCTAGCCTTTGATCAAGTCAACACTTAGCCCAAATGAAACCCAAACTAGCCAAAATCTATCACATGCCAAATTGATTGAAACCATTGATCCAAACCAATTCATGACCAATGATTGAACATGACCAAATCATCAATTGAGCCAAACCAAGCCTAATTGACCACTTGACCTAAGTTGACCAAAATTGGCCTAAAAAGTTATAATGGGTCAAATCATGATTCAACCCAAATTGATTGCAACCAATGGCTCAAGTTCATTCCAAATCACTTCTTGAACTTGACCAAAGCCATGATTGATCCCAAGTTGACTAATTGGTCAACTTGACCCAACCTAGCCCAAATTGACCTAAAAGGTCACTTTGACCAAAATTCAAATTAATTCCAAATTAAACCAAACCAAAGCCTACAATATTCAATCAACTAATTGAACTTGACTCAACACCCAACCCAATTTGGTCAAGTTGGTCAACTTGACCAATTTGACCCATTTGAATCCAAATGAGTCAAATTCAAACCTAAGCCAAACCATACCAAATTAATCACACCAAAACATTTCAAATCATGATTTAGACCTAACCCAACCCTTTGTTTGATCCAATTTCACCAATTGGTCATCCCAACCCAACTTAATCCAAATGAACCCATTTGAACAAGTGAAGCCAAATCACTTCAAACTAACCCATTGGACCTTAGGGCTAGCTAGACCCAAACCAAACCTAACCCATTCTCAAATCAACTCAAAGCTTGGTGGACCCCACCCAAAGGGGATAAACTAAGGTGCCAAGCTCTTTTACCTTGGATTCTTGCCTAAAATGGCTAAGTCCACCCTTGTCTCCCCATAACAACCATCAAAATCCTCAAAGAGAGCCTCTCTAGCATCCCTAGCCCAACCTAAGCCACTCTAGAAATTGCTATGGACCAAAGGAACCAACCCAGGTGCTTGGGGGAAAAATGGCAACCCCAACTCCCCAAATCAGGCCTTGAGCCTCCTGCCACACACTCCCCCAACCATGGTGTGCCATGTGGAGTCGAAGGTGATAGCTCGAATGGAGGCCCACGGGTCAAAAATGGATGACCAATCCCGTCCATCCATCACACTCAATTTAGGGGTATACACCCTCAATTCAAACAAAAAACACATGATAGAGCTTTGTGAGACTCCCTAAAGCAATTTTGAATCCTCATAGAGCTTTCCCAAGGCCTCCGAGCTCCCTCGATCGATATTTCTTTTCTATGTGCAAAGCCGAAACAGGGCATCCCCATTCCGAGCAATACTCCCTCCTCACTTCACCAAACCCAAATTCCTTTTACACTCACCACACACCAGCTCTAGGGTCTCATTTCCAAACATAAAAAATTGATTTCACTTAACAATTCCATTTTGTTAAGAGAGGGTCTCATTTTCAAAGGAAAATACATTTAGGCTTTCATAGCTTAGCATATTGCTAAGTAAGTGTCTCATTTTCAAAGCATATGTTTGGTTCTATCTAGCGCATCAAAATTGTTGAGTAAGAACCACATAACCATGTCATATTGGATTCCCACTTAACATAACCAAATTTGTTAAAGTGAGAATCCCATTCTCAAGTCATATCATACTTTGATTCCCACTTAACACACCAAATTATTAAGTGGGAGTCCCATTTTCAAGAAATATATTAAACACATTTTAAGCTTTCACTTAACATACCAAATTTGTTAAGTGAGGGTCTCTTTTCAACACACATGATCCCTATTTTAACATATCAAATTTGTTAAATAAGGATCCAATTTTTCATATCAAACACTTAACATACCAAATTTGTTAAGTGAGAGTCTCATTTTAAAAGAAAAAAATATATCTTAAACAAATATGGGGCTTTCACCTAACATACCAAATTTGTTAAGTGGGACTCCCATCTTCAAAGAAAAATAAATCTCATAAATCTAACACATGTGGCCTCTACTTAATATACCAAATTTGTTAAGTAGGAGACTCCACTTTCAAATCAAAATATCACACAATCGGATCTTCTCAAGCAAAAATATTTCAAGCACAAAATCACAACCTCTACTTAGCATACCCATATTTTCTAAGCAGAGGTTTTTCCAAACTATCCATATTTTCAAACAAGAAACATAAAACATAGACAATCTGCCAAAAAGAAAGAAATCTCTCCCCAAAATTTTGAACCCCACCCAACCTACCTAAATTCATTGAGTATGAGTTCTAAAATCAAAATCAAATGATAAAAGACTCTCCTCCAAAACATCTAAATCTCTCCAATGAACCCTACTTAACATATTTAAATTATTGAGTGGGTTCAAAACTCCAAACTTCTATTACTTGTGTGGGACAAATATCAAGGCAAGAATCTGATACAAGCTATGTTTCAACAAATGCAGATGTACAACTCAGAGAAGTTAGTGCAGTCTTTGTTGTTTTCACACACGACCTCTCAAAAGTTTGTGTTCACTTTTCTGTTTGAGATGGATTTGGCCTTGGATCAGGCTAGCCTCCCTCAGACTGACTCCACCCATCTAGTGTTTTTTGGCTAGGGATTTGAAGGAGCCCGCATCACTTGCGAGGGGGCGACCATCACTACTATTAGCTGGGATGAGGTGGCTAGGTAGAAGCCAGTCATCTGGATTGAATTGCCTTCCGACACTGAGTATCCTTCCCTGAAGAGGAAGGCAATTGAGGTTCCACTGGTCAGCCCAGTTCTAACTCAGTCTGTTCCCCTGCTGCTCGGGTGCATGCTAGCACCTCCTCGATGGTCCCCTCTAAGGGAAAGGCTATCCTGGCTTCAGAGATAGCCTCCCCTACTTTCGAGGTAAGATCTAGCTCTCACTTGCCTTCTTACGCAGTCTGCACATGATGCAATAGAGCCAAGATCAAGCGGCACCATGAGTGCGCCGAGAGATGGATGCGGATCCTGTTGTAAGAAGGTTCCTCCGAGGTTTCCCCATTGCTTACTAGCAAGTTCCACTCTCTCGATCAAATGGAGAGGACTATCGAGGATAGTATTGCCTCCACCTCCAACATACCACGAGGCTCCGGTTGGGATAGGAGGAAGTCCTATGCTAGTCATGCGGTATTATGGTAGGTAGCGAGTACCAGACTTGAGTGTACATTATTCTATTTGAGGTAAGTCATCCCCAAGAGTGTTATCAGGTGCATTCATAGTGATAGAGCATCAAAGGCTCAGGTAGCAGTTCAGTCAAGGAGCAGGGAGCGACGGAGGTTTGCCAGATAGTCAACGGCCTCCGCTTTAGTTGATTTTCCCAGTCATTGGGCCACCAGGGCTGACAGGACTAATAACATAGTACTAATAGGTACTACCAACTATAGGGGGAAAGCCCAGAGAGATTAGAGCTGGTGTTTTCTCCACCACACCGATCCACTCCTCGCCCACCATCACCAATTCAGGTCCCACCATCCACTATGCCTACAAAGGCACATAAGATAATATCTGGGGAGAAGAAAGCCACATTGGTGATCTAGCTACGGCCAAAGGATCCCACTTCATCTACTCCACCGACTGAGGTGAGGATGAGTTCATTTACTCGACCTCCTACTTCAGTCTTGGTGAAGAAGGAGTGGCGACCCTGCAGTGTCATAGTCATATCACCACCACCACCAACCTCAAAGCCAGTGATGGCAGTAGTAGTAGAAGGGGAAGAAACGTTACGTGATAGTGTTAAGTGGATCTCATTGTGAGCATAGCCCCTCCACCTCGGCGGCATATTCATCGGCATGGTTAGATGTTCCTATGAGATTTTGGCACATAATTTTGTAGAAAGAGGGAGCATCTAGGGAGTGACCAATCAGATTATGATGAGGGAAAGGTCACCTTCAATCTAGATGAGGATGATCTCTTTGAGGACTCCACCAAAGTTCACATGGTCAATACTAAGGGATCCCTTTAGAGGGATCAACAATCGAAGGTATTATAGTTGAAGAGGATGATGTCATCCATTCAAAGCTTAGATAGAGGGATGATCATATTGATCAAATGGGAAAGAAGATCAAAGAGTTGATGGAAGTAGTGTCAGCATTACAGAATTCAACTCCAGTTTCACAAGCTTCTCCCATAGTGGTCGATAGAGCAGAGTTGACACACACTCTAGATCATCCTAGATGCATTCATGTAGAGGAAGATAGTGGCAACCTACATAGGAAGGTGGTGGATAGCACCTCCATGCATGAAAAAGACATCAAACATATGGTGGAGCAACAAGTGAGGGATGTGTTGGCCCAAGCCCGAGGTGGCTCATCTATTCCAAAGGGTAGACCCTACCTAGAGGAATTTGATGGTTTCCAATACCCTAAGGACTTTGTGCCTCCATCCTTCAAAATTTTTGATGGCAGTGGGAACCCCTAGCACATATACAGAGCGGATATTGCAATGTGTGGCGTGATGCACTCTATTTCTCTTTGTCAAAGCGGGCATTGCATTGGTGTATCTGAACTCCCAATGGTTCAGTAAAGATATTTATTGAGTTAGAGCAGCTCTTTATTAAAAGATTTGCTGGAGCTCAGCAAAGGGTAATTGTGGGCAATCTCGTTGTAGCACAACAACACCCCGGTGAGTCCTTTGTTGGTTACATTCTTAGATGGATCAATTTAAGTATGAAATGTGAACCACAGCTGTCTAAATAGCAATCCATTGAAATTCTGCTCAAGAATATTCATGGCCCCATCACCTTCATGCTTAAAGGGTTCACCATTAAGACATTTAAGAAATTAATCAACAAAGAGGCTAGTCTAAGAAGAGGTCAAGCTTACCTTTCCAAGATCATTCAGCCAACGCAAAGGCATTTCAAAAAAGCTAGGGGTAGTCACAATAGTTGATAAGGGGAAAGCGGCAGTTAGTTGGTCGGACAAACCTCGAGCTCGACCTCCTCCTACCACCTCCTTTTCTACCCATCATATGCCACCTCATGCCCTCCGCCACTTTCTTAGTATCCCCCTCCAGCATGTGACATTCTTATCCACCATCGGGTAACTACCACTTACTTTTCGACAAAATGAATAGAACTTATTTATTCAAAGGGAGGTAGTCAGGAAGATCTTCAAGAACCTCTTGATGAAGTCTAATTTTCAATTACCAGAGCCTTGGAGGCTGGAGGATGTGGGCAAGAGTCATAATCCAAACTATTGCCCCTACCACCACATGTTAGGATATGTCTTGGAAGATTGCTTTACCTTTGGGAGGCTTAGCTTCAAGTAGGGTGCCATTGTTATCCCTATGGAATACCTATTAGAACAACCCTCTAGTTCTATTTGAGTAATCCTTGGGGATACACATGATCTCCTCAAGATAGAGGAAGGTTGGGATATCTCCCTATCCTGAACCTCCAAGAAAATAATTTCTAAATCAAAAAATTACCCTTGTATGTGCCTAAAGCAACTCAAACCTCCAACTCTAAGGAAGGTTTGCAAGTTGCTAAAGCAACTTGAGGTAGAAGCTCAGCCGGTGATAGCTTCCACTTTTGGGATAACACATTAGCAACCAGAAGTCGGCCTCTTTCTTCTTGTAGCCATAGTTCCTTCAACTTGTTCTTCTTCTAGCGTATGCATCAGAGGGTGCCAAATCCCTCACTCAACTTACTTTACTTGATTTTTGTACCTTCATTCAAATCTAAGAAATCAATGAAGAAGAAGGGATTCGCTTACATTCTCTACTTTTGATGATCTTGATGATTTTATTCTTGTAGAAAGCTCTCCGACTACTAATAATTATAACAATTTTGATCTAGTCCTTTCCAATTTTGAAATGGATCACCCATTTCTAAATCACCGGGTTCACCCATTGAGATAGACTTGGAGTCATCTAACTCTGATGATCCTATAGGAGAAGCTGTAGGTGAACCTGATGAGCAGATAGAACTTTCCACTAAACTATCTCATGAAGTCACGGATGTCAACCTTCGTAGTGGCAAAGTTCTACCTCCTAGGGTAGCACCTCAGGATAAGGGTAAACGAGTCATTGGTTCTAATTATCAAGAAGTCCTTCCATAGGAT
The DNA here is from genome assembly GCA_021442155.1 of Cymbidium sinense. Lineage (NCBI taxonomy): Eukaryota > Viridiplantae > Streptophyta > Magnoliopsida > Asparagales > Orchidaceae > Cymbidium > Cymbidium sinense. The sequence goes on along the minus strand of CM038220.1, from coordinate 98,553,484 downwards.
GCTCCACCTATAGATATGCTTGTAAAGGATCGACCCGAGTTGACTACA